>CM036629.1:2407500-3007500 GCA_020746105.1 Trogon surrucura
GGTGTGCTTGGGTGTTACTTAACTGAAGGAAAGAGTATCATGAACAGCACTCTGTCCTCCTAACCGTGTGCAGACATCCAAAACAGTATGCCTGCTTGGCTCCTGACTGGACTGCACAAGACCACTACAAGGATCTTTCAGTTCTACCATTGCTTGAGAAGACAACCTGTGCCTATTCACAGGATCAGCTTCACTCCTGATAGCTGGCATTTGCTGCCTCAGGATTCCTTGGGATGAACAAGCCAGTAATTCAGACCTGTCAAAGTAAATAGGTGCCAAAAGCCCTGGTAGTTTTTGACAGGAATTAAAGTGTGGGTCAGATCCACAAAAGATAATTGAAGTCGTCTGCTTAGGTTCCCTTAACCTCTGGCTTCTCGGTTTTGCTGCTCATTTCTGTTTGCATGAGAGAAGAGATAAGGTGGGTCATCCAGTGGACTGAGAGACAGGTGGTGTGGCTTTGGTTCTGACTTTGACATAGGCTTTCTCTTGGACTTGGGGATTGTTTTGGCTGTGGGATTTGTTGGCGCACGGCTTGGAGTGGGCTGGAGCTCTCATACAGGCGACCTTTGAGGCGGCACTGGGGAAAGCAGCAGATTTTGAACACTTGCTCATCTACTGTTTGACCTGTTAAACTCCTGCTTATGAGCTCTGTGTCCCTCTTTCAGGTGGGAAACCCTAAATCTGCTTCGGCTGGTGCCTTTTCAGGTGCCCGTTGTCTGTCTGTCTCTTCTTGTGTGGTAATTGAGAGGAGGGTTTAGGACTGAGCTGTGCAGAGGTGGATACCCGGGCTCTGCCTCGGCACACGCCTGAGGCCACACAGTGAGTCACCACACCTCGCCGCCTTTCCCCCCCGTTCCCTGCAAAATGGTAGCGTTGATATTTCCTGACAAGAGGGAAATTTGGAGGTTTAATTTTTCTCATGCTAAGGTACTGAAGTGAGTCTGGTGTGGAAGGTGCAGGGGAGCATATAGAGGCAAAGTGCAAAAATCCCAAGGAGTCCAAACGAGGCTGGGTTAGGAGGAGGCTTCACAGGATCCCGGCAGCCAACTGTTCTGCAAGAATTCAGGGATCATCTTTTTTGAGTGGCTCTGGGAGGCTGAGAGAAAACTTTTGAGTCGTAAGCGACTGGTTCCTGTCCACCAGGGTCGTTCTTGACTCCAGACCCGGCAGTGTTAATCTAATAACAGCTGTAATTTGCTGCATTATGGGAAGCCACGTTTGCTGTAGTGAGCCCGGCTTGTCTTTGCGAAGCGAGGGTGAGAGAAACCCTCCGAAATGATGGAGGGCTCTTTAAGAGGTGCAAGGATTAAAAAGACCTGTCACTGTGCGGGCTGATCTGCCTATTGTTGTTAGGCAGAAGCTGACGTAAGGACTGTGACTGTACCCCTCCCAGCTCCCCCAAAATAACTTCTGAATCCCTTACTCAATCTCAGCCAAATAAAGGGGATGTACTCAAAGGCGTTCCATCCTCACCGGTTCCATGCAAGCAGACGGTGGGGAGGAGGTGGTGCTTGCCGTAGAGTCCCTGCTGAGCGAAGGGGTTGACATTTCAACCAAACTCTTGGTTGAAAAAAATCCTCACCGGAGAACAGTATTAATACCCAGCTGCAGGGAGAGCGAGGGTGGGAGATTGTTCTTTGTTAGCCATCGGAGAATCCAGATGAGGCTTCATTTGCTCCACCACTCATGGCCCAAGCCGTTTTTCTTGTGAGTTCGCAGAAGATGCGTCGCTGGAGAGCTGATTGAGGGATTTCTGCTCCCAAAACAAAATGCCGTGGTACCTGACCTGCCTGTGAAGAGGAAACGGGGTGGTTGTGAGGCTCTGCTTGTCCCACATCTTATCCCAGGTGGGCCTTGGGAATGCCGAGTGTAAACGAGACTGCCTGGAGCTGAGCGTGAAGTTGTGAGTTGCAGGATGCCCCCGGCGGTCCCAAGCTCCATGTGGACTCAAACCACAGCAAGAGTTTTTTTTGTGGTGGGTTAAATGAAGGAGGGAGCCTGACTGGGAAGGCGAGCTCCTGGTCCTACCTAGGGAGCACGTTGTAGGTACCGTGCTCTGCACGCTGCCCACACCTGCCCTCTGCCACCCGATGTCGGTTGTCGCATGGCACCTTGGTGGCCGTCCTACAGCGAGAGGATGCGTTTGGAGACATTGCTACTTTGTTGTTTCTCAGTAGATAAAAGGATAGATGTTTCTTAAGTGAGTGTCGTAAATTGTATTGGTGACAGTGCCTTGGGAAGGTGATCTTCTCTCTCACCCTGCCCCATGCAGGATCTGCTCCGTTTGCGCTTCCGGATGTGTTTGGGCAGACATCTGTCTTTCAGCCTTGCTGGAATTTTGACAACACTTGTGCTCTGGTCCTAGCGTTCGAATAAAACAAAGTGCATCTCCTCCCCATCCTTGGGCAGAGCTCCAAGAGCTGCATTAATGAGGCATCTGGCAGAGGAGGCTGGGAGGGGATGTCTTTGTTTTAATGCTAACCTGACTGAGTGTGAAAATCAAGTTTCTGCTGCCTCTTTGCTTTTCCGTATCGCATCCTGATTACAGTCTGCTTGGAAGGGGAAGAGGAAAGGGCAGAGATGATTGTTGACTTGTACAAGGGATTTTATTTTCCCTTTAAAACTATAATCATAACACGTGCCGCATTTCACTTCCTTGAGCATTTTGCTCTTCTTGCCAGGGAACCCCATTGCTACTGTGTTTTTCTCTGTGTAGGTTTTTCCTGTCTGTCTGAATTCAAGCATTTGCTTGTTTTGGATTGCCATTAACCGGCTGGGATAACTGGTATCGAGTAAACTCAGTTGGGTTTGGAAGACATCATTTTAGTGCAAGTAATAGAATAACGTAATTATTCATGAAGAAATATGTGGATGAGAGAGACAAAGTTTCTGTTTCTGTTCCCTGTGGGAAGAATTACATGTGCCCTCTTTCAGGTGGCTTTGAATGCATCGGGGTGTGTGGATTGAATGGCTAAGATGACTCTGCTGTGATCTGAATTTGCGGTTCTAGGAAATCTAGTTATTCCAGCCCCACAGCTTAGATTTCAATTACGTCGTCCTTCCTGGCCTGCAGTTCATGCCACAGACCGTCTTGGTGCCGTTAAGAGGTTTGACTATAAAACACTGCTGAAGAGAAAACCTTCAATAACTCATCCTTATGAATAACATCCCTGTGCTGTGTCTGCAGAGGCTGCAGGGGAAGTGGATCTCCATTATCTCCTAGCACAGAGCACAGTGGTGCCCGTCTGCTTGACAGAGTTGAAAAATCACTATATTTAGCTGTATTTACTTGCATTTTGCATGATTCATACAACAAATCCCAGCCTGATAGAAGACTTGCCCGCAACTGACTTCGACTCATTGGAACCACCTTATCACGTGTGATGCACAAGGTTACCTCAATGCACGCACTCGTCGTTGCTCTGCTTTAGAGCTAAGCAATATTTTAACCTAATTGCCTCACTCTTTCCTAGAAAGAACATTCTTACTCAGCTCCGTGTGCCCCAGCGCGCTCCCTCCAAGAGAGACAGGGAGCAGCGCGCTTGGGGGGTGTGCTTGGGAACTGGCAGATCCCTCCTCTGTGTAGTTCTTCGTCTTGCTTTGGAGCCTGTGTAGCTCCCTTCCCTTTAATCCTGGCATGTTAATGATACTTCCCGTAACAGTTTGGAGAGATGCGGTGCTATAAATATTTCAGGGTAGCGTTTCACAAGCGTATGTTTAATGCTGTTTACAGAGGGAACTGGAGCAGTGGCTGCAGTGCAGGCTGCCGTTTGGCTGAAGTTTGCTCCCGACTGATGGTTCATCTTCCTCACGTGCTGTCTGTCAGCAGTAAGGTCAGGGCCTGGAACACAAGGTGTGTTGATGCTTAAAGAGAGGAAGGTTATTTTGATGTACCGTCGAGTAGACTGAAGGATAAAATTGCCCTTTGATGGGATGTTCTGTGCGTCATCACTTTTTCACAGAAAAGTTCTGAGATTCATCTGAGTGTCTTCTGGATGGAGGAGTGAATGAGGAAGTAACTCACGCTGCCTGTAGCCACTATGCGCATATCAGTCTTTAATTCTTGAATCTGGGGGCTGAATTCAGGTCTGTTATTTTACTCTAAGTCCCAGAGTAACTCCACAAGCAAAAGCAAATTCCTTATGGAGCAATTCTGATCAAACTCACGCCGTACGTGTGTAGAGCCGGTCCTTATCCAGACTTTTAATCTATTTTTACAAAAAAAGCCTGGAGAATTTACAGCTCCCTCCTACACGTCTGCTTTCTGGTGTCAACCCCATGAAGCGAGTATTAATCATAAAGTCTGTGAAACCATTTCCAAAATGCTTGTTTTGGACCACGAGCAACGATACAGGTAGGAAGGAGACGATTTGCGTTTGGGAAACAAGTCTTGGAGCTTGCAGCAGGTGCCTTCTGGAGTGGCAGCGTGGTTCTCTCTCCACAGAAATCCATCCCTGCACTTTGCAGCCACCTGCTGCTGGCTGAAGTGTAGCCCTAGGGTTGTGGGCTTAGGTTTTGCTATTGTTTTTGAGGGCGAGCAGGTTTCTCATTTATTAAGGCTCCGATTCTGTAACCATTTTGCGCCTGTTAACGCTGCCCATTTGAGAAATCCCGCCGAGTTCAGCCGTGCTAACTGCGTACACTTCGGGAGACTCTGTGGCCCAAGTGGAAATGCAGAGAAACGCGCAAAGCCAAACTCTGTTCTCTCCGCCGTTTGGCCTGAAGTTGCTTTTGTTTTGTGAGTTTTTGAAGGTGTCATTCTTCTCTCTTGTACGGTGCTCAGTCTGTGGGTGAACACGAGGGTAGGTGCGTCTTCGGCGCCTCCCAGGGTTAACGTTACGAGCTGCTTGGCTTCGTGTGAAGCTTTTGGATGTGACAGATGGGATGTTGTTGCTTGTTCCTGGAAATGGAATAACACGTTTAACTGAAAGGTCAGGAGGGCTTGAAAGAGCGACACGGCGATGCGTGGCTGCTTTTTAACGCGTAGGATAATAACGATGACTCGTTTCACCGCGGTGCCTTTGTGCTTGAAGAAATCTTAAGTATTGTTTCCGAATTCTTCTCCCTAGCTGGATGTTGTATCCTGACTGCAGGTAGGGGAGTGAAAACAGTGCAGGTACTTGATTTGCTGAGGCGTTGAAGGAGTGGGGATGTCAGAGCTGGTCTCTGGCTCTTGCCTTGGTACTTGGGGACAGCATCTGTCTGGAGTGCCTTTCTTGCAGTTAACTGCTATTCATTAAACTCTGCTGAAAAATTAGCTCCTGAGTCATAGCAGAAAAGACTTCAAGACTTCGAGTGTTGCTGGAGACTAGGTGGCTTATTGCTAGGAATGAAATCTTCACTGCAAAATGCCTGTGTGGCAAATACCAAGAGGTACAGGAAGAGCACACGTACTTATTGTGGAGGGAAGCGTATGTACGTATTAAAGTAACAAAAGTTCCCCATCGCTTCCCATTCCAGAAGCTGAACTTGGCCAGCCCAGCTGCTTCAGTAAAAATGGACTCCTGCACTAACAGGAAAGAGAATTTTGCTGATAAGTGGAATTTCTTTGCATTTCAGGTCATCGGGAGGTCCCTCTGGACGAAGCGGGCATCGAATGGTGGCTTGCAAAAGGCAGCTGATCGTCTTTGGAGGTTTCCATGAGAGTGCAAGGTGGGTTGCTGCAGGATGGCTGGTGGTATTGAATCCTTTGTGAAAAAGACAACAGAATTTCACCAGTAATGGAAAAATGGGCTTTAATGGAAGGATTATCTCCAGCACTACTATTATTGAACTAGACTTTTATGTTAGAAGGACAAGTGGTCTTGATTTAACATCTTCTAGAGTTTGTGATACAGTTGTACCACTTAGCTAATCACTGAAGTAGCTACTCATCCTTGTAGCTAAAGCTCAATACATCACTTTTGGCCTCTGAATCTTGTCAAAGAGCCTTGTCTTCCTAGAAATATCTTCTCCAGTAGCCTCTCACATGTACGTGAGGTCACAGCTGCGCTGTCATGGGGACTGTGAAGAGAGCTGAGCTGCATATTGTCTTCGAGACAGTAAGCAGCGTAACCACAGCCCCTGGGAGCACAGCACAAGTTACAAAGCCCACCCTGGCCTTGGATGTGGCCTTGGGAGTTTAACCTGTGCAGAGCATTTTCCACTAGCAGCGTGTGAGCTGGCTAGTAGAAAGAGAACAGGACCAATGTATTTTATTTCTATCCCCCCTAGACAGACATAGCTCTTACTGGTTTTGGTCTTTTGTGTTCTGGTTTAAGTTACCTTGGACTGTGCCAGCTGGAAGAAGTTGATGAAACCTCTGTTGTAGTAAGGAGTGAGACAGGTAAAAAAGAACCCGGAGAGGTCTTGATTAAACCATCTTTGTCAAATGCAAATTGTTGCGGTGAAATAGTAACCTTCACCTGAAAAAAACCTTTCGTACATTGCAACAGCTAGAAGAGCCATAAGTACAAGGAGTTGAGTAGAGGTGTTGCAGCTCTTCAGAGGTTCCTGAAGTGATATTGTATCGTTGAAAAAAACCCTGTGATGTCTCAATTTGCTCTCCCTAGAGATTACATCTATTACAACGATGTGTATGCCTTCAACCTGGACTCCTTCACCTGGAGCAAGCTGGCTCCATCAGGGATCGGACCTGCTCCGAGATCTGGGTGTCAAATGGCTGCCACTCCTGAGGGCAGCGTAATCATCTATGGAGGCTACTCCAAACAGGTAGGGGAGATTTTGTGGTAAGCCAGCAGTCTGCTTCTTGGATTCTAAATTGAAGAGTCGATGGAAAAACTTTAGGGGCTAAAGTGAAAACTGAAATGGAGTCAACTCACATTGCCTAAGTGGGGCCAATGTGATGGTCTTGACCTGTGTTCGCTGTGGAGCAACAAGCTTGGGGGAGCAAAATTGAGATCCAGGTGCTGCTGCTTCCCTCTGCTCAGCTTCACAAGCCTTGTCTCCAGTGCGAGATGTGGTGATCTCATCGTGTAACTGCCCGCTGCTCTGGCTGACGATGTTTCTGCCCGTCAGGCAGCGGCCAGATGTCCAGAAAACGTCGGTAGTGAGGGTACGTGTTAGCCTGTGGTTATGCCAGCTTGCAGTGAGTGTGCGGTTGTGCCCTTGCATTGTTCGTACACACGATGGTTCAGGCTGCTGGCAACCAGTGCTGCTACCAAAAGAGGCTTCTTGTCTTCCGATTGTGCCTTTCTTCCTGCAGTTGTGTGTTGGTTGAGGAGCTTATCTTGGTTAAAAGGAATTTTGTGTTTTCCCTGCCAATATAAGTCAGTGTAAGGAGGTTATATCACAGAGGTAGGTAATAAGCAGCTGGGAGAAATGACATTTTTTGGCAGTAATGCTGGCTACTGCCAACTTAAAGCATTCTCAGGTACTACTCATCCATGTCCTGGCACTTACAGCAGCTGCCAGGAGACTTGTATTTTCTGACATCAGCGAAAGGGTTAAGGGAGCAGCACTAGTTAGCAAACTCAATAAGCCAAAGAAGAGTTTTGATGAGCACCAGGCTTCCTCTGCTCTGCTTCTTGCTCTGTTAATTGTGGTAATTTATACTAGATAGCCCTTTAGACCATATGTCCTCATTGACCAAGTATCTCTGTCTCCGTGCTGCGCGGGAGGAAGTAAATATTTCATTGAGCAAAAGGCTCCTGCAAAAGCTTTTAATGTTGCGAATGCAGACAGAAGACCCGGATCCTGCTGCTGCTGTCTCAGTGGAAAGGCATCGCTTCCAGCAGCGCGTTGCTGGGGGAGGAGGACGCCTTGTTCTTCTGATGTGAATAAATGAACAAAGAAGAAAAGCAGGGAAAGGGGAGAGAAGATAGTCTGTCTATATATTTAGAAGCATTTGTGCCTCCTCACGGCCTGCGCTTAGGGCTCTATCTCATCAGATGTGCATTTGATTAAATAGCAGTAACAATACGGAGGCGTTTTCTACCCAAAAGGGCTTTGTCCTCTTCCATTCTCTGTCCTGTTGCCTCAGTCTTGAGGGTGGGAAGGACGCACGAGCCTGCATGCTATGCTAGGTGTGGATCTCCCATGGCTACTGAAAGCAGCAGGGTTTCAAGTGCATGCTGAGCCTCATGGAAATATAAAAGTCGGCGCGTGGTTGCAGTTGGTTCTATTCCACTTTACGAAGGTGAGCTCTGTTGCACTGCTCTGAGCTGTTTTGCGCTAGTAAAAATGAAGTAGAAGCAATGTGGGAACGCGAAGCTGCCTTCAACCTTTATGCAGGGCGCTGAGCAAGTATTAGAAGTTTCTCTCCAGCTGTTAGATTAAAACAACCACTCCTGTTAGGAATCTGCGTCCTTTGTAACAGAGAGAGCAAAGTCTGCTTCTCTCTGTGCCGTTCCTAACAGAGACTTTGCTTGTGTGTTCTGCAGCACAAGTGAACTTCCAGGCAGGAGGGGTGCGGCCGAGCTGCAAACTGTCCGAAGCACTGGACAGGATTTTCTCTGGCCTTTCTCAAGATGCCAAGGCAACAAACCTTTAGCACACTCCTGAAAACTTAATTCGGCAAGGTTTAGCCCCTCGAGGAGAAGCACAACTTAATTAACGTGTGGCTATTTAAGTCTCCTTGTATCTTTGCTTACAGGAGATTGTGGAGCTGAGTCTCTCTGGGTTTACTTCAAAGGGAAGAAAGCGTGTTTGGCTTGCGTAGTCCCCCCAGAGTCGTAGGCTGGGCTACTCTTGGGAGAAGTAAGAGGTAGATGGTGGAGGAAACAATGCTTAATTGGAGCTGAGCAGGCACAGGAAAAGACCTATTCCTCGTCTCTAATTAGAGAACCAGATGGAGTGCTGTGAAGATGTTTTTGGACCTACGAAGACAATTTTTGCACGTGAAACCAGGCAAGTGTCGAAGCAAAGCACCATTCACCCAGTAGAGGCTTCTGTTGTAATAAGAGGCAGGGCTCAGTTGCACGCGAGCTGTAAAAAAAGTGCAGGTTTGCATGGAAGCCTCCTGAGGCTGGAGTTGCTACTGAACGTGTGTGTGGTGTCGGTTTGGAGGGAGGAGGGAAGGGAAATCGTAATCACTCCTCTGTTTTAGTGCCGACACGATAGTCCCATCACGTTGCTGGAGGAGAGTTGTGGCGAGGCGAAGCTGCTTTTCCTGTGATGGGCAGTTCTGATACGTTCTATCCTGTGGTCCCCTGAGCTCTTCTAAATCTGCTTTGAAATACTGTACCAAAATAGCTGTGCGGTGTGGTGTAGTGCATGTTGCCTAGGGCAAAAAGAGATGTAAGCCCGGGAGATTCATGGTCATGGGTGGAATTGTAGGCATCGTTGTACCCACCTGGCTCTTGGGGCTCTATAAAGCCAGCGGAATACTTCCCAGCTTGCAGCCAGGGGTGTTCCCCTGACCGAGTGGTCGGTGTGCCCATCCTCAAGTCTTGCCAGCAGGCATCAGGAGCTGGGAAGGCAGAAGCAGAGAGGTTTAGTCTCTGCTTTGATTTTCTGGACTGTAATGCAGACCTGAGCGTGGAAACCAGTTTTCAGTAACGTCTGTCAGTCCAGGCTGTGTTGCTGAATTCACTTCAACGCGACCTGAATAAGCAAGTCTCTTTCCTGGCTGGGGAAATAGAGGCAGGAAGGGTGAAGTGACTCCTCTGAGGCACTCCAGTACTTGTTTAGAGTCAGGACAAGAACCCTGGAACCCAGACATGCCTGTGCCAGCCACTGGGTTTTGCTCACTGGGATGCAAATGGTGAAAAAGGAGCTTTACAACCCGGGATGCAAGTAACCTGAGACGTTGGTGCACATTTTGGCAAGACCGTGACTGATATTTTAAAATACACGATTCGT
Source organism: Trogon surrucura (assembly GCA_020746105.1). Lineage (NCBI taxonomy): Eukaryota > Metazoa > Chordata > Aves > Trogoniformes > Trogonidae > Trogon > Trogon surrucura. Next base: position 2,417,302 of record CM036629.1, read on the forward strand.
AGCACAATGTCCCCGTGTTCATCTGTTTCATCTTCAGCCTAGAAGTAATAAAGGCAACGTCTACGAAGGCAACGTCTACGATCCCTTGCCGAGGGGGATGTTGCGAGCGTTGTCGGCTCCGCCCGAAACGTACCTCGCAATCCCACAAGGAGCTCAGACTTGCCCTCCTGCTGATCTTAAAGACGTCCTCGCCCGTTTCTTGTGCTGGGGATGGGGCTTGCTGCAGCGAGCTGCCTTTTTGGCTGTATAAAGCAGTGAGAGCTCTCTATTGCTAGGCAACGTGAGCGCGCTGTGCCTCACTGGCACGGCGGATGCAGCCGGGAGGTGTTGGAGCCCAGCGCTGCTCTACCTTGCAGGTGCAAGCAGCCTGCAAGCCACGGGAGGGCTGGCGTGACACGCGTGTGAGGCTTTTTGGACGCCAAAGGAGACTAGCGCGTGTGGGGTTTTGTTGTTTCTGAGGTGTTTTTTTATAGTGGCAAGCTTTGCAAAGCTGAGTTGGATTCTACTGGGAGATTGCTTGTGGCAGGGCTGAAGTGTTTGCCTGAATTGCAAGGTCTGGTGGGACTGATTCTCTCTGTAGTTCTGCCTGTTAAGGGATTGTGCTAATTGGATGTATTTTGCCAGTGTGGAGCTCTCTTATCAGATGTGTTTAACATGTTATACGTGGGGAATCCTGATTCCCCTTCTCAGGAACAGCTCTCTGTGCCTCAATTTCCTTGCTCTTTGAAGGGGGATGAGCAGGCGTCTTGCTCCCTGTCAGCAGAGCTGGGTTTTATTTTAGCTGATGCCTGTAAAGCTCTTGCAACTTGCTCACGTACCTGTATGCGCAAACGATAGGCTGTGGATATCCAAGCCAACTCTGTGCTTGGAAACAAACACCTGGAACTTCAAGGCAAGAAGGACTGGGGGGAGAACAGAAGCCTCTTGTGACTGACGGAGCGATTTGCTCAGGGCAGGCAGGTGTCCTGGGATTCACCTCTCCGGTAACAGTGTGCTGCTCCCTGGTGCAGTGTCTGCTTTTGAGCCAGTGCGAGTTGGGGAGAACAGGCATCTCTCTGACAACAAATAACTAACTCCCACTCCACCTCACTGGGGTTTTCTCAGCCCAAGAAGCTTTGTCATGTTGCGTACGCGGCGTGTTTACTACAGGGAGGCATGTGGTTTTGGGGAGAAAAATAACGCGGTTATTCTGCGCAGCTTATGTGGTTGTGAAGCCAGCTGCTCGTTCAGGATTTGCTTTTTCCCCTCTTTTCATGCAGACAACGCACATCTTGCTGTGCTCTTGCACGCTTCAAGCCTGTGTGTCCCCTGCATGTACGGATGTGTGCTCTGCCTGGCGTTTAAGAACAAACTGCCGCCTTCCCTGGCAGCGAGGAGGAAATAACCACCATTATCGTTAGCAGACAGGCACTTCTTAGTCACTTAGGTGTGCTTCAGTGCTGCAAGATCTGAAGGCTCCTGCCCTCTGTCTCTCCTCTGCCCATCCATCCCTGACAGGTCTTTGCTCAGGTGAGGCTTCAGCGGTGTTCTGGGTTTGGTTAAGGTGAGGGACAGACTCGAAAGGGTGCTGTACCTCAGCTGCCTGCAGCTCGATGGTGTCTTCTGCTGCTCTAGACCTGTGTGAGAGAGGCAGCAGAGTAGGATGCTGCCAAAGGATGGCACTTGCTCGGTGCTGACTCACAACCCTTTGAACCTGAGAGCTGCTGCTGTAGATGCCACAATACGTGCACCACTCGGCTCTGAATTGGCGTGCTCAGTACTTAGCAGCGCCTTTCCTAGAAGGCATTTCTTTCCCTTCCCGCCCTGACAGCTCTCTCTCAAGGGTCTGTTTCAAGTGGGCAGCTCCCAGCCCCTCCGTGCACATCTCCCAACACCAGAGCTCCTCTAGCTGTGCCTCAGAACCACTCACCAACACAAAATACTTGTCTCGCTTGTTTTCCAAGTGCCAGAGAACCGGCAGTGGCTGAAAGAGTCATCACTATAACATCTTATTCAGGAAACGGGACTGTTGCTGGTGTTTGTTCCTACAGGCTTCCTGTCTCTTGTGTGCTCTGTTGCTCGAGGGCAGGAGGTGGAACAGTGCAGTTGTTGACTCCGTTGGAGTGGTTGCGCAGAAGAGGATCTCTCCAGCGTAGACATCCTGTCTCGAAGAGCGTGTGCCTTTCGGTTCACTGACGCGCGTGCTTAGGTGCACGTGGAGAGCAAAAAGACCGGTGAGCCACAGCTCCAAACGAACAGATTTCCCAGGACAGCCCTGCAGACAGACCCTGGTCCTTAAGTTAACTGAAGCTTCCTTTTTTGCTGCACTGCGAGCACAGTTCTCCTGTTTCCTCCGGCACTTCATTACCAGCCTTCCCCAGGGCTTCTCGGAATCATCCAAGTTTCAGCATTGTTGTGTAATGCCTCAAACACACTTTTCCTCTCTCCTGCCTTTCTAAGAACAGAATACCACTCCTACGAACTGGATACCAGGCTCTGCAGGGACAGCACAGCGTCCCCTGCCATAACTAACCCTGCCAAGTGCAGGGCAGAGCTGGCTGCAGAGGTGCAGCAAGAACGGGACGGCGCCGTGCCGTTGTGATCTCGGGTGTGCCCAGGCCTCACCTGAGGACTGGCCCCAACCCTCCCAACTCCTGCTGGGATCTGCTGCGTGCACCCTGGGAGCAGTTACACTGCCTAGCAATGCCATTGCCCCCTAGGAGGAGGGGAATCGCAAGGAAATAGGAGCTCTGCATGAAGGATGGGTGGATAATGATGTTATTGGAAGGCCTCCTGCAGTGGTGTTGCGTAGTGCTGCTTGTGAATGCTGCGTGTTGCTGCGAGCACTGGAGTACAGGGGTTTACAGTGAGAAGAGCAAGGGAAAATTGCATTTAAAATGTTGCATTTGCTTGCTTCCACTGAGGCTTGATCCTGCTCTTGCTGGTGTCTCACTGTTGCCTTTAGTAGGATGGACATGGGACTTCTCTTTCTGTTCAGGAGGAAAAACCCTGTTGGCCAAGGCTCTGTGAGGCCATGAGTGCTAAAGAAGGCAGTTGCAGTTGGGCTGTGGTCTCCTGTTGCCTCGATGCTGCCCACCCCTCCTTCCACAAAACCCTTGGTTTTAATCCCTTGTGACAATTCATTTCTCTTCTCTGGGTGCTGGAATTTCTGCTGTTAAGCTGGATCTGTGTCTTTGTATGGCCCTGAGTCCCAGGATCTATGTTGTGGCCTGGAGAGCCATGTCTGGCTGTCGCAGGCAGAAATTGGTTGTGGCTCATCTCAGACAGTAGCCCTGGTTTGAATGCTGTGGTTTTGTGAGCTGAGTGATGCTCCAGAGCTGCAGCGTGACTCCCTGTGGAGCTTTCCCTTGCCCAGCCACAGTGTTTGCGTTTTCAACACAGGAATATACAGATCCACGCTGTGGTTAGGCTGGTCCGTGGCGTGGATGACTTTCTGGGCTGTGAAAAGTTTGACCTCCTGTGTTTTGGGACCACTGAAACTCTTTCACTGAGCATCCCTGTCTTTCTCTTCTCCGCAGAGAGTTAAGAAAGATGTTGACAGAGGCACGCTGCATACAGATATGTTCCTGCTGAGGGCTGAAGGTGCAGGCAAGGAGGAAGGTAAGCTGCTGCTGTGCTCGAAGTGGTGCTGTGGGACTGGGAAATGCAAGTCCTCTCTCTTCCTTTGAATAACAGACCAAAAGACCCCAAGCCTAGAACAAAATTTACAGCCTGAAAAGATGAAGCTGCGTCTGCTTTTTCTGGTTCCCCAGAGGCCGTAAGGAGTCGTGGTTTTGGGCTCCAGGTGACTTGATTTCTGAGCTGAGGTAAATGGTAGCTTAGACACAGCGAAACACTGCGGGGATCAGAGCTGGCTGAGAAGCTGGCAGAGCTCTGGCAGAAAGTTGGGATGCGCTTCTTGTCAGAGAATTACTTTGAGCTCACAACATCATCTGTGCTGACACTTCCCAGTTGGTCCTGGAATAGTCTGAGATGGAGCGGAGGGTCTCCAGGCTCCTTGCGTAACACTGCGAGCAGCCCTGCCCTGCACAGACAGCTGCAGGAAAAACTACCTTAAAAGATACTTTCTGGCTCTTTCGGTTTGTGTGTAGGAGGGAATTAAAACACCACTTGGAAATTCCTGTTCTCTGGGACATTTTGATAGCTGCTCCTCTGTTTCACAACAGAAAATCTTTTGGATTTCAGAATCCTTCACGCTGAAAATCCGCATTTTGACAAACTCACTTTGGTAGTGGTGTCTCACAGACTTGTAAGAGAAGACTGGGATGTGATCTCATTACACTACCTAGGGCAGGGATATTATCAAGAGTGGGTTTTGGTTGTTTTCTCTGAATGTCCCCAGAAACCGGAATTCCATCACTTTCCTTTAGGAGAAGAATGTATTTCATCCTTGGCTCAGAGAATGGGACAATCTTATAGCTGAATTTCTAAAATCTTAAAATTGTGTTTGATTTCTTTAAAGCTGACCATCCTAAAGTAGGATTTGGGGAGAATGGATGGTCACATACATTGTTTGGCTTCTAGACCCTGCTTGCATTCTATCCTATTTATAGTTTAGCACAGTGAAATTGAGGTTCCTTCGGAAACACAATGCCTAGCCTCCTGTAAAGGTGTGTACATCTTCTAGAGGCTCTTTGCCCCAGAAAGCACACCCTGAAGGTAGCTCTGTGTTTCCTGTTACTGAAGACCTGGTGGCTTTCTAAGAGTAATGTGTGTGTGTTTGAAGTGGAAACACAAGTGGTTCCAATGAACATTGTTGTTGAAGGCACACCTTGAGCTTCTGAGCATGTCCAGAGTGAGTTGCTGAGTTGCTTGTTGCAGTAAGATAGGAAAATGCTCAGAATTCTTCTTTTCTGACACTCGTATTTTGCTTTTATCTGCAGACAAATGGGCGTGGAGTCGGCTTAACCCGTCCGGAGTGAAACCCACCCCCAGGTCTGGCTTCTCCGCGGCGGTTGGTCCCAATAACCGCTCCCTCCTGTTTGGAGGCGTGCATGATGAAGAAGAGGAAGAGAGCATCGAAGGGGACTTCTTCAACGATATTTATTTCTACGACATTGTGAAAAACCGCTGGTTTCCTGGACAGCTAAAGGTTTCGTTTTGAAAAGAACACAGATGTATTCAGTTTATTCTCCTTGATCATCTGACACGTGTCCTTTGGGGCCATTTTTTGGCCTTGTGCAGTTTTCTTGCAGCACGGAGCAAGCCTCTGTTCCTAATAACTCAGGGTGCTCCAGAAGCTGAGCCACCAGGTGTGGCTGCTGTTTTGATCTGGTTGTGTAGAAAGGGAGAGGCTGTAGAAATGAAGCTGGGGATCTGCAACTCTAGCAGGTTTTTGCTACCAGACCAACTGAATTCCTGGACTTTTTAGCCCTTTCCTTCCCTGCTACGTAGCTACTTGTTCTCTCCGTTCCCTGCCTTTGCAGCATGATGCAGGCTCTCATCCTTTCTGGGGAAAGAGAAATCCCGTGTGGCTTTTCGCAGAGTGGTTCAGGAGGCAATCCCCCTCCTTGGAGTCGGGAGTCGGGCTGCGTATGTGCCCTCTTCTGTAAAGCAAAATGAAATAAAGCAGCGTGAAAACATAGCGATGGAGTTTTACTGGAGGTCAGCTCCAGATCAGATACGTAAGCCTGACATGAGATAGTTGGGTAAAAGCCGCTGCGAAAAAGAGCTTGTGTTGCGTTAAGGATGAAGAAATGTCGAGCTACTAGGAGAGATGAAATATTAACCTTGGCTCATAAGAACTTCAGAAATGCGGCCCTCAGCTCAGATCTTTGATGTTGTTTGAACCACTCTCGGGGCGGGGTGGGAAGTGAGGTGTGAATGACCTGGCTGAACTTAGTTCTTTCCACCCCCGCTGCTTCTGGCTTTGTTCTCAAAAAGAAGTCAATCCCCCAATAACAGGAAACGTGCACTCAGATGTTTGCTTCTGCCTCCCTAGCTGACTGTTCTTCAAAGACCTAGAGTGCTTCCTGGTAATGCACTGTCATTTAGCATTTTGTTTTCATGAAGTAGGGGGTTATTTTCTCTTGCTCCTGTCACAGACTAGTGGCCTCCTGCAGGATGGAGAGCAAAAGGGCTATTTAATGTCTCTTCAGCACATGCTGCCATTAATAGAGGAAGCAATTCCACGCCTTGGCTTCTCCAGGAGTTTCCTTGCTCCTTGTTTTATGGTTGGTGGAAGTTTGCAGTGAGTGGGAGGTTGCACCTATCACCCGAGACTTAAAATTGCAGTGAAAAAATGATTGAATTCTCCCCCCTCCCTCCCAGTAGCATCCATAGTATTTGTTTTAACTGCCATACATGCTATTAGGTGCTTGCAGTTCACACACAATCTCCTTCTGTTCCTTGTTCCTGTTAACAGGGACCAAAATCAGAGAAGAGGAAGCGAAGACGTGGCAGACAAGCTGAGGCAGAGGATGCTGGAGACGACGAGTTGGAGAAGCGACCTCCACAAGGCCCCGTGGAGATAGTCAAGGAGGTGGTGGCGGAAGATGGGACCATCATGACGATCAAGCAGGTGATCTCTGGACCTGGAGAAGAGAAGTCTGAATCTGAGGAGGAGGAGGAGGAAGATGGAGCCTTGAGCCAGCAAGTGGAGCCGTGCCCACGTTCGAATGCCATGCTGGCCGTGAAGCACGGCGTTCTCTATGTATACGGGGGAATGTTTGAGGTGGGCGATCGCCAGTTCACCCTCAGTGACCTCTACAGCATCGACCTCCACAAGATGGAAGAATGGAAGGTGCTAGTGGAGATGGATCCAAGTAAGCTCTGATGATGGCATCTCTCTCTTTGCTTTTCGTGTAGTGATGCTCTACTAGGAAAAAAGCCCCACAACTATGGAGCTTGCTCAAGAAGTGGAGATGGGCCTCCAAGCAGCTTTTTTTTCCTGGACATGAAAAAGCTCGGGAGGATGTGATACGCTCTTATCTTATGGTCACTCAGGGCTCTTAAGGAGCAGCTCTGTCTGACCTTGGCCTGGCATTCTCCACAACGGTTCTGGATGTAGGAGTGGGTAACAGCTCGTTATTTCTCTCTTCTGTTTTCTTTCCTATTGAAGAAGCGCAAGAATGGCTGGAGGAGTCGGAGTCGGATGAAGAGGAGGATGATGTGGAAGGTGCAGAGGGAGGGGAAGAGGAAGAGGAGAGCTCAGAAGAGGAGAGTGAGGATGAGGGAGGTAATGATTAAGCTGCATGATGTCTTCATAGTAATATAAAGTGGGGTTTGGTTCCACTGCTGGCCTGGAGGGGCTCACTGGGACACTGCTCTTGCAGCAGAAGAGAAAGTTCACTAGTTACTGATAGTTTTTAGGCTCCTGCATTTAAACACAGTAGCTGAAGAGCACTCTGACCCAGGTTGACAGGTGGAGGAGCAGGTTGACTTCGTTAGCTATTGGTGACCTCTGTTTCTGTCTTGTGTTGCGTACTAGGAGAGGAGCAGCACCCGCCCGTGCAGCCCGCTGAGAAGCACGCGGACTACCTGGCCAGGACGGAGCAGTACTGGATTAAACTCGCCCGCAGCAACATGGGCCCCGATGCCAAGGAGAAGAAGGTGGTCAAAGTGGCACACGCCATGGTGAAGGCTTTCTACGAAGATGCAGTCTAGATGGTGTTGAGGCTGTTCCATAAGGGGAGAGACACGCTGGGAGCAGCGGTTCGTCCCGCTGAACTCAGGCTTGTCGGTGTGTCTGGGCGGCATCCTGGCACTCCAGCTTTTGCCTCGTCTGCGAGTGCCTCTGGGCTCCCCAGTCTCAGTAGGACTGCTTGGGGAATGCTCTCAAATATGCTCGTATTCCTCTGGAGGTTGTGGGAGGGTCTTTGAGGAGCAGGATCGCTGTCCAAGCGCTTGTTCTGCCCAGGCTGGTATATGTGATACTGTTATATTTTTGTTCAAAAGTCTCGAGTCTGTCCAGACAAACGGCACATCACAATGGTTCACTGGTCCCAAATTCCCTACCCAATCTGGAGCCAGATCGTGTCTCCAAGGGTTTCTACAATAAACTGATTTGGTTACATCATCTTGGTTTTCTCAGTTAATCCCGTTGTAGCTTTTCTCCTTTTTCTTCCTGGTGTGTGTCACTATTCCTGCTGTGAAATAAGCAAGTAGTGGTCGTAAAATGCACCAGCAATGCCAAGGTGTGGCTGCACTGCCTGGAGAAACCTGGGAGTCCCTTCATACCTTTTCTGTATGAGAGCCACTGCAGCCCCTTGGGCATATAACAGTAGGAATCTCTTCCTTTTTTAGACATTATAGTGGGCTTTGCCTTTGCTTGTGGAATCTCCTGGTTCAGTTTCTTCCAGGTTGGCCAAGAAAACAGTTGTCCTGTAAGTGAATTCTTTATGACCAGTGAAATTTCCTTGCTTGGTGGCATGTTGAGGAGAGGAGGGGGTGGGCTGACGCTCTTAAATATTGTGATTTTTTATTCTTTTTTACTCCTGCTTCCTTGCTTAGCCCCTCTCCTCAAGGCATCGCGTTCTTTCCGGCAGTGCTGTGGTCCGCAGGGACAACAGATGGGATACAGGTGTGTGTGTGCTGCAGCAAACAAACGGTGACTTGAGGTGACACCAGAAGGCACCAGCTGTCCTTGTGCGGGGAAATCCGGGGTGCCCTGGGTATTGTCTTGGCAGGGGCATCGCCAGGGAACCAGCTCTCGGGAGAGCAGTGCTGGGTTCTGCAAGGCTAATTAGAATGTAGTAAAGATTAAATAGAGCAGGCTGCCAGTGTGGTTTAATTGTCAAGGTAAAGCTGGGTTTGATATTTGTTCAAAATAACAGGCGAGAGGTGAAAACAAACCATTTATTGGTAACTTAGCAAAGAAGTTCACCTCGATCCCGTTGACATTTGATCCTTTGTGAGTGTATGATGCCCGTGGCTGCGCCAAGTTGCGAGGAATCTGCCAATGAGTAGCATTTGCAGATTTTGGGTTAAGTGTCATTATTATTTTTATGTGTTTATTTATGCTTGAAAAATAGTGGTTCTAAAATTACAGCACAGCTCTTCATTCCAAGGGTGCAACCAGACAGGGCAAAACACACTTTTTTTCCCCCCAATGTACTTTATAATTTTTTGCTTTTTCTAATACAGATACACACACCCTGCAAGATTTTTTTTTTTTTTTTTTTTTTCCTGATCTGTAGCTGGGTTGTAGCAGTGCCAAGGCTGAAGGATTGTTTTGTACAGTGCTGCTGCAGCCGCAGGAAGATTCTCCCTCCCCCTTCTCCGGTAGAGAGACTGTTGGATGAGGGAAGTGGATACATCAGATGAAGCTGGAGTGTGTGCAACGGTAATCTGAGGTTTTTCCTTTCATCTTTTCCTCAAGGGCTCTGGAACGTAGACCTAGTTGCGCTGTGTGCCAAGCTAAGTATGACTGGAGAAGGCAGAGACTGGAAGAGATGCTTCCAAAGAACTTGTGAGTCAGAACGGGCCGTCTGTCCCGCTCCCGCGAGCGGCACGGCAGCAGCTTCTTGCTGCCTCACGCAGGGAATCACAGAATTCATAGAATTGTCGGAGTTGGAAGAGACTTTATCTAGTTCCAACCCCCCTGCCATGGGCCCGGACATCCCCTGCTAGATCAGGCTGCTCAGAGCCCCATCCAGCCTGGCCTTAAAAACTCCCAGGGATGGGGCTGCCACCCCCTCTCTGGGCAACCTGTGCCAGGGTCTCACCACCCTCATGGGGAAGAACTTCTTCCTCATGTACAATCTGAATCCACCCTTCTCTAGTTTTAATCCATTCCCTCTAGTCCTGTCACTACCTGACATCCTAAAAAGCCCCTCACCAGCTTTCTTGTAGCCCCCTGAGATACTGGAAGACCACAATAAGGTCTCCTCGGAGCCTTCTTTTCTGCAGACTGAGCAGCCCCAACTCTCAGTCTGTCTTCATAGCAGAGGTGCTCCAGCCTGCTGAGCATCCACCTCCTGCCTGGCAGAGCCGGGTGAGAGGAGATTTTGGGGTGGGTTCAGGGGAAGCTGTTGGCTTCCCAAGGCTGTTGTTGCTCCACCATGCGGTTGGGCTGAGCTGGGCGTGCAGCTTGGTTCAGCTCTTCCTAGAGCTGGGATTTTGGAGGAGCCAGCCCAGGCCTGGTTCAGGAGGCTCTGGTGGCCATCCTTAGGTTGTGTGACGAAGGGTGCTGCCGTGGCAAACCGTCCTGGCCTGGAAATTGAGGCTTTAGTTGGCAGCTCTGATGAAGGGAGGCTGTCGCGCTGTAATTGGAACAGCCTGCACGGGGACTGAAACCCACACAGCGGCCGTTCTCAGCGGAGCCTTTGCAGCCGTTGGACTGGAGACAAGAAATTAATTCTGGTGCATCTGCAGCCGCTGCTCAGCAGAACGAGGAAGACGAATGCAGCGCTCCCTTGAGCCCTGCAGCCAGCCGAAGCCGAAGATCTGTCTGGACATCCCAGCCCACTCTTGCCGGTGTAACCATGGAAGCCTTGGAAGCTGTCACGTGTTGGTTGAACAAATGAAACCTCTGAGAAAAGGTAAAACTTCTCACCTAAGCAGGGATGACTGATTATTGCTGCCTACAGAGGAGGTCTGAAGGTGATGGGCTCTGCTGTGGTCTTAAGAAACGCAGACTGCGATACTTTGATATCGGACTGTGATGGTACCTGTTCAGGGTTGCTGGATCAGATCTCTGGTCATTTGTTTTGTCTTGGGTCCAGTTAAGGAGTATTTTGCAAGCAGAGGCGGGCCAGGGAGGTGCTTTCCCTAAAACGATACCCAGGAGAAGGGCTGGGGCTAGAACTTGGTAGGAAACTAGGAACCAGGGAACTCCAGCAGGGTCTGTTTTAACAGCCATTGTTCCTGTCTGACATGCACAAAGAACAACATGTGCCTTTTTTAATATGTGAACACTCGGATAAAATTCAATTATTCCTTTGGTATCCGTCAGACCGTTGCTTTTGCCCATCTCCTTGTCAAGGAATAAACATAGAAACATTTACACAGGAGAAAGAGACCTCAGTTTGTTATTATTCTACCTGGAAACAATCAAGCTTTTTTTTTTTTCCTGGTAAGAGATAAGGCTGAAAGTAACTTTGGGTTTTTTTTTTCTTCTTTTGACTCCTTGTGGAAAATGTATTCCATAATCCCTTTTCTTTTTGGCTTCATTCAGTTTTGTATCAGCAAAACTTCTGCTTTCTCGCTCCAACCATACACTGGGTGAGTCCAACCAGCCCTGAGCACATTGTGTCTGTCGACGAGACAGAAAGGCTAAAGACACACGTGTTCTTACAACTGGAGGTCTCCCAGGGACGGGGCAGTGGGAATGGGAGCATATAAAACGCGTTCGCTTCTGCTGGGAAACAGCTGTCGGCCCAACAGCTGCCGCATCCCTCGTCGCTAACCCGCAGCGACTTAACGTCGCGGGCGAACAAGAGAAGAGCTTTGAAACGTGCTCCGAGCTGGAGGGGTTGGGGAGCAGCAGCGCTCCTTCTGCTCGCGGGAGTCGTTCTCGCAGCAATCTCTTCCCGGGAGACCAAACACCTCACGCCAAAGGGCAGCTGCTGCTGGGGGGGTGGCTGCCTGCACGAGGGAGGTGAGGGGTTGCGTGTAAGACAGCCTGAGCCTTGCTAGCTGATGGATGCTGTTAATAGTGTGCCCAGGTTGGGGATAAAATGAAATAGGCGGGTTATAAGGATTGTGAATCTATTGGGTTGCAGCGTAGTGGAGCAAATCATTCCTGTGCTTGAATGTGACTCTCTCTCAGGTTTATCTTTCATTGACACCTCCAGGTGGGGACGTTCCACCCAGCACAAACATTTGGGTGATGCCCAGCACCTCTCAACATCTAGAAAGTCAAGTTTCCTTTAATGTTATAGAGCACGACCTCCGAGATGCCTCGAGTGAAGGGACAGAGCTCACGATGTGCCCAAGTTACATATTCACACCTTTGGGCACCGAATAGTAGCCATGGGGGGTTCCTTGCCTGTTGAAAGCCCCTCACTTGGCTTGGTAATTAGGTGATTGCACACAGCCTGGAAAAACAAGCGGGTGTTAGCACTGAAGCTGTGTCTGCAGGTTACTGTTAGTTGAAATGGATGATAAAAGATACTCATGAGCTTGCAGTGCCTCTGAGGGAAGCATGGTCTTGGTGGGTCTCTTGCTCAGAGGCGTGTTACCTAGTGCTTGCTCTGCACAGGGTTGTCTTCAGCAGCGGTTCCAGCCTCGGGCACAGTGCAGGTCTTGCCATGAAGGTCAGTGATAGTAACAGCACGACTGATGCGATTTGTTTAAGGGCTGTGCAAGGAGTCGACCTGTTTCCCTGCACCAGGAGCGCTCGTCACCGTGAGAGAGTCTGCGAGACCCGTCTTTGTGAATGAGTTCCCCACGTGCAGCTCGGGCAGGAGATCCCGTCCGGCCTCTGCTCTGTTCTGCTTTAGCACAAATCTCTGCAGCCAACCTCACCCTGTAACAGTTTAAAAAAAAAATAAAATCCTACTTTTCCATCCTCCCTTAACTTGCCGAAACCTCTCAGGACATGTAATTAATCCTCGAGTTTCAGTTAAGACCTTCATCATCAATATCATTTCTCCTCTCACTCCTCCTCTTCCGTTGCAGCCTGGAATTTAATTTTTTTAAAATGTTTTTATTTAAGCGGTAATAACTCTGCACGAGGTAAATAGACACTGCAGCAGCTCGGTACCTCTAAAAGATCAGGCCCTGGAGAGTCCCAACGCTCTCAGAGAATCTAGGTCTCGGGTACAAGCAAACCAGACGCCAGATGGGCTGGTGAGAAGCTGACGTGGCACGAGGCTTTTTGCATCCCTTCCTTCTTGCCTTCCCCCAGGCCGTGGTGTCAAACCGGTGGGGTCTGGCCGGAGGACTCGGGTGTCCCTGGAGAGGGACAAGTGCCCTTTTCCCAATGGATTTCCTGCCATGGCAAGAGGTTGGGCTGGTTCCTTGAGCCCCAGCCCCTTCTTGTGTTTCAGGTGCTGCGTGTTCTGCTGGAGGAACACGAAAAAATACCGTTGCAGCCTGAGAAAAAAAACCAAAAAACCTAAACCTTTGGCTGTTCACATGCATCTGTCAGGGTGGACATAAAACAGCAGGTATGGACAATTTACATAGATTTATATGCCACGATGACAGACGTTTTAATGTGCCTTGGGTAGATAGGCATGAATCCAGGGCTCGTAAGACGAGGAAGTACACTGAATTACCTCTCTCTCTGGGCTACTTCTCAAGAATATTTCTGGCCTTGGGCAAATGCGAAAAAGCCCGGAACTAAGACAAATTGCTCAGCTCCCTGTGATTAATAAAGGTATCATTATTTTTAAGCACGTGGTTTGGGAGCCAATTAATCTTAGGCTTTGACTTGCTCTCGTACTGAACAAACCTCAGCTCGACTGAGGTTTCATCCTGGTGGGACAGAGACGAAAAATCCGAGTTGTGCTTGTGTTTGTACGTAACTGCAGGAATAACTGGTCAGTCACTGGTGTGAAAAAGCTAGCCTTGAAATCATTAATGCTTTCATTTGATGATGAGAGGCATTTCTGTGCTGTTTTATATATATCTAAATATCACCCTGTGTTTGCTTGTAACTGCTTAACCCGCTCCTAGTGGGACCTTGGTGTCGTGCACTTAAATGTACAAAAAAAAAGTCCTCGAGAGTCCTCACGGAGACTTGAAATGAGGGTTACGAAACACACGGGTGTGTTCCTAGGGCTGCAATTGCAGGATGTCGTCGTTTGGTTCACTTCAAGCATGCAGCAACCACTCATGAGTAGAAAAAGACGACTAAGGACCCAAAAGCTTAAAAAAAAAATTTTAAAAAAAAGGAAGATGATGCACAGTTACAGGGGAAAATGAAATAAAAAAGCTACAGGGGTCTCACTGCGTTTGGTTAGCGTTTACCATGACCATCCGTAGCCTGAAAAGGGAAAGGAAGAAAAAGGGGAAGCAAAACTGCGACAGGAGGGAATAAGACCATGTAAGGAAAAGAACTGAATTTAACTGGCACATGCTCTAATCCTTAGTTTATTTCTGGTTAAAAATATAGCAATCCAGTGCAGTGTAATAAGAAATCTGCTGAAAAGGTAGCAGAGAAACAGCTAAAACAGAAGCAAAGCAAAGCCGAGTCCGCACGTCAGGGCTGTACCCCGCAACTCTGGATGTGAGAGGTTGAGGAAGATTTTCTTTTTCCCTTCTTCCCCTCTTCTCCTCCCCCTCTCCCCACCCCAAATAAATCTATTTATGGGTTTCATCCCACCCTCGGGCTGCCGCCGCGCTCGCACCCCTTCTCCGGTTGACCGGGGCCGCGGCGGGTGGAACTGAGGGTGGAATTTGGTCCCTGGAGGTACCAAATCCCAACCGACCCCTTGGAACCGTGACCTTGGTGGTGGATCACGGGCAAAGCCGATCTCCGTGGCCGGGGGAAGATGCGAGGTGGAGGGGGATGGGGAGGGGAAACGCACGGTTTTGAAAACCAAAGGGACGTCGTCGGCCGTTTCCAAGCGATTTGGAGCGAAGAACCACGCTCGTGTGATTGGGACCAGGACAGCTCAGAACAGGGATACGGCATCTTTAATGAGTATGCATATTATCAGTGGGGACAGGGGAGGGGAGAAAAATCAAGGCAGGCATATTACAAAGATGGTAGAAACGAACAAATTAAGTGACAGAGGGGGGAAAAAAAAAAAAAGGAAGAAAAGAATACATCCTTAGAGGCTGCCATTGCCAATGATGTTTGGTTTTTTGTTTTTCTTTTTTTTTTTCTCTTTTTTTTTTCTTTTTTTTTTCTTTTTTTTTTTTATACAGGGACATGTTGGAAGCTGGAATATACATCCTGCATTACAAAGTGCAAAATACTACATGCTCAGAGCCCAAGCATGATGTCTGAAACAGTCCACAGCAAGATGTAAGAGACAAACCCACCACCCTCTCCCTCCTCTCTGGGACATGCTCCAGTGCTCCTCCCCAGATGCCTTTACAAAGTGGTTTTTTTTAACCTTATTTCGCTTGGTTTCGGTTTCTTGTTATCCTAAGCGGACCAGAATTGAGCCCTCTCTCCCCGGTCCCTCCCCACCAGTCTGCTCCCCGGCACCTCCTCGCCCGCGGGGGTTTGGGATGGGATGCTCGAGTAACGCCGCTCCTCGCCGGCACGATGACCAGCAGCTACTCGATTGGTGCTGCTGAAGGTGCCTGCAAGGTGGTTTTGGGTTTTGGGTGGGTTTTTTTGGGGTGGGAGGTTGAATCTGGGTACACTTCCCAAAAGAGGCCGTGATTTAAAAGCAGCCCTGGCTGGTTTTCCGGTCTTGCCGTGGCAGCCTGGGGAGGAGGAGTGAAGGCAGGAGGGTGGTGGGGCTGCCGCTCGCACCTTGTGTTCCCTATTCCCCCCCGTCCCCGCCCCGAGAAATTTAGCAAAACGCCAATTGCTGCTTGGTTTCACGAACAAATAACGGGGCCCGTTGCCCTTCTCCCGTCTTGCAGATCTAGGCAGGGTTCGTGCCTTCCCCGAGCTCCCTCTCTCCTCCTCCTCCTGGTAGTGTTTCTCCGTTCGCGAAGGGAGCAGGAAGAAGCACCTGATTTTGCTTTTTTTTCTCCCATTTATCATTAAAGCTGTCGTGGATTTCCCTGGGAAACTCACCCTGGAGCATCCCAGGACCCGCACGTACTTCAACCCAAAATCTCCCCTTGGCCCCCTCCTCTAGTCTCCGTTCTGGGGTTCGTTACGAATATATATTTTTTTGGGGGAGGGAGGGGAGTGAGGGGAAGGGAAATGAGGTTTCGTTTTGTTGGGATTCCTTCGCATCCTTTCCAGTGTTGGGGGGGCAGAGTGTTGATAGCATTTTGCCATGCCACACAGCATAGTGTTATACAAGCAAAGAATTTTGGCTAAAATCCAAAAAACATTACCCAGGAAAAAAAGGCAAACTGTGAGTGAGACTCAATCGTTTGTTGTTCTTCTGTGAAAAGACTTGGAAATTGTCGTAGGACAGTTCGAGTTATGATATTTTTCCCTTTTTTTTTTTGTTGTCGTTGTTGTTTGGTTTTGTTTTCCCCCATTCATACATGTAACTGTTATTTTTGCAAACAAGACAGTCTTGAATTAGATGAAAAAGTTAATAAACAAAATGGCGACTCCAATATTTAGTAAGATCACCATGACTACCAGGATAGGAGCTGAGCCCTGGAAGAGAAAGAGAAAGAAGAGGAGTTAGAAGGTGCCTTGAAATTCCATCTAAGGGTGCCTTGTAGCTGAGTCCTTGTCACTGGAAAGCAAAAATCACTAAACAGGACTGGGTCTTTAGCCAAACCCAGGACAGTCCTGGACACCGCAGAGCCCGGAGACTGGATTTACACCTTCCAGAGAAGGATCCTCCCGGTAACCCTTGCTGAATTTTTTGCAGGCTGCTGCCTTAGCGAGGAAGGTGTGAATAAAGGTCTCCCGAAGGGGGCCGAGGTGAGCAAACAGCAGAAGCGGGGACTAAACCCAGATCCGTTGCTTCCACCCCTGTGACAACAAACAGGTCGCTCCTGCTTTTCTGAGCCACTTACTTTCCGTCCCTTTGCCTCAACAGACACATTTTCGTTCGAGTCTCAGGGCAGACTCTGTTTGCTGTCATGCATTAGCACAAATTACATGTAAGTAAAGTCCTGACGTGAGCTCCGGACCCAAACAAACACCTGGGTGCCCACCCACCACACCCGTCGGTCACACCGCAGCTGCTCGCTGACTCCCCCATGTATCGGAAAACTGGCCTTGAAAGAGTAACTAGAATTGGTCACTTACCTGGGGTGGTCAATGAAAAGGAGAAAAAAAAAAAAATAGAATCATAGAACAGTTTTGGCTGGAAGAGACCTTCAAGACAGTCGAGTCCAACCTTTTCCGAGCCCTCTCAACACCACTAACCCCTGTCCCTCAAGGCAACATCCACCCTTCTCTTAACCACCTCCAGGGATGGCGACTCGACCCCCTCCCTGGGCAGCCTGTTCTGATGCCTGACAACCCTCCCAGTAAAGAAATTCTTCCTGAAAGAATATATATATATTTTAATTTATATTCTTATATATTGGATCATATAGTTGTTTGGAGGAGTCTTCAAAGGACGTGGTCCTGCTCTGGCAGGGGGGTTGGACTAGATGATCTTTGAGGTCCCTTGCAACCTCTAACACTCTGTGACTGTGACTCTGTGACGTTTCTTGATAAACACGGTTGCTCGTGTGGATATTCTGGTGACAACAGAAGCCAGGCCAGCATACGGTGGTCTGTGTTAAGGCAACACTTTGGGAAAGCTCTAAGAACCATTCCTGAGGTTCACATGGACCGGATTTAGCTCCTGTGGACTCTGCAGCAACCCAGGCTGGCATCAGGGACCCACCAAACCTGGGCTGAAGTGCACCCTGGGAGCACCCATTAATTTCCCCTGAGGGTAAAGGCAGCCCGGACAATTTGTGTTGGACCCGACGAGGACGCAGCTATCGGACCCCGTTAGCATCCCGGGAAGGATGGGTAGAGCCCACCCGGCGTGAAGGACTGCAGACAACCCTCCAAGGCATCTTTCTGCAGAAGGCCGGTCGGAAAAACATCCGCCCCCTGCCACCTCGTCCCTGCCACAAAGCATTCGCTGTCCTAAAGCGTTAACGCGCCTGGCATCAGGGTGAGCAAGCGTGTGTGCAGGTAGGTGGTAGCTATTTCTTGGGAGTAGCTGGTATCCTCGTCTATTCTTGCTGCAACGGAGCTGTGCCAGCTTTAATCGCCTGGAATGGTACAAACGCTTTTCTTTTTTTTCCCCTCTACGCTCCTGCCCTCATAACGAAAGCTCCCGTGGCTGTTGGGTTGGCATGGGGCAGGTGCCCTTTCTAAGCACATCCTTGTAGAACTGCTGGGGTAAAAACCAGCAAACCCCCCCCCCCCCCCAAACCCACAGCAAACAACAAAACCAAAACAAATGCAAAAAAAAAGCTTCTCGCTGGCCAGAGATGGTTTCTCTTTGGAGCAGGCTGATTCAGTTCGCATTTGGGAGTGGGTGGGAGCGAGGATGCTGGAGCTTGCTGGAAAGGCATATTTGTCGCTTAGCAACAGGGTCAGAGGAAGCCAACCAAAGGGAGGGATTGCGGAGAGCCTCTCCTGGCAGCCAGGTATCCACGCCTGACTGCTTCCAGCAAATCTCTCTGCCTGCACCACGCGAAGCCTTTCAAAGGCAGAAACCACCCCGCTGTTGCCTCTTCTCCTCCCCTCTGCCGCCCCTCCCGGTCCCGCCGGCCTTGCCGCTGCCAAGCGCTGCGATGCGCCGCGTTATTTACATTCGGGGAGGGGGGGTTTTTAGCTTCGTTTCAAAAGATTATTGGGTTTTACGATTTTTCGGCTCGTGTTAATGTAATAACAGATTGCAGGCGATTATCACTGTCATTGTTGCTGTTGGCAGGGCACCACGGAGGCACAAAATGCATTTGGTTCCCTCCACCTCGCAGCCAGGGGAGGATTTAACCGCTCGCGCTTGCATCAGCCTCGGTCCGCTCGCCCTTTGATTTCCTCTGCCAAAGCAGCAGCGACCATTTCTGCCCCTGCTTCTGCTCTGACTGCTAGATCGTTTCGATATCAGGAAGGAGGTGAAGCTGTATGCCAGCTGACATGAGCCCAGGATAATCTGAGGGCTGCTTTCTCCTCCCTGACAACTGGTGTCGAGCGGGACCGGCTGCCTCTTAATTCCCCGGTATTTGAGCTTTAACGTGGAACCCTTCGGGATGGACCTGTTGGACTGAGCGAGATCACAACCCTTTGGTACTTGTGTGTTCAGAGGATGCTGATGGGACAGTGTCCAGGAAGGGAGCACACCCTTCCTTTATCCCCCGGTACATCAAATTCATCTGGAAAAATGGGGGGAGCCAACATGCACACACCCACTTGCATCAGCAGCAACTGAATTCTCGTGCATGAACGTTTTGCTTGGCTCCCTGGTTTGGTCTGCACCAATTTGCATCTCAGTTCAATGCAGAGGCAGGAGAAAAACACTCCCTTTGCCACCATCTATGCGAGGTCTTCCACGTTTGCCAGCGAAAACATCCAAGAAATAGGGTGAACAGGGAGGGGAGGGGTCTCTGCGAACTGAACAGATTGAATCCAGCTGTCTGACAATCTACAATTTTCACTTCCTTTTTTGCAGTTCCCTCTTTTTAACACCCTCTTCCCCGTGCTCACCCTGACAAGAGCTCCCCACACAGCAATTGCAGGTCCGGCCGCTCTCGTCCGGTGAGACGCCGGCGTCCCCGGGCAGGGGCTGGAGCCCTGCCTGTGGCAGCTGGTGGATAAGCAGCTTTGCGACTCTGGAGCTTCTGGTTTAGCTCCAATTACGAATCCTGCTGCACTTCTAACTGCTTATGTCTGGTTTATTCCTAACTTGCACGGTCTTTGTGCCTTAACCTCCACTCATGGGAAACGCTCGCCCTTCTCCCCTTTGATGGCAAGGATGTCCTGGGATATGTGTCATCTGTTTCTAAGAAATGATTCCTGCTCGGTGCCCAGGCAGAAGATGAATCACTTCTGGGTTTGTGCTTTGCAAGAGAGGTTCTGCTGAGCCCAGCCTGGCAATAGGTCAGTGAACTCCCTTTTGCTGCAGCCACAGCCAGTGTTTCAGAACCAGCAGCTTTTACAACTCTTCGTGGCACACGCTAGCCCTCGATCACAAGCCACCTGCCTTTAGAAAGAAGAGATATAGCCCTTGATTTGCAGCTTTGCATGCTGCTTTAGTAGTTTTCTGGTGCTTTATCTCATCTTTCGCCTTCGTGAGACTTAGGAAAGCCCAAAGAAATCCCCGAGGCCGGTGGTATCGCGGGCTCTGGGGTGCTAGAAAGCCAGAGGTCGAGCTGATTTTCCGAGCCTGGGGTTTGTGTGTCACAGACAGCAAGCAGCCTGCAAAGCTCTTCTTTTTTATCTTTTTTTTTCTTTAAAAAAAAAAAGCTACAACATTCCCTTTTAGCCCTGCAATAGTAGTGCTAGAGCAGGCCGTCAGAAACCGCAGAGATTTGTTTAAACTACCCTGCCTGTCGTTCAGGAGACGGGGCTCCGCTGCGAACCGCCCCGCTGCCTCCCAGCACAGGGGCCCGCAAGTCCAGAACCTGCTTTACTGGGAAGCAGACGCCAGTTGGCAGCGTGCTCTCACCCAATTTTAGCTGTCTAAACGTTAGACATCTAGTCTGCGCTAACCATCTAGGCTGTCTGTAGACCAAGTGACGTGAGACGAATTCCACCCGGAACGGTTACCAGGAAAGGAAAGATTAAATCAAGCCCTGGTGTGCTTAAAGCATCATCCAGCACACTGGGCGATGGCGGATCTCATCAGCAAAACGAGGCAGCTCTGGGCTGGTTGGTCTATTTTTTTTTTGGATTTTTTTGCAATAAGACCCCCGCAGGAGGAGCAATATTATCTGCTGAGGATGGGGCTAGGCGAAACGGTCCTTCCATATAGGCAGGGATCGTCTCCGAGGTCTTTTAAGATTTCTTCCTGAGTTTAGAGAGCTGGAACACAGACCCGAATGCACGGAAACACTTCAAGTGTGATAAACCCTTGTTATGGCACAGGAGTAATAACAGCAATCGTAGAAGGGGTTTGGCACACTCCAGCTCTGATAGGGCCGGCAGCCGAGCCTCACCATTTCTGCCCCTCCGTCGGCTTTGTTTTTATCCTTTAACCGCTGTGTAGCAACTCAGGAGTCTTACTGGGAATACGAGGGACAGCTGGTTTACAAATACGATTGTAGCATAATTAATTTAAGCATTAACAATCCATTATTATCTGTTATCGCGGGGTACAAGCTCTGCCTCTCTGCCATGGAAACCATAGTGCAGGTTACCTAGGAATCCCTCTGGGATCTATTAAGTGTAATTACTAAGGACTTGGATCAGCAAAAAAAAAATATGTGCATTGTTTTCCAGCCTCAGCACTGTGGAAAGTGCTGAAAACTTAGCTGCTCCGTGACATTTGTGCTGAACTGTCACATAATTGCCAGGAACAGGCTGCTGTGAAATGGTTAAGCAGCATTTAGCAAAAGAAACAGAAGGGATTCGCTTTGCTTTCTCCAGAGCGTTCCAGCATCTCCCGTGACTCCGGGAAGGGAGCCCAGGAGATGCTCGTGTGAGGGGAACGGGCAACTGAAAACCCCACTTCTGAAGGGAAAAAAAAAGTGACTAAAGCGAGCGTGAGGATTCTTACGGAACTGTTTTGTCACCTCTGGTTTGGTGCTCGGGTGCCTGCGGGAGGTCTGGACCAGCAGGTGTATTTTAAAGAGTTTTGATTCTCGTTGAAGTCAAAAGCTGGCGTCTGACCCCAACTTTTTCAAAGCTAGAAGAAGATGTGGAGTTGGGCTCCAAACCCTCAAATGAATCCCGGATGACAGGAGCAAAGTCACCGAGGTGCTCTCTTCAGGTACATCAAAGGGCCCCTGAGATTAAACGGATTTTAAAAGGACCCCGTCAAGTTAAACATCCCATTTCTCTCTGAACATTATTTACCTTGTGTTGTGCACGCCTGCAATGCCTGTACGTGAAAGAGATGAGAGGAAGAACAGTTTCGGATGATTATTTGGTTTAGGAAGAGCCAACACCCAAACCGTGCGCTTGCCGTGCGCCCTCCGGCGATGCTCAGACCCATCTCTTGTGGCGCGATGGCAAGAGGGTGTCTGCAGGACTGATCTACCTCCTTATTCCCTCTTAATTACAGTTTTCCCTTGTACGGACGTGTGTACCTGCCTCGGCCGTTTGAGATCAGGGTTTGAACTTGTCTGGTTGAGACGACAGAAACAAGGAAAACCCAGACCGCCTGTGTAAGCAGACCTGGGGAAGGCTCCCGATGGGGAAAAGAAAATACTGGGAAAACCTGAAAGTGAGAAAACTGAGAAGACCATGGGGATAAGCTACAGGGTTCAGTCCCGAGGAGGATAACCACTAAAATGTCCCTGAGCCCCTTTCCCAGCAGACTGGTCCAAAGGCAGATTAATGGGAGCATCGCTGTGCCCGGTCTGAGATGCAGGTGAAGCTTCACCAAACAGCGTGTGTCCGTTCGGGAGAGAAGAAGGAGACAGCTGTTATTTTTATCTCATTTTACACCCTTTAGGGCTAAAGGTGCCCCCGTCCCACCCCCACTTTGTTCCGTGGGAGCCCGGGCACCGTCCTCAGCTCCGGCTGCAGGGATGGGCTCGGGCAGAGCCCGGCGCTGGCTGCAGATTGGCTGCCTCCTCCTCACTTTCCCCAGCGACAGCGAAACCTGCTCGGAATATCTTGATGGCAAATAACATCCCTCGCACAGAGAGCGAGCGAGGAGGAAGACGATGCTGCAGCTGCTGGAATCCCTCCCCGGCGGGTACACGGTGGGGACCAGGGGGTTCTCTCGGAGATCCCTAACCCAGCAGATGCCTTGCAAATGCCGTTCGCTGCAATTATTTCCCCCCCTGCTTTGTTTGCAGGAAGGAGCAGCACCATTAGCAAACAGCTCAGGCCACTGAGATTTTACCCAACAGCACGTGACGATGGAAGAAAATGTCAGGGGTGGCCGGGGTGGGTTGATTTTGTTGGGTTTTTTTTTTTTGGCTGCTGCTGCCCTACCGTCAGGAGATGAGACAGGGGGATTTTAAAGGGCCAAGTCTGGAGCCTACACACATCTCCCGGGTGCCTTTAGTGAGACCACAACGTGTCCCTGGAAGTCTTCATCTAAACGTCCGTGACTGCTCCTGCTAAATGAGGACAGGGAGATGAATCAGGCTCCGTTCGTGCCTGAGCACTGGCCCTTCTCGCAGGCATGCTGAGGACCTCTGTGCCTTGAACACTTCTTCCCCTTTTTAGAAGCTGCAGATGTTCAGCACCTGCAGAAAAGATGTATTCTTTTTTTTTTTTTTTTCCCCCCTAATCCTAAAAATGTGATGTGTTTTGTGCTGATGGATAAAAGAGCTGCTGGCATTTTAGAAACCCTCTTTCCCTTTCCAGCGTCTCAACAATTCCTTTCTTCCTTTCCCGTTTTAGAACTCCTCAAAGACTCTAGGAACCTGTGAAGCATTCAGGCACAGGCTTGAGCGTCGTGTCTCGTGGGCCTTTAAGGCCAAAAAAGATGGTGACGTTCGTGTAAGTCCCTTAATCCAACACCACCGACACTGGTCCTGGCGCGCTGGTTTCCGTTTTCATCTGACCGAACGACGACAATTGATGTGAGTTTGTTCTGAGGATGCAGGGGTCAGTGCACACAGAGACACAGAAAGACCGGGTGGCTTTAAATGTAATTTTAAAGCATTTGTACGGCTGTAGCACCGGCTTGATGACCCTGAAGCCCCAAAGTCCCCTGATAGCAAACACCAAGCAGCGCTGAATTTCATCAATGTTATTGAGCCGTGGCCTCAAGAAATGACCTTTGTAAGGGCAACTTTCAATTACTAACGTGCAGCCCTGATGAAGGGAGGTTCTTTGCAAGGGACCAGTGAGAAATAACTGAGAAGAACAAAGTTCCTGTAGCTCAAGTCGAGGACTTGTCGGTGTCAGGTTAATGACTGGACTTGATCGTCTTAATGGTCGTCTCCAATCTGGGCAATTCTGTGATCTAGCACCCTCTCCGTGTGACTCCTCCGCAGAGGTCTGCATCCCCACCTGGGCACCCATTGCAAGAGGCTGGACACCAAGGGACCCCCCTGAGCTGTTCCAGCTTCATTTCTAAGACGGAAACCAAGAGATGTGGGGAGAGAAGTGGTAATTTGAAGACCCCGTTTTTGCAAGACCTGCCTCCCTGTCCCGATCTCGTGAGCGCAGCCGGAGGGAGGTATGCTTGCTCTCCTGAAGCTGGAGCCAGTGCTCCCAACTCAGAGCCAACCCAGCGGCCTCACTGACGGCACGCGCAGAGCTGCTTTATGGCAGATTGTATTTAAAAACAAGCTAATCTGTGAGGCTGACCTCAGTTCTGCGCAGGGATACTGCAGGCAGGGGAAAAACAGCCCTCCTCGGCGAAGAGCATCCTTCCTGTTCGTCGGCAGGCACCTTTCTGGAACAGCCCAGCTGCCCAGGAGATGAGAAACGCCCTTCTGGGCGAGCAGCTCCGCAGATGGCAGCGCTGCGGATGGCAGGGGAGCGGGCTGTCGGGCAAGCTGAAACAGTGTGGGCACACGGGTGGGCACGCACGGGCACGCTCACGGCCGGCCCTTCCCCGGGAGCCGCGAGTCGGAAAGCGAGGGGTGGGAAACGGGGCCGCGGGAAGTTGGGCAGCCTTAACTCTGAGTGGAAAGATCAGGAGGACAAGTGGAATTTGTGGGGTTTTTTGTTGTTTTTTGGCAGGACTACACATGTGAGTACCCCCAGTCCTGAGCATGGACGTGGGGACCGTGGGATAAATCCTTCCCCCTTAGCCTTCCCCTGCTCTTCCTCAGGGACTCGCTACACTCACTGCAGTTTGAAATGCTTTGAGATCCTTGACGGCAGGTGCAGGTGAGGTCACGGCGTTAGGCAGGAGGTTGGAACAGAAATCGCTGCGCCTCTCAATCCTCTCCTACACCTCCCTCCCTTGCTCCTGCCCAACCACCCCCCTCCCTGCCAGGCCACGGGAACAAAACCCTGCTCGCACAGTGCAATTCTTGCTAGAACAAATTGTTGCTGGCATTGTAGGTTATTTAAATCCACATATTATCTCTTCCTCTGTATTACATTAGCTTCCTCCCAAACCTTCGCCATCTGTTCCACCCTCGGTTATGAATGTGAGAAAACTGAACATGCTGCTTCACAGCTACAGCACTTAAAAAGTATGATGTGCATCCTAATGGCTTTTCTGTGCGCCTTTCCGTGCAGGCTGTGCCCTTTCGTTATTGCCCAGGATCCACTCGAAATAGCCATTAATGTTGTGTTGCATTAGTGGCTATTTACCTCCGGCGTTGCAGCCCAAGCCCTCCTCCGCGGACGGGAGGTTTGTGTCTGACGGCCTGGGTCTGCCCAAGAGGTGGGAGCCTCAGCAGCACATCTATGGCTTGGCCTGGGTGGGGAGAGACACCAGCACTGCCCGTGCCAGCGATCTGCAAAGAAACGGTGGTTTCGCTCCTCCTTCGGGGACCCGTGTCTCTCCCAGCTGCCTGCCACCGCGTGAGGTCGTGTTATCAAAGGTGCTTGGCCATCTGCAAGCCTCACAGACTCCAACAGGGTTGATGTCCGTGCGATTACTGCTGCTGCTTTTCCCCTCCGAAAGCCTGTCAGGCTCCTAACGCTGCCTGTCATTTCTCCAGCGCTTCACAGGCAGCCACGCTAGCAGGTAAGGACAGCCAGGCTGGCCTCAGCACCCGTTTGTTTGCTCGCTGGTGTGTGCTCAGGGCTGGCTTCACTTGGAGATCTCTTTGGTGGTTTGTTTTTTTTTTGTCTGGACTCTCAAGATGCATCCTACGGCGCAGTCCACCAGCAAACACACAGTGTTCGGCTCATCTTAAAATGCTGTGTGGGTGCTTTTGAGCCTGCGCCGAAGCTTGCAAGATGAATAGGAAGCCAGAAAGCTACCGGGCTGTGTGTGGGGGTGATTTATCCCCAGCCACAGCAGAGAAAACCGTGGCAGATCTGTGGCTTAGTCCTGCCTGCACCTCGGCTGCTCACGGCCTGCAGATATCACCGCTCTCTCCCACCCGTTTGCTCTCTCCTCCCTTGGCTGCAGGTACCGACACCTTCGCTGCGCCGGCAGAGCCGTCGCTGGGCAGCCGGAGGAGCAGGGATGCTGTAGGTGAGGCAACAGTAATCGCACAGTACAGACCCAGATGCCTCTAGCCCAAACTTCTAGACAGATACCATTTAGGTTTCATGATCCCTGCCTCCCAATGAACCAAGCGTCATCTTCTGCTACCCTGACAGGGAGGTTTAGCTCCTGTCTTCTGCCAGAGCCTGAAACGTCACCCACCTCAGAGTTATAGATTTTCCATTTCTCCTCTGGCCAGGGCTGTGGGACATCCAGCCGCACGGGACCCTTCCAGCCCTGCCCTGTGTTTGGCACTGACTCAGCAAGGGGCACCTTGGAGAGGCGGTGGCTTCCCCACTGCCTCCATCAGACCCCCAGCACCTCTCCTGGCAACGCCAAGCCAACCGGGAGAACAAGTGAAGAGGCTGCTCTCAGTGATAAGTCTGGGAATCATTGAGTACCAGGGCTGGAAAAGACCTGAGACTCACACAGATAAACCTTCTCCCAAGGCAGGTCCAGCTCTGTCCAAATTATATCCGAGCTGCAGATGTCCAACCAGATCTTAGACCACCTCCTCCCTGCCAGCCACCACGGCCTCCCCAGGCAATTTACTCCAGCCCTCAACTTGTTAGTAGTGGCTAATGGCTAGCCACCGCCTCTAATGCTCAAATTTAAGCCAAATAATTCTGTTTGTCGAGAGCAGATTATTCCCTTCTACTTTGCAGCAGCTGCTTTATGTCTTTGAAGATCGCTCTGTGTCTCCTTTTCTGGAGCTTAAATCATAGAATCACGGAATCATAGAATGTTGAGGTTGGAAGGGACCTCCAGAGCTCATCCAGTCCAACCCCCTGCCAGAGCAGGGTCACCCAGGGCAGCCACACAGGAACGTGTCCAGGCGGGTTTGAAAGTCTCCAGAGCAGGAGACTCCACACCCTCTCTGGGCAGCCTGGGCCAGGGCTCCGGCACCCGCACAGCCAAGAAGTTTCTCCCCATGTTGAGGTGGAATTTCCCATGTTCTAACTTAAACTCATTGTTTCTTTTTCTATTGCTGGACACCAACTGAGAAGAGATTGTCCCTTTCCTCTTGACACCCACCTCTCAGATACCTCTATACATTAATAAGATCCCCTCTCAGCCTTCTCTTTTCAAGGCTGAACAGCCCCAGTTCTCTCAGTTCTCCAGCTCCTCCCAACAGCCAGCTGTTAGTGCCCAGCATGTCCTTGCCGCTCCCAAAACAAGGAGCCCAGGACTGGATGTCCCACGAGGGGTTATCATCCAAGTCTCACAGGCTGGGGGAGAAGAAAGTGTGATTGTGCTCTTCACAGCAGTATCAACTGATGTCAACTTTCCTGCTCTAGTGGGAGGTGTCCCTGCCCATGGCAGGGTCAAGATGATCTTTAAGGTCCCTTCCAACCAAAACCATTCCATGCTCCTACGATTCCGTGTTTGGCTGTAATCTGCTGTATCACCCTGATCTGCTAAGCTCCTGGCTAACCCTCACCCCTTGCTTTTCCCATCTAAGTATCCTTCTGGAATTGCATCCTCTTGCCTGCAGTTTGCAGACACCTTCTGACGTTGCATCCACCCTCCCCGAGGTGCCTGTACCCCGTCCTGGCTCTGCAGCAGCCACATCCCCAAAACCCTGAGCTGTATCGCGTTGTGCAGATTGGTGCAGGCAAACCCGAGCAGCAGCCAGCTCAGGAATGTCCCCTGCTCCACGACCATGGATCCCGCTCTTGGGTACAACGCGGTGACAAAGCCACCTCTTCAGTGCCGTCCCACAGCGGCAGAGTGACGGAGAAACGCTGCAGCTTCACACAATGCCCAGATACCAGGATTTAACCACTTACATCGCAACAGAATCACAGAATGGAATCATAGAATGGCTTAGGCTGGAAGGGACCTTTGAGATCATCTCATCCAACCTCCCTGCCACGGGCAGGTCCAGCCACACTCTTGTGCCAGCGTGAAGTCCTGTTGTCATGACCCAAAAAACCACCCACAAGCATCACCAGCACCGTGCCTACTCCTGCAGCTTTCCCACCAGGCGATCGCTCAAAACCCTGGCAATAAATGTATTTTTATTGCTGGCCCCGGGGCCGAGTTGCAAAACGAACTCGAACTTGCCGCTCACATCCTCCGGGGAGAAACCTGCTGTTCCCACCAAAGAGCAGAAAACCCCACGCCAGCTTCCAGCACGCGCTGTTACGCAGGAGGGGAGGAGGAGGGACTCAAGGCACAAACCCCCAGTAATTCGGGGACCGGCTCTGTTGGCAGAGCTGCAGTGCCACACCAGCTCTGCACCAGGTTTCTCGGCCACATTCCAACCCACAATTTCGCCTACTTACCGTACTTGATTTGAGCGCATCCCCATTGTCCTCTTCAGATTCTAGTGCAACAGGTAAAGATTTCTGTGGCGGGGAGAAGGTTAAGTCCCACCTTAGTAGCCGAGGTTCAGCTTTGTCCCCGAATCTCAGGTTTTCCAGTTTCTGCACTGTGGGCTCAGCAGAGGAAGCTGGCCTGAAATTCTCTTTGTTCTGGGACTTAGACCTCAGTCTCTGAACCCCGAAGCCCCGCTCTTCCCCGCGGTGGTCATCAGCCATGCTCCTGCAGGGTCCCCCTTTGCTATAGTGTCTTTTTTGGGTGTGAATCTCTTGCATATAAGAATCCATCCTCATGAGGGGCTTCATCTCCATCTCGTAGTTGCTCATCTTCTCCTCATCTAGCTCAAGCAGTTTGGAGCTCCCTGAGCTGTGGTTGTGGGACCTGTGGTGGGAAGTCCATGAAACCGTGGCTGGGGAATCTGTCCACCTCTCTCTTTGCTTGTGGTTGGAGGCCGAATGTTTGTGTCCGCCGCTCCGACCTCTGTAGTCTTCAGGGACGGAGGCCGAAGGCTGACCGCTGCGCAGCGTCCCGCTTCTCACGCCGCGACTCCCGCCGACCTTCTCTTCGCTCCAGCTGTTGGGTCGCAAGTAATCCCCGCCGCGCCCCTCCAGCAACATCTGGATCTCCCCACCCCTCTCTTCGTCCACCGAGACCTGCCTGGAGAAGTGAGCGCTCTTGTTCCTGCAGGAAGGTCCCAGGGGCGGCGTGGAGGAGGGACTGGCAGGGAAGCTCTGCAGCGGGCTGTCGTCGGGAGTCAGGTCGGACGGCGTGGTCCCTTTGCGGTAGAGCTCGGGGCTCTCTTGTTGGAGAGGCGTCCCCGTGGAGAGGACCTCAATGTCGTCGCTCGAGTTCTGGCGCTTCGGTCGCTGGCATTCGAGCCCTTTTTTTTGTGCAGCCGCCGAGAGAAGAGAGAGGGAGAGAGAAAAGCAACAGGATTATTTGCTATTCTGCGGGCGCCCACCGGGCTTTTCACGTCAAAGAACAGGGCTGGGAGTGTCGGGCGGCAGGGGAATGGCGGGGCGAGATCAGAATGGCAGCAGTGCAGCACAATAAACAGCTTCTGCTGCTAGACCAAGAGAAAAGGCGTCCCCGGTTTTACACCAAACCTGCCATCATCACCCACAGCGTCCTCAGAGCAGCGCGACACGAGCGGCCACAGCCCAGCACAGGAGCTGGTTTGGCATCGGCTGCCGGCGTTGTCAAGGCAGAGGCATCCCGTGCTAAGGTTGCGGTTCTCTGCTGTTAACCCGAGGGCTACCAGCCCTTTGAGAATCCACCCAACACTGCCATGGGTCTTATTGCCAGCCCCCCAGTCCTCGTCGCCCCTGCTGCCAGCGGGCACCCTGCTTGCTCAGGGACGTGGGCGGAGAACCATGTGTATGTATTCCATAATACATAAAAAGAAAGGAATTGCACTGGTTTGGCAGCCTTACACTGCTGGACCGACAGCCTTCACACCTCTCCCTCGATGGGAAACACGTCGGCTTTGCGGCTGCACGGTTTCGGAAGGTTTCACAGGGAGACGGTCCCATCTGGGCAGATGTGCAAGGTTCCCGTTAAGAAAAAACCCCACAAACCATATATTGAACAGCTTCCCTGCCCCGTACAGGTAAGGACACGGATATTTCCCCACTCGGCCCCTCTTGCTGGACGTGATGGGGAGCGTGTGGGTGGTCGTGTCTCACATGTTTAGGCAGAGGCGCAGCAGCACGTTCAGGGCTACATGAGTACAACACACACCATCATCCTTATTTCATCATGCTGAATGCACTTCGTTCCCTCTGAGCCCCGAGCACGCCCCAGACAGTGTCTCCCTGGGGACAGGGACCTCAAGAGCGGTTGAGTGTCTTCTGCTGGAGAGCACCAGCTGGCAAGAAACACGTCGCTTCTCTGGACACTTAGAGAAAAACCTGCAATTTATTAATCAGTGATGAAACACCGAAGTATTTCAAGGGAGTGCAAGCTAATAGTGGTTAATTCTCATTTTACCCTCTCAAGGCATAGTTGTTCCCAGCTAAAGCCATGCTAAATTACGTGAATAATTTGATAAATATATTAACTGCCTAATGCCCCTGAAATGCATCTAATTGCAATTGCTATGGCTAGACAAGAAATGAGTCTCAAAAAAAAAAGGAAGAACTCAATTTCTCACCACGCTCTAAAAAATAAGTGCTCTGAAGCGCCTGCTCTACTCTCTTCACTTCTGCCGAGCGATTTTTCTCTATTGCATCTTCTCGGGGAGCTGCTGCTGCTGCCGCTGGGACGTGCCTTTGCCCAGAGCCGTCCCCGCGTCCCACCGCGCCGTGGTCCGGATACGTGCGGGGGATGCCGAGAGCGTGCGGGTGGGTGCCCCCACCAGACATTTGCAGGGGAGGTAAATAGTAATGAGGCTGCTTGAAAATTTCCTACTGAAGCGATTTCTTGATGGGAAATTATCTCCTAATGACTGTCAATTTTTTTTTTTTTTTTTTTAAGTATTATTTGCCACAGAAAATTCTGTTTGTGCTTTGGGAAAATACTCAGTTCAATCTTAGTTCATCCCGTGTCCCTGTTTGATTGTGAGAGACTGAACCTCCCGGGATTTATCTGGGGCCCCTGAGCAATCCTTGTGCTTACTGGTAGGAAATTGTCGTGAAGGAGAAAGGTGAAGTTCGCCCGCTTCGTTTTTACACAGAATAACTGCCTCTGGGGAAAAAAACCAAACTGATTTTGTGGCTGTTGTTTAGATGTTCCCATTCCCTCCGATACCACTGATTGATGGGAAACTGAGGCAGGGAGGGAATAAATGGTTTCGCATGAGAAAGGTGTCAAGCCAGCCATCGGCACAGGCTCACCCAAGACTGGGGGTGTCTCTGTTCATCTCAGGCTGGAGGAGCAGGGACCTGAAACCTTCCCTCTGGCTCCAACAAGCCCAAAGCCCATCTCCAACGGCCCAACCAGCCACAGCCTTGCTACACCTCCTGCCCCCATGCCTTAGCTCCAACCTCAACTTCCCTCATCCTCCGAGCCCCATGATGGGTGTGACAAAGCCCAACGATGCTCCAACCCTGTAGACCCACAGCTGCAACCACGTTTTTAAGCACCCTCTCACCCTAAGTCTTCCCCCGCGGAGAGCTGAGCTAATTCTGCTTCTCTGTGGGTAAATTCCCTGAGTTTTGCAGCCCCTGGCTGGGGGTTGCAGAGGAGCCGGTGGCCAGTGGAGCTGGGGCACGGCTGCCCCTCCGGCCCCGCGGGGATGCAGGCATCTCCTCGCGGAGGAACTCGACAGATGCACGGTGCCGTCTTGCCGGCTTTCGACACCCGAGGACGTGCAACAATTATTCCGAGCTAAAATTAGCCGCCGAGCACGTGATGTTCCTGGAAGAACGGTTGTGAGAGCGCGAAGGAGGATGCGGAGCACCAAATCTGGATTTCCAGGAGGGGCTGGAGCAGCCGCGCCCCGTTGTGGCATCTTCAAAAGCCAAGGACGTGCCCCTGGGCGCTGCCGTGGCTCTGAGGACCCACATATGGGATTCAGGAGCTACGATGAGCTCCTGCCTCTGCCACCGACGTGCTGCCGTCACCTCGGGGGAGTCACTCCACCCGCCTGTGGGCTGATGCCAGGGAGAGCCGGGAAGCAGGGAAGCAAAACCACAGCGAGCGTGATGGGGATGTGGAAGATCCCCCCCCGCAGACAGAGATGGAAAACCACAGCCGAGGGGGCGATGCAGGGTACTGAGGAGGGACAGATTTTGGGTTTGCCTGGTAAAGGCCTTATGGTGCTGCTGTGGGGGTCTGGGGTTGCTGGAGCCTCAACCAGGGTGGAGTCTGTGTCTGTTCACACAGGGGCTGAGCTGTGGGGATGCTCTGGGACAGCCCGTTTGCAGCCTGAGGTTACGGAGTCTGCGGGGTGACACGGCTGCTCACAGCTATTATCTGCCTGACTTGGTCTGCGGGCGCTCCCAGGTTTTCCGACAAGTCCTGTGTTTGTTTTTTAATGTGCTCTAAGTGGAAACTCCTTCTCCCCCCTCCCCGCCCTTCACTCACACGCAACCCACCCAGAGGTGAGCACCAGAAACTCAAGCCCCAGCACAAATCGAGCACCATGTCCCCGTCTAGAAGCTAGTAAAAAATGCATTACCTAAAAATATCTTTTTCAAGAGGTGATTTAAAACAGCAAAGTCTCTCAGCAAGAGGAAATGGAGACGAGGAATATCTCAGGGCTGAAGAAACCCCTGGGACCAAGCAGCCCTGCGAAAAAAAAGCTCAGATCTCTGATATACAAATTGGACGTCTGCAAGAGGAAGAAACACCAAGGACTGTTTGAGCAGGGCTGTGCCTTTGTCTTCCAGCGAGCAGCAAGCTGCATGGGGCCGGGCTGCTGGGGGCTCTGCGTGCTCAGCCCCCTGAAATGCCCACCCGCACGCAGACCTGTCTCGGATGAGGGTTCCCTACGCACATCACCCCAGCTCGGGAAGGTTCACGGCTGGAGCCAGACCTCAAATCACGTCTGGCTCATCGGTGCTGAGCTGTGGGATGCCCCCGGCCGCCCCCGCAGCCGAGTGAGGACTGGTGCATGGGCTGGCTGGTCCAAAAGATGCAATGATCCCTTTTGGCACCGTCGACATGAGTCACCGGCACCAGCCCCTGGAGCTATTAAGCCGAGTGAGTAATCTTCACTTAGAGAGCTGGAAGGGGGAGAAAAATAATGATAGACGCCTCCTAATGAGGGTTCGGTGCAGGAAAACTTTTGAATAAAACCATTCACATCTATTAATTGCGATGTTAACTATTGCTGAGGGGACTTGGAGCTTCCCACTCCCACTCGCAGCGGCCACTCTCGCTCCTGGACAGGCGCAGCCTCCGCGGGGAGAATCCTGCAAACCCGTGCCCGACCGTGCCTTTGCTTCAGCTTCCTCCTCCCCTGTCATTTACTGACCCCGAGCCCTTCATCAATGGGCAAAAATCTGGACAAACTGGCAAGAGATGTTGAAGATGATGGAGGGAAGGAAGATGCACCAGGCAAACCTCGAACGCACATTTCCCTGAGACGTTTGCGCGCCCGAGGGAAGGATTAAGCTGCCTCAGCCTTGCAAGCCCAAGCATTCAAAAGAAATCATGACCCATAAAAGCTGTGGGGGTAAAATTGGTGACTGTTTCTGGAACTGTTTGTGGGTTTGCATTTTGCTTGCAGAGTGCTTCTTGTTTTTATTTTCTCTGTGCAGCCATCAATGACTACGCATTTAAAAAAAAAGGAGGTGTTTTGGTGTGAAAAGAGGAGATCCCTGTAACAACAGAGCTGCACAGGGTGAAACTCTTGAATATTGAAAGCCTTTAGGTAAAACCTCTGAAAATTGGTGTTATGGGGTGGTTTCCTACCCCAGGAGTCCCAGTGAGGACTGGGGGCTGCCAGCACACACCGAGCCTCTGTGGAGGGCTCGTTTTGGGGGGGGTTTGGGTCTCTGCAGGGCCAAGCAGGGCCGAGAGCAGCACGGGGCGAAAGCCGTGTCGGCGGGGCCGGCCGGCAGGGCAGCACGCACTGACCGTTTTCCCTGTGCTGGAAGGAAGGCGAAAACTCTTTGGCAGTGATCCTGGCGATCCGCGCTTCCTCCTGAGCTTTCTGCGCCGCCGTCACAGCCGCCTCCGCCTTGGCCCTGGAGTGAGAGGTCCTGCAAGGCAACCAGAGAGACGAGGACTACGTTAGGCAGCTCCTCTCTGCAGACCAAAGCCTGGAGAAACCCCAAATTCCCCCTCACGAAACCCCTTTTTGATCCGACCCCGTCTGGCTGCGACGGTGGAGCCGCCACTGGGAGCCAGGGCACGCTGGGCAACGGGTGATGTTGCACCGACAGCACCTTCACGAGCTGCTCCTTAGTCTGCAGATCCCGTGGAAAATTTGGAAACAGGAGCAGGATGGTTTGCCCTCCCTGCTGGGGATGCATCACCCGAAAGCTAGCTGGTCCCCTCCGTCACGCATCCCTCGATGAGGGACCCCAGCCCAGCAGGCACCTGCGGCAACCCCTGCGTCTTCTGCGAGCCTCTAGGAATGAAGGCCTGAATTTAAAGCCAGCGGTTTTGATTTTTTTTAATCCAAAGCGTTTGCTTACAGATGAAAAAGCGAAGATTGCCACCCCCGCCACCACGTTTCGCGTAAAACACTGGATGTAAATACAAGCGCGGTTCAGCACGGAGAGCAGAGGTAGAAGCGGGGGCTTCCCGTCGGTACCGCCTCTACCACCCCTTAACCCACCTTAATCAGGACTTTTTTTTTTTTCACTCCAGATGAGTGACTGTCCCCTGCACTCTCCCGTTACCGGCGATTCCCCAGAGGCTCCTGTTTGATGGTATCTCACCCCATCGCTCAGGATTTGCACCCTTATGCAACCCCTCCGCAGCGTCCCATCCTTCGGAGGCTGGTTTGCCCCGTCCCTTTAGCTGAAAAATTGAGGCACTTTTAAAAAAAAAAAAAATCAAAAGCCTGTTCCTACCCACCCCGGTGCAGGCAGCACTATAAATAGCTCAGCTGATTTCTTTTCCCTCCAAAATCAGGCCCTCCATCTCCTTTAATCATTTTTTATTTTTTTTGTCCCTGCCGCTCTCTGAATTCCCTCTAATTTTTCGACAGCTGCTCGGAGAGGAGTGCCATTCCTGACAGGCTCCTATAAATGGAAAATAGGGCCAGGAATGTGCCTTGGTGTTGCGTCGTGCTGTGCAAACCAGGGACAGGGACCCGGGTGTGCGCGTGTCTCTGTGCTGTCACCTCCCTGAGCCTGGGCGAGACGCCTGGTCCCTGCTCCCGGAGCCGACCCGTCACTTGTTTTCAAGTGCTGACAAGTTGCTTTTGCTCTAATAAGTGCTTTATTTATACAAACCGGCTGCTTTGGAGCAGCTGAGGGAGTGGATACAACCTGCTCTCCTGGAGCAATCGGACGTGGCGGAGGGGCTGCGATGATGCTGCCATAGGTCCTGCAAGCCCTCCGTGACCGATGCAACCGAAAATGGGTTTAAATGGGTTTTTTTCTACCTGCCCTGAGTCCAGCTCTCACTCTGCTCAAGACTCACACAGGGTTGGAGGAGCAGTCAAGCATGTCCCGCCGATTAAACCACCCCAGTGCCAAAGAGAGTGAGGCTTCAAATGAAGATGCTGCCTCTCTGAGGTGGTTAAACGGGCTGGTGTCTGCCACGGGAGATTCTCAGTCTTCTGGCTGTTGGCACCCGAAGATGCTTCATTCATCCTCCGCCATCTCCTCGGACTAAAAACTGTTCAGGGAAGGGACTGTCCCTCCCGTTCTGCAGCGCGTTCACAGAGCAGGCTGTGTCCCCGCTGGCCCGATACGAAGGATTAATAATGTCTGAGAGTGTCTGGACCAAACTCAGCAGGCAGGATTACACACCGCCTCCCTAAACTCCTCCCCAGAGATGCAACTGGAGGCAGTTATCTGTCACTTCGTGCCAGCGAAGGAGGCTGGAAGTGCTGAGAAGCAGCTCATGACATTTCCAAGAGTCCTGGGGACACACGAAGGTGGCTGCAGAGAGGGAGAGCATACATGGAGCCATGTTCCCCTCTCTGCCATTCACCACCTCCCTCTTTTTCCACCAAAATGAGTCAAAATCACCAACCCTGGGGGGAATGGATGGATTTCCATCCCTGGAAAACTCACTCCGGTGACTTCCAGCCTAGTTCATCCCCGTGGACGGCACGATCAGCCCAGGAAGAGCAGCAACTAGGGGCTCTGGCCGAGAAAGGGTTAAAAATCAATCACGTTAATTAAGCCATCTCCCATCCAAAATATACTCGACGCCTGCAAAGCGGATGTAACGTCAGGCGCTGCGCAGAGGAGCAGGCAGGCTTAATTGTTTGTAATGCTCTCTAAGATGCTCGGAGGAGAGGCGCCGTCGGAGTGAAAGGCAGAATTATGGTGATCTATACGTTGCATAATAAAATACATAAGTATTCCCAAATAAATGCAAGTAATCCAGTTAGCGTTCGCATGACTTTGTCACATACTAGATTTAACAGCTGTCTCCTTTACACATGCCTGCTGCTCGTCGCGTGCGCTAAAACTTAATTCCTCCGTTAATAGATGGGGCACGATCTAATCACTCTTCTCCCCCTGCTGTAAATCTTTCCCCAACAGAGACACCGTCCTGGAAACCACCACCTAAATAAGGCGGGATCCTTCCCTACGGATTCATCCCAGCTGGAGGAGGAGCCTGGGGATGCTCAGGGGTGGGAAGAATTAGACAGATCCTCTCGCATCGCTCCTTTGTTACCTCCCGTGGTGCCCTCCATCCCATACCGAGCCCGTGGGACAAAAAGCAACATTTGCAAGTGCCCCTCTCGTCTTGTCTGAGGGGATTAGAAGTTGCCCTTCTGCTGGAAGGTGCCCGTCTGGGTTTCCTCTGCCATCGGTGGGCGAGCAGAGGAGAAGGAGCAATGCACCCCGAGGTGATGGAGACGGCTGGAACTCTCTGAACCTCAGCACACCCACGACTTTCGAGGGATGTTATAACCTCAAAATCCTATTTGAGTGCATTTCACCATCCAAGCTGAACTGAGGGAGGGGGTTTGGGGAAGAATGGGGCTGGGAAGAGCCTGAGGGGTAATAACCGGGGTGGTTTATAGCTCTTGAGATCCAAAGGTCTCAAGGCCATGCTGGGACTGGCTTGGAATATTTTATTTATTCATATTTTTTTTGCTAAGCTGACTCGCTCTTGACCGGGCAAGTGGTCAAACTGGCAAGAAGAGCTGGCAGGAGGCAGGGAAAAATCACAACCAAACAGATTTCTGTAAATCTTTGCAGATCTCTTGTGATTTGGCCAGGACTGACAGGAGAAGGGATAATACCTGCGAGCGGTTCGTAATGCCAAGTTTATCGGCTCCGGCTAATCTATAAGAAGCTGGAATAAACTGATTTGAAAGGAAGAACTCGGCTTTTTAGGAATGCCAACAGCCACCCTGGCCTGGTTTCGCATGCGCAAGGAGCTTCTGCTGCAAATCCAATGCTCGGGGGCCGGTTGAGCCAAAAAAAGGGGTGAACTCTCAGCAAAATCTGCAGCACCTGATGGTCTCTGGAAGGAACGAATCAAAATTAAGACCAGGCAAGGCTTAAGTGGCGTTCAAGTTGATGGAGTGCTTTGGCAGGAGAACAAGTGGGGCAAACTGCTTAAAAATCGTGCAGGAAATTAGAGCAAGTTTACGCAGCACCAGAAGCATTTCTGAACAGAGGCGGGCGTGTTCGGGAGCCACGAGGGATGGCCCAAGAAACCTGTTTCATTTCTTAGTCCTTCACCTCCATCCAACCTTCTCTGGGTGCGGCGGTAGTGCCAAGGGTGAGCTGGAATCAGATGAGGGACTCGCCATCCTTGTTCCCTCTTTTCCTTGAACTCCCATTCGCAAAACAGGCTCTTCTTCAATAAAAACAAAACTTTGAGCAAAAGTATGTCTGGGGCCCAAGGAAGCTGCGTGCTGGACACAGGGGGAAATTCACATTATCAATGGCTTAAACATGAAAAAAGCATCGTAAGGGCAAGATTTCTGGAAAACAAGGTCTGTTTTCCAACATTCACATGGCAGCTCTTGCTGTTCTTTTGCAAGAAAACTCCTTGCTTCTCTGATGTCCCCATGAACTCAAAGCTTGGCCAAGGGACCCCTGGCTCAGTGGGATTTAAGCTTGATGGGGAAGAGCCAATATGGTGCTTTATTTCTCGTGTTTGTCAAGATCCTGCTGCAAGGCTGGAGATCCCCCAGATCCGTTCCCTGCTGAGAGCTGATGGAAACCTCTCCTGAGCTCTCCGGATAGTCCCAGCTCCTCGACAGGAGCGCGGACGAGATTGCAACAACCTTGAAACCCTTTGCTCAGTCCCGAGCTGATTTCAACAGGGCTGTTGGGTCTTAATCTTTCCTATAGTGCCTACAAACCAACCCTCCTCAAAAAAAAAAATCCAAGTTCCTCATAACTACAAAGGGGTTCACTGTCTTGTCCCACTCGCTTTTCCATTTCTTAGCTCAGATGGGTAGGCTGGCGTGACGGACAGACTGATGGCACCGTCCAGAGCTTAGAAATGAAGTAAGAAAGCTGAGAGTGAAAGAAAATGATTAAAAGTTTTATTAAAGCCTTATTCCTTGCAGCATTTTAAATTCCTCCTACTGGGACAAAACCCTGAGGTTTGTATTTTCACAGAAAACATGCAAATTTGCTACGAGACCTCTTCATTTTGGTGGGTGAGAGCTGCTGGCTCGTAGGCGCTCGCCGGTGGCGAGGATGGAGTTAAGCAGGCAGTGAGCTCATCCTGGGACATAATGAACAGCCTCAAGTTTTCCTAAGGGGCCAGGCTGGCTCCATCGGATTCACTTTGTCTCTCCGGTCAATCTGTAATCGGGCAGCTTTTTTGGAGTTTGCGTTTTATTTTTTTTTTTAAATGCATCTTTATCTTCCTACAGGAGGAATGTTTTCTCCCTCCATTACAGAGGTTCATGTATTTTTCAAAGAGCCAAATTCAATTAAAATTACAGACGCTAGCTGCAAGAAAACACTTCAAGAAGAATTCAGAGGGAGCATTTCCAGGGCGTTTATGACTCGGCGCTTCGCTCGCCAGCTCGGGGGTGCACAGGGAGGTGTGGAGATGTGCTTCATCCTGGGCAAGGATGTCCTGACCATGCGAGGAAAAGGAGCTTTTCAGCCCAACCACCCCAAGAGCAAACCCCAGGGCACTGCACTGACTCTCCAAGGCTTATTTTACGCTCTCGCAGCGAAGCACAGGATCCGGCCCTAATTGCATCAAGCCAAGAAATGCAAAGCAAAAGTCCCCCGGTGATCGATGCCGGTAACCGAACCCCAGAGCCGAGGGGAGATGCAACCCTTTCCCGAGGCCACCCGATCGCTCCGCACCCCGCAGCGGAGGAGAAGCGTTTCCAGCCCCTGCTGGCACGGGATCGATGGCTGCAACCAGCACCGGAGAGGGATGGGGAGGCGGAAGGAGGTTCTGCCTGCTCAGGGTGGCATCTCAAACCCTGCCCGCGGGGAGGGGAGGCTTGGCTGGTCTTTGTGCTCTCCTAGATGGGACAAATTGGGACTGAATTATTAATAGCCGCTGCAGACTGTCTGGCTTCTACCTCTGCGGGAGCATCCCTGATTTAGGGCAGCGCTGGGGAGAGCTGCAGCGTCCGTCCTGCCTCCCTTTGCCCCCCGCGGGGGCTTCTGCTCGGTGGCCGTCACCGGGCACGAGACCCCTCATCCAGAACCTTTCCGGCCTCTGGAAGACCGCCCTGATATCCTGACTGCAAAGGGCTGGGGTAGGCACAACCCAGGGCCAGGCTCTGTCTAGACATTTCCTTCAGGGAGCGGGGAGATGGCAGCAACGAACAACCTGTTTGTTATTTTCCCTACCTGGCATTTATCGCCCTGAAAAAAAAAACCCTCAACTCTTAATTCCGGCTCGACTCTTTTCTGGCTTGGTTGTTGTTGCGCTAAGCTCGCCTCGAGTGATTTGTGAAGGCAGTAATACAGCGCCGGTACTCAGGGGGTGGAATATTAGACACACCAATTAACTATCTGTGCATAAATTCCCATTTACCTGCTTATCGCCGGCGTATTTGCCTCGCCCGCTTCCTCCGTGAGCTTTTTCCCTCCCTCCCCCTCCACCACTGGAATTCTTAATCAAGAGGAAAAAAAAAAAAAACCAGCTAATGTGACCTCTGACATGACGTAATGCAGCCAAAAACGTCTGCTCTGGCTCTTTGCAGCCAGACAGAAAGCAGGTGCTGTGCATAGCAAAGAGAAAACCTGGCTTCCCTGCGCCCGCCGACAGACTTCCCACCTCGGGAGGAAGATTTTGGGGTGGGAGGATGGACCAACCCTGCAACGAGCACCGGGCAGAGGAGAGGGAAACCTCCCAGCAGTGAGACAGCACGAGGGAAGGGTTGGGGATTGCTGAGGGCGAAGGGGATGGTTATGGCAGGTTCTGAAAAAAATCGCTCCGGAAGTCACGTTCGAAGAGGAAAGTTCTGAATTAAAAAAATAAGTAAAAAATTAAAAAAAAGCCCAACAGTCACGCCCTTTTATCCTGAAAAAATGAAACCTTGATGGACATGTTTGTTACTACCCAAGAAAGCGAAACACAGAGAAGCGTGGAAAATGTTCAGGTCCAAAGTCCCAAATCTGAGTTTCCCTGTGGTTTTCCCAGTTCCCATACACTGGGAAAGGTAACGTTGCAGTGGGAAACCATTCCCAAGCCAGCTGGGAGACCTCACGGAGAGCAAGCCTCCATGTCCCGGCTGGTGCACGGCATGCGTGAAGCCTCAGAAATTCATGGAAACGGGGATGGAGCCAGTTCCCATCCAGCTCGTTGCTCCAGGCACCTGTGCCACATTCCTTCTCTGTATTTTTGGAGCTTACAAATGGAGAGTGAATTCACCAAGGTGTCGTTTGCCATTTTTGCACTGAAATACCATTTTTTCAAATCCAAGAAATATCGCGGGCTGCGTCCTTCTGCCTTGCGCCTTGTGCCGTGAAGCAGACAGATTGAGTTTTGCTGGAGAACTGAGCTCACAACATGGAAAGTCACCAAAAGTCGGGGAACAGGGATGGGCCACAATCAAAGGTCCCATCCCCAAAATCCTGGGAGAAACCATGCCCAAACTGCAGCCCACAGTGAGCTGCATCATGACCGTCTCCCATCCCTGGGACCCTGAGCTGGGTCCTTCCCGGTGGCGACGGATGAGAGCGACCAAAGGGCCGTAACGCCACGATCCTCTCCAGCTCCATCACCCCCAATCGGCTGCTGCTCGCATTTGTTTATTTTATCCCTTTTGTTGCTAAACAAACAAACAAACAGAAAAGCCACGTGAAATTCAAACTCCATCGTCTTCAAAGGGCTGGGCCAGGTGGAGCTGGTACCCAAAGGCACATCTGGAGCATCAGCCGGGATGCTGCCGGCATCTCTCCAGCCAAGGGACAAGGAATTAGTCGAGCCCCTCTATTTCCCTCCCAGTGGGTTTCCTTCCTTTTCATGTTTTTCCCCCCCGGCAAGGGCAAAGCTGATGGGCCTTTTGCACTGGAAACGCTGCGCAAGCCGCCCTGAGATGTTATTTACAGCTCGCAAGATAATTAACATCTGGAGAGGGAGTCTCATCTCCTGCCATCTGTCACTTGTAAAGAAGCTACCGAGGATGCGGGTGAGCGATGCAGCCTGGCAGTACCTGCCCGTCCCGGTGCCTCAGTGCCTGCCAGCCCAGATCCCTGCCTTGGAAAAAAAAGATAGATTTGATGCCACTGTCCCATCGTTGTCCCAGCCTGATCAACCAAAAGAGACAAGTTTGACCCCGTTTCAGACCCAGCTCATGCACAGCAGCGACGGGCAGCAGTGGGGTGGGGAGCTGCCCCCTCCAAATCGGATGCAGAGGCAGCAAGAGCAAACTCCAGCTGTCAGGATGGAGTTTCCCTTTTTTCTTATAAATTGGGGAAGATATGGGATAATTGTAGTGATGCCGGGAGAGTCGTTATTTTCTGGGAAGCGACGGAGGAACCTGCTCGGAGCAGGTTCAAGGAAGGGAAAGGGGTGAGCAGGGAGAATGCTGCCTGCTTTCCAGCTGTCGCGGTTTGGCCCGGGCAGGTTTCCATGATTTTACTGGAAAATTGTCACGTACATGGTGGAAAACGAGCATAACGGAAGTGGGAAAGGCTGATGTTCCCCTCTTCGCCCCCTGCTCTCGCAGAGTGCCAGCAGACAGCCCTCCCCGCACACATCCCAAAGGCACAGCCACGCCACAAATGTGCCTCTAACCCCCTGGCAAAAATAGTGCATTACAAACGAGCCTACTGCTTGCAGGCAAGGAGGCAAAACAGGTTGGAAGAAATCATTAAAGAGCCTTCAGAAAGGGGGAAAAAAAAAAAAAAGCCCAAGAAAAAGCAAGAGAAGGCACAAAATCTCCAAGGGACCTGGGCAGCGCTGGATCATCCGCATGCTGCAGATCTATACTGTATTAAACAAAGGGAAAAAAAACCCAAAACAACAGAACAGCAGAAAAGCCCGACGTCGATGCCGCATTTCGGGTGGAGATTTTAAAATGCACAACAGGCCAAGTTATAGCTCCCCGAGCAGCCGTAAGTCAGCCTGCCTGGGCATGTGTAGCGTTGAGTTTGGCTGCACACGCTGCTGGCTGGAACGGCTTCAGGCTGCATCCCGCATTCCGGTTGCATCGCCCTGTCTCCGGGCAAGGCTGGTTCCAAAACCCTCGTGAGCCCGGCCCTGCTCGTTAAACTGGGGAAATGCCAGGTTTTTTGGTGGGAAGCTTGACTGTGGTGGGTCTGGATAGGTGGTTTGGGGTAACTTTATCCGTCCTGCTCTGGCAGGGGGGCTGGACTAGATGATTTTTTGAGGTCCCTTCCAACTCGTAACATTCTGTGATCCTCCTGGATTTGTCAAGGAGAGGAGGGTAGAGAAGTGGTTGGGATCTCCCAGTCCAAGTACAGGTTTAAAGCAATCTTCACGGGATAGATGAAGGTTGTTAGAAAAAGCCTGGCTTGATGTGGATACCAGATACCTTCTGCCATGATCTACCTCAGGCTGCAGGTCCAGTCAATTCGAGTTTATTTTGATGTCTAAAAAACCCCGTGTCAAACCAATTCTGAAGCAAAACATCACAGAACCACAAGAAAACATCTTTTTTCCTTTCCTGACCCTTCACCTCAATTGGATTTTGGCTGAAAAGCTCTGGCAGTTTCACAAGTTTTGGTCACCTCAAGCAAAACAGACATTTGGCAAATGAACTTTCCAGGCAAATTTTTGTTTTTCCCTTCTGCTGGAGCCACAAGAGTCTGAAAGAGGCAGCGTCACGTGGAGCTCATGGTCCTCCTTATCCATGGAGATGGGCTGGTGGACAGAGACGATCCATGACGTACCTCTGGCCACGCACCAGTACAACCAGCCAACACCCAACAGCAAAACCCACTCCAGAGCAAACTGCAAAAAAACACACAACCCTCATCCAGAGTTGACGGCAAACTCGTTTAAATGAA
Source organism: Trogon surrucura (assembly GCA_020746105.1). Lineage (NCBI taxonomy): Eukaryota > Metazoa > Chordata > Aves > Trogoniformes > Trogonidae > Trogon > Trogon surrucura. The sequence goes on from CM036629.1 coordinate 2,460,305, forward strand.
CTTAATATTTTAGTTCCAGCATAGTCTGGTCTCGGGCCAAGACATGGAGCTGAAATGGCTTCAGGAGCAGTGACGGATGCTGCCCAGCTGTTGGAGGAAAGATGGTTGTTATCCAGCCTCGCCCTCTGGGACTTCTCCACCGCCTCCAGCCCTGCAGGGTAGGAGAAGGACTCTTTTCTGGATGATGTGATAAGCGTCTAAGGGATGGGTTAAAACGGGCTGCTTTTCTGAGTGATGCAAAAACGCATTTCTACCAACAGAGATGCTTGGAAAGCAGAAACATCCGTGCCTTGGGAGGAGGCCAATTCCCCACCTGCAGCGAGATGCTGGAGGTGAGCAAAGCTCCGTGCACCTCTTGCCACATTCGGCCTCACCAGGATGGACCTGGTGACAATGGAGAAGCTTCTCTCTGCTATAGGAAGCGACTGGACCCAAAAGGCCTCTGGTTGGAGACAACCACGTGTGGGACACGGCAGCATCATCTCCATCCCGCGCTGCCGCGTTTGGTTCCCACATCTGCACCCCAGAAACTCCCAGAAAATGCCAACCCAGAACAAAAAAGCTCCCCAAGGAAAGCCACAGACAGCACCCCCTTAACCTGATTACTTAATGTCATCCTGGAAGGTGCCGAGTGGCGATGAGGACCTTGCTTGGCTCTGCCCCAAACCCAAGGTACAACAAACCCAACGGCACAGAGTTTGGCTGGACACAGACCCGCACAGAAATCTCAGCTGGAAACGGTACACACCTCATCAGCCCTACTAAAAAAGCAACATCAGATGAAAAAAAACACTGCAGAAATACGTTTTGCGCCAGCCTGCTGTCACCGGGCTCTGCAGCTCTGGTCCCCTTGGGGACAGGGTGGAGGGAATAGGAGGGTTTGGTGAAATTTCTTGTCATTTTTAAGCAACCCCCGTGGCACACCCCTCGCCCCCGCATCCTCCACAGCCCTGGGGGGTGCAGGCAGGAGGGAGAGGGGCTGGTTGTGTCTCTGGGGCTGTGCTCAGCCCTGGGTGGCCAGGCAGGGGTTGGCAGACCCCTCTGCCATGTGAGTTCTGGCAGCCTCTCTGTTAACTGTGGCGGAGGGTGGGGGGGAATTGAATAAAATATATATATAATCCCGGTTGCCACAGCAACAAACAACTCCTGCCTGTCTCAAACTTCAGAGCCCGCCCAGAAGGAGCTGCTTTCCTCATCCCCGCTGCCTGCATGGGTTTCTCCTCTCTGTGGCCTGAGGGGTTTTGGAGGACAAGGGAGCCCAAATGCCAGCCTGCACCCCCAAATATCCTGTTTCTCCAGGTGTATGAGCTGCTGGGTCTGCAATGGGTTTGCCCACTCAGCCCCACTTCCCTGCCTGCACCCAGCTCTGATCCTCACCTGGCGGGTGCTGCTCGTCCCAGCACACCCCGAGCACCCCACGGGATCCTCCAGATGGGACGCTGCCACCAGGGACCTGCCGGGGCAGAGGGTGCCCTTTCTGGTCCCCAAACACCAATGTGCCCCGAGGCCAGCTCTGGGTTTGCAAGTCTGCACTGTCTCCAAGGCAAAGCCCCTGAAAATTTCCACTTTAGCAGCCAGCAGCACAACAGGGGAAGGGACTCAGAGCCTGGCTCTGCCAGGAGAGAATCTGGGCTTTTAATTATTTATGCTTCACCTCCGTGTTATGGTGAGGAGAGACAGATCAGACAGACACAGCCAGATAACGGAGAGAAGGCTGCAGCCCGTTTCCCCAGAGAGGCCATTTATATGACTCAGGTGAGCCAGAAGGCTACCAGCCCCTGCCTGAGTCCTGCCCCACACCTCTCCCCTTGGAAAAGAACGTCATCCCTGTCTCTGCCACCGATTTTCAGGTGGCTTCATCCCAAGAACCAAAGGGTTGGGGAAGTGCTGGCACCTGCCACGGCTGGTTGAAGCACCCCAGGGATCTTGCTAGTTTAGACGGGGACCTGCTGTGGCCACCTGTATCCAGCTTTGAGCCCCCAGCCCTATTTCTTCTCCACAAGGGAGTCCGACTCCAAGGAACTTCTGCCCAGGGTTCAGAGAGGCATCATCAAGCCACCAATGCTCACAACGATGCTTCCTAGCAGGGTGTCCAGTGACCCAGCCTTGCCCGCGTTCACCATCTCCAGCAGGTTTTTCTGTCCCCAGATAATGTCCCTGGAGGGTGACACACGGGGACGGGATGGTTTGGATCTGGGCTGTGGTTGCAGAAAGGCTCTGCTGTCCCAGCTGGCAGCGAGCAAAGCGCTGCTGCCCACCCTTGAGAAGGCGGGATAAAATGGAAAAGAAAGTCTTGCTGGATGCTGGGCAGAGCGCTGGGCATGGCCACGTCACTGCCACCATGAGATTCTAGGGTGCTCAGCACCCTGAAGAATTGGGACCTTACTTAGTCACAACTTTAAAGGGATAATCGGTCGGATCCATGGGTTAAATCCCCCTGGGATTTTCAGGGGGAAATTCGCTTAGCAGGGTCTATCGTCAAATCCTTTAATTTCCTGGATTAGGAAGCCAGGCCAGCTTGTCATTTGTCCTGCGTGGAGAAGGCAACAGAATCCTCATTGCCTGAAAATTTTCAAACCGACTGGAAGGGAGCACCGAGGGACCGGGACCCCCCAGCCCAGCCTCTGCGCTCCCCCTTGGTGGTGCTGGTCCCCCTCCAGCACCCCCAATCTCTGGCTGCAGGGTGGGGGGAAAACAGTGCTCACGAACACCAACAAGGAAAATACTCATTATTTTTGCCCAGCTCTGCATTTCCATCCTGTTTGTGCTCCTGATATTGCTTTTGCCTCTCTCTTCGGGGAAGAAGAGGCTTCGTGTGGGGTGGAAGGGGACAGGAGGAGGATGGGGGGTGTTGGGGTTGTTGCTGTAGGGAAATGGGTGGGTGGGTGGCTGGGGTGGGAGCAGTGCAGCCAGAGGAATGTGTGCCAGGAAACACAAAAAAAGGGAGGTGGGAAAGGAAAAAAGGCAGGCAGGCCTCTCTCGCGAGATGGGGAGGAGGTACAGGGACCCTAAACCTTCCTCTCGGGGTGCAGCGCAGGAAAGGACAGGGACATGGTGCACCAGCTCCCACTGACATGGCCGGTGGGATTTAGGGCAGTGGGACACAGCAACGAGGGGCTGAGATACTGCAGTCAGCATCCCCCGGTGTCTAGGCCTGGCTCTGGGTTTGTGTGTCCCCTCACCAGCCTCCTCGCACCCTGCGGAGGATGAGGATGAGGATGGAGGAGAGGGACGGGGCTGCGAGCCAGCCCGCCTGCCAGGCAGCTGCGCAGGCTGGGGGAGGATCTCTCCCTTCCCTCCCAAAGATTGCTGAGAAAAGCAACACTGCAGTTTCTGCTCGTTGAATAGGAAAAGCAGCAGAAAGGAAAATCAGGGGCTGGCTTTTTTTTTGCTGTTGTTAGCTTTTTACTGTTTTTTTCCCCTTCTGATGAAGGGCCACTCCACCCAAAAGCCAGCGGGCAACAACACCACGCTCCCCTCCCGCTGGCACCAACGTGGAGAAGAGGCTTCACCATCCTCTTCTTCAGCTCCTTCCCTCTTCCCAGTGCTGTGCAGGCAGGCAGGAGGTTATTGTGTTAGCAGGGGGTTCTAACAAGGCTCTGAGGGGCTGAAATTACCCCGTGCCATGTCCCAAGAAGGGTTGATTCTGCAGTGGGGCCAGCCCCAGCAGGGCAGCAGCGTCAGCCGCTCAGCCCATGCGCTAAACCAGTAAAAGTCTTGGATTAGAAACCGGGCAGATGATCCGGGCTGCGATGGGCTGCTGTGACGCTGGAAAGGAGGAGGAGGAGGAGGCAGGCTCCCCTTTGGGCCTCCGTGCTGCTCCCCACCTCCTGCCCAGCTCTCCGGAGCAACCCCTTCCCATGGAAGCTGTGGCTGCCAGGAGTGAATCACTCTCCCGTCTTTCCTGCCTCGCTGCCATCCCTGCCCGTTTCCATCTGGTCCCGCCGCAAAACCAACCGTGGAGCGAGCGAGCGCCGGCACATCGCACCCCGAGGCCGGGCGCACTGCTCTCCGTCCCAGCTCTGCTGCTGGGTATTTCGCTTCCTCCCGCATCCCAAGACCCTTCTCCTGCTTCACCCTATGCCAAGACCATCCCCTAAAAGCTGCGCTTCCCTATAGACCCAACATGGATTTTGGAGAAGGGGAAGAAGGCAGAGCCGGCTGGGACCACGGTGAATCCAAGGGGCTGTGAATCTCTGCTCAGCTCATGTTTATTTAATCACGACTTAGCAACATTGGGAATGATTGTACAAATGCGTGTCACACACCTGGGCCACAGATCTCGGGTGGATGAGCCCATATTTTGTTCACCCCAGCGGGAAGGAGGTGGGAGCCAGCGAGTTGGGAGCGGTTGTGGTAGGAGAGCAATGAAAGGAGAGGGGCTATCGAAACCCATGCTGAGCTGATCTCCTAGAAGCTTAAAAAAGCCCCTGCTGAGTCTTTTTCCAGCTTTGTAAAGCATCATTCCTATGAAAAGCGCTTAATTTTCCCAGCGCCGGCATCTGCGCGCCACCGTGCCCCTCCGCCTCGGCGCGGGCAGCGGGGTGGCAGCCGGGGACGTGCGTTCCTGCGTGAGCGTGACGGCGAGCCCTGACTTTTGACATGGCCGCAAAAGGGCTTAACGCCCTAAGTCCTGTCTGAGCAGGAAGTTATTAAATTGGCATCGCGGGAGGACTTAAACAGTCACGGTGCAGACAGCAGATCCCGCAAGAGCCGGCAGTGGGTAAGGATGCGATGGCCCGGGATGCCACCTGGAGATCCGCTGTCCCTCCAGTGTCCCGGACTAGAGGCGGAAATCGTGCTTGCCATGAGTCAGAGGTGCCCGTGTCGTCCCGGCCGACAGCGGCACACGAGCGGGAGGAATAACAGCTGATGCTAATCGCTGCCACCGCCGGGGTGTCGCTTGACCCCTGTCAACGGGCGGGAGCTTGTGCCGGGGCAGGAGGAGGGGAGGGAGGTGGCAGGAGGGAAAGTCGACGTGCTCTGCCGCAGCTCGGCTCTCCGTCAGACGGTAAAGCCTGTTGGAAGCTGCCAGCCCCGGGCTTTGCTCCTCTCTGCATTGCACACGGGCTGTTTGCAGGGCGAGAGGGCAGGAAGGAAAAAGAAAAAACACTGCCGTAAAGAGAATTCCCTCTCAGCCTTTTTGAGTCACCTTCACCCATCCCCTCTGTGTTTGCCTCCCTGTCTCTCTGCATCCCTCAAGGGAAGGATGGAGAGCCTGGGAAGGGATGGGGGGTGTGCGCTCTCCCCGCATGAGACCCAGCGGGTACCAAGTGGTGCCATCCCTAGCCCCAGCAGCCCCCAGCTGACAGGTAGAGGGGACTCCTGCACCGCCTCAAGCTCCCACCGGCTTGTATGGCCTCAGTGGGGAAAGTGGCACAAGTAAAGGAACCTGAAGTGCCCAAAGAGGGGCTGGACAAGGCAGTGGGAGACCCCAACACACATGGTCTGATCCCCGAAGTGTTTGCTCAGCCGGTTCGGCTGTGCCCCATCCCACTGACGGCTTGTCCCCGACACTCCGACCCAAGGAAGGGGACACGCAACCCTTTTGGGGCCACAGCGTTCCCCTTAACTCACTTCCCTCCTCCTCCTCCTCCATCCGCAGCGAAAGCCCCGCCGGCAGCACGAGGCGGGGATTAGGGCGAGACTAATGCGGGAGCCCCGCAGCCACCTCCCCCGGGCACCAGAAAAGCCAGCAGAAACCTTAAATCAAGTGCAGCTGAGTACAATTGCAAAGCTGCAGGCACAGGCCTGAGAGAGCATTAAGCAGCATTATTATGGCTCGGCGTACTGCCGGTAGTGACATTACCGCAACTTAAAATGTTTGGGATCGCAACTGCAGAATCTATTCTTTTCTGCGGGTTTTGCCCGCGCGGCGTTTCCATTTTTTTCTGAAGAAAATACCTGTTTGGCTCAAACAACCTCGTGCACTTTGCTGTTCAGCTCTCCAGGGCTTTTCTTGCCTTCCTGCTCCCCGCTGTACGTCAAACGCGGACGGATGCTTCGCCCTCGCCACAGCATCCTGAAGGAGCACCCGTGCTGAGTCCAAACATTTTCCTTTACCCGTCCTTGCTGCCAGGTTGTCTTTATTCACCTTTTTTTTTTTTTCCCCCCCCCCAGTTTCCCTTTCCGAAGCTGAATGACACTGTGCTAATTTGTTGCCCGACTCCTCCTGAGACTATTGAGCTTAATTATATTTTTCTCGTCGTCGGTGAATGGCGCGGCTATAATTATGCCTGGAAGCGCATTACTTAGGACTAACCTGAGAACAGCATCCCCTCCGGGGTGCTCAGGATCAGCTGCTCTGAGGAGCTCTTTTTGAAGGTGCTGAACAACAGGGCCCCACCAAACTCGCGCTGGAGCAGAGCTGAGCGTTTGCCAAACACCGCCCGTCTCCAGGACTCATATCCCTCGCACCGGTGACAGCCTTTCCTCTCAGAAGTAGTGCAGCCACAAAATCTTGAACTGTGGCAGCAGAAGGAAACTCTGGAGAGAATTTGGGTCCATCTGCCTTGCATTAAAGCTACCATCATCCACAGCTTGGTCCCGATCTCCCCTGAACGCTCCACATTCACCTCTCCTCCATGGTTAGCGGTTGTGCCGAAAGCCGAGGGGTGAGGATGAGCTGTCTAGCCCACCTCTTTTCTCAGATATTATATTTTAGTTGGCCACGACACACCAGTGCCCAGGGACAATTTGCCTGGCACTAATGAGATGGAGCCGGCGTCTCTAGCGCATCCTTCATCCGTCCAGGGTAGCGGCAGACAGAGCGATGGTTCGTGGCTGAATGAAGCACCCCAGAGCCCAAAGAGGACACCCTATGCCTTCATTTTAACCAGGTTGAAAAATAAATCCCTCCCCGGTCACCTCTGAAAAACAGTATTTTTCCAGACGTGATTCATAGACTTTCTCACCCATTGATTCTACACGAACTATTTCAGCAAGCGGGAGAGAGAAGAGGACGGAGAGTTTTGTTTCATTTTAGTTGCGTCAAACAAAATTTAGGGGAACCATCTACGGAACCATCTAAAAACTCTCCCTTAAATGAGCCTACTTTTCTGTGTCACAGATAAGATTGTGCTCTGTTCAGACTGAAACGACTTCAGGAATGCAATTTACTTGTCTTCAGTACACTATGTTTTTAGCCTACTTTCCTCAGGAAATGGGGCTTACTTATGTGATTGTGCTGTTTATATATCTATATGCCATCACTCCCACACTAATAACTTTTGAACGTGTTGGCCAATTCCAACCAAATCTGACAGAGCGGCAGAGTTTTCAAAAATACTGAAATCTTACAAATTTAATGAAATATGTGGGTGGGCACATATTTTTTCCCCCACCGAGGGAAAGGCTGCAGAATGAACTCAGCCTTATTATTAGGCAGCAGAGAATACACACGCACGCTCACACACAGAGACACACACCAGGGCTGTTACACAATCCCCAGGTGCTGGTAAGGCAGAGCTCAGGGCGGTGTTAGACGGGAGATATTGCACCACCGAGCCCCAAAACCACCAAAAGGAGCATCAGGATTCCTCCGCCAATGCATCCACCGCCTACTTTGTGCATTTCTTCCCGTTTGGACGAGGCGATTTGGCGTGGGCACTGCAGGGGGGTGCTTACTGGTTTAGGAGCTTTAAAATTAATCAGGCTAATTATATGAAAGCCCTCCTAGCTAGTTCTAGGTTTGCAAACCCTTGCCCTCTTTCGGTCCTGCATGCTGAGCGACCGTCTCTGCAAACACCCTGGCTGAGGGGAGGAGCTCGAGCTGAAGGATGGCGGGTTTCAGACAAAACAGCTCTCCTCGCTTGCATGTCGAGGTCCTTGGACCTCTCCAGATGATTTGCAAACCCAAGACCCCCTCCAAGACCCAGGGGCTGAGCCTGTACACCCGCCCAATGCCACCCGCTCCACGTCTCCGGCAAAGCCTAAATCCCGCGATCCTGCCCAGCTGTAGCCGAATGGTTTGGCTCTTCCTCGATAGCTTTTGGGGCCTCAACATAAACCATTAACACGGGCAGCAAAAATTCCCAGAGACGGATGTTATTCAGGGCTGGTAACCCGAGCACTAACGCACAGCGCGTGTCACGTTGGAGTCTGCCCATCCCCGGACGGCGCAGCGAGAGATGGGCTGGCAGCAGATCGATAAAGGGCTTTTTCAACACACCAGTGGCCCTCGCGCACCGGAGGTGATGACTGTGCCATAAAAAATGTTCCTGGTCCTCGCTTTTCTCCCTGTCAAGAACAGATTGGTTAAGACTGAGTGGAGGAAGCTGGGTTGCAGGATGGAAGATTTAGGCCCAGGTTTGGTCTCTGACAGAGCATCCCACTCATTTATTTCTTTGCACCTTCAAGGGGTCCTCTGGGTGATCCCTAAACCCCACAGCTCTTCTCCTCCTCCATGCACACATGTGGGCATGGTCTGCAACCTCCCTCCTGCAGAGCTCAGGACCGTGTTGCCCCAGCTGGCACAGAGCAGGAAAGTACTCATGCCCTGGTATCCCTATTCAATTTGATTTTTTTCCTTTCTGCTCTCTAATAATTAGAAGGTGGAACATTATATGCCAAGAGCTTATTAAACATTTCCAGCATGTGTGTGGGGGCTCATATCTCTTCCAACCCCCATTCTCTCATGACTTTCTAGGACCGTTACCACCTGGGGAAAAAGGATGCTCGGGTTCTCAGACCTGGCATCCCTCAACAGACTAGAGCTCCGCATTTCCAGGATTCAGGCCTTTGAATCGAGGCTTTCACATCCCCAGATCACAGGGAAAGATCCAGTCTTTCCGCTGCTCTGCAGTCTGTTCCCTACCTGGCAACCTAGTGGGATTTTTATTTTTACCTTTTTTCAAAGCTTTGACAACAATTTGGTACAACATCAGCTCAAAAACATCATCAAGCCCGAATATGCTCCCAAAGCAGGCCTGGGAGTCTCATTCACATTGCAGATAAGTCATCGGCAGGCCTGCTGGTAAAGATTTCAAGTGTGACTCTGCATACAAATGATCCAGCCCCAACAATTAACCCAGCACAGGCAACTGAGGAGGTACCTGGGCTTTTCCCTTAACTCCAGCCCTTTTTCCCCAGCCTGGCCTGCTACATGCAGCACTTGCTCAGAAATCGGAAAGGAATGGCCATGTTCTGTTAAACCAACCCTAAAAAGTGATACGAAGAGGCCTGGGTTTGGCAGAGGAGCCTCTCCTCCTTGGCTCACCTCTCGTCTAGAAGCTCGCTGCAAGTCACGAAGCTAGGGAGCTAGCTAGAAGGTGCTTGTGTTGGCCCTGCTTTGAGCTAGGACCCTATTTCAACCTAAATTAGACATGACCCGTTTTGCTCGCTCCCTCCTGCTGGATTTTCATAGAATCATAGAATTGTTACAGTTGGAAAAGACCTCCAAGATCATCAAGTCCAACAGTCAACCTGATACTACCACGACCACTAAATTATATCCCGAAGTGCCGCGTCTGCATGTTTTTTGAACACCTCCAAGGTTGATGACTCCACCACTGCCCTGGGCAGCCTGTGCCAGTGCCACATCAGGTCCCTGCTATGAATCACCGAGCAGTTCCACGATGGCTACAACCAGCCTGAGGAGCAGGCTGGTTGTAAGGCTGAGGCTTGTCAGGCTTATTTGGGCACCCAGATCTGTTGCTTTCTAGCAGAGCCTCAGGCAGGGCAAACCCTCCCCAAGCATCAGCTGCAGCCAGCGATTTGTTTTTCCACTCAAAACCACTTTTGGGAACAGAAATAGCTGGGAATCCTCCCAGCACAGACCAACCCTGGGATGGTTCCTCTTGGCTATAAGTCAGACAGAGGATACGGGCAAAAAGCATTTCAGGAGCTCTTCTGCTGAGGGTATCATCATGATTATCAAAGAGGCTACGAGAAACAGGGTAGATAACCCAGCACCTCCCTAAGTGACAGCTATCAGCTGGTGAGCCCCACACTGTGACCCACAAGTGCGGTCCCACCATGGTGCAACCAGCCTCCTCACAGGTGAAGGCACCAGCCTGGGTGACCCTGCATGGCCTTGCCGGCTGGTTTGGGAAGGCCACACATCCACGGCTCATTCCAAGTTAGCAGAGGGACCATTCAGCTTGAACCCACCCCATTTTCAACACAACCCATGACGTCTGGGCAACAAATCCTTGTCTTTCCAGGGTGTTGCCTGCTCCTGCTTTTGGGTCTGGATAGCACCGACCACTAACTGTGCTGGCAGATGCCAACCGCAACCCTTCTCTGCCTCCAGCAGCTTCCCTAAAACAGCCCCCCTGAGCACCTACTACCAACAAACATCTCATCCCACTTCTCCCATCAAACTGCAACTGCCGGAGCAGGACCTCTACCACAACGCCGCGTCAGGACGAGAACCGCCTTACCTTGACGCCGCGATCTCCGCTTTCTGCTTGGCGATGGTGGCCGCCCGCTCAGCCGCCTCGACGGCCCGATCCACCTTCTCGCGGATCTTGCTGGCCCGCAGCGGGATGAGGTTCTTCCTCTTGCCGCTGACCAGGATGTTCTGCTTGTACTTGCCCTCCTCCTTGGTGCCGTCCGGGAAGGTCATGCAGCCATAGCCGTGGCGCTTGTTGTTGGCCCACTCTCCCTCGTACTTCAGCCCGTCCGAGCGCTGGCTCACCCCGAAGCCCGACCGCTTGTCGTTCTTCCACTCGCCCACGTAGATCTCAGTGGTGGTGGCGTCGATGTCGTCTTCGATGACAGAGAGCTCGGCTTCGCCCTCGCCCAGGCTGATGGTGGAGTTGATGTCGCTGGCGGTGGAGCTCACCGTGCTCATCCCGGCTTCGCTCCGGAAAGAGCTCTGCTTGCTCCGCTGGCTGGCCAAGGAGCTCTTGGACTCAGACTTACGGAGCTTGAGCCCGCTCAGCAGCGACCGTCGGAAGATGCCCTTCTTCTTGCTTTTGAGGATCTCGGCATCGCTGTGGGCCATGAGGACGAAGCCACCCCGGGAGACGGCGGGGCTGCCGGCCACCGCCGGCGAGGAGTCGGGGTGCAGGGCCGTGCCGTTGGTGTGCTCGCTGCGTAGGGAGTTGATGGACGTCCTCAGGGGTGACCTGATAACCGCAGCCATGCCGTAGGGAACGCTCTGCCGGACGCCGTAACCCTGGCGCATCCCTCCGACCCACTGGCCCTGGTATGTCCCTGGGGAGAGGAGACAAAAGCAAAGAGGGGTTTCACGGCATGGCAACCAACTCCTGTGCTAGCGGGAGCTGCAAAACGCAGCTCTGGATCCCGGTCCAATCTCTATGACGAGGACTGTAATGTCATGTTTTTGTGGGAGGGAAAAAATAACATCTCAGTTGGGTTCCAGACATGGACCCCAGGTGCAGCGCGGAGATAGCAGAGACCAGCACGCAGGGAGCGATGCTTCAAGGAATTGCCCCTTAGAACAACCCCTAATTTGAAAGGGAAGGGAGCGGGGAGACAGGGTAAGGGAAGCGTTATCTGGGAGCAGACTCTGATCCCATCCCCGCTGCCAGCAGTGATCAAAGCGGGTGGTGTATTACAATGCATTTATTTATATACGCAACGCCTTTCATCCGGCCTGTAGCGGAAGGGAGCGGCTCTATAGAAACAAAGGCCTCACGGGGAGAGACGCATTTGGTTATTCTCCTCGGGTACGTGCCCCTGTTTGAACCCCTGCATTTGTGTGGGCACTTACTGGAGTTGCTTAACTGGTCGTTAGTGGGATGCAGCGCACGCGGGATCCCGCCGCAGCTCCGGGAAACCCACCCAGCCCGAGAAGCACAACCAGAGCACAAGGCCTGATCCATGCACCGAAATGCACGGCGGTAATCTGCCCGGCTTTTCTAATCCCTTCCCCTCCTGCAGCTCGGCGACTGGCACGCTTTCGCCTTTTATCCCAGCCGGTTGAACTACTGGTTTTAATTTTTATTCTTAGGTCAGCTTAATCTTTTCTGGGCGAGCTCGAGACGCAGTCATTCACCGCTTGCCGAGGCCCTTGCGGGGCAGATAGATGAGCCCGAAGATGGCTCCTCGCCTGGAACTGGTGTTGCTGGGATGCCACGACTGGTCCCAGTCCCTGGCTGCCCTGCTGCGCCCCGGTCAGTGACACAAGGAGCAGGGATGGGCGCAGGCAGCACCTTGCAGCCTCCCTTAGCGCCAGTCCCGCTCCCGCACGCCAAGAGAGTCTTAAAATAGACTTGCTGAAACAGTGAACCCTGTGGGAATCAAACCGAAACGGCCCCGAGGAAAACAGCCCAGATGATTTCTGCCGGCTGAGTCTGATAGAGGCTTTCCATCCCCTCTCTGCACGAGATGCTCTTTGCTCTCAGCAATCAGGCCACGATTCGTAAACATGAGCAACCTGTCGGGTCCACCTGAGCTTGCTCTTTTGGCTGCAAAAATATTGTTTCTTGAGAACTATCTGCCTTGCTGCGGCGTTTTCCCTTGCAACACTTTCCAACAGCCCAGTGGAAAGGATTATTGAAACTGGCTGCGCTGGCCGTGCCCAGCCCCGAGATGAACCCCACGCTGGCTGCAAGGAGCGATCCCAGCCCTACTGCTACGCGTCCTCCTGCTCCCTTTCATTCTTCACCTCAGTGCTACACCTGGGACTCCCTTAGGGGTTTTCACTCAGAGACATTTTGGGGTGCATCAGCTCTTTTATCTAGCAGCCACTAGCCTTTTGCACAAATCCCCTCGGGCATCCTTCCTGGTGCTCCGACGCAAGCAGTCCTCCCAGATGCTACATTATCTGGGTGACAGGCTTGTGTACCCCAAAAAAATGCCAGCCCCAAGCTGGGAGGCCCCATGAAGACTGTAAAGGAACATCGAGGGGCAGGGCCAGGCAGGCAGGATTTACTGAGGGTTTATAGGATTAGCACCAGGGAGGGAGGCAGGGCACCGGGATTACGGCAGGCACTGGCGGGGCAGGGCAAGGAGGTGGTGGCAGGGAAAAGGATGGGGGACAATGGGCAAGACGGCTGGCAAGCAGCTCAGAGGAGACACCAGACATGACCTGTGGTTGGGTGTGAGTAGTGAGCCTGGCTTGCCCTGCTGCAGTCCCCAAGAACAGGTAATGACCGATGCTGTGCGCTCCTGGCTCTCCCCACACCCAGCAGCATCCTGGAATGGTGCCTGTGGCAGAAGAGAGCCCACCAAGCCATCAATCCATCCATCCGTCCATCCATCCATCCATCCATCCATCCATCCATCCATCCATCCCCTGCAGAACTGGCACCATCCAGCTCCTTCCCAGAGCATCTTGGCAGGATGACCTCCTGGGGTGAGGGAGATTTCCCCCCAGGTTTCAAACACCCCTGTAAAGGAAGTCCCCAAGACGTCTTGGGATGTCCTTGCCTTGTGCTCAGCCTTCTGTTTCCCCCAGAGATGGATTCAACGGGTTTCAGGGAAAGATGCCAATGTAGGCAAGGGAGCAGGAAGAAAAGTTCCTGCACGAGATCGGTCAGAGCCTGCCCTGCCCAAGCCTTGGATTTCCTTTTCCTTGGCTGAACCCCTTGGCTCGGTCCCTGGCCCCGGGCAGGTCCCTTGACCTCCCAGACTCCTAGCAAATCTGCAGCTAAAAAAAAAGCCGATTAAACGGAAGCATCGTAAAGCAAGCATGGCCCTTTGCAGCGGCAAAGAGCAGAACGAAGTGCTCTCGGAGCTGTCGTGACAGCGCGTCTCAGCTGGAGCAGAGGCGGCAAATTGGTCACAGCGGGTTACAGCTGCAGCGGGCGCCTGTGCGTATCTCCAGCAAGGCAGAGGTGCCCGGGAAGCTGTCATCCCTTAAAACCTACTCCTAGAATTGCATGGCTGCCAGGAGAGATCTCTGCGTCTCCTCAGCAAGGCTGATTTTGCCAGGTGGAGGATGTAAGGATTTGAGAAGCCGCCCCAGTCCATGCCCCACCTCCCCTCCAAGCATCATGGAGCAAGTCCCAGCAGAGAGCAAAACCCCAATACCAAGTCTGCTTTCATGGATAGTTTCCCTGCTGGAGGCAGCATTGTGGGTTGCCTCTGAGGATTGCCTAGGAGGGCACCGTCACCTCCCTGATGGCCACCAGGACATCTGGCCACCTTCATGGCCACCAACAGGTCAAAGAGCTTCCTTCCAGGGAGCTCAGTTCACCCGTCCTTCCTTACCCAAACAGTACTTCTTCTCTCATTTGACTTGATTATGTTTTAAACCCTTAAATATCCCAGGATTGGGCCATGAATACTGGAAGGTCTCAGAGCCATCTGATCTGCATTGCTAAGCACTGTCACCTCCTCCCCTTGCACTGCTCAGCTTAACCTCTGCCCCCTCACATTTGCAGATATATGCACAAAGCTTAATCTCACAAGGAGCTGGGAGACTCTTTTCCCCTGCAGAGGAAACAGGATTTTACGATTTCCCACGTTACGAGCCAGGATGGACTGGCTGTAGCTGTTTCAGAGCTGGGGAACTGAAAAGGGAGCATGGACCGGGAAGCCCGTACAGCGGGGATCGTAGGATGAGGCTGGGTGTAACAGGATGAGCACATCTGATGAAAAAAAGTCCCCGATTGAGGTGCTGAACGGAGGTCCTCAAGGACTTCAGGGCAAATGTAGAGAGCTGAGCACCTCCCAGGGTCGAGGCCGAAGAGCAGATGCCCTTTTAAACTGTGTGCCTCCATCGGGATGGGAAGCAGGGAGCAAGGCTGCTGCAATCCTGGCCACAAGCCAGTTGTGTTGCCCAAGCTGGCGTCCGACGGAAAAGAGGCAAAGCCACTGTGATGGAGGAGAATTGCTGGGGAGGAAAATGTGTGAATGTCTTCCCCGCCCCAGCCGTGCGGGTCTCTCTTAAGGATGCCTCCAAAATCCCACAAATATCCATCACGCTTCTGTGTGGCCCTTTCACACTGGGCAAAAAGGACAAAGAACAACCGAGAAAGTCTTGGGCACAGAAAAAAACCTCCTGAGCTAGGTAATTTGTGACTTACTATGGTAATACAACCGAAGCAGCAGCCATTTCTGCGTCCTAGCTCTTTCCTTACTATCAATATTTGTGAAATGCTTCCCAAAGCATTAATTGCATGAGATTAATGGAGTGATTGCATCGGGGAAAAGGCAGCATCCATTACGTGGTCAGGGGAGCATCGCGCAAGGAGCTGCGGGGAGCTGAGCGACCAGTGCTGGAGCTGGGTGGGAGTCATGGACAAGAGCACGTGCACCGGACAGCCAAGCCAAGAAATCTCAGCCATGACCACAATCCTGCCTGATCGTGCCCTAGGAATGGGAATTTTGCAGCAAAATCAGAGCCTGAGGGAATAAGCAGGTTGTGCTCTACGCGAGGATTTGACTCGGGGTGTAGTCGCTCCAGTGGGATTTGGCCAAGCTAAAGGTGATGCCAAGAAGATGCAGCCATGTACGTGTACATGTATAGAATCACAGAATCATAGAACAATTCGGGTTGGAAAAGACCCTTGGGATCATCGAGTCCAACCATTAACCCTACACTACAAATTCACCCCTAAACCACATCACCCAACACCACATCTAAGCGACACTTAAACACACCCAGGGATGGCGACTCAACCCCCTCCCTAGGTAGCCTGTTCCAGTGTCTGACCACTCCTCCACGAAGAATTTCTTCCTAATGTCCAGTTTTACTCTGTACAGAGCAGAGGTAAGGAGAGGGCATGACCTGGAGCTGGGAGAAGATACCTGATGTCAGATGAATTGGCAAGAAAACTCCTCTTTCGGACGCAGCAGACAGAGAGCGAGAAAGAGAACAGGCTCGTGGGAAAGATGGGGAAAGTTGGGATGGGATGGAAATACGGAGAGAAGAGAATGGTTGGCCACTTTCACTTGTGATTTTAAGCCTGTGGTGGGTTCTGGATTTTTTTGGCTGGCTCCCCTTGCAGCCAGGCTGGGTTGGTTCCAAATGCCTTTTAAAATTCCTGCAGGAATTTCCACTGCCTCGAGGACTGCGTGGAGCCCCATTCTTGGCCAGAACCAGCCAGGCTGAAAGCAGAAAGTGGGAAATCACTGGCCTCCAAAGCATCATTCCTGATGCTCCAGCAGAAGATCGTATGTTTTGAGAAATGACAAGTACCCAAAAGTAATCCAATTTGTCGCAGTTAGTCAGCGCTTCCTCAGCATTTGGCTCAGGAAGCTAAAATTCATTCTGGGAAGAGAGCAGGGAGTCTGCAGGGTTGCTTCTGTTGTCCCCGCAATGCCAAAATCCCCAAAACAAGGGTTCGCCCTGGTTTGTACCTCTCAGAAATGGAGAGGCGAGAGGGACCCCGCACCAAGCCAGCAGAGAAATGGCTGGGTGCAACCTTCGTGGTCCCTGCTGGAAACAGGGATAGAGCAGCAGCATCCCAGCAATTCAGCTGGGAATTGGGAAGACTAATTGGTTCCTATTTGCAAAGTGCTCTGGGAGGATCTGAGGCATTACAGACACCAGGAAGAGCAACAGGTTTTCACTCATTTCCTTGGCTTTGCCAAAGAATTTTTGGGGATTTTCCTGGGGAACTGGGAAGGAGACCCAGCTTCATCCCATCTCCCTGGGGTACAGACGCTGTGGTGGGGCTTGCGTGGATGCTTGTGGGCCCAGGACCATGGAGGGAGCTACTTGCCCTCAAAGACAAGGTTTTAACCGTGTCTGGGAAGGGGCAACCAACTCACGGCTTGCTCTTCCCACGCTGGGCTAAAACCTCGGGCAAGAAGAAGAGTCACTTCATTGATGCCATTTGTCTCCGTACCAGGCTCCTTTTGAGAGGAAAAGGAGACCTGAAACATCTAGAAAATGATCTTTCTGGCCCAAATGAAGGTGGTCTACAGCAGTGCACTCAGCAGGTGAAGGTGAGAAATGCCAGAGGGTGGAAAGCACCTGGTTTTGCCATTTGTCCCGACCTGAGGTAGTCCCTGGCACCCGCAGTCCCCTCCTGCTTACGGAGAGATGAGGAAGACCCAACAGCGATGCCCAGGGCAGTCTGACTTTCAGGCAAAGAGGCAGCACCAGGAGTTCCCTTAGGGCAGGCTGGAGCAACAGGCAGATTTTGAAGGATACAGGGGGAAGCCCCAAGGGATGGAGATGAGCTGCTCACAGTCCAGCAACGTACGCGGAGCTTCCCCTGGCTGAAGGTGGGACCCTGCACTTGGATATAAACCTGGTCCATCTCCACCGTGGTGTTGGAAAGAGACAAAAGTCAGGATTTTTGGGGGTTGGAACGGCTGCGTTTTCTTTCCTCCCTCTCCCCATACCCAAAGATTTGGCATTTTGCAGGCTGCTGAGCCCTCTGGCTCCAGTCCAGGAACACCATTAAGTACAAGCTTTACGGACTGAAGGTTGCTCACAGGCTTTTCCCAAACCGAGACGGCCGGTTCCGTGTCCTGCAGGACGAAGCCCTTGGCAAGCACTCAGGGTAAAGCACACGAGGAGGTTCGCTCAGACCTGCCCTGCCTTGCTCCACTTCGGTTTCTCGTGTGGAGAAATTCAAGCGGTTATTTAGGACGTCGTAAAGCACTTTGAGGCCTGTGGACAAACGCATATTATTATCACAACATGACCTCGGGAAAAGTCAAATGCTTAGAAAAATACTTCTTATCCATCCCTAACACTGAGTGTAAAAAAAAGAAAAAAAAATCCACAAATAACCCACTGTCACAGGTCAATGCAAGGTATTTCCAGGTTATCTAAAATAATCAGGGACATGGGCGCAGCTACCCAGGCTTTCACAGAACACGGGAGCAGCAGGCTTCAAAGGGTAGGTTTCTCTGTCTCCTCTGTCCCATCCTTGATGCACAGCCAGACCCGCCTGTTGCCGTGACCGAGTTCGGCAACGGCAGCCATCCAAACCTCCCGGCTCGCTTTCGCCGCTCAGCAAAAGTTGGGAATGAGGTCTGAACTGCCCTAAAGTACCCATCCACTTCTCCCAGCCAAGCCGAGGCAATCCAGCCCTGCAGATTGCTGGTTCATCTTGTGAAAGATCCTTCCTGGTATGCTCACCCCCCCTATTATCTCTGAACTCTGCAGCATATTAATTACAGACGTCCGATGGCAATAATTAGGCCGGTCTCTTGAATTACAACAGAAGGAGCAACTTTTCACTATTCAGTATCAGAAATGCCCAAGGAGGATCCGCACACAAATCACGTTTAGCGTCTCAGAAGCATCTATCCTAATGGGCTGAAACTGGAACATAAGAGGTTTCGCTTAAACTCGAGAAGAAACTTCTTCTCAGTGAGGGTGACGGAGCCCTGGCACAGGCTGCCCAGGGAGGGTGTGGAGTCTCCTTCTCTGGAGACATTCAAGACCCGCCTGGACACGTTCCTGTGTAGCATTATCGAGGCGTTCCTGCTCTGGCAGGGGGATTGGACTGGATGATCTTTCGAGGTCCCTTCCAATCCCCGACATTCTGTGATTCTGTGGTTCTGTGATCCTGCGGAGAAGAAGCGTGAGGAGAAGAGAGGACTGGAGGATGCTAATTCAGCCTCAGTCCTGATGGTGTGATGATGGGCACATCCTTGATGGCCAACCTGGCTGATATCCAGCAGTCAGGGGGTCTCGCTGGTAAAAATGTTCCCCTCAGCTGTGCTACCTGCATGGATGGGTCCTCCTGAGCATGCACATGGGTGCACGTTTGTTGCCAGGACATCCCAAGAGCCGTCCTTCCTCCACTGTCACTCCCAACAGCAGGACCAGGCATTGCGTTGGGTGACTTGCCTTCCCTGCCCTGGCCCCAGATGGGGCTCAGGAGCAGCAATGGTCCCCCAAATGCTCACCTAAATCCCAGATGGGCACGATAAGGAGGGATAGGACTTGCCACCTGCCGTGCCAGGAATCAGCAATGTGCAACGCCGCATGGATACAGCATCAGTGACAAATCACCTCCACCAAGGCTCTCCATGACCATCACCAAGCCATGCTAAAAACACAGTCAGATGCTTCTGCTGTGGCTGCTAATTTGCCAAAAATACGCTCTGGTAACTGCTTACACAGGGGAAGAAATAAAGTATGGATTTTTGAGTATGCAAATATAAACTGCAGGCACGAGCACGTGATGGACGTTAGTCATATTGCTTAATGCGAGGTTGGGTACATACAGACAGGATGGGCACAGCGAGGTCTGGGCATCCGCGGAGGAGAGAAGGGAGAAGAGCAGAGCAGAGAGAAGAGAGGACTAGAGCAGAGCTGTCACGGGCTGCTTTGCTGCTGCCTGGGTGCTGGGTAGCACGAAATCTGTTGCTGGGGCTCAACAAATAGCGCATCATTACAAGTCTGCAGCTCGTATGAGCACAGCTAGCTCATGCTTTTTAAAGCTAAGTGGTGGGGACACCCCATCTAAGGAAACAAACCGGTGGGGTGGTTGGGTTTGGACGCCGTACTGTCAGAGATCTTTTTGCAAGCAGGTGGAGAGGGGCACCTCTGAAGGACTAAGAGCTGGAGAGAGGAGATGGGTTTATACAGCCTCAAGCCACAGCGTGGGAGTCTGCCTCCTCCTCTGCGGATGCAAATAACAACATAAAGTAACTCTGGCTGAAATACCATAGAGCAGGGGTTGCTCAACCCTTCTCCCTAGGGAAAATCACCTGAAAGGCAGGTTCACATATGGTGAGAGCGCTCATCTGGGGGATACGAGCCCCATCCAAAACATGGGGAGTCCTTTATATTCTCATTGCCATGAGGCCTGCCCCAAAGATACTTGTCAATCAGGAGATCAGTAGAATGAAGCTACTTCCCTCACCGGCAAGCGCTGATACGCATCACGATATTGCAAAGACTGATGGTATTTGCACTTACGGATGGGAAACTGAGGCACAGAGGGAGGTGGAGGGTGAGCACCTCCAGCCAACCATGGTGTGTGCCTCCTTCTGCTGCAGGCACAAAGTAGTTCTGCACAACCTACAGCAAACCCATGGCAGGGAACGGGGTGAAGTCCCAAAGCTGGTGTCCTACCTCTCAAGATAACCCCAGCTGCAGGAATTAAGCCATTTTCCACAGGGACTGGACTGTGGCAAATACGTGTCTTTATAATATTAAGGAGAAGCCACTCCAGAAAAATCATATATGGAAATTCAGCTTGGATAACATCTGCAAGAGGAGCATCCCCCTACATCCATGTTAAGGTTCACCTGATAATGGCTTCTGAGAGGGGAAAAAACCTCAGTTTGCTCTCTACCATGTGCAGGACAGCACAAACCTGTCCTGAGCATCTCCTCCCTTTTCTCTCTCATTGCTCCTGTACCTCCTGCTTCCCCAAGCCTGTTTGTGTTCGTTAGTAATTGCCTTTTCCAGCCAGCCTTCGGAGAAATGCCTCAAACCGTTATGACAATCCAATCTCAGCCTTGCTAATTCTGGTGGGGTTGGTGGCAACATATCTTAAAGCGCCAGGTCCTGGAGTCAGGGAAAATACAGCTTTTTCAAAAGGAAAGAATTAAAGAAGGAAATTTCTAGTCTTCCTGGGAGTGGGAAACGCTGGGTTCACCAGAGCCAGGGAAAGTCAAGGGAGCATCATCCTCTAGTGAAATTGGACCCATAGTTTTGCCTGGGGCAACCGAATCCCTGAGGATTTGGCCACCCACTGGGACCAAAACCAGGGCGAGGCTTTAGCACAAGGGGTGCAAAACACATTAACACGTCGCTCAGCACCGTTATTACGGCTAATGTGCTCCTCTCACAAAGCAGAGTGAAATCGGGCTAATGCTTAGTCCGTTAATCCTCCAGCGCAGTAATCCTCATCGCAAACTCTGTGATCTCAGCCCATTTCTCAGCAGAGCTCACGGGAGGAAAGGCTAATTCTCCAGCGCTCACAAACAGAGCTGAGTGCTGGGTTTTGGGGGAGCTGCACCCCTCGTGAGCTGCAGGAGATGCTCAGCCCCATGGGATGAGGCTGAACTCCCCACGGATTGAGGGTACGAGGTTACACCAGGAGCGGGGATGGTGCAGGGTGGCATGAGCAAGGTTGATTTATTTCCCACGAAATAAATAATCAATCCCTTATTCAGTCCAGGGAAGCGCCTTGCAAACCCAAAGTGATGCCCTGAGCAGGAAATCCTGCCTTTGTAGCCATCACCTTGGTGGGAATATCTGCAAACTTAGGGACCTTGCTCTGGCTGTTCACTCATTCATGAAAATTCATGATACTCTGCTGTATGTTAAGAGTAAGTGGAACCCCTTCAGGGAATAATTTCGGGAAAGGAGTGGTTGTTCTAAGGGAATGCTCAAAGATTGATTGTGTTTTTTAAGGATTTTTGATTCAAAGGCCAAAATCTGTCTTTGAAAAGCCAGTATCAAACTCTGAAATATAAACACTTGCCATTCAGGCGTGTTTTTTTTCCTCCAACCTCCCTCATTTTGTTAACACGTGCTTTCATTAGAAGTTAAACAGGGGCAAACGAGCACCAAAGCTCTCCTGTAACTATTGCAAACTCCTGTGAAAAATAATCCTTCCTCAGTTAAGATTTCAGCCAATGCCAAAGCCAGACCCCAAACAGGCAAAAACTGCCGAATCTCACGAGACAGATGCCAAACCACAGTGTTGCCCCTACAAGACCATCACCAAGCCCATCCTGTCCAGCTTCTGTATCTTCCAGCCATGCCTACGTTATTACAGATCATCCATCTACGTCAGCATTACCTGGCTCAAAGCATTCAAAATTAACCAGGTTCATTTTAAAATCGAGGCATTTTTAAAGAGGAGGCATTTTTAGCTCTCGCCCGCTTGTTCCCAAGCCTGTAAGAATGACTTCCCTGCAATAGTCTGGGTGGAAACCTTCCTTCAAAAAATGAAGCTGAAAATCTTGCACGGTCACATGATCCCACAAGCTGGAGCTTCAAGAAAAAAAAAAAAAAGAATGTTCAGCTCCAGGAGCAGATGTCACCCAGCCACGAGGAGCCCCATGGGATATCGAATCACATGCAAATATCCTGATATTTGCATTAAAAAAAACCCATGAGAAACCCACCTTCAACATCCCCAGTGAAAGGCTATTAAAATTGCATGTCAGGACTTGAGTCACCCTCTCTTATGGGTTGGGGTGAGGAGAGCAAGGGGGTCAGATTGCCCCGAAGTTGGGGTCCTACACCACCCCCTGGAGCATCACGCGTGGGTAAAATACTCGAGAAGATGTAATGAGGGTCTCAGCCTGTCTGGCAATTTCTCTCTCATGTATTTTTCCCTGGGGTCAAAATCCTTCTTCCTCCTGTCCTGAGCTGTACCTGAAACTAAGCAGCATGTTCCAGTGAGATAAGTAATTACCATGAGTTCATATCATTTATTTTTAATGACGCCGGTCAGAATCTTCATTTAACGTTTTGATTCATTTTTCTATGTCGGCGGGTCCTGACGTTTCGGTTACTGCTCTCCTATAACCCCTACTGCACCGCGAGCATCTTCTGTACCAAATCTAGACAGCGAGATGCCTCATAAACAAACTTCCTACTCTTTTTTTTGTTTGTTTTTCCATTATCAGGTTCTTAGGGGAGCGTTAGGAACAGCTACGGTTGCGTCTGGGTTCTGCAGGAACCGGGGGGATCAAGGATCAGGGCGCACTTGTATTTGCTTGTTTCCACCCACTGTTTGAAGTGCATCAACAATTCCTTTCCGGCAGCAAAAGAAGACGAGAGATGATGCTTTTAAGGTAATTCTGACATCCGCGCTAGGAACAGATCGCATGGAAATTTGCCCTCACTACTCGGTTCCCTGCAGCTGTAGAGGAACCCGTGAAAAAAACACAACCAAAAACAGGGTGGGGAGAGGCATGAGGCAGCCCTATGTGATGCCACCGCCCTTAGTTCATCCAAAACCACTTCTCAGCTCAGGCGAGGGGGCTGTGGTCCCTTCCTGGACAGGTATTGCTCATCCTCTGCCCCCAGAGCCACCCTTTGTGCTTCCAAGGGGCCTGCTTTGGCAAAATATTGCATGTTTTTCATCAGCTCAACCATTTGGGAGCCATTTGGTTGGCAGCACATGCTAAGAGAGTGGCTGGAGGTGTCACTGGTGTCACTGCCGAGGTGGGGAAAGCGAGGCACAGGGCAGGACCCCCACCGGCAGCTCCCGTCCCACCGCTTTCCCTCTCCCCATCGCTGGCAAAAGCACGAACATTTCCCAACCCCGCGGCCGAGAAAACCTACTTGCCTACTCACAGAGTGCTAACAATGAAAACACTAATTATATTTCACTCACCTATCAAAGGGATGATTCATGGAGGTGAGTGGGCACGGAGGATTACACAAGACGAACGCCGCGATGCGACCGCCCGGCCGTTTTGGGGTAACCCTCTCGAGAAACGAGGTTGCACGTGGGCACCTGGGATGGGGTGAGGGTTTGAATGACCCGGCACGGCCCCGGTGCATCACGGACACCTTGAGTCCAGGCAGCGAGAGCCCGGGAGAGGGGCTGGTCCCATCCCTGAGCCCCTTGTCCAGTCATGGATCCCAAATGCTCAGCTGAGGAGAGGTGGAGCGAGGAGAAAAACAGGTTTGGAGGGGACGGAAAGGGCAAAGGGAGATTTGGGGGTTCCTTCATCCACCACCTTGCAGGCACGGTTTCAGCAGCAAAACCCAAACCTGACGTGCAGCCCTGGGACTTCCCACGGTGAGCCCGCAGTTACAACTCAAAACTGTCCCCGGGGTAAAAATCACTGAGTATTTCCAAAGCATCTGTGGAGTTAGAGAAAGGCAGGAACCAGCTGAGATGCCTCCTGATCTCCAGACCTTCTCGGGAGAAGGTCTCCAACCCTCTGCTCCGAACAGGTTCCCCTGGCTCTGGCAGAGACCCCGGCTCACGGCGGTGCTGATCCCGGGGGATGCAGCCCCTTTTTCCCGAACTAAAGGAACAATCCTGCTCCCACTCTGGAGCCGGGCTGACTCAGGCCGAGCAAAACGAGCTGTGCAACTCCAGCATCCGACTGAAGCAATCCTCGGCAGCCTGGTTTATGTAATATCAGGGCGCTTCGGGATGGGGGCAGGAGGTGGCAGGGATTTTTGGCCAAAAGCTAAGGACACCACAGCAGCATCGTGGGTTGGTGGGGCGGGGGGGTGTCTGAATGGAGGCGTGCATGTGAGTAGGTGCAGGACCATGGGCCGGCAGGTTTGGGGAGGGTGGTGAGGCCGTGTTTGCTTATCTGGGCTCTGTGCGATGGGTTTGCCGTGGACGGGCATGGCTCGGAGGGGAAACGCGGTTTGCGTTCATCCAGGCCCAGTAGGATGGGGGGGTGGAGGGGGCGGTGGTGTAGACCCCCACGGCGAGTGGGTTCCGCGAGCGGGAGGGGCGAAGCGGCGTCTCGGCGTGGGGAGGAGAGGCGTGTGCGCGCGCGGCGATGAGTGTGCCCGCGTGGGAGGTGCGAGATCGGCAAGCTGCGTGCGGGGGAAGCGCGCGGGTGGGCGCGCGTGGCGGGCGTGAGCACCCGGCGTGGGAGGTTGGGTTGGCTTGGGGGGGCACACACACACACACACGGACACAAGGAGGGTCCCCGGATTGGAGAGGGTCAGGCCACCGCGTGCCGTGCCCCCGCGTCCCAGCACGACGCGTCAACGCGCGCGCGCGTCGGTTGTGCGAAAATGTCGCTCTTCCCCCCCTCCCTGAAGACGGCGCCGGCCACGGTTGGTTGGTGGAGTGTGGGATTTGCCCTTACCCACTGTCACCATGCAAAGAAACAGCAAAATCGAAGTGAAACCCACGAATTCTGGGGCATTTTGCTTCCTGAGCCTCGCTGCGCATTTAGGGACCCATCCCCTAGCCCTGGTTGATGTGCTAAAAAAAAAAAAAATTTAAAAAAATATGCAAGGGATGAATATTTATCTGTGGGTGGCAAGTGACAGATGCTGGGGCGAGGATTCTAGGATACTTCAGTTTGATGAAGGTAATAACTTGAATAGATTAATGAGAAACATCCTTCCCAACAGTTGCCTCCCCATAGCTACACAGTCACCCTTCCTGCAGAGCTCCTGCACGCACCACCTTCTTAAAAGTTCATTGAGGTTGAGTGCCCAAAAGGCTGGAGGTGCCCAACTTTGGTGTTTTCCGCCGAGAATGGAGAAGGACAACCGGGGAAGGGACGTAGCCTCTGGGTAATTGCAATGGAGATGGGGAAAGAGCAATTTCAGCCGGGTTCAGTCGCCGCCCAGCCGAAATGGGGGGAAGCTGGCGTGGAGGAGCTCCGTTGGGACGTGCGTGGCCTGTCCCGGCTGCCGGTAGCAGGATGGGTTTGACCACAGGTACCATCACCCTGCCCGGCTGTCCCCTCCTCGGACGGTTTGCAGAGTTCCCAGGGGGGAACCCTTTGCTACAGACCCTGCCTTTGTCTCCTCCTGATCCTCTCACCTCCTCCTCAAATGATAAACATAGCTTTTTGGTCCCTGAGCACCGAAACACTGGGCTGGCCTGACAAGATGGAAGAAGAAACTCCCTGCTTCTGGTAGGTTCTCAGCAACGGCAAAACTGCTGGTAAAGCCACCTCAACTTGGAGACGCTCCCCGGCTTTCCCCAAAAAATGCCGCTGCGCCGCAGTTGAGGGGCAAGCGTGCCGGGGTGGGGGCACGTGCGTGCCCGGGGATGGGGCCAGCCCTGGAACACCCAACCCTCGGAGACCTGTAGTTTGTGGAGACTCCTGCCTGCCTTCCTGCCATGGTACCCGGCAGGGACTGAGTGCCAGGAGAGGACCAGGGCGACGGCGCTCGCCTTGGCAGCACGCAGAATCCCCCCCTCACATCCCCCTCCTTGACCATTTGGAACGTGGGAGACCGTGATGGTTCTCTGACCCAGGTTTATTCTCGACTGAAGGACTGCTGGGATTGATCGACGGCTTGCAACCGCACACACAGCTGAAACAAAAGGTTGTGGCTACGTTTTTCCTTTAGGAGAAAGCCACCAGGAGAAAATTATCATTAAAAATCAAGACAAGGCTCCACCTCTCCCTTGGAGAGCGTAGAAGAGCAGCTGCAGGTAACGTTTAATCTTGCCTCCCTGTATAACCACAAAGCAGCAAACTGGGTTTTCTAGAGAAAGGTCTTTGCAGCACCTTTCAGGAAGGCTGCGATGGGAGCTCACCGGCGCTGCAATTCCCTTAACGGAGCAGTCCTGGAAAACGATACGGTCTCTAAAACAAAAATTAAGCAATAAATAAACGAGCCTGCTTTAGACGGGCACGCTCGCCAGCAAAACACCGGGGCAGCGCTGCCGAATGCCCCTGGCTGCCGGCAGGTAGGCCTGCCTCGGATTATGGTGGCAATCCCCGTGGAAGTGGCCACAAAACATGAGAGAGGATGATACAGCCACTTACAGCACAGCACCAGCTGTTTCTCCTAGCTCGGCCTTAAAGCTTGTTAGCCCACCGATATTTTTTTTTTCTTTGGGATCGCTCCAATTGGGTTTTCTTGCGGTTGGGTTTTTTTTTTTTTATTTATTTAATCCCAGTTTCCCCCTCTGCATCTCGCTAAGCCGTGTTGACGGCAGAGAATAGCTTTGGTGATCCCTCTGAGCCCCTACGCTAAGCATTAAGCCGTAAACTAGGAATGTAAGACTCTTGTCTGAATTAAAGTCTTTTGCCTGGTATTATTAAGCGCGGGGCTGCGTTTGGAGGGGCTGCGGGGCGTGCAAAGACCCCAGCCCCTTGCTGGAAGCATTTGCAGCACCACAGCTGCAGCCATCTGCCCTGGATCTCCCCCCCTCTCCACCTCACCTCCCCTCTGCCCTGGGTGACTTCAGTGCAAATCCTACAGGTTCCAGCAGTCGCGGCCACAACTGCGAATCCCATGTGCAACTTGGGTCGTCTCCCAATGGCTTGGCCCACCTTGTCCTCCCACACATCCCTCCCTGGGGAGAAAACTGGGCGTCCCCCCACCAGCACAGCCCAAAAAGCCTGGCCGAGATGCGGAGGGGAGGGTGAGGCCCCGGCACCCAGAGCCCCGTCGAACATATGGGGCTACCTGTGGCAAAGAGCTGGGGCGACGCCACGCCGGGCTGGTTCCTCCCGTGGGGCTACGAGCATCCCTCGCTCCAAGCTCATGGGTTGCAAACCCACAGGTTCCCAGCCCAGCACCAGGGTCCCCGTTGGGAGGCTCGTACCCCCCCCCCCACGCCACCACCCGTCACCAAAGGTATCGATGCAGCACCTACCTCCATCCGAGTAGGTCTCTGTCCCGTAGCCATCCTGTAATCCATTGCTCCAGGTGCCTTCGTACTTGGCCCCATTTCCAGTGCATTCTCGGACCCCGTACCGTCCCTTAAATCCATGGGTCCACTCTCCTTTGTACACCCACTTCCCCTTGCTCTCCATGCCAATGCCATGGCGCTTGCCCTGCGCCCAGGTGCCCTGGTAAGTGTTGCCGCTGGGCCAAGTGTAGACCCCCAGCACCTCAAAGCCGTGACTCCAGGAGCCCGAATATTCACCTTGACCCTTCGGGCCGGTACAGATTCCGTGGCCATGAGCCTTTCCGTCCTCCCAGCCTCCACAGTACGACCCTCCATCGTCAAAATTAAACCTTCCCCCACTGGACATGCATGTAATTCGGTTTGCAAATCGCCCAAAAGGTGAAAAAAAAAAAAAAAAAAAAAAAAAAAGAAAAAAGCAGGAAATAAAACGCGAACGATGACTTGGGGAAAATTTTTTTTTTAAAAAAAAAAAAAATCAAATCAAATCAAAGTCAATCGAAATCATGCACCAGATCCAGGGAGCTGCTTAAGCCAGTTTCTTGTGATTATTCATTCTCTGGGAGTATGTTGAGGATCAGTTCTCTCTTCCCCTGCTGTGGAAACAGTATCATTAAAAAAAAAAAAAAAAATAGCAGCAAGAACAGCAGCAGCTATTGGGTTTTGGTGCAAACGACTCCACCTAAAAACCATCCAAGGCAGGGAACGGGGGTGGGGGGGGGGAGGAAGAAAAAAAAAATAAAAAGAAAAAGAGGCCAAATGCCAAGAGAAGGCGATAAAAAAAAAATAAATAAAAGCAGATCCGCGGCTCCGCAGCCCCAGCAAAGGGAGAACCGGCTCAGAGCCCCCGCTGTGCCCTCCACCGCGGGCTGCCCGGCCGGCTCCGGCGCAGGGCCGGGGGGGGCGGCGGGCGCGGCGGCATCGCGGGGCCGGGGAGGGAGGGTGGGGGGTCAGCGGCGGAGCCCCGAGGGTTGGGGGTGGTGGTGGGGAGCGGTAGGGCCCGGGGGTGGGGAGCAGCGGTGGGGTGGGAATGGGGAGGGGAGGGGGGGAGGCGGGTCGGGGAGCGGTGGGGCTGGGGAGGGGGGGGGCGGCTCAGCAGCACTGCGGTGCCTCCGCCGCCCGCCCGCTCGGCTCCCGCAGCCTCTCCCTTCGCCGCTCCGGCCCTTCGCAACGGCGCCGCGCACCTTAAAAAAACGACATCGCCTCCGTTATCCGCTTCCCACCGCACCCCCCTCCACCCCCCGCCCTGCTCTGTCTCTCTTTTTCTTTTTTTTTTTTTTTTTTTCCCTTCCTCCCCCCCCCTTCCCCACCTCCAGCAAACCTCACTCCCGCGGGGAACCGCCCAGCGGATCCCGCATCTCGGCCGGAGGATGCTCGGAGCGAGGTTGGATGCCGGGGTGAGGGGCTGGGGGGGGTCCTCCGCTCTGCCCACGGCCTGCCTGTCGTGTGTCCCCCCCCCCAACACACACACACACACACACCCCCTCCCTCGCCTTCTTTCCCGGCTCCCTACGGGGATAAATCCTGCTTATTAATGATCCTGGGCTTTCTGCTCTGCCTCATCTCTCCGGTCCCGGCTCAGGGTGGATTTAAAGAGACAGGAACTGCGTCGCCTTCGCCTCCCACCCCAGCAGGGCCGCAGCCCCCCCCGCCACCTCCCACCCCCGCAGCCCCTGGGATGCTCCCCGATTTATTTCATTTATCCCTTCATCTCTCCCTTGCCGCTCTCTCGCTGCTTCTTCGATGCGACCGGGAGGTCCCCCCTGCCAGACCCCCGGGGTGGAGGGGGGGGTCCCCGTTTGCAGGAGGGTGGAGAAAACGATGGGAAAGGGCCAAACGCCTCGTTCAGCGCCGCCAACGCCAAGTCTCCGGGCAGACTTTGCTCTGTGCCTGGTCCAGCACACTGCAACTGCAACACAGATTATTTATTCATGAAAAGGCCGCGCTGTCGCTTGGGGTTTAGGGCAGCGGTCAGGGACATACCCCCTCCTAGTCCCCTCCCTTCCACACGGAGCATCTCATCGTATCCATCGGGAAGGGGCAAAACAGCAGAAGGCCAGTCCTGTTCACACATTGATTTGTTGTTTATTTTCTTCCTGGGATGACTGAGCCTCCCCAAAGCGGTGGCGGTGGCTCGCATCGTGCCTCTGGAGCACGCGGGGTCTTGGTCCCCCTTGTTGCTAAGCCTGCCAAATATTTGCAGCATGCAGGTCTGTGTGCATGCATATATATATATATATACACACACACACACATAGAATTGTATTTATACACAGGTGTGTTAACACACAAGTCTTAAAAGGGCAAGCTCTGTTTAAAAGAAAATTAAAAAGATGCTCACAAGTTCCTATAAAGCAAAACCTGGGCAATGTGTGAAAACGCCTTTTTTTTGCGGAAAACCCGCGGTAGGTCTGCCAGGCGCACCAGCTCGCATTTGCATCCCGCCATCGCCACCGGCGTTACTGGAGCCGCCGTTTGGAGCCAAGACTATCGACATGGATTCAAGGCTCAGCTCAGCCAGGACTCGGAGGACAACAACGAGCTGTGTGAAGCCTGGCGGTGGAAACCCGCGGGATTTAGGCACCTGCATCCTGGCTGGAATCTTGAGTTCGGTACCTGCCTCAGTTGCCCACCTAGTAGGAAGCTTCAGATTGTGTCTTCCCACTCAGTTTTTGTGGTTGTGTTTTTTTTCTATATCCACGCATCTTCTTGTCCACCCATTGAAACATCACTCCCCCCGTCTGGAAGAAAACCTGCGGCTCTCTCAGAGCTGGAGGGAAGAGATGCAACCACAGTGGGTGGAATTTTTTCTACCAAAGCATTTTTGAAAATGCCTTTTCGAACTACGCCGAGTCCTTTGTGAATGCGAGACCTGTTTTCATCATGCATCAGGGATTTTTGTTGGTGTATTTCTGAAAAATTCCACGCTTCAGGTACCATATTTTTTGGCAACTGCGAACTCCCATATATATATTTATTTTTTTTTGCCATGGAGAGAGACTTTGGGTGGAAACCCCCAAACTTTCCAAGAAAAACACAAAAATTTTGGCAAAGATAAACAGAAATTCCAGGCCCCTTCTGTTGTTTGCTCTGTAGTTTTGCTCAGTTATAGTAGTTTTACATGTTAATTGGCATGTTAATTAATGGCCAGCTACTCCTTCTGTGGAGTTCAATGGAGTATAGAGACCAGAGGCTAATGCCTGTGCATGCACCAAGGCACAGTAAAACTCTTACCAAAGCGAGATGGTGCTCCTCATAAAATAGATATTTAAAATAACAGCCTGTTTAATCATTCCCAGTGAAAAAGAAATCATTAATAACAATCTGTGGAGCAAGCAGAGAGAAGAATGAGATTTGCTAGCGATGAGCTGTAGTGCAGGGTGTTAGGATGGCACGTGGTTTTTAAATGAGTATTATTTTGGGAACATCACCTTTGCATCCGACGAGCGGGCAGTTTCTCCGCTAAATATGAAGCCACGTGTTACATCTTCTGTCCGTGACCTGGTTTAGGTTTTGTGGCGTGCCCGTAGCCTCTCTTGCTGCCCCGTGGCCGGAGGAGCGGGGGGAGGATTTGGTCAGAAAGGGCCATCTTGGTTATTTTTAAGATGGGCTTCAGGAGGCTCTGAAAATTGCCAAAAGCCACGCTGGCAGCCGGAAAAAGGAAAACTGGGAATACCAGGTGAAGGGGCTGGATGGGCCATTACGGATACCAGGGTGATCGTAACCAACCACGGCACAGCCACATTACTGTCCCCAAGCCTACCTCCAAGTGAATCTGGTTTTCCCAAGCTTTATCCAAAGGTCGGGATTTAGTTTAAGGTAAAAACTCACTCCCCAAGCATCTGCAGTCCTTACTGCCTTGAGGAGTCCTTTCCAGACCAGTTCATATTTCCTCGGTGCTGCCGATGTGCAGGAGAGGAAATTCCAGATTAGGTTTCTGCTTTTCCCTCTGGAAGAAGCTTTTGCCACTGCTGAGCTCCAGGTTGACCTCTGGGCTTAAACCACAGCAAGATTTCTCCTGTACATTTGGTTAATTCTGGAGGCATCTCCCTGAAGGGTACAAATGGTGCTAGATAGGGCTGTCCCATTGGGGTTTTTTTCATAATCTGGTGCATGTGTGGATGAGGGGAGCGAGACGACGTTGGGGATAAAAGAATAATGATGAAAAAATACAATGAAAAGCAAATCAGCTTATGAAAAGCGACTGAGCATGGATAGGAGAGGGCAAAACAGTACTGGGTAGTGGGAGCGATGCAATATATAGACAACAAAATTTGCACCTGCCTGTCCCTGGTGTACCTTAGGGACAAAAATGCTGGTGGAAAGGCACAGATCTCTGGTGGATCCCATCCTGCCCTGGCGTGCAGAAACCTGTCTGGCCCTGCAAAGAGCGGGATGCCGCCCAATGGAGCAGCTCAGGGAGGGATGGGGATGCAGGCAACGGGTTTTGATGCACAGTGCGGTTAGGAAAGACAAGGTCAGGGCATCAGGGAGACCCAACCTTCGCAGAAAACCTACTGGGAAGTTTCACTGGGCTTAAGAGAGAAAAAAAAAAACAGACAAGAAACCTGCCACAGAGCAAAGGGAGAGAAAGGATTAGCTGGAGGAATCTGTGCTGCTACTGCATCCTCAGCGTGAGAATGGTGGGATGTATCTCTAACAGTCCAGCTGCCCAGAAAAACATCTCCAGTGTCCCAGGAAGGTGAAGGTGGTTTTGGGGGGGGATTTGATCCTGCGAAGCACAGCAGAGGGTGGGGAGAGGTGGAGGAGGGACGGCATGCTGGCCTCTCCGAGGTGCGATTCTAAGGCTTCTCAACTCAGTGGGCCACCATCCTCGGGGAAGGATGTTTTTTTGGCCCTGGCAGCAGGGCTTCGCAGCCCCACACGAACTGCAGGCAGCTCCTGGGGATGCCCGAATGATGCTGAAGGGGAAGCACATCAAAGCGATCTGAAAAAAAAAAAAAAAAAAAAAAATCGCCCGTGTTTCTCAGGGAAAGAAAGGGAAAAGGCAGCGAAATGTGGAATTAAATACCAGGTTGCATAAGTGGTGTAGGGAGGTTCGTGTTTTCCCAGGGTGAGGCCATCCGTGGTGGAGCTGTAGAGCTCAGCTGACCTCCGTCTCAAATGGAAAAGCTCCCCGGGGGGGACGCTGGCCAGGCAAGCCAGGGGCACGTTAGGCTGGTAATGTAACGGAGGAGGAACGAGGACACCGGTCTGCGCTCGCTCCCAAACAAAAAACCCAACTGGGAAATCACGGGAAGCAAAGAGAATTAACTGCAGCGGCAAAAACCACCGGCACGAGGTGGAATGGCTGCATACACACCACAACCCCGCTCCTAACGCCGCGGGGTGGCAAGGAGATTGCTCTGGCCGCAGCTCTACGTTGTGACCACCTTCTCTGTCTGATTTCCACTCGTGTTTGGAGGTCTTGATCTGCTGGTCCGATCTGCATCGTGTTGGGACTGATTTGGGAGTAGGTATCTCCTTTTTTCCCAAGCACTGGAGGTCCCAGGCTGGTTCCAAGTCGTCAGCAACCTGGAAATAAGTGATCCAGAGTGTTTCTGGATCGATATTCCAGGAAATAAAGCATGAGGCAAGAAGGATCTGCAGCAGACGACCATGCTGCAGCAGGGATTTCTTTAAGCATCCGCGCCCATAATATCTAATAAAAATCTAGTGATCACTGGAGACTTCAGATTGAGCAATGGATGCTGGAGGTCCTGAGCTGCCAGTATGAAAAAATTCTTAGAATTTCGGGGGGGGAAAAAAGAGATTATTTCCTCATGCAAAAAAATATTGCCTCCAACATGAGGGAATTCCACATTCAACCTCGCTGCAGCAGGTGAAGATGAATTTCTCACTGTACCAGGCACAAGCGATCATGGCTTGATTACATTTGTTATGTGCAAATAAAGTAAAGCTCAAAGCAGTAACATATATAGACTCGCCACTTTAAAGGTCCCATTTCACAAAGCAGAAAATAATTACAAGTTAGATCAAGTTGGAGAAAGACTCTAAATGGAAAAAATGTGTTGAAAAGGGAGAAGCCTTGAGGAATATTTTTACCCAAAAAGCTGCAACGCAGACAGAAATCTTTGTTAAAAAAAAAAACAAAACCCAACATGGCTTGGAAAGGAAGTGAAAGAGCCGCCAAGACTAACTAACACATAAAATATAATTGCACAAAAAGAAGAAAAGGGAAACTGGTAGTAATTAATAGACCTCAGAGGCTGAGGAAATTAAAGACAGAAGGATGTTTTCTGAGATTTTCAAGAAAAGGAGCCTTGCATTAGCAGTGGGCCGATACTACGGAGAAATGGGAGATTTATCAACCGGATAGAAAAGGCAGAAATGCTCACTGCAGGTTTCTTCCCAGTATCTGTTGGAAAAAAGACCATGCACTAACAGAATACTTTCCAAGAGCCCATCGGAGGGACACGGAGGAGCAAGCTGACAGAGCTCGGTATTTTTAAACCAGCTGACATGAATAACTCGCAAGAGTTGTGAAGGAGGTGGCCAAGGAGCTGTCTGGATAGTTAATGGCCATTTTCAATAGGTCTTGGAACGCTCATGGGAAGTATTGGAGGACTGGGAAAAAGCCGGCGCCGTGCCCACGCCTGAAGAGGTGGACAGGCCACCGCTGATTTTAAGCCTTTAAGCCTGGGAGGAACCTTGGGCAGTTAATGGAACCGCTCACACTGAACTTGAAAGATGGAGAAACGAAAAGGTGATGTAACGAATGGCAAACAGGAGTCTGAAGGAAATAGGTGGCACCCTTTCTCACCGACGAGGTGACAAGGGTGCTAGGTAGAGATAATCACGCCGATGCATTACCCTCAGCTTTCCGCGCAGCCCTTGGCTTGGTCCCATGCGACGGATTGATCGGGAAACACTACAAAATCAACAGGGCTTGCATTAAATAGATTAAAACCGCATAACTGAGAGGGCTTGAAGTACAAGTGTAAACAACGATGGAGCGTCGAGCAAAGCGTGTGCCCAGAAGCATCGCGGAGTGACCAGCTTTGGGCTGCAGAATGCCTGGACAAGGTAAGGACTGGGGTGGTCTGACTACCCCATGTGTGCAGAGGAGCTAAATGCTGGGGATCAGAGTAACCTGGCAAGAAAAAAGAGGGGAGTTTTATTCTCTGGCTCGGAGCCCTGTGCAGCGGGACTCTCCTGAAGACACTTCTCTGGCACCAAGGGTAGGAGTTAGTGGCTCAACACCCCCGGGCTGCTGCAGGGTCTGGCAGCAGCTCGAGGGATGGGAAGTTCTCTGGGATGAGATCAGACTTGGTATGCGTGTTTCTGAATAAACAGGGCACCCCCTACCCTGGCTCGTAGCTTTTTTTGGGATTGCTTGCCTTGTGTGTCTCTTCTGGTCTTGAACAGGTGATATGGCCACCACCTCGCCACCACCACCACCAGGAACAACAAGCAGAGCATTCCCGAGGTTTAATGACATTAGATTGAAATACGCAGCTTTGGAAACTGGAATGATTTTAGTTTTTGCTTCCCGCTCATTTCTTCCCCCAGTTAATCGAATTCCAGGCGTACACAATCACCTGATGTTGTCCCCAAATTTTCTCTTATCTCCTTGGTCTCTAGCTAAATTACCCCCAAACCCAATTAAAGAACGGAATGATATTGCAGCAAGCGGGACCACTGTTAATCTTCCGGTAGATTGTAGCTTATGAAAGTGATTGAAATGGTTGGAAATTACATTACTCGAAGGAGGTCAGCCTTCGAGTTGTAAGTAGCATTTCTCTTTTTTAATATGTGGCTGCTTCAATGCTCATAATCTCTCACAGGTCAACAGAAGTCAAGACCTGGGTTAACCAGAAAGAGAAACTCCTGCGTGTCCTTGGGTTTAATACCGGTTTGCCAAGAGCTTAGGAGAATACGATGAAACGTCTCGCGTTCTGCAATAACCCCTCATTGTCTCTGAGGGGAAATGGGTTTGCAGAGAGAGGAAGGACAGGGATGGCTAATGGGCATGTTACAGGCATGTGTACAATAAATTACCTTGATTGTCTTCTTTGTGCTGGGCATGGGCTAAGTGCATTTTCTGGTCACCGAATGTATCGCATTAACCTGCTGCATACAGTATGTGTCTGTTTATCCTGCCAATTACTGCAAATCTAATCAGCTTTAGCTGGGTAAAAATAGAGCCAGTTTCCGTGTGGAAATCAAGAGGCACAAAAACAGTGGCGAAGAAGGTGATCCTGATCAACGGAGCACACGGAAGGGAAGATTCGCAATGCTGGGAGGAGCACGAAAAGTGTTACGATGCTTTTTTTTTTTTTTCCTTGTGGCCAGATGGATCTTTTTCCCCAGGCCTATATTCTCCCCAGCATCCTGAAGGAAGGAGTTGGGGAGAGCAGGAACTGCGGGCAGAGGCCTCCTCCCAGCACCGATGGCTCGTGCGCTTTTGGGAGAGAAGGAACAGGGCCAGGATCAGCTGGAAGGGACAAACCAGTTGAGGCTGGGGCAAAGGAGGCAGAGGTACACCCAAGGTGTTTTCAAGTAAGGGCAAAGATGAGCAGATAATACAGATCATTTGGTGTTCACACTGGGGAAAAAACTGTGTTGCCACAGGTCTGGATAAATTGGTAGATGGGCAATGACCAGATTTTGTTCCTATGTGCTGTGGAACACACCCAGCAAGTGTACAAATACCAACCTGCTAACCCGTGTAAAGGCCCACGAAGCAAATACCCTACGAGGAGAAAAGGAGCAGTGCGTGGCTCCGCAGGTGGTGGCATCTCCTCCTCCTTCCTCCCTCCATCCCTCTGTGAAGTTTGCTGAAGGACAGAGGTAGCTTTTGCCCAAGCTGAAAAAATAAAGCCGAGTGAAAATAACACGATTTCCCCCCAAGGTGTGTCTCACTTGCCCTTTAGTTTTACTGGATCACCCTAAACCAGACGCATGTTGAGCTGTTTGCTCCCAGTAAAGCCCAGCTCCTCCTTATGGCCACCACTCTGCAAGACGCAGCCTGCCGTGCAGGGTGGCCTCGTTTTGCCCTCCTCATCCCATTGCAAATCGCAACACCAGAATATAATTTATTTGGAGGGACTTGGCTTCCCCAGCCACCCACATCTCCCTTCACTTTCCACCCCGCTAGCTTGCTCGCCGCTCTGGCGGAGGGCTGGCATCCCCAGAAAAACCCAAGGTGACTAATTTTTCCTCAGCCTTAAGGTGCTCGTGAAGAAAACCAAGGTAGCCAGTCTTAAGCAAACGAAACACAGCTTTCATTTCAAGCCTACGAATTTTATGTCTGAGACCAAGGAGCAGGAACGCTGCCGATAATTACGGGACATCTGTCACCCGCGCGTTCCTGCTGGTTTTGTCAGGAAATGCGGCTGACATAATGTGAAGGGAAGAAACCTGCTTCAGAAAACGGCTTGGCACGCTGGTCTCCATCGCTGGCACGTGCAAAGGCTGCTCCTGCCCCACTTGATGGTGGAAATGGCCAGAGGAGCTAACGCAGGAAAAGGGGTTGAGGTTTCTTTCCCAGTTTTTCTTAACTGCCACACAAAGTCACGTTTGGTTGGTTTTTTTTTTTTAATTTGGAAAGCTCTCCTAAGAACTCCAGGACTTCTAGAGCTGAGGGTTGCGAGTACTGGCCAAACTGCTTTTCTTGTATTTTTTCTCTCGAGCTCCCAACAGATAGATTTTGCCAATGGGGAAACTGAGGCAGGGACCAACGACACCCTTTGCCAAAGGTGACGCAGAAAGGCAGCACCACGGCCGATGCATCGGCATGACCACTCCTGTTCCAGCTCGGACCGTAGGATTTTTAGGCAGGGTTGTCCTCTCCGTGGGATCGGCAAAGCCGAACACGAAGCTTAAAACCGCAGACACTCAGGAACCAACCCAACAACGAAGTAGTTTGGCGCCTGATTAGAGAGAAGGGATTACGCTTTTAGTTTAATAGAGATGCTGATGCACAAATTTCTGTGTGAATAATGAATGTTTGGAAACGCTTTGAGCGTTGCAAATGGTAAGGACGACGTATTTTCCTGTGTTCAGAAAGCCAGTGGCAGTAGTTCCCAGAATTGTTTGGACTGTAGGAATATTTATAATTCATAAAAAAAGAAGAAACGTCTTTCACTGAAGCAAGAAGACACGGCAATGTAAAAAAGTTGACATTACTCATATTCTTCTCTTAAGAAATACTATCACACAAGGACGTTCAAGGATCTCTTCTTTTTCTGAGCAGATAAACAGCTATGGAAGGATTTATTCCATATTTGAGGTAGTTTTTCAAGCAAGAGTTCTTTCTTACAGTCTGTTTTTTAGGGGGTTTAAGCAGACATACTCTGCAGCCTGGAATGGTGTGTCTAGACTGTCTAAACACATGAAAATCCTTTGCTTCCCAAAAGCCAGAGTAGAATCCTACAGATTTCATGCGTTGTGGTTTAAAAAAAAAAAAAAAAAAAGAAAAAAGCGTCAAACAAACCTCTGCAAAACTCAAAACCAGATTCACGGGGTTTCAAGATCTGCTTAAGGAATCAGCAAGCAGGATTCAGGAGTAGTTAACAACAGACTGTATTACAGGGTACCTATTAGCATAGGATAATCCAGGAGGCAAAGAAAGGGTGAGGGATAAAGGAACGTCGCCCTACAACAGTGAGACATTTAGAAATCAAGCCACGAGAGTTCTAAACCAGCAGATTAACTCCGCTGTCGCTGTCAAGAGACACCCCAGGCACAAAGCATGGCAGAGATGAAGAAGAAAAGGGTATTTGAATTTTCACTGTGATGAAACGCACACCTTAGTCCTGCCGAAACACACGATCCCAGGAGCACACAGTGCTGATAAATCCCAGCCGGGAGCTCTTCTGAAGGGGGGAAAAATTGGATTTGGACTGAAACTCCACTGCTCACCCCAAACACAGTTGGATGAATGGAGCTCCCTGAAAGGAGCGGAGCTAGAGGTTACCTTCCCTGTCTTGAATCTCATTCGCTTCTCACCCAGCTTCATTTTCAGCCAGGAATACAAGCTTCCTTGGACTTCCACCTCCTAGACATGTTCTTCTGCTCACAACCACCCCAAGCTCCTCCGTTAACCTCTGCTTATATTTACCAGTATTACTCGTTCCTTCTCTCCAAACCTCTTTCATGATTAAAGTCACCAGGATTTTCAAGAGCCTCTGAATTTTGGGCAGTTAATTCTGGAGAAATTCACAGACTGAAAGGTGGTGTCAGACGAACACCTGCTTCAATTTCCCACTTATCTCAAATACCCCAGGGCCTGCCATCATCATGGGGAAACTGTAGAACATCCAGGGATCTGAATTTTTAAAATAAGGGGCCTGAGTCAAATTCCGGGGTGAAAAGCCCCCAAGTTATTTTTGATTTCGAGCCACATGCAGGCACCCAACTGATTACCAGAGGTGCTGAGCACTCAGTTTTGGTCTTCAGCTCTGAACACGTTGGTCCTACGTGCTTGCACATCGCTCTGCAGAGCATCCTTTGCTCCTACTGACGTGCTGGCAGCACTCAGCCTCGTACAGGATTCATCCCCAAACTGCAGCAGCCTGCCTTCCTTGCTGGGCAGAGAGTGGCAGAGAAGCAAAGTCACATCCTGGGAAAAACCAGAACCATCTGAAATGAAATCCTGGCCCAGCTGAAGTCAATGAACGTTTTTGCCACGAGTTTGAACAGGGCTGGGATCTCACTCCATCTGCAACAGGCGTCTGTTCTGGTGTCCCAGAAAGACCTCTTTAAACAAGAGCAGGCTGCCCATGGTTTTCATCAGTCTCAACTATTTCCTATGTTTATTTCCTTGGCCAAGCCCCAGATTTACCAATTGCTCTACTGTAAACTCTGCCGGGCCGCGCTCCCTTCGATGTAGTCACGTGTCATAAGTATTTTCCCTTCCTATCCTAAAGTGCTGAGCTGTGCCACTCTGAGCCGTCAGTCCCACCCCAGGCTCCTCCTCAAATGCCTCTAGTTTATATTTACTCCACCAAATTCTCCGGGATCATTTTGGGAAGGAAGATGCTCCAGCAACGTAAGATGACACCATCCTTCGGTGGCTCTTTCCAGGAGGATGTGACTGCAGCCCGGCGACTTGCTATTCCCGTCCTACGAAATCAGAGCACTTCAGAGGTATGAGAGGGAACGGAGACTCGGGTGCAGGGTTTCTTTTTTGCTCCTTGGCCACAGCAGCAAGGGAGCAGTCGGAGACAGGCTGTCCATGGAAGTCTCTCCCAGGTCCACACGGACCGTGTGTGAACCTCGGTTTCCATGGGAAGACCACCGTGACCAGAAGGATGGCTTCAGCAAACGCCAGCACTGGGCCAAGCATGGTTTTATTACAAAACTGCTGTCTCAGACGAGTCACTTGTTCTTTTACCACCCTTTTTTTTTTTTTAATCTGCCAGCTAGAAATAATTGCCAGCACATGATGCTAACTTCTGGGTCCAGAAGGACCAGTTTCCTCCTAGAGCTGGGGAAGAAAACAGGCTGTGTGCTGGCTGCCGACGCAGTCCTCACCCACCTGAGCACGACACCGCTGCTTCTGCTTTACGCTGAAGTTCCAGGCAGGAAAGCACAGATCAGTGTTGCTGGTGGGCCTCAGGCTCAGCCCTTCATCCCATCTGCTCTGAATCACCCACTGTGGTTGGGACAGGAGCAGACGGCTCCAAACTCTGAGCCACGTTGGCTGAAGTCCACAGGAAAAGCTGTCAGCATGTGACGCAGAGCCAAGCAGCGCTGGGCTTTGGGATCTAGACACATTACCTTTCCAGTCCCCTCGTTTCTATTACCTACTGCTTTCCAGCCACCGTCCCCAAAAAGGTTCATATACCCTGGTCAACTTGCCCACCAGAAAGCCAACTGCTCCAGAAGAGGACTGTGCTGGACAGGCAGATGGGGAAAGCGATACTCAGGGACAGACTTGCCCAGCGTTGCGCCGTGAATCACTGCAGAGGCAGGTCAAGGACAACGGTACCTCCTAGCCCGAGACTTCATCTTGTTTGTTCTGTGTGTTAGCAGCAGTGTGACCCCCACAGCTGCACCGTCAAGAGGAACCAGTGTCCCATGTGTGTCCATCTGAGCTCTTTCTGTTGGTGGCCTTCGGACAAGGAGGAAGAGCTGGGGCTCTCCAGGCTGCTGGGAGTGACCAGCTGATCTGAAAAATTTCACTGGTCCTTCTTCCACAGGGCTGTAGATCTTGGAATTGTTTTTCCAGAGGTCCGAAACCAAAAAGGAGGTTTAAGATGCATCTCCGGGATAGAGAAGCAGATCCATTTGATAACTGGGTGGTTCAGGTTGTACCTGAGGTTGAATGATTTTTGGCAGACTCAGAGGAGAAGATGAGGGCTCCGTCCTTTCCAGTTTGTCCTCACCACCAGACCTGGAGCACAAGTGAAAGCTGTACAAACTAGTTTTTGCCCACTAGAGATACCGCCTGTTCTTTCTTCTGTGGTTAATACTTGTTTGTTTTGTTGGGTTTTTTAAAGATGATTTCCTATTTACATTCAACTGACCAGAATCCCTCAGCAGTGTGGAGATCCCACACTCTCCACATTCATTTCTTCAAAACAAATCTCTGCCGTGCAAGACAACCCCCGTGCAGATGAGGTCCAGGAGAGATCCCCAACATTTCCCAGTTGAGGGGCTCGGAAGCACTGCAGGATGGTTCCTCTTTTCTGACGAGGGACTGATGAGGTGGGGGCCACCCCTGATAAGTGTCAGTCACCCCTTTTTCTTGAAAGCATCCAAAAGGATGACACAACCCTTCGGGTCTGTGTTTTGAGCCTAACAACCCTTGTTTTCAGGCTGAGTAAGCCAGCTCTTCACAAGTCCATCCTATCGAGGGACAATCTAACATGAGGAGTGCTGGATTCCACCCGAGTCTCCTCAGCATCCCGTGAAGCTCAATAAATACCTCTCCCACCCCTGGCAGATGCTCCTGCTCACACACAGCGGTGTGAGGAGGGCTTCGTCTCACCGAGTTTGCTGCCAATGTCCCTTCTGATTTAACAGCTGCTACACCAACCCTTCCACATCCGCATTTCAGCAAAGCCATCAAGTTACTTTAGTTGGCCTGGTTGGGCAGCACAAGGATTAGGAGCTCAAAATGGGCACGGATTTGCCCGGTCCCAAAATGTACAGGACGAAGTCACGTTTTCCATGATTTCTGGGGGCCGCAGCAACAGTAGGTTCCTGGCACCCTCTAATGGAAAAGCTAAGTCAGTGAATTGCCATTCCCTCTGCCTGTGAGTCTTGGCTCCTGCATTTCTATTTTTAATCGAATATCACGGTAGTAACTTCTAGCCAGGCACGAAACAGCCCGTGCCAGCACGGACCCAGAGAATGTGCTGAACAAATGTCAGGGCTGCTCTGGGGAAGGAGAGGCTGCCTGGTGATCGCCCTCCAAGCCCTGGAAGCTGGCATGCATGGGGATTGCTGCTTTACTTATGGAAATACAAGGTAATAGCTAATCAGCTCTGACATTTGTGCCTTGTTGGTGAATTTAAGGTACGTGCTAGTGAGCTAGTCGTGTTGCATCGCCTGTCCATCCCTTTTCCCCCTCCTACCCCTCAGCCACATCAATAGGGTGGTATTTTCCAGGATATTTTTCCAAGCTTGGCAGCCTGGAAGTATCTCAAATTTCTGCCCGAGTTAGACCAGGCTCTGAAGCTGGTTTGTAAACAGAATTACTGCTTGAATTACAAGGTTTTCTTTAAAGCTCTTGCTAGAAAGTGACGCCCGTAGCCAGACAAGTCCCGCACGCAGCCCTTTGGCAGAGCTCTCAAAAGATTTGTCCCCCGGGTGGTGGGGGACATCTGGCATTTAGAGGCACAGAAAAAAACTGGGTGGTGGCAGGCACAGCGTTCCTGCGATGATCCGGCAGCCCAGGGTGGGGAGAAGGGGGTGTCAGGCTGCCGGCTTTTGGCATCTCTTGAAGGGGCTTGGCTTGAGTCTGAGGATCCCTCGATGGACGATGGGGAAGGATTGGTTTTTCCTGAGAGATTCCTGCCCCAGGTAAAATAGGACACGTCTGCCAAGCGCTACTCTGCCCGCTGCCGGCTGCCAACAGAGAACGCGGAGTGTAAGTAGGACC
This sequence comes from Trogon surrucura, assembly GCA_020746105.1. Classification (NCBI taxonomy): domain Eukaryota; kingdom Metazoa; phylum Chordata; class Aves; order Trogoniformes; family Trogonidae; genus Trogon; species Trogon surrucura. The sequence goes on from CM036629.1 coordinate 2,502,482, forward strand.
CAGCCCATCAATCACGCTCTCATCCTTTACGTACTACACCCAGAGATAAATAAAACCATTGAAATAACTGTTTACTAAGGTAAAATTGAATTCTGAGGAAACACCGACCCACAACAGTCTCTGGATCAGCTGTAAACTTAGCCGTGGCTAAGGTGGTATTTCACTTGGCCAAATGCTCGCCCAAAAGAACAATGCAAGTGAAAGATAATAAAGCAAACTGCCCCAAGCCTGGTAAATGTGCCATTGCTGACACGAAGAGTTTAAATACCCCCGTAGCTACCTGCACATCTCTTGTCTCATGAAAGAGAGGAAAAAAACAGGCTGCAAAGTGTCAGATCATAAAAAGCATCGAGGACCAGTATCCCCCGAGGGGTAGCCAAGACCATTGGATGTATTTTACTGGTAAGTTGAAGGGATAGTTGAACGTAGACCTCTGGAAATGAAAGCTAGTACTCAAAATTCATCAGGTCCCTTCTAAAATCCCTTTAAAATCCTGTTACTTTTAGAATCCCAGTTTCCACAGCAACAAGACACACAGCTCTCTGCGGAGTTTAGGGCTATAAATAAACCCTAGATCTATAGTGGTGATATTAGCTATGAGGGCTTTAAAAAATGGCATGTGGTAACGAAGTGAAAGGATCAATCCTGAAAGGAAACAGATTTAATGAGGGAAAGACGGGTCCTAACTCGCTTTCAAGCGTACCTTCGAACAAAGGAAAAACCGACAAAGCACGTCGCTTGGTATGATCCTGCCTGTTCCGAGGGTCACAGCGATCTCAGTGGAACGGTCGGAAAGGAAGTCTTGCAATCTCCTGCTTTACGTGTGTATAACCTCCGCCTTTAAACGGTCACCGCAGAAAAAGAAGGAGAAATGGCCACCAGCCCTTGTTTTCACAGCCTTGCCATTTCTGGGGAAGCGATCGAGCGGGCGAACGCTGGGCCAGATTTTAATAGACATGCGTGTTGAACCTTGCCTGCCATACCGGTGACTCCACCAGCTCTGCTTTGGAGAGCGTCCCTCTTTAGAAAAGGACTTCTACGTGTGCTAACTTTAACCACGTACTTTAATCCTAATTGCTTTTCTGAACCGGGACCGTCAGCCGCCGCGGGACTGGCTGCTATTCTGTGAAATGCAGTCAGAGGGCAGGAATTTGGTCCGCTGGCTCTAAAGGAGTGCTGTCCTTACCCCTTGACATCAGGGTATAAACAAAGATGCAATCCCATAAGGGAAGATAAATATTAGCTGTGTTAGAAGCAAAGAGGAAATTAAATAACTGTCACATGGCATAAAACCAAGCTCATCAGGGGAGGGAGAACTGGTGGTTTGGAGCTTGCAGAACAGATTTGTATACGGTAGTGAGGAGGAGGAGATGAGGAAGGGGAAGAAAGGAAACACAAATCAAAGAGTTATTTGGAGTTTCCTCTATTACAGACAGAAGGTCCATGTTATTCAAACAGATGTACCGCATGTCACCAGTTTTCTGGTGTTTTGTTATTTTAAGGATGATCTTCAGAAGAAAATAAATTCCACTCTGAGGCTCCTTTATATCCATTTTAGGCAGTCTGTGGAGAGAAGCCCAAAGAGTGGGGCTGTGGAGATTCCTCCAGGCTGAGCTGGTGGTACATCCTCTGCTCTCTCCCCGGCAGGCAATCCTACGGAATCGCTGGGAAGGAAACCCACCAGCAGTTCCACCTCGGTTGGGGCAGAAACCCACCAGCAGCATCGTGGAGCTGCCCTGGTGCTGCTCACCGTAGGATCAAAAGAAACAGGAGGAAAAAGACAACCTCTTACACAACATGGGTAGACTTGGGCAAAATCCAGGCAAGACTTGCGTGTGTCTACGTGTAAATGGGAAGCTGCCATCTGGCCAGTAAAGTCCCCAGTGAAAACACCTCTGCCTCGGGCTGAGGGAGCAAAGGTGGCTTAATTCATCTAAATGTGACCCCGTCAAGCTCAGCCTGGGATGTCAACACTAGCCTGGGTTATCCCCGGCCTCATTCTTGTCCGGAAAGGTCACGGGGACGATGGTCTGCAGTTGTGCCTCTCCAAATTAATTGGCTTTGCAACCCAGAATAAAAGAGGAAGCGGAATGCGGTGGCAGTCTCCCCAAGAGCAACACCAGAATTAGGTTTTGTTTCTCCTGAAGGTGTTGGCTCGCGCATGGTAAGGAAAGCAAGACATAAAGCATGTTGTTCTGGTCACTAACAGAAGCGGGATGATGGAGAGATCGATGCAGACAATACTGTGTTGTAAATCTGAAAGCAGTCTGCTATCGAGGAGAGTCTCATATGAGGCAGCTCTGACAGAGGCACGTGCCCCAGTTGGAACTGATGTCTTCTTCTACTGTTGCCGCATCCAAAGCAAAACTGCTGCAGGAACTTTTTGGTGGGAAAGAAACATCACAAACATTATTCTTATACAGGAAAAAATAAATTAAAAAAAAAATAAAAATGCCCAGCTGCGAGTTCTGGGCTCGGAGAGCAAACATTTAATTCCTGAACCTTCTGCCCTAGTGACATTTCTGGATTGATTCATGTTTTCCAAAGGGCTTTCAACCTCCTGTGCTCCTTGGTACCACTTAGTCTGGATAAAAGCAAGGCAAAAGGAGACATGAAAAACCTTCCCCTTCAGAGAACACATCAGGCACCAGACACATACTCTGGGACTGATGCTACACTTCTTTTCCTGCGATTAATTGATCATCACACTGGCCATTTTAGAGGTAGCCCTTTTAATAGAAGATATAGGAAGTTGGAATCAATAAGCAATAATAAAAGAAAAAAAAATAGAAAAAAAGAAAAGGCATTGCAGGGGAAGCAGGCACCAGGCCCATTCTCTGAGGGCTCCGTCCTGCTCCCGCTGAAATCAAAAGGAGTTGTGGAGCTGGCTGCAGTGGGAACAGGAACAGTCCTTAAGGCACTAATTAGTACAGCTGGCTGAATAATGCATAATGAACAGTTCATTCAGCTAATTTCATCTCTTTTTCTATTCATGAATTGCCCGTGAACCAATCCCAATTTTCTCATTTTGGTCACGATTCAGAAGTTATTTGTGGGTTACTGCAGGAAATCATGCCCAGCGCGCGATTCCAGCGCGCACCGCAACACGTAAATGTCGGAAGTTTACACAGAAGTGTTAAAAGTGTGGGGCTAGCAGGTAGGGCAGGTGAAATCATCTTTCTGGTATTTCTGTAGCCAAGCGTGCCACGAATTTCAAATGTGGCAAAGACAAGCTAAACTTCACATTCATATTCTGTAAATCCTTCTGCATGTTCCTTTTCTTCCTCGCGCTTTCTCCTTGAGCATTTGAAACGGATCTAGCTGGTTAGTGGAACACCGACCAAAGGCAGAGAGAGGAGGGATAGGATGTGAAAACACCCCAAGGAATGTCACTGGAATAGCCAAGTAAATATTTCCAGTCTTTCCTTTCCAGATGTAAAGCGACTTGGCCGTAGCAAAGAATAAAGTAACACTGTGGAACGGATGAGAGTTGGAATCAGGCTGTGGGGAGGAGAGGAAGACTCCACTCCGAGTTGCTGCACATGCCTCATGGGCTGCTGGGGCACGAGGCAAACATTGGCTCCGGCAACCCGGGCCACGATGTGGCCAGCAGCTCTGCTCAGGAAACTGAGAACGATTGCAATGCATCCTTGTTTTGCACCTAAAATGTGATTTTCCTGGGGTGAGATTAAAGTAAGGAGGGATTCAGAGCAGGAACCTGAAGGAAATATCTGCCCTGCCACGGGGGGCGGTGGGGACACGGAGGCTTTAGCTTCAGCAAAGGCTGAGACCTCCCCATCCTTCCAGCCGTGCAGAGCAGGAGAGGGAGGGACAGGCCAAAGCACGGGCAGCAAAAGACAGGGAAAACCAAGAATGTTTCTTTTGCAGCGGTTTTGGATGCAAGGAGTGAGGGAAGGGAGCTGCGGGAAGCGTTTTTGGCAGCCAGGGGCTGTGGATTTTCACGCTGAAGCAAGCCCCACGGGGAACTGCACGAAGCCAGAGGGTCCACCCGGCTTCTGGGGCCAAGAAGGGACGAGCCAGGGTCATCCTGCAGGGGAAGGGACACCGGGGACACGGGGCGAGGGAAGCTCAGCGCTGACTCGCACTTTGAATTTTGCAAGGTGGCAGATGAGACAGGGTGGTGATGGAGGGGGGAGCTTTTACTTAGAGAGAGGCAAGTCTATCCTTCCTGCCTTCAGCTGGGAAAAAAAAAACAACCAAACACCTGAAAAATCCGGATTAAAAGACACGTCTGTGCCTGCCAGAATCTATCGGCAGAGGGCAGTGACACTCACACACTCATTCCCCCTCCCCACACATCACTGCCAGCCTTCAACCCACCCTGGTTTTGCTGCTCTCACGGCAAGGACAGACATCTTCCACCTCCCCTGCCCAAAACACATTCGCTTTATTACTTGAAAGGCATCCTGCTAGGGATGCTGCAGGCCCGACATCTGGCCTCTTTCTTTTTTTTTTTTCTTCCCCAAAGCCCACGTGATATTTTTCTATGTGCTTCAAAGCTGGAGCTTGTTTATTTTTGCAAAACCAGCTCCAATTCCAGCATCTGCGAGAAACCTTACAGGAAATAACCCCCGTGTGCACAGAAGTAGTTGAGCAAACACGCAACGGCAATATTTATCTTTCCCTTCCGTATAACGGCGCCGACGGCACGCAACGCTACTCCTCCTGACACCCACTGCATCCCGGCGGAAAAGGGGATGCAGGAGTTAAGGGTGGAGCTGCAGGATCAAAAATAAAGAAGATGAATGGGAGAGGCGGATGTCGGGCAGGTCAGCATGGGCTGGTTTATTTGGCAACGGGGGAGCAAGGTTTGGGAAGAGGGCAGGGGGCGATCGACAGCAGATACTTTGTGGAAGTTGGGATACAGCCGAGAGGCAAGGAGGTAGCACTGAGCGCCACAAAAGGAGCCAGCAGCTGGTAAGAGTCCAGAGAAGGTCCCACTCAAAACCACACAGAGTAGGTTAATCAGGTTTCATGCACATCGTTATACAGATTTATGGTTTCTCTCAGCATATTGTCCTGGGACAGCATTCAGTCCCAAAAGAGGGGAAGGCTGGCTCAGGGTGGAACCCATGTGAGGGTTCCCATCACAGCTAACTCATACCCTGTGAGATCCAGAGAGCAGCAGGGTCACCTACAGCTTTGCAAGTCATTTTGGGAGAAGACCGAGAATTTCCAGGCTGAATTTCTAGAAGCGATAAGATTCAAGTCACATTTAGGGGGTCTAAAAATGCCAAATACGCAACAATTTCTGCCCGTTTAATGACAAGTGTCAAACAGCCTAAAGCAACTGGAGGACTTTTAAAAGATGACAGACAAAAGCTCTGAAAAGGTCGCTGTGGAGGAGTCCTGTGGGCTGGGAGCACTAGGCATGACATAGATCCAGATAACACAACTTGCATTTTAACCAGCAGCCTCCTAAATAAAGTTACCCCTCTCACTTCTCATCTCCTGTGGACTATGTGGATGGATAAAAAAAAAGTTAAATATCTCCTTTCACACTGGACTCGGTTACCCGCCTCACACTGAATTATTTCAGTTAATTTTTATATATCTTTGGACATTCCGTGTTGCACTGAGTCAAACTCACGTGAAGAAGCAATTATCTTGCCGGGTTTGGCTACATTTCCTCTGACGTGCTGTTTAAAGGAAAAGAAACACTTCAGCCAGGCTCCTTGGTTAAAGAAGATCGAGGAAATTCAAGTACAACAACTCGGACTCTCAGGTGAGAACTGAAGTAGATGTGTCCAGTGTCGAAGAAATGGACCCTTTCCCCTGAGGCATTCAGTAATAGCTTCTGTGTATTCTGAAAACATGAAAAGAGGAAAATAACTGCACTCTCAGTTACTGTTTACTGATGACTCCCAACAAGGAATCTTCCCCAGCTGTTCGTCTCAAACATGCACAAGGAGAATTCACAGGAAGAGAGAAGATACAGGAAATAGGATGATGTGGGGACGAAACACGGAGCCAGCCCTGGTGTCTGCGCTCTTACGGGGAACGGGGCTGTACAGGCACCCTGGGACGACCTTCACTCACAACCCTCTGTCCCAAGCAAGTGGTAACACGAGATCTTACAGAGTTGATTTATCTTGCTGAGGGCAGTTCTTTGCTTTGCCCGCTGACTAGCCAGGAATTCTTGGTGGCTTGTGACAGAATTATATGTCATGCTCCTTTCTGGTTTCCTCGGGCTTTACCCAAAGCCACTTCCAACCAGAGAAAAGGCTCCCAGATCATATACTACACTTCAGATTAGAGTTTTTTTACCATCTGGCATCGAAGACAAAAAAATTCTGTTCTGGCTGTAAATGACAGACTCGCTTTTGAGCAGTGAAATTCGCATTCGAACTTTCACTTGGGCTCAGGCTTAGACCTGGTTCCCAAGCAGGAAAGTTTAAACCTTTACCTTGCTACAGACCAAGCAGTCACCAGATCCCTGGGGATCACTTGGGCTCAGGCTTAGACCTGGTTCCCAAGCAGGAAAGTTTAAACCTTTACCTTGCTACAGACCAGGCAGTCACCAGATCCCTGACTCTGAGCACAGCGTAGTGCTTTCAGGATGAATTAATGCTGGGCTAAAGACACTTAAATAAAAACAGAAAGACCTCAGCATCCTTATGCCTGGCCCATGCTGTGATACAATGCAAACCTTTCCTCAGGGACTGAGAGCCCTTCCTCTGTTTTCCACATACCCCTTCCTCCTACGGACAATGCTGGGCACGGCAGGAGAGGAAGCGCATACGGTTTGTGCTCGACGACGGATCACTGCGAGGAAAGGACACAGAGAGGCTGTGGGATTTTCAAGGACCCTCTCGCTGCAGGAGCCTGCAACACAGAAGCAGGGTTGTACAGCTTTAGGACGTGGGACATTATGCAACCCCAGGAAGCATCCTTCGACTGCTCGCCCTTGCATTTCGGTAGGGCTTCAATAAACGCAGCCGATGGTCTACAACAATTCCACGGGGAAATCAAAAAGGATAAACTACCAGCCTTTGGAATTTTTGTGGTGCAGCAGTTTGTCTTCGCAAGGTGTATAATGAGATTTCCAATAAACCGCCACCCGAAGGAATAAGCCTTTTTCTCTGATACCAGTGCAAGTGTTCACACAACTCACGTGGCAGAAAGCAGCCCGCGTTCGGGCTTCGTGTGCATCCCATAAAGAATAACTCAAGACAAAAATGTAATTGCGCTTAGAAACCCATCAACGTTAGCTCTTTTGTTTATCCGTGTTGCAGCAAGGTTGCGCTTGCTAAAATAAAACACGCGGGCCGTCTTCCGAGAAGATTACAATCATATGAAAATCAAGTCTGGAATCATCCTTTGCCTGCCTGGGGCTGCATTTAAAAATGTTATTCCTGGCCTGCTCCTCTTTGAGATCTCCACCCGGATCATTTATCCAGCTGACGGCTACAGCAAGAAACACAGCCGAATCCCATAGAAAAAAAAAAAAAAACCAACAACATTTTTTAAAAAAAAAAATTACGTGCCCATCTCTTGGTTGCTGGATGCCATCCGTAGGCAAATTTGAAGGTGATAAAGCTGCTTTAAAACGTGCACTGCTGTCAGCCAGAATCCTGGGTTAGAATGGAGTGGGGATGTGGCGGGGGGGTTGAAAAAAAATTAGTTTTAAGAGGACTTCAGTGTCTCTTTTGTTTTCACGCTGCATTTAAAGACAACCTGAAGCCAAGTGACAAACTGGCTTGGTTTGGCGAGGCCGCTCAGGCCATGGCCGGCGCCAAAAGCTTTATTGGGGCTTTGGCCTCGCGCGCCCAGCGGCAGCTCAGCACCCCTGCGGCTCTCTGCCATCCTGGAAGGGCAGCTCGGGGAGAAAGAGCATCGCGGCCATTCCCTCGCCTGCTCCGTCAAGCTCAGAGGAGGGCACTTTTCACAGAAAACTCGAGGAAAAAATCACGCCCCACAGGGAAGGTGACAAAGAGCACGGGTGGCGCCCTCCGAGGCGCTGCACAGGCTGCCAACGTGCCCACTGCGGAGAGAACGAAGCTGGTCGAACGGGACTTGGTGGTCAGTCAGGGCAGTGTCGCCAGGCCGCAGGGACAACCCTCGCCCTAAGGCCGGGAGGGCACGGCCCCCAGGCCCAAACCGGTCACTGCAGCTCCTCAGCGGGGCCAGCCTGGAGCAGGGTAAGGCGTGGATCTGCCCCTCGGGGTGGTGGGGGGGGATCGTCCCCTCAGCCTGGCCCCTCACAGGCGGTGGCAGCACCGAGGGCGGCCCCACCCCGCCCTTCAGGGCAGCCCCCGCGCTCCCGCCTCGCCCCGCCAGCAACTGACAGCCGCACACAAAAGGCGCTTCCTCCCCGCCCTCTCCTATTTAAGCGTTCTTTTGACCAATCAGCGCCAGGGGAGGGATTAAAGGCGGGCCTAAAGCGCCGCGGATTGACAGGTCCCCTCCATCCCGCTTCGCTACGCAAGGAAGGGGGTGGGGCGGTGAGGCGCTCTGGCAGCCAATCCCCAGGCGCGAGTAGACGGCTCAACCAATAGTCAGGGTGGTGGGCGGGGCCCGCCGCGGGGTCAGGCCGGGAGTGAAGGCGCTTCATCGCTCCTTCCTCCCTCTCTCTCTCTCTCTCCATCCCGCTCCGCTCCCGGCTGGGACTTCTCACCGTGGGATCCCTCCGCCGCGGAACGACGGCGGTACGCGCGCGCGGCCCCGTCCTCCTCCGCCTAGCTCGCTGCCTTCCAGCGAGGGATTATTTCCCGCGGTTGTGGCGGCGGCGCTGGGGCGGCTCCGGCGGCGGCGGCGGCGGCGGGGCCCAGCGCGGCGGGACGGGCTCGGGCGGAGGATGGAGGCAGCCGGCGGCCGGCTGAGAGCAGGAGCCGCCCCGTGAGGGAGGACGCGGGAGCGCAGAGGCCTGCTCGGGGCCGCCGGGCCCTGCCGGGCGGGGACCCCGCGGCCAGGCCGCGCCTCGGCGTTCGGGCCTGCTTCCCCCGGCGCCGGCGGCGGCCGCCCTCGGGGGGGCCCGGCCCGGCCCTGCCCGCCGCCGGGGGCTGCCCCCCGCGCTCCTCGCCGCCGGGCCCCGTCGCTCCCCGGGGGGGGGGCGGGTTTGCCGGGGGGGCGGGAGCGCGGAGGGGGCCGCTCGGGGGGTGTGGGGGAGCCGGCCTCGCGGGCCCCCCTCGGGGCGCTGCCGCCCGCCCTCGGCGCCGCCTCCCCCCCCCGCCAAGGTGTGCTCCCTCCGGGCCGGGGGCCGGAGAAGCGCCATGGTGGAGAAGCGGTGCCCGCGGCTGCAGCGGGACGGCGTGTACCGCTGGTTCTCCGAGCTGCCCTCCCCGCAGCGTGTGGAGTTCCTCTGCGGCCTCCTGGACCTCTGCATCCCGCTGGAGCTGCGGTTCCTGGGCGCCTGCCTGGAGGACCTGGCCCGCAAGGACTACCACTCCCTGCGCGACTCCGAGATCAAGGCCAACAACCCCGCCGACCTGGGGAGCCTCACCAACCTGACGGACGAGGTGGTACGCAGCAAACTTTTGGTCTCTCTCGCCCTGCTCGGGTCTGCCCACCGAGAGGCGGCCGGGGTCCTCTTCCGTACCCTCACCCACATCGATTCGGTCATCAACAACTATGGGCTACAACTCAACGAGGGCCGCACCGGGGATGAGTTCCTGTTGCTCTTCACGATGGCATCCAACCACCCTGCTTTCAGCTTCCACCAGAAACAGGTGCTGAGGCAAGAGCTCACCCAGATCCAGAACATCATGGCCAGCACCAGCAAGAATCCCAGCACCTCTACCCTCAACACCATGGCAACCTACCCTGGCTGCCATAAGGTGGGTGTCCTGCTTTTCCACACCGTGACGGCACTGCTGAAGGGCGCTGGGTTATGCCTTAAGCTCTGATTGTAGACCTTTCTTTTAGTACAGGTGTTCTAGTGATAAATGGCAGCTCAAGAGACTGGCAGAGATTGCTTGCTTCGTTGATGATAGGGATGGTCAACTGAGGGTGAAAGGAGGGGGTGCGTGGAGCTTTTACTGGCTCCTGACTTGTAAATGAGGAGGGGCTCACAAGCTGATCAACAGCAACTTTGTAAACCTTAACTGATTGCTTCTGGCAACACATCTGCTGAGGGGACTGTCCTGCCAGTTGCATGGAAGACCAGTGATTTAGAAGGGGAAGCAGACTGGTAATATCTCGCGCTTCGGGAGCAAGCATCTGTTTAAAAGTTTCCCTGGAACAAGTTGGAAAGGAGGATCGGCTTTGGGAGTAGCTGTCCAGTGGCAAAGGCATCTCAGGGAGTCTGGGTTTTGTTTAGACGAATGTGTTGGCAAACGTTTTGTGTTTGTGATGCGAAACTTCAAGAAATGTGGTTGCCTGTCACCCTGAATCTCCTGGGTATTGATCCTGGTGTCGGTGGTTCACCGTCATTAACTTGCTGTTCGTTCATTCAATTGCCAGCAATTAAGCTAGACAGTAACATTTTAAGAGGTGCTGTTAGTAATTAGGTAAGTTACTGGCTGCTTAAGTGCTCTTAGCCTGCTACAAATTAGGGAGTCAAACCGTCGTCTTGACTGAACTTAACCTGCTTTAAAGTTCAACCTAAGTACCAGCTAAGTGGGTGTGTGAGATGAGTTAACAGGCTGTAGCTCTTGAGGCTATGCGGACTCAGTCAGCAAATAACTACGTTGCCCTTCTCTTGGGAAAGGTGGTGTATACCTAGAGGCTGCAAAAATCCCTTATATCGGAGTAGTATCCTAAATAAAGCTGTTTCTGAGGGCTCAGTAAAGATTCCGTTAAGTTGAGCGTTGAATTTCAGGCTGAGACAGAAATGCGTGCTCCTGAATACCAATTTCCTCACAATTTCGTGTTCCTTTGAGCTCCGCCGCTTTAATTGCGAAATTTAGGGGAGCATTAGATTAAACTTGATATTTCTCTTAATCTTCCCTTCCTCTGCCTTTAAAGAGTGCTTGTTCCTGACATTTTGTTTGAAGGGGAAAGAACAGGATACGGGAAGGCCTCTTTATTCGGTTTAAACCTCTACGTGAATAAAATGTAGATGGCAAGAATATTTCACACAGACTGTAGAAGGGTATAATTAAAACCAGAAAAAGCTGCCTTTCAGATACCTAACTGCTTGCGACTTCCCGTATTCAAAAGATGCGTGGCCCTTGGGTTTGAAAGGAAATGCTGTAAGTGATGTACAAGTTTTCTCAAAATAAGATGGGCAAAAAAAGATGAAATTGCGCAGGCAGGAGCTGCTTTTTTTTTTTTTAGAGTATGCTTTCAAAGCTTCACAAATAGTGCACGATTTATGTAGCTGTAAAACTCCAGCACTATTTATGTCAATCTAAAATGGACGGAGAATCCATCCTACCATTTTTCGTGCCAGGAATAAAGCATACAGGACAGTAATTGGATTTTTTTCTTTTATTTCTTCTGAACTCGTTGAAGGGGTGGCTCTTTTAAAGTACATTTTTGTAATTTTTTTTTTTTTTAAAGAAAGTGAGTTTGAAGAATACTGGTCTCTAAGTACAGAATAGTTGAGAGGGAACAAAAAAAAGGTGACTTTGTTTTCACAGTCTCCAGAACACGCATTTTAACAGATGCAGATTTCCTTTTTTAAGACTCTTAAATGTTTTTGATGCTGATAGCTTGGTAATTCTGCTACTTTTAGAGGAAGCAGTTGGCTTAAAACAAGAGTTGGATGAAGCAAGTGGAAAAAAAACCCAATGTCTTTCTCCATTCAGCCCTGTTTAAATATGCACAAATAAATTCCAACAGTGTGGACTTAGATCTTGTGATGTTACCAAGTTGTGTTGTGACAATACTTGTAACATCACCTAGAAAAAAAACCCCAATGCGGGTGTCGAGAGAAAGTGAGCTGCGCTGCGCCGGGCTGCTGCCTGCCAAGAGTCCTGCACTCCTCATCCTCTTCAGAGTTGGAGGAGAATTTCTTCCCCGGCGCCAGCATTTTCTCATCACTCTTCTTGCTTTACTACAGCTTGAGCTACGCTGAGCCGGTACTTGAAGTCAACGCTGCGCGTTGAATCGTGTGAACGCCGCTCCTGAATTCTCGCGCGCAAACCTCTTTGGGCTCCCCCTTAGCAAAATGAGCTGGAGGAGTGGTCACTGTTTGAGGTCCTGAGAAACTTTTGGAAGCTGGAATGGAGTGGCTGTGGAACGGCATGCACGTAGGGGGCACTTTGTGAACAGGGCTGGTTTTCCTTCAGCATTTCCCTGGTGGGAGCAAGGGTGAACACTTGTGTGACTACCTGTTTTTCTGCGTACCTAGAAGTCCGTTAGATTTCCCCACGACTTATGTTTAACTTGTTTATTCGGGGAGATGCAACAGAAAAGTTGAACGGTGCTCTTTGTTCTCTTTGCAGAAACAAATGGAAATGGGCTACTTCTGCTTAGTGAGTTCTCTCAAAATATGACCTGACTTGTTATTAGCTACAGCTTATAATTTTTTCCAGAGGATTGAAACTTGCAGTTCTCTTTCCCTCTCTTATCTCTTTCACATCTTACAGCTAAATGGCTCAAAAGTAGATTGTACTTAATAGTGAAGAGACCAAACAGATGATACACGTAATTCCTGTAAACATTTCATGCGTCTTCAAGTTGCTTTGGGGTAGGGGAAGGCACCTAAAGGTGGCTAGTGATGCAAGCCACTGCTTTTTGCTGTCGTCTCTTACTGTCTGCTACAATTGCTGTTTACAAGGAGGCTCAAAGCAGCTGCCTGTATATTTTGGCTTTAACTTGTGCTTTTCGAGATTGTTCTTGGGTTATATGAATGTTATCTTTACAGGAAAAGGTGGCTGTGGCTGGCTTTAAGTAGGTCAGTAATTATTAGATTCATGGTTTCTACTTGATAGTAGAAAATGAGCATTAAGTTTCCTTGCCCTGAGTAGGGAGAACGCTGCCCTCTCTCCAGTAGGCTATTGCTTTAGTCCCTGTAAACGTGATTGTTTCTACCCTTTGTCTTGTCCTGTATTTTTGCTTTTGAATGATGCCAAAGGGCTTGGGTTGAGGATTCTTCAAACTTTTGGCTTGTAGATATAAAATCTAGGGGGGTTCTATAGACCTTAAAAATGGAAACCCTGCAAATTGTCTTGCCTCGGCATATGTCTGAAGAACCAGGTCTTTGTTTGATTAACTGTAATGGGCTTATTTTTAACTGGAAATGATGCAACTGAGTTTTCAGGTGGGTTTTGCACTTTAAGATGTCTGTTTAGCTGTCTCCTACACCTTTGCCACAAAGGAGAGAGAATGGTTTTCTGGCTGGCACTTAGAGCCTGGCATCTGAAGGCTTGTTTCCGTGCCGGTACGTAGTGCCTAGAGCTGCAAACTGCTGCTCCCTTTGTAGAGGAAGAGGAGCTGAAAGCATCGGGGTACGTGAAAACGAGTAACCAAACATCTCCTGCTGTGCACATGTGCATTGAGGTGCTTTGACAGGCAAAGCTGTGACCCATACTGCTGAATTTGTGACTCTCAGAGACGGGAGAAATGTTTGAAAACTGTCTCAAAACCCCTTAGGCCTATGTCTGGTGGATAATGACGTACCAGGACCTACTTGGATACTAAAACTCATCTAGACATCATAATATGAATCTCTGCACAGGCCAGCTTTTCCTCTCAAGAAGTCTACGTGTGTTAGTAACACCAAGGATGTAACTTCCAGAAGTAGAGGAGAAGCTTTTCATCAACCTCATGTTTCTTGGAGCTGCTTCATCTACTCACTGAGATCATTCTGTAAAAACAGGGAAATAAGACAACGCTTTGGCTGCTTAGTGCCTGCTCTGCTAGCTGGCCGAGAAGAGCTCTTCAGGGCAGTTGGTGCAATGATCTGGTTGTGGCTTCAGCTGCAGACCCAGGGTCATAAATAGCAGAGCAGGTCTGACCACAGTTTGTTTGCAGCTGAAGGGAAATAAGAGTCACTGACCCTGTAGTTATGTGGCTGTTTCAGGTTGATATCTTGTGAATGGGGAGAAGGGCTCTTGCCCAGTCAGCTTCCAAGTACTGCATCAATGGCTATTTCAAGTTTATAGCATAAGATGCTATTTTTCACTCGTGCTAATCCCAGAGGCTCATCGAAAACTTAGAAATAACTAAAGGCTGTGTATGAGGAACTGTGCGGAGCTCGCGTTCTGAGGGGGCCGTTTCAAATGCCGTCACCTCTCTGCGCTGCTTGGCACAGGTGATAGAAGTTGCATATGCTGTCTTCAGAAATACTCAGAGATTTTTATTTCATCTGTGGAATAATGAGTTAGGAAAAAAAAAACCAAACCACTTGCTCATTGGGTTGAAACCGAGTCCTTAAGTCCTCACAGAGTAAGCAGTCTAGCTATGAAGTGATCCGTGTCAGCTGCCTTTATGGCTTTTGTGCTTTGTAGGGATAGAATAAATAATAAAAAACCCTGATTTTTAGCCTCCTAACCCACTGAAGGTATTTCATAGCTGTAGTAGATTACCGTGTTAATAGCAGTGGCTGGCTAGGATTAGAGGTGTTTACTCACTGATACCAGTAGTTGCTGTCTCAGGAATGATCTCATTTTCAAAAAACTCGTGAAGCTAACCTGGGGAGCTGTCTGGGCAGGTCTTGTAGCTTCCAGCTGGTGGCATGTGCCAACCTTTGCATGTCCCTTGGATACCTGAGGCAACACTGATTACCCGTGCCTCTTGATAGGCTAATTAAGAAATGTGAGGCTTCCGATTCTGGCTCATTTCTTACAGTGTTCTTACTTGAAAGTTTTTTGTGACTCCAGTAAAACGGCCTCAAACCTGCAATGTTTTCAGGAATGAACCTAACATTTAAAGGAATTCTTGTCGTGTGATAAAGGTCTTAATTACCATGAAATTCACTTTGCCTTACCGTATGTTGCGTGCTGAACTTGAACTCAAGAACCGAAATTAGTTTGCTTGGGAAAAGGACTGTACATCCAAACATCAGGGACAGGGCAGCCAAAAAATTTGTGTCGAGTTAATAATGATGTTGTTTTTTCCGTGAACTGTTTTCCCGTTTTTTTTGCACAGGCTGAATGAAGTTTTTGTTTTAAGAGCGCGTTCTACTTCACTTTTTAAATTTACTTTTTTTTCTGCTAATTACCTTGTAACTGTTAGTTGTCAGTTAATCAACACTGAAGGAGGCCTCATCTCTTCTGGAATAAAAATGCCCGTTGTGAGGTGTTGGACATTTTGAACTGTACCAGACTTCAAACTCTTTTAATTGATTGAATGTACAAGCTGTGTGCAGATCCTGCTTGGAAAAGCAGAGCCAGCAGTAGTTAACCACACCTAACACACACAGAATCACAGAAATTTAGGGGTTGGAAGGGACCTCAAAAGATGATCTAGTCCAACCCCCTCAAAGCCTTCCAGTGTCTCACTTCAAAGGTGCTGAACAGCATCCTTGTTTGGAAGGATTTAACCATTCGATTTAACTTTTTATTTCTGTGTTTGAATTGCTAAAACTGAGGCCCTGTCGTCTTTTAGCTGGATATTAGATACAGAACTGCCCCATTCTAGCAGGGTAGAGCTCGGATTCTTTTGTGGACTTCTCAGTGCTGCTTTTCTCTTAAGTGTGCTCTGGCAAAGGCGTGTGGACAGTCATCTTTTCCATTCAAATACTGCCGTGTCTATTCTACTACTTGCTTTTGAGTTTTTTTTCTCCTAAAAAGAAAAAGGCAAATACAAGAATGTTATTCCCAACAATGTAGATAAGAGCTTCAGTGAACACAGAGCATCTTAGCGTAGAAATGCTAAATCTAATTCATCTGTAGAACTGAGAACCGTTGTCACACTTAAACTAGAATTTGACTTGACTCTTTGGCAAAGGAGTTGAAGCAAGTTGAATTGAAGTTGTTCCCCTTTGAAATCTCAAAAGGATGAAATCCAGCAAAGAGACGTTCATATGGTCCAGATCTGTATTTCTTTTCCTGGATTTTGTAACAAACAGACATCTAAATCCCTTGCACTTGCCTCATGCTAAAATAGAATTTTTCCTTCACTCCCATTCGTATGGTTAGCCAATAACACGCATTGGAAGGGATAAACTTTGTAACAGGTGTTCTGCCCACTACAGGGTTTCAGGATTTTTGTGAATAGCTGAAGTGATCCAGAAATAATAAGATCAATTACTTAAGGGTAAGATCTTAATTTTAATTAAAGACCTGCCAAGATATGATGATGACTAGTGGAAGTGAACACTTTTCATGCACGTTGTGAATTCTTTTCCACCGTAAGCAGTTTCGTTACACTCAAACCATTACTTCAGTGGATATTACAGAGAAAGAGAGGGAAGAGCGTGCTACACTTTGAATTCTAGGGAAGTATAAGCTAATCCTCCATGCTGGTGGCTGTGCTTTTAGCTTTTGGTAGCACCCGGGTGGAGAAACAGGGCCATACGTGTCTGTCGGTGCTGGGATGTAGAGCAGTAGTTTATCTTTCAAAGTCTGGTTCTGAGCAGTTATCTGTTCTGATTTGTTTCATGGTCGGTTTGTACATTTAGGTTTGGTTTCTTTCTTTTGCTTGTTTTGATGGAGAAATAAAATACCTTTCTTGTTATCTGCCTTTTTTGAAGATGCACCAGAAGTCTAGAATGAGAACGCCTTGAATTAGCGCAGTGTGAGTGAGCCGGTTGCGCTTGTACCCCATCCAGTAAACTAAATTGTGGTAGATCAGGTAAATGAAACAGGCTGTTGTTTTGTAGCTTATTTGTATTAATACTTATCTTTTTCTGTTGCCTTTTAGAGCGAGATTTTCCCCTTTGGAGTTCAAACTTTAACTCAGTGTATCTTTTCAGCGGGAAATCCCACGTATGCTGACTGTTTGGCGAGCTCGCGTGGTTGACTGCTGGAGGCTCTGCCGTGGTGGCAGAAAACATTGCATTATCTAATATTAAAGAATTCTGTTACTTCTTTGCAGAGTGCTGCTGAGTGCACATCTTGGAGCACAAACTGGAGCTGCTGGATGTTTTCAAATGCTGCTTCTGACCATCTAGAATGGCAAACACGCAGCACAATGCTATTAAAAGTCCAGTTACTCCCTAGAGGATTTATATTTTTAGTATTTACAAAGTATTCACTATTCTTTAAGCAAAGTTTTTTTAGTGGAAATGACTTAGTCTATAAAATACAACTCAGCCTTTTTTTGGTCCATCTGCTCTACCGAATTTATAATGGGGCCTTGTAGCTTGTGTGTGATTGTCCCGTAGCGTTTAAGTGCTTCATGCCTCATTTCATTCCAGTAATAGTCTTGCAGGACAAAAGCATCTGATCTATTATCCCATTTCGCTGTAAATTGCCTCTTCAGCCTTTGTGTTCGAAGGTGGATACCTTTTAACCAACTTCCGATGAGAATAGGTGTGGGGCCTTTTGTAGCTGTTGAGAAACATGGAAACACTTGCTTTGATTGCACATGGTGCTCCCATCTTGGTTCTGGTGGACCTTGGCTGGTGGATCTGCATGAATTTCTAACACAAACCAACCACTTTCAGTTGCATTCGTGTCCCAGTCCAACAAATGTGTCCAACAAATGTGTCCCAAAACAACTAAATGTGAAAATGGAAGCGTTGAGGACTTTACTAGGTATAGGAAAAGTTGTATGTGTTTACGAGTGTTCCTTAAACATCCTTGTGGAAGAGCCCAAATCTTCAAAAGGAGTAGTTTTTAATTTTGTTCTTCTGGTGGAAGAACACTCAGGTATTCACCTGTGTAAGGCAATGCAGAACTGGTGCCTGAGGCTGTGGTTTCACAGACTAATGGCTTGTTGCTACCAAGAGGAAGATGTTTGCCCAGTCTTGCTCCTCCTGGTTTTGCAGTCTCGGGAGATTCCGAATTTCAGGCCTTTGCATTGGTTGCTCTTATTTCTGGCTCAGCCTTATCCTCCTGAACAATCTCACGCGTTGGTAGACTGACATCAGAGTGTTAGCAACGCATTTTTCATTTTTTTTTCAAATTATTTGAGAACCTGAGTTGTACCCTTGTGTTGGGAAATAGCAGCTTATCTGCCTGAGCATGCAAGGGCTGTATTCTTGCCATCAGGCTTCTGCTGGAGCATTTTTGCCCGCAAGATTGCACTATGTAAAAGACTTTGGTGTTAACCTGAAAATAAGCTCATGTTAACTCACTAATATGAAACTATTGGGAGTGAATGGAGTTGACTGGTTTTATTCCCCTCAGGCTTCAGTACTCTTGATTCCTGAGTGCACTCTTGTATGTTGTCTGCATCAGCCTCGAGCACAGAGGCCACTTTGATTATGAAAAACCTTTTCTGAGGGAGACTTCCAAAGCAAGTATTAACAGGAGCATTTATCTCTGGGACTTACCCGGTATTATCATTTGCCACTTTTGAAAATGGAACGTCATGTGAAAAAAAAAACAGTTTTCCTGCATGATCAGTGGCAGAATGTGTTCACGTGGCTTTTAGCTTGGCAGCCCTGTTATCTCACTTAACTGACTCATTGCTTGTATATTTTGTTTGATTTTCCTGTGTAGTGTGTGACCTAAATTTTGTACCTAACTCTAGATATAGAAATCGGCATTTTATTCTCTTGGATCGTATATAATTTCCTTGAATTATAAGACGTGTTACTCTTTAGGTAGTCAGCTATGTTGATTCTTACTGTTGGCTCCACTTCAAACTAAGTCAGCAAATACTTTGCTGTTAAACCATGTATTTTCTGTGTTCCGTTTGGTTGTTTCAAAAAGGAACATCGAATTGCTATTTTGGTAAAATTCTTACCATATGAAGTTTGACTTCTATCAGTCCTGTTATTTTTATGAAAGACTTTCTTCCCCAGGGCCAATGCCTGGAATTTCATATAACAAAGTTAATGGTCACTGACTCAGATTTACCACTTTCCATTTTGACTTCCACGGTCTCGGGTAGTGGCAGAGCCACTTCAGGTAGCAGTGGCTGAAAGAGAAACTCCACCTGTTGAAATAACTGCTAAATTTTGTTCTGTGGTTATTTTTTTTTTCTTTTTTTCTTATTTATTGTGTACTTTTTGATGGATCAAGGGTTTTGGAGAGCTTTTTTTGCCATCCCAAGGAGATCTCTGCCCCGTTAGTACGCCTCTGGTGCTGAGAAGAAAATCACTGCTGGAAAAGAAGGTGGTTGGTTGCTGGCAAGTTGAAAAGGAAAGATGTGATAATGGCTAAAATTCTAGCAGTGATTTCTCGTACCTGGACACGTTTGTCCTCGACCCTTGAGTTAAAGCAACTGTTTCTCTTCCTGGTTAACTCTTGGGGGTGGAGGGTTTCAGGGTGGCATTCTGGGAATCGTCTGTCGAGCCCTTGTTGGAAGGATGTGCTTTTTCAGCAGCTGATGCCAGGTTTGGTGCTGTCTGTGCCTCATTCCCCCTCGTAACAAAGAAGATTTCAGGCTGAGCCTCCGTTAGCCATTAGGTACTGATGAATTTTCTTTGTTATTTTCAGTTATGGGTACTACTGTAACTTGAAATTCAAGCCACGGGCTAGATTTTAATGTGGAAAGCCGGTTCATCTGTGAGCCAGATGCTTTGCTGTGGAGGGAGTAGATGCAACATGAGAGTTGAGTAAAAATAGTTACGGAATCTCTTCTGCACCCATTTGAGCGACGTGTCTTCTACAGTCATTGAATCAGCCTAGAGGCCGCTCTGATGTAAAAACAGTTTATGAATAACCTACTGAAGCCATGGCTAGGTGCAGCAGGGGGCTTTCCTTCTCCCTGGCTCTCCAGAAAATGTGGTGCCGAGGGTAAGGTCAGACACAGCGAAGAACATTTCCATTGCTTTTGCTCTCTGGAGTTGTTGCTGTGTTTGGTTAGTCCTCGTGAACTGTTTCTCCTGCTGTTCTCAGATAATTTCAGCTGAAAAAATCCCAAGTCTTCCATTCAAATGTCTGATGCTGTACTGTCTTAGACCTTGAATGATTCATGGTGTTTTTTTTGTATTTATAAAACATCACTCCTGTGGTTTGTTATTATATACAAGCTGAACATTTTGAGGTTTTGTGATGCCACCTTATCCACCTTTACTGTGGACTGTTCCTGCTTTGGAGAACAAGCCTCTACCAGTTCCTGAACAGCAGATGCTTATTCTTTAATGGCATCTTGGCTTTCGTCAGAGAAGTTGCAGATCCTAAAAAGTCCAAAGCAATTTGCTTGCTGCTTCTCAGAATCTTTCTCTCACTGGAATTCCTTGCTCTTTATTCAGAATTTAGTGGCTGCTTACTAATAGTTTGTGCTGAGCTCAAACTAGGGGTTATGGTAGTGTTTAGATACGGTGAAAACTCCTTCCAGAATGTACCTGATGCTGAGCTTCTCTGGTTCAATTTGGACAAGTCCTTCCTGGTCATCTAATGTTAAGTTTTTGCCAGTGTTTCTCCCAACCATCCCAGGACAGTATCTTCTGCAGTCCGTAGCTGATGGGTTATTGTTCCTCTGTTTTGCTTGGCCACAAATTGCTACCAAAAAAAAAAAAAGACTGAAAAAAAAGACCGTTACTATTTTGGAAATACAACTTTAATTTGTGTAATTTTTTTTATTTTACTTTTCCTAAACAAATCCAAACCTTTGCAGTTACTGGCATGTTTAAGTCAGTGGAAAAACTTATTTAAAATTTGGAATGAAAGCTTTAAGCAGTCAGATTCACTGGCTATAACATCAGTCAGCTCACTAACAGAGTGCTCCATTTGGAACTAATCAGAGCTTTGCGATTTTTCTAGGCCAATTTGAAACTGCTTTGCTTTGATGTGCGACGGGATCAGATAGTATATGAGCTCAGTCAGTCAAGACATATGGGCTAAATTAATCCTCACCGAGTATAGAAAAATTAAATCTTTGGATGTTATGTATAAACAAAAATGCAAATTTGAAACTGCACGCGATGCTTATTGGGCGGGTGAGGAGGGAATACAAGATATGAGGCAATATATTATAACAAACTGCTTGTTCAGTGGTTTCTCTGAAACCATGTGGCTACGTTCTTACTTGGTTTTAAGTGTTTATATGTGCTGATAGTTGTGAATGTTTGGAACCTGGTTCTTTAGGACAACGCGGTCTTGCTTTCTGTTTGCTGCGTGGCTCTTTGGAAGCCTCCCGTTGCTGGGAGGACGGGGTGTCATCGCTCAGTCGGCTGGAACTTCCCCTCGGCAGCGATCCACCGGAGGGAGAGTTTAATGAGCTCCAGGAGAGAGACGTGTGAGAGGAGCTCTGGTAAAGACTCGCTTTGGGAAGGAGATTTGAACTATTCCTCTCCCCCAAGCTCCAACTTGAATGGCCTCCTGTCAAACCTTGCCGTGGAGTTTTGGTTGCTGGTGGGAAGCCGCGCTGAGGAAGCATCCAAGTAAACTCTAGTTTTTTTGATCAAAAAGTAGACTGGCAGTGCTGAACAGGAAAGCAGATGCTTGTAATCCTGCTTTCTCCTGACACTGGTCTGTCTTTCTCGATTGATTCCTTTGCACGTAGAAGTTGTTTGAGGTTGGTTTTTTTAATGGATGTCAGGTATACCAAGTCTTTCTTTTGTGCTACTGCCTTAAACTGTGTACAAGTCTATAAACGTCAGTCTTAAAACAGAGCTTACAATAGGTCATTGTACAGAGCAGGGATGTGCTATTTTTGACTTGCATTGTGTATTCTGATTGATGGCAACAGGTAAGGCAAATGGTAGGGTGAGCAAAGTATTGTTCTAAGCATAAATTGGCTCATGGCACTGTCTCAAGTAATCAGGGTTTAAATGAGCCTTTTTCCTTACAGGGATCTGTAGTCGCTAGTATTAGTTACCACGAATATAAAGGATAACTTCTTTTGTTACGTGGAGAGGCACCTTTTTTCCTGCGATCTGTGAAAGACTAAAATCCGTGTGAGATTCTAGTTGTAGCTCTCCGTACCCTTGTTGCACATGGATTGAAAATGGGGCAATTGAAGTTCGAGGAGTTGTCTTAACTACCTTAACTCCACTCTCCTCTTTATGATAGTTAAACCCCTGTGTTTGGGACTGCTCATGGAACTCTTCATCCACTTCTGTGCCTCATTACCTAGAAAACAAGAGAGTAATTTAATTGCCTTGCTTACGAGGCAGGCGTTGAAGGTTGCACTACAAATAGAAGCTTTTATGTGTTACTACATAATTGCGACCGCTCTTGCGGACAGCGGTTGGAAGCGGGCATTGTTCACTTTACCTTTTCTAATGACTTAGGTTTGTTTCTGTACTTTTAAATAATGGTGAAAATATGTTTTCTTACGCTACATCCAGTTTAGAATGTACATACTGGGCTGTGGAGCCAGTTTTGATGATGCAGCCTTCTGCCTGGGCTTTTTTCGTGCGCAATTTTTCTTGTGAAATGTAATCACGATAGCAGGCTTTTAAATGGCAGAGACAAGAATTTTATTATTTTTTTCTGAATTGGAATTAATTCCTTGTCATCTGTGTGCAACTGCTTTGAAATGCCTTGAGTCTGTGCGGATAGGTGACATAAAAATTCTGGTTTTCCAGCGGTCCTTTTCCCCTGATTTTCCTGTTAAGGTTAAGGGTCTTGCAGTATCTCTGCAACTGACTGCTGTCTGACTATTGTTTAAAAAAGAATTATACTTTTAAGTAGCTTTATAGATTAGCCAAGATAATCTAGATTTGTGAGTGGCTGCTGACTTAAACCCACTTCTCTGAACTGTTACTTGTGGAGTATCAATAGTGGCACCCCTTGATTTTAAAAGCAGCAAACACCTCCTGACTGCCCTCCGAGGGGTTCTGCTCACTCTTGGAGGAAGGTGTGATGTTTGTGCATTCCCTCAGTTTATTTATCGGAGTTTGTTTGTGTTTTTTGGGTTTTTTTCCAGGTTGCTTCAAGATCCGAGACCCCCATCAACAGTGTCAGTAACAGTTTGGAAAATGTACTACATACGTCGACACATTCCATCGAAGAGTCGTTACCCAAGAGGCCTTCGGGGAAACACTCCAAAGGTGTGTCCTTTTCTCCACGCGCGTACTTCCCGGGGGGGAAAGAACTCGTGCCAATTGATATTATTTTAATTGTGATCAGAGACTGGAATTTTGCTTCTTTGGAGTTGAGTTGAGCGAAGGAGGTCATAGAAAGGTTTTTGTAGGAAGTGTTAGCGTTTCAGTGAAAAACGGGCAGCGAGAGACAAGTATGCTGATTCTTCTGTTTGGAAAATATGCAAGGAAGTTCCTTATGAGTTGAAATTCCAGCTTAGCTCTCAGGAAATATTATATTCTCAGAGTGAATATCTCTGATGCTCCACCTCTCATAGTAGCGGGTTATTTCTTGGATGAAGCGCCTGGTGGCGAGTGTTACGTACTGAGGAGAAAAGGCTTTTAAACCAGCAGTTAGGCTTCCGCTCCCACCTTTCTCTTGGTTCCCAAGAAGGTGTGAGAAGCTGAGGAAAGAGGAGTGGAGGATAGGAGAGAGAGCTTGCACCTTCCTCAGCACACCCTGAATGTTGTTACAAATTAGGTCTTATTTTTGTGATGTTCTATTGTGTGCTGACCCAGCCAAAAACTGGGCTTAGCAAATTTGAGTTTGCGTTTCATTTCCACGCTCTGAGCTACGATTACAAATATTAAAATGTCTAGGTTAAAACAGGACTAACGGTATTGTTGCTTAATGCACACAAAAAGCACTGGTAAGTGGGGAAAGTCTTTGAACCGTGAGCTACTATTTGTGTAGACCAGCTTTTGTGAACCCTTTGTGGTATTAATAAAAACAGTTCTGTATGGCAGAACTAATGCGGGGGAAATATAACATCACAGCACTTGGACATTGCCTTCAGTTGTCATTAAAAAATATTGTCATGGACCATATCGTTTTTATTTTTTTTAAATTACTTGGAATTGGTCTTCAGAGTTCTGTTTCCTTCTCTGCCACTGGCTTGCTGCATGACCTTGCAAGTGTAGTTTCCTACCACACAAATGGTGATTAGGAATTTCAAAGCATGTCTTTGCTCAGAGGAACTGATACAGTTTGGAAAGGGTTAAATGCCCCAAGGAAATCTTTTTTAGCATGCCTCCACCCCACCTTTTCTGTGACATACTCAGCTATAATCCCAGTAGCCTTAAGTAGCAGTAATTTTTTACAGCAGAATAGTGCTGTAAGTAGCTCTTTCTCCAGCTGTAAAAGCTATCAGGGTAGAAGAAAATGCAACACTAAGCAGAAGCGTGGCAAGGTTTGTGGCTTTCATCTGATTAAAAATAGGACAGGGTTCAACACTGTTTTCGTTTGTACTCAGTGGTTGCTATTCCAGTACCATATATGCCAAGATTAGTCATGGCACGCTGCGAAAATTAATTAGGTTTTCCTCTGATCTGTTTTTCTCTTCTAGAATTACCTGCTTAGTTTTTGGAGAGCGTAGATTTTTAATTTATAGATTGCCTTTGTGGCAATTGGTAAAAAGGAGTTGTGGAACAAATACAGTTTTCTGATGAATATTCTGCTTTCTGGTTCACCAGCAGTAAAGATTTTTGGGGCGTTCTCCTTGATACATGGTGATCTCTCTGGTAGGGAGTTCTGCCTCTTGAGAACTTCTGCCTGGAGTACAACTGAAGATTATTTGCCAGCCTGGAGCCGCTACTGCTCGCTTACACATTCCTAGTTTTCATAGCAAACAGATGCATCTCTTAATTTAGCAGGACCCCGCTAACTTTTTAACCTAGAGCACAAGAAAATTCAGTCATGACAGTCTGGGATAAACAGGTTGCTTGACCGGTTGTGCCATTCTTGCGTTGATATTTCCTAGGGAGCCTTGTTTCGGGCAGCTTGAGAGGGCAGGATTTCTTCTCACTTGTGGTCAGAAATAGTGAGCTGCTGAAGGCTGCCGTTCTTCTCTTGGCACAGTACTGGGGCTGGAAGTGTCTCGGTTAAAAACGCTGTAGCTGAAACAGAAGAAAAACGAGAAAGCTCGCGAAAGCTGCCGTATCCCTTGTGCTTAGTTGGATTAGAGACAGTTTGTATTAATCCGGTGAATGGTTTTAATCCTGATTTGCAGAAACGCCCGTAACGTAACGTAGTGTGAAGCTGAACAATGAATGGGTAGTAGGCTCGAACCTGAAGGCTGTCAGTGGTTGTCTTTTCCCTAATCCATGCTTTGAAACTGGCTTTTAGCGTAAAGTATTTTGTCTTTCTACACTGGAGAGAGAGAGGAGCTCTGAGTGTATTGCTGACTTCTCTCTGACAACCTGCGGTGGCAGTCTGTGTGCATTTGTTTGCAGGAAGTGATTAGCTGGAAACCTTCATACATGTTTCGTGTGGAGACTTGTCGACTACATAACTTCTGAATAATTTTACCATCTTACCCACACAGAATATCACTGCCTTGGGAAACGAATTTATGAAATGAGCGTCAGTCTGAGAACCTTTAGTTTTATCTCGGGGATAAACCAGGGCAACACTGGGAAGAAGTGGATCTGTGCTGTAATGCCTGACTTGTTGGGAGCGGTGACCAGCTGGGGGCAATCGTATGGTTATTGAGCAAGAGTCACCAGCTAAAGACCCTTCTGCAAGTGTCAGTGCTAAAGCAGGGCAAACCAGATGGCCATTTCTGCAAAATACAGAGCTGTCACACTAGGAAGATCCCGTACCTGTTGACAATGTCATCTGTGCATCATCTGGACTTTTGTAAAATAAAGTTCAAAGATTTGGCCTGTACAAGTTCAGGAAAAAAATACGGACGGGTATTGACACAGGAGGATGTGAACCTCTTCTGAAGTCTGGTAGCTGTAACGTGCAGTATAAATTGTGCTTTTTACTTGTATTTTTTTGATCGGTGATTCTGTGATTGTTCAGACCTGTTTTCGCGGATGTGGGAGTTGTTTTAACTGGAGGTAACTTCAGGAAGCGGAGACTTTCCCTGTTCTCAGGGACTGGCTATTGTTGTGCTT
Source organism: Trogon surrucura (assembly GCA_020746105.1). Classification (NCBI taxonomy): domain Eukaryota; kingdom Metazoa; phylum Chordata; class Aves; order Trogoniformes; family Trogonidae; genus Trogon; species Trogon surrucura. Next base: position 2,528,316 of record CM036629.1, read on the forward strand.
GTAAGCTGCAGACAGGCTTATTTACAGGTTTTAAGGTACTGACAAGTCTCGCTGGTCGAGGAGAACGGGCAAATACAGGTGGATTCATGTTACGTGTAAGTAAAATTCCAAGAGGGACGTGTTGCTAGATCTCTGTCTCTCTTCCCACTGTTTCTAGAATGCAGTTTTAACGCTGATCTGAGCACCACAACCAAATTCGAATGAAGGTTGGGCATTTTTTCTACGTACAGGGAGAGCCGAGTGCCACGCTGTCTGCCTTGTGTTGCCCTCGGCTTTTTTCCGCAATACTGCAAGAACCAGTGGAAATAGAGCGGCGGAAGGTGTCAGCATCAGAGACCTTGATTCCGGTTTCAAAGAGGAGATTTTGTACTTGCCTGATTGGCACATGCTTTAGCAAGCAACAGTGCAGGTTTGTGTTTCCTCGCACACCGACAAAGTTCCAAACTTGAAGGGATTCTGATAAAGGTGCTGAGGCTGGTTGTCTTAAATTTAGGATTTTAACACTACGTTTTCTGGGGAGCCACCTCAGAAATTTTTCTCAATAGCAAGTGGCCCAGGTGGTTGAAGAAGGTCACTGGTTAAAACTCGTATATTTACTAGCGAGTTTTATTTTACGAGCAATCTTGTGCTGGTAGCTAAGGGAAATTCAGTTACTGTGCCAAAGTCCAGAAGGAGTTATCTGACCTATGGGAAGTCCCATATGCAGAGCTAATTTGTAACAGGCCTGTGGACGTAGAGTTATTCCGACCTGTGGCAATTCCCAAAAGAGAGCAGTTATGGTCAGAAATGCTGAATGAGAAACTCGGCCTATTTTGTGTTTGGTTTTTTTAAGAAAGCGAGAGGAGTTTGCCCTACACCAGAGATGTTATTAATGACTCGTACTGTAAGGTTCTGAGCAGAATGATTTGGCCGTGAGGTGGATAACACTGTAGGCAAGTACTACTCTCTGCGTGCAACATGTTTTAGCAATATATTAAACGTGCAGCGTATTTTCCAAAAGCACAGTGGAATAAAGTCTATTAGACCAGAAGTCGAAGTGCAGAACAAAAGATTCTTTATCATAAAGGCAACAACGTAAGTTGCAAAACATTACAGTGCGAAGACTGCGCAGTCGGTCTTCGCGCTGTAATTTCTCATAATGCCGAGTAAAATTTTGATTTGTCACGGCCTCTGTTTCAGATTTTCTGCAGTGGAGATTCCGTGTTGGTATTTCCAAAATGCTCATTACTGCTGTGAGGCTTTGCAGGTGGCACTTAGCACTGTTCTCCTCCATAAAGCAGCCTGGAAGATTGTTTCCTTGATTGAACGAGTCTCATTTTCTGTGGAGTGGCAAAAAAATCCCCCTCTTCTTGCGCTTCCTGTATGTTTATCTTGCCTTTCCACTGTTGCCACACAAAACCTCAAAACTGTCTCCAAGCCAGCCTGATTTCAAATGAAGCAACTGTTGAAATAGGATCCTTATATAGTGAAGCTGAATCACAATTCTTGCAACACATGCGGCACGACAAGCACAAACTCCTTTCTGTGGGCAGAGAGGAGTAAGGCTTTCAGATGTAAAATGGGCACAGTAGACTTTATTCTGCAGTTTCTGCTCTGTTTAGTCCTCCTGCTGAGCACGGTAAAACTTGTTGCTTGATTGAAGGTGTGCTCTTAGTCCACATACAGAGCTCTGCGAAGCCTTGACAGTGTCTCAGGCCAGAATAAATTCATAGAATAGCACGTGACTTACTGACAAAAACAGCTGCAAGCTGAAAACCAAACTGGAGAAAATGCGTGTCAGTCACGTATTGATTTAATTTTGCATTAATATTAGGATGTGAAATACCTCTCTGTTTGCGGTAATCCTGTTGAGCCCTGGTTGGATACAAGTTGCAGGTAGGTTAAGCTGATTGTTTTGTACAGCAAGCTTTGGTACCCAAATTGTTTCGTTGCAACAGTCAGCAGAAATGTGTGGTGTAAGCTCTCCAGAACTTCTAACTACTCTTTCTTTTTTTCTGCCCAATTTATTTTCCTTGGCAAAATGTATTTGCATGGTCTCACACCTTTTTTTGTCTCCCGCTTCCTTGACTCATCCCCTTTTCCACGAGAAACTAGACTGCGGGAGCTCTCTTAGTTCATGGCAATCAGCACTCTTTTCTTCATGAAATGTTTGACACCGGTTGTTCAGCCTATTGAAGACAGGGAGAAAATATAGGGGGAGAAAAAAAAAAAAAGCTCCAAAATCCTTTTTGTTCAGGGTCCAGATTTCATAGTGCCTTGTTCTGCATCAGTTGCGTAGCTGGATTATTCTATTTTTAAGTAAATACATCATCTCTAACAATATTGGGTCGACTACTGTCAGGATAGGGCTTAAAGAAATATTTAGGCTATGATAATCCTTCAGGAAAGATCTCCATCTACCAACTGTATATAATTTTTTCTGCTGTTTATATATGTCTTTGTTCATTTTATCTCCGAAGTAGAACTCTGCTTCTGAACTTCAGCAGCGTTAGGTTGTTAGGTCATGTGCAAGGCGTTGCGTTCCTGACTCACTGTCTTTAATGCACTAGTTGTTTTATGACTATCAAGTATTTAGAGTTGATTCTAACAATCAAATCCAAGGATTAGTGTACTTAAAAACCCCCATGTTTTGCTGTTGCATATTTTTCCCTGCGCTGGAAGATTATTGTACGTTAAGAAATTTCTTAAAGCCCGTGTTGCGTAAATCCACCCAACTTGATCTTCGGTAAAATTGGAGTTCAATTAAGGTTGGAGGCTTAACTTTGCAATCGAGACAACGCTCATGAGGTTGTTGGGGTTTTTTGAGTTTTATATATTTTTTTTCTTAATTTATTTTTTAAAAAAGTAAATCGAGGACATCGCATTTCATCTCAAATTTTTACTGATTGTGCAGTTATGCTCTGCTTACGTAGGCAGGCGAAGACACCCGTTTTATGGCTCCAAAGCCAGAGGCCGGGTTAAGTAACTCGCCCTGGGGCTGTGTCGGAGCTGGGAGTAGAGTTCCCCACTCTGGGGCTGCACTTGGACTCTGACAAACGCGTGTTGTTAACTGTTAATAAGTTAACTTTTGTACTCTCTGGAGGTTGGACTTGGTGTTTCTTTGTCATCCTCGTTACTTCCCTTTCCACGTAAGGAGATGTGTCAGGAGTCGCTGTGACAAGATACAGAGGGAGAGGAGGGGAGAGCAGCGTGGGGACTTTTCCCACCGAGTGAGGAGTAGGCTGCTCCTCTGCCAGCACGTGCAGTCATTGCCGTAACCTGCGGATGCAAGTACTTGGAAGCGCTTCTTACCAAAGGGTGTAGCTCGTGGCCTAGATTCCTTCGCGAGGGCAGCCCTTTGTGGTTCCCGGGTGCTTTTTGTGAAGACTGGAAGGTCTGCCCCTTGGCCGAGAGCTGCAGAGAGTTGGCTTCGGTGCAAAGTTGCGCTGTCTGTATTCCTCAGTTTGCGATGGGTGACTCTACTGTGCGTTTCCTATAAGCAGTCTTAATTGTCTGTGTGCCCTGTGCCTTGTGCACATACTCCCCTGAGGGCATTACCTGGAATCTTCTGAGTGTGTTTTTTTAGTCTTGTTTGGGCTTCTTGCTTGTCTTTCCTCAGTAAAGGTGATGGAATCCGCTCAGGCAGACCCTACCTTATATAACTGCTGAGCCTACTGCTTCATTCAAATCTGACAGAGGTATTTGGGGTTTTTATTTACAGTCTGCATAGAAGAGACTCATTCATGCTTCCGAGGGAAGAACGTTTCAGCCCTTATCCTGCTTCATCTGCCCAGCCACTCCTTGTGCTTGTTTTTTCTGCCCCAGAGGCAACCTGTGCTGATTGTTGCCCACTTGGCAGCTCCAGCGTCGCTGCAGGGGATGCGAGACTGAACTGGCAGCTGGCAGAAGCGGCTGGATGTGCGAGAGAGGCAGATGTCTTGCAGCGGTCAGCGTGCCTGGGGAGGGAGGGTGGCTGGTTAGGTGTGTGTGTGTAGGGAATTCATGGAAAATTGGGAAAAAATGAAGGTAGCCATGGTGGATACAGAGAGAAGTATTGTTGTAGGAGCTGTGGTGCTGGAATTTCTGTGGAAGAGAGGAGACGTATTTTGTTTATTCTTACGTTGTATAAAGACTTGTTCTGAATTTGTGTACCAGGAAACATGATTTTCTTACTAAACATTAGAAAATGACCAGCTTGCTATTAAAGTAAGGTTCACCAACGAAGCACTTGATCAGGAGTACTCTGAAACCTGTTCAATTTGGTTTCTAGTGGGAGTTGGATGACACTTCTCTTTAATTGGAATCAAGCTACTCTGAAAAATAAAAAAATCTAAAACTGATAGGCTGGTAAATTCAGCCATGCCAAAGAGTTTGCCTGGCTGTAATACATTCTTCGATCTTGGATGATGACCATGTAGTTGTCTCACATATCTCATGTGAGACTGCAAGCTCATGTTTAATACCACTTGCCTTTTTTCGTGGCTCTTGAGAAGCACAGGAGGCAACACTTGGGCATGTACGTTCCTGGAAGGACTCTCCTGTGTTGCCAACTCGTGTCTGTGAAGTCCTGGAAGTGCCTGCTGTAGCACGTGAGTTGTTAATGCAGATGAAATTATGAGCCGTGACCTCAACAGCCGTGGAAGCAATAGCGTAGCCTTCTGCCAGTAACGGAAACAACGTAAGCAACCTAAGGTTTTCATTAAAATTGCATTAAATGAGCAAAATGAGTTTTTCTCCAATCTGTAGGCAGTGGCTTAATGCAGCACATCTCCTGGAAAAATCTATCGGAGTCAAAACAAGCTGTGAAAACTTCGCTGGTGTACATCTTGATGGAACTAATGGCTAAGCCTGCATTTATTCTGAAAATCCTTTATAAAGGCAGGGGGTGGGCGAAGAGGAAATTTAAAAACTTACTGAAGAACGGAAAACATCAAGACCTCAAGCAAAAAATGATGAACGTTAAGTGCTGGTTCTTGTCCATTGGCAATTCCTGCTGCAGCCTCACTAGCTCGTTAGTGCTGGACTTTTCTGTGTCTGCTTCTTGAAAATTGAGTAAGGGATGTGTGAAGTGTTCAGAAATGCTCAGCTGTTCGTCGCATCTCTGTAGAAACTAAGACCCTTGAACATCTGGAAATGTCTGTTTTGAAATAACTCCCATGTTAAGCAGAGGGATAGAAGAATTTAAAATGAATGGCTCGCTTATGTTCTCTAGGCTCACATTTCCCCTAGACTAAATTGAACAAAAAAATACTACTTTAGAGAAGAGAACAGCAGTGATTCACATGCATTCCTAGAAAACTCGAACATCCTTGCCCATTTTTTTTTCCACGTACTGTCACAAGTGTGCTAATGACTAAATGGCAATTTTCATGTGCATGGCATGCTTAAGAAGCTTTTAGAGCTGGTAGATCTTCCCCTTCCTGTACCAGCTTATTGTTAAATCCCCCATTTTCCAAAGCACATTTTTCATTTTCCTATACCTTTACATTTAGATTAATTCTTTTCTCCGGAAGTTGGCTCCCAAAGGATAATAGGCTTAAAGTACTGTAATTTTATCAACAGGATGCAGAGTTTTTTACAGGTGGTTGCTCATACAAGCTAGAAATGCTGTCATCCCTCACAGATTTTTGGGTCCAGATTTGAAAATTCATGAGAACTTAAAATAACTCTTAGGGTTCTTGCTTGACTTTTGATATCAGTGTTAGGATTCTCACGTTGGAGCTTTTTCTGCAAATATGAGAGGCTGGCAAATTTCAAAAGAGTGGGACTACAACAGGGAGAAGATACTGGACATTGTAGGACTTGAGGTAACGTTAGAGCAGTCGGTGATGTTAGGAATTGGAAATAATAATTTTGGGTTCCAAACAGGGCAGTAAGTCCCAGGAGGAGACACGTCCTCCTTCGTACTGAGCACTGACATGACATGTTGGTTGGGTTTGAAAATGAGGAGGTGGGTGGAGAGGAAGGATGAGAACGTGTCACACACACACACACAAAAAAAAAAGTTGTTTACTTTGCCAACGATTTTTCTTTGCTTCCCTTACTACTACAGCAAATATTTTTTTTACTCTTGCTTCCCTTCGTTCTAATCTGGAAGTGACCTTATTTAGTAAATGACAACACTTTATTTCCGTGGAAGTGATGATGATTTCTCACATTCGGTATCTGGCACGAGGGAACAGATGGACTGCAGAGAAGAAACAACGAACAGAATAATCCTTGTGCTACCAAGGGACCTTTGCAAATGGTAACTCAGGACTCTTAACTGCAGGACGTGTGCGGTTCAGGAGGAGGAAACGGGTTGTGCTGTTGTTTTTTTAAACAGTGTTCTCCCACACTTGGTCTACCAGCTGGTGCCAGCCTTGATTCACAGGTCAGAAGACAGTGGGGGGATTTTATTTCTTATTTATTTTTAAGACTGCAGGTTGAAACTTGGAAGGAATCGGTGCCTTCTGTCCTTTGAGGATCACTGTGCGAGAGCTTCTCGCATTCTAGATCACAGAATCACAGAATGTCAGGGATTGGAAGGGACCTCGAAAGATCATCAAGTCCAGTCCCCCTGCCAGAGCAGGAATGCCTAGACTATGCCACACAGGAACGTGTCCAGGCAGGTCTTGAATGTCTCCAGAGAAGGAGACTCCACACCCTCCCTGGGCAGCCTGGGCCAGGGCTCCGTCACCCTCACTGAGAAGAAGTTTCTTCTCGAGTTTAAGCGGAACCTCTTATGTTCCAGTTTCAGCCCATTACCCCTTGTCCTATCAGTGGTTGTCACCGAGAAGAGCCTGGCTCCATCCTCGTGACACTCCCCCTTGGTATATTTGTAACCACCACCTTTCGCAACGGCAGGATATCTAGCAAATCCCCCAACTATTTAATAAAAGGGACAGGAATACAAACTTTGAGCTCCCCAGGGCGCCGGTACCTATTTCATACCTACTGCTCTTGCAGACAAAATTCACTTATTAGGCTCTTCCGCAGGACTTTACAAGAAGCCAAAGCCCGCACGCTTTGCGAACGCGGTGGTCCAGCTTGAACGACGCACATGGAGTAATCCATCCACGGAAGTGGTAAAACACAATAGAGAGAATCTTCCAAGGCTCCGGTGCATTTTACGCCGTTTCCTTTCAGCTGTGTGTGTTAATGATGTAATTTTAGCAGGGCTACCCCTCGGAGTTGCTGTCAAAAAATAGCACCCGCGCTATACGCTGATGAAATGCATCCACTCCAGGCGGCAAAGTCACGCGGCAAGTTCACCGCTTTTTTCTTTTTTTTTTTTCAAAACAAAGTCAGAAAGCAAACGAAACGGTAACCTTTCGGCTCAGCATTTCCGCGCACCTGAGAAACCAAATTTACTTTAATCAAAGCCATCGGTTCACGTACTTGCAGCCTGTGATTTTCCAGTACAGAAGAGCAAGGGAAAAAAAAAAACAACCAAAATCGGTAACGCCATCTGACCGAGCACCTCATTAATGCCCAAGTTGACTATTTGTCTCTTCTTTCACTTGTGTGGCACCCAGTAACAGAAACTATATGGATCAGAGCCTCGATTCTCATTCTCAAATCTCAAAATTCAAGAAAACCACAATTCCTCAAGGAACACCTCTGGCAGCACAAGCACCGAATGCTCACGTTAAGTACAAAATAGCTGCCAGACACAGGTCTGGGGCAGTGCGACCCCTTAAACTTCTCCCAACTTCCACTCTCTTCAATCTCCGAGTGAGATTTTGTTCTCAACTTAAGTTTTTTTAGCATCAAGCAGCAAAAAATTCGAGATGCTTCCATTACCCATGCAGCTGTCAAATCTCTTAATCCAGGTCTCAATATCTGGCTCTGCTCTGGCATTTTTCAACAGATGCACTTTAAGAAAACTACACTAAGCAGAAGAATCCAACTTTCTCTAAACAGCCCCAAATAAAAATGAATCGATACAGACAGAACTCTGTGGCTTGGACTGTTCTGAGCTTCATTCTTTCCTCATTTGATTCTGTTTATAATTAACACAATGTTAATAGCTCGATTTTCTTATGTGGTTATTAGCAAAAAGAGATAAATTTTATATGCCCTCACTAATTTGTAAGAAAGAATATCTGACCATTTAAGGAAAACAAAAGGGAGGAACTTGCTTCTGCCTGTAATGAGAGTCCAAAGAGCCTTTCTGACCACCAACTAGAAAAATCCCAAACATTTTGACATAACCCTGGGTTTTTTCTCAGCGAGCTGTACAAACATTATGCCAGGCCTGACAGGAAGCAAGAACTACCCGAGCCTGGTGGAATCCAAAACAAGAGTGTGCAATAAATCACAAGCAAAGCCATATCATAACAAGGGTAAGTGTAGAGTCTTGCATCTGGGTAGGAACAACCCCAGGTTCCAGTATAAGTTGGGGAATGACTTATCAGAGAGCAGTGTAGGGGAAAGGGACCTGGGAGTCTTGGTGGGCAGCAGGATGGCCATGAGCCAGCACTGTGCCCTTGTGGCCAGGAAGGCCAATGGCATCCTGGGGTGTATTAGAAGGGGGGTGGTTAGTAGGTCGAGAGAGGTTTTCCTTCCCCTCTACTCTGCCCTGGTGAGACCCCATCTGGAATATTGTGTCCAGTTCTGGGCCCCTCAGTTCAAGAAAGACAGGGAACTGCTGGAGAGAGTCCAGCACAGGGCAACTGGGATGATGAAGGGAGTGGAGCATCTCCCTTATGAGAAAAGGCTGAGGGAGCTGGGGCTCTTTCATTTGGAGGAGACTGAGGGGTGACCTCATTAATGTTTACAAATATATCAAGGGGGAGTGTCACGAGGATGGAGCCAGGCTCTTCTCGGTGACAACCACTGATAGGACAAGGGGTAATGGGCTGAAACTGGAACATAAGAGGTTCCGCTTAAACTCGAGAAGAAACTTCTTCTCAGTGAGGGTGACGGAGCCCTGGCCCAGGCTGCCCAGGGAGGTTGTGGAGTCTCCTTCTCTGGAGACATTCAAGACCTGCCTGGACACGTTCCTGTGTAGCATAATCTGGGCATTCCTGCTCTGGCAGGGGGATTGGGCTTGATGATCTTTCGAGGTCCCTTCCAATCCCTAACATTCTGTGATTCTGTGATGGGGAACTAGAGCGTTAAACTCGAGCTTTGCCAGAAGTGTCTTTTGTTTCATCCTGGGCTGCACTGGAGAACCCAGTGGCAAGTGTGGAGGTTCAGAGCTTCAAAACTTCTGAGATTTTTTTTAGTGGATGGGCTTTTTGTTTTGTTTCTCTTCTTTTTTACTCTGGTTCCTGGGCATTCTCACTGCCTTGGCAAATCCTAATAAAATCTGCTTTGGTCTTCTCTCCCCTCTTGTATTTGTTTCGTGATGTGTTACAGAAACAATTGTCTAATAGTTGTACAGTACCTCAAAATAAGCTGAAATGCCGAATTAGAACTTTCTTCTGTCTCTTTCAATTACTGGTGAAACCTTGTCTGGGATCCAGAATGAAGGAACAGTGATTTACACAAAACTATAAAAGGGAACAAGAATGTGAAAGCCTGAGACCAGAGACTTGAAAATGTGCAAGGACGTAATTGCCACTAAAAGGAAAACCTCACAGAAGTGCTTGTGCAGAGGGGTATTTGTTTCTCACTGAACTAAGCATTTGTGGCTCTTGGCAAGACTGTATGTACTCAAGGTTTTGCCTATTCTAGATTAGTCCCTTAGTCTGGTGGGGTTTTTTTTTTTACATAGTATGCTAACAGAATATTTCTTCATTGTTAACAAGGTTTTCATGCTATAATTCATTAGGGAAAATAACCCTGAAGTTAGTATAAAATTACTTTGACCCTGCTGCTCCTGCTTGCCTGTTATTGCAGCCTTAGTCATGAGTTTTGGGACGCTGATACCGTTCCCAAAAATGCAGAAAACAGCACGTGCTTATTTACATGAGCGTTAAACTGTGCTGATCCGGAGTAGCTGCTTTTCAGACTGCATGGGTTTTTTGAGGTTCAAACGCACGTTGCTGCTGTATTTTTGCTTTGGGGTTGGAAACTTCACTCCTTTAGGTAGAAGAAGGAATTCTCCGGCCGAGGTTGGAGCGGCCAGGCGTCTGATCTCAGCGCCCTGGTGTTTTATCACCAGATTGCCCTTCAAGCCAGGGCGTGCTGGCCGAGCAGCTGCTGCCCGATAATCTCGCCGCCGTCCATCCGTGCCGATATATGGTTACACGCCGCAGCCCACGGTCTTCACTTGTAGGGAAAAAAACCCATCCACAAAACGTACGTTTGCATAATATGTATAATTAATATATACACACGTCATGTTCAGGTCATGATTTGATGAGTTTTAAGCTTGAAGTGTTGCCGGGCAAATCCCCCTCGGGTGGAACTGTGGTTGATTGCAGCTGGAGTTGTTTTTGGGCGGCGGGGACTGGGTCCTAGAAGACTTAAATGAATCAAGTCTCGTGTGCTGAAGGAAAACTAATGGGGAAGAAACAACTTTAACTCAGCCTCCGTTTTCCCCGTCCCTCCAAAAAACACATTTTATTGTTCAAACGGCGCTGAGGGTGCATCATTTCACGGGTGGGTCCGCTGTGTTGGTGTGAGACTCAGTCTGTCCATCTGTCTTTAGGATATTACTCAAAAGTTCCGAGCAAATGCCAGCTCACATCTCCAGCTGTGGGGACGACCTGGATGCGTCGTCTTATCTCCATCTGGTTTCCTCTCGGGGTGCGTTCACGTGAGGTTTTTGTTCTCTTTCTACTGTTGCAGCAACACGTCGTGAGTCGGCTAAAACTAACCTGTCCCACGACGATCTTCTGCAAAGGCTTCAGCCTAACTGGGTTTGTTTCCTCTGGTGATGTTTAGGATTTAGTGAAGCCTGGGTTTCCTGGAGTTCTAGCACAAAACCTGTGATTTATGGAATGGGCCTGCACTCCCAAGAGAGTTTTCCATTTTGAGTTTGGTGAGTGAATAGAGTTTTCAGATTAGAACTAATATCTGGCTCGCCTTGGGTGTGTGGGGGTTTGGTGAATTGTGTGCCAGAGAAAATCTTTTCTAGGGAAGCATAAGTCTTCTCGAGGATGAGCTAACTTCCTCAGAAGAATAAGAAACAAAGCCAATATTTTGTTTAAAAGTGGTCTAAACCAGTAAATAAAGTTATCACTTGATCAGATAAAACTAGACTAAATATACAACGGCGTGTTACTTACCCGGTAAGTATTTATATAAGAAGTTGAACATCTCTCTTGATTGCAGAGATATTTTTACTAGCACGGGCTGCGTAATTAGATACGGGCAGCCTGCTTATTTTAATTGCCTATACAGGAATGTGTGTTAGCGAAGCTGCCCTCAAACGGAGAGGTTTGGGCTCACGGTCACTTCTGCAGGAGGACTTTTCAAAACGAGCTGCTCGTTCTTCCGAGAGGTCTCTTCTAGTTAAGTCGGAGAAGGAAGATGAGTCACTGGGCTGGATTTCTAACAAATTACACAGCTGCATTCGTAACTTCCACGTGCTTTTTGCTCAGTTGCATGAAAATACTTAATGAGATGCGGTTACATGTGGAATGAGCCAGCTTGGGGAATTAGGCAGTAAATATATTTTACAAATTAAATGCTGAAGTCCTTTAAAAAAAAAAACCAAGCGGGCCCCCAGGCAACAAAATCTGAGCACACGCTTCAAATCAGAGACTCGTGCCTCTGAATTTCCTCTGGGATACCTTTCGTATGACTTCAGTGTCCGAATTGCTTACCTACAGTCGTGTTTGAAAGTGCCAAGATGTTTCCATGGTGTTAAAACACAGTTTTAAGGTTTTAATACCATTAAAACATGGTATTAAGGGTTCCTTTTTGGATGCGTTCTGCCTAATATAAAGAGTTACCTCTTGGCTTTCTTAAAGCTTACTTAACTAAGGAGTATTTTTGACCTGTTGTCCCTAACTCCTGTAAAACGCCGTTCTTGGCTCCGTATCACCGCTCCCTTTCTGCCCGGAGCGTTAATGTATATATTTCACCGGCATATCCTTGCTGAGTAGATGTTTCGAGGCGCAGCACCTGTTCGGCGACACGTGTGGGTGCTCAGATTCAGTGAGGCGGCGGAGCTGTCGCACAAATCCGTCCAATACCGCAGCCCTCTCTGGCTAATTGATTCTGTAAAAGCTTTTTCTGGCATTAGAAAAAGAAAAAAAAAAAGGCAATTTGTAAGGCAGTTGGCTGTTTGGTGGCAGGCGGTTCAGCAACCGTAACGCAAAAGTTTTAGTGCTCTTGGCCTGAAGCGTTGGGTAAGAAAAAACTTGGGCAGTTGGCGTTTGAACCCGTATCTTGATTTATTATTTTTTTTTTGAAAGCAGCTGACTTGATTCTTCTGGGTTTTATGTTTTCCTGTCCAGATGGGAGTCATCTCCAACCCTCAGCGCCGACGGCTTTTTGGTTTGTTTAAGCTTTTGAATCCAACGAAGTTGCGAAACCCTTCTTTAGGTTGATTGGCTTTGGTGGTTGCCCAAAGCGCCGACAGTATCGTTCAGCGTTACTCCAAGCAATGTATGAATTCGATTAAAATCCTAAAAGCTAAGATATACAGGCATTTTTGAAATATCTGTCTTTTTCTGGAGAAACATAAGAAGGTTGCTTAGTTGGCAAGTCAAGTAAGCCAGACTGAGGAAATAGCAGAAACATGGAAACTGCTGGTTTGACTGGGGACAAGTGATACAATCCCAGCGTGTTATTGCTTCCTATTTGCTGCCAAAAGTAAGCTGACGTCCTTGATTTTTTGAAAAAAAACCAAACCTGTGTAATTATTTCCTGTGGAATATTGCAGTTCAGACTCTTCAGTCTTGCTTTGAAATTAAAGTGGGATTATTTAGTCCCTTAAACTCACGTTGTAAGTATGCGTTGGCTTTGATCTTAAATATTCCTTAAATTAGAAGAACCCTTATTTCTTGTGCAGAAAAATGACACTTCTAAGAGCATTTCTTTTCCTAATGCTGCCACTAACAGAAATTTTTCATTACGACCACGAAGCTTTAGTTTCCAGTGTCTTCCTCTGTGTTTTTGCAGAGGCAGCAGCCAGCCAGAAGACTTTTCTTGCGAACTGGTGAAGCTGTTGTCTTTTGGTTACAAGTTTTTTCCTAGCTGTAGCTTCCTTTTGGAGCAGACGCTGTGGAAAAGCTGCTCCAAGCTCTTCAAATCTTCTGAGATAGCGGGAGAAAACAGGGCAGTGAACCCCGGTAGGAGGCTGAACTAGCTCTGAACAAGTCCAACGTGCTTTAAGGGAAGATGATCAGCTTAGCACTGACTTTTAAGGAGCCACAAACTCTTTAGATTAAAGAAGGGCAAAAAGTAGAAATGGAGGGAGCAGCAAGCAAGGGGTAGGACGTGCTCAATAAGTGCTAGCCAGGAGTTCCTGGGTCGTGGACTACACCACGTCCTGCTTCAGCAGCTTCGGTCCCAGGAACAGGTGAGAAGTAGAGGCCCCTCTTCTTCTCCTCATACATTTTCCAGCCTTTTGTTTTTTGAAATGAAAGTTTTGATGGTAATCAGTCCTGTCTCCTGATTTGGTGTTGGCCAGGCAGAGTAAATTCCTGCAGGATACTTGCTTGAAAAAAAATTGAAAATCAGAAAATGATCGCTCCTCTTGGAGCCTCCAGCAAATGCGTGACGACTTTTCAAGAGTGTTTCAGTGATTTTTGGGGTTTTGTTTTGCTGGGGTTCTTTGTGAAGTTTCAAGGATGCTGTGAATATAGCAAGTCTTCTCCCTGGAATGCAGCCTCCGGTTTTCTGCGTGCGTCAAGCTTCATGGAGTATTTTGAAGATGCCTCATGTGGGAAGAATAAGTGAAAATCTGACCGTGCTTTCTTACTGACCGCAGTTTTATTTCCCCGCTTTTGGAAGGGGAGGTAAATGCTCTGTAATTTACAACTCCATTTAAATTTCTTAGCAAGCAGCACCTTTGTATTTGCGTTGAAGTTTTGGGATCACCGAGGTGTGCCAGTTATGCCTCTTCTCCAGATATTTTCTCAATCCACAACCACTGTGTTAGCTGGAACCAGGTTAATATCTTAATTACCCTGCTGTGCCTGGAGAGTTCCGAGAATGAGATGTCATTTCTCTTCGCTGCTAATCTCGCAGCGAAAGGTCATTCTTCCGTGACAGCTCCGTGTAGTGAACTGTAGAAAGAACTGCCTTATTCTTTCCTAGATTTGGCTTTTCCTGGTAGTAGCAAAATAAGATCGTTTTCAAGAAGAAACGCTTGTTTCCTTACCTGTTTTCCCTCACTTTTAAGGAAATACTCCCAGCACAGTTTTTGATGCTCTCAAGTGGAACCATTGTACTTGCCACTTAAATTTACCTCGGATACTTTTTGTTCGACACACGTTTTCAGAATATATGCCCTGCTTTTTCATGTTGTTTCCCTCCCCAGAAGCAGTGACCGTATTTCTTCTCTAGTTATTCCATTTTTTGGACTCCGGCCATCGGGAAAGCCGGAGGGTTTCGTATCTGGTTGTGAGGAGAGGGAAGGAGTCGTCTGTGCCATCACAGACCCCCTCAGCCCGTGAGATGACAGATACGCTCGTGTCATTTAAATGGAGAAAAATCCCAGGTGAGAGTAGGAAAACAGAACTGAATAATCTGTCTTCAGCCTCACTGGATCCGTTTTAGCTGGGCGTTTTGGAACGGGGAGAGGGAAGCACGATCTGAGGAGGAGAGAAGGTGACTTAGTTCCTCTAATGGGTGTGATTTCTGCCCTTTTTTCAAATGCAGGCGTCCGTACTCGATACAGTTCTGGCTGGCGACTGCGTGAGGAGTGCTTCTCTTCAGGGTTTAAAAGAAAGCAGCAAATAAAGTAATTTTTAAAAAAACCCGAAGACCTTAGGAAATTGGATTACAGAAAATCTCTAAGTGAGTGGAGATGGCTTTGTACTCTCTGCTGCCCTTTCAGAGTAGAGTTTAGTAAAAGACCAACAGTTCACCTATTGAAAAATCCAATTGCCGGTAACTACGACGCGTGCCTGGGGTTGTGCAGGGACGTCCCGGTGCCACAGCCTCGATGGGAGCCTCTCCTACAGCACCCAAGTTCCACAAACCTCCTTGGCATTTCTCTGCCCCTTTCATGTGTCCTCGGTGATCTCATCCCACTGTTTCACTTAACTGCCTTAATTTCCCAGGTAATTATGAATAGATCTCCATGACAAAAAGTCACCGATACAGCTTAGAAAGCTGAACTTGGAGAGAGCGGAGCTGAGCTGCCTGTGGATGGGTTCCCATTGATTAGTGCCAGACCTAAAGCTCAGGTTTAAACCAGTGCAAATATACTTGCCCTGATTGTCTCCTGAATTCGAAACATTAATTTTTATTTATTTTTTTTTTAAAGCCCTGAGTTGGGAAGGCTTAGTGACGCTGATTTCAGCATCCTGAAAAGAAAACAGCATCATGTGTCCTTAATTCCATACAAAGGTTTTTCTGGTCATGGAATCATTTATAGTGATGATGAATGTAGTCAGTTCTTTGAGCAATTTCCCATGATTTTGAGAGTAAATATGTTTTTTTTTTCTTCCCCACTTTAAGTTTGCTATCTAACACATTGTAATACCCCCTCTCTCCTGCAAGACCTTTTTGTTCCAGAGTTTTGCATTGGTGATTGCTCTGAATAAAGTTAAACTTCACAGTAAGTTTAGGAAGACTACTTTAATAAAATCAGCCACAAGCTAAATAATATGAAGAGTATGTGAGAGGGCACATAAAAACATACAACTTGACAAATTAAAAAACTCCTCTGGAGCTTTTTTCACGGTGGCATTTTTCACGGTGTTGGCTAGTTGGGGCAAAATTAGTGGAGCACTTTATATAACACGAGAAATTATCCAGTCTCTTGTCCCAGGAGCATATTGCTGCTACGCAGTGAGCTGAATTTCGTGCTCTAGAACAGACCTGATCCTACCCCATTCAGCTTAGGATCAGTGCAGAAGTATCTACCTGATTCACTTTGCTAATTGCAATTGTTTTCCAGAGGGTAAATTCACCACAGCAGATATTAACTGAATGAGTTTAGACCAGAACGTGAGCATAGGAGGGTCACGTAGCCGTTAGCGCAATAAAATCATTGAGGTGATTTCAAGTTTGTTATTAACCAACACAGCAAAACAGAAATAGCTTTATTTTATAGCGATGGATAATCCTATTTTGCTCAAATTACTGTAGAGGAGTCATGAATAGATAGAGGAGGTGGTGTGTGAATACTGTAGAAATACCAACGATAAGAACAGCTTCAGCAAAGCCGCACTGGACTTGCTATAAATGACAAATGTTAAGGAACACTTGCTGGGGCTTTTGGGCTTTCTTTGTCCTACTCCAGAAGCAGATGTTGCGGCAGGCGACGCGAGGCTTTCCACAAGTTCATTTTGCTCATCCTTCAGCTGTTTCACCACCGGTAGGGTGACTCCCCCCTCTCAATATCCACTTTGCAATTCTTTCTAATTATAATTCTGAAGGGCATACAATTCTATGGTATTTAGTATCGTGTATGTACATAACTTTCAGGATGCATATAGGTAATATTCAGTGTATTTTACTTGTGATTACAGTCAAGGGTGCCCTCGAGTCTCTGAAGTAAGAGGTAGATTTTTTTTTTACAGTGGCAAGACAACTTCAGAACCACGTGCACGTTTAAATCTTCGTGCAATTCCATATGGGATAGAGAGAAAATCTATTCCAGCGGCGCTCAGCGTAACAGCGCGGTAATACTGTAAAATCAGTTCTGTAAGCGTGAGAGGAATCCACCGAAAACCTCAAGCGAGGCGAGTCTCTACAAAAATCATAATATGCAGGAGGAAGTAGTAATTAATGAGTTGGCATTATTCATAAGCTCATTGTAGCTGGGAATTACCCGGAGAAGGAACGGGTGAGGTGATCATAAAAGGAATGTTAATTGTGTATTTTAAAGACAAGCATAAACGTCTGTAGAACTATTTAAAACGGGCCAGTTCTAAAAATTCTGACTGCACATAAATAAGACTCGAAGAACAGGAGGGGGTCTGTAACACAGCCAAGAGCTAAGTGGTAATGTTTGGGTATGAACAGGACGCAATAAAAAAATTGGAATGGCCACGGTAGAGTCTTTGAGCTCGTGATTGATTGAAGGTAGAGGAGAAGGAAGCGGGGAGGCAATAGGGGGGGTTTGGCTGACGTCTCTCCGTGGGGAACAGGGAGGTGGGAGGCTGCCCGACGTAACCTTGCTGTGACTTTTGCCCCACGCCTGTTTGGTCAGGCAGTTATCTTACGCGGAAGTTACACGGGATAAACAGAGGTTCAAGTCTTACAGGTAATCTGCATAAACAGCCTGGAAACCAGGTGATTCCCCAGAAGCAAAACGGTGGAGCTCTGGGTTTGGCTCGTTGGAATTGCGGAGTGAAACCCCAGCGTACGTGTCAAGCAGCTGTCGGTTGGAGGACAAATTCTAGAGACTTTGTTGGAACGTAATTGCTTTTGAATTTTTAAGCCGGTGTAAACTTTTCGTAAGAAAGATTCTCGGTGTGTGTCCCCACGTGTGTGGTCAAAAAAGGGCAGAAATTCGCAAGAGGAAGAGAAAGTCAGGAAAAGAATCTTCCTGAAGTTTGACGTGGCGGAATTTCTAATGTCTGTGTGTTGGGAAATGAGAGTCTCCAAGAATTTAGCTTATTGAGTATCTGATGTGTAAGATCACGTCTTCCAAGGCCTCCTGCCCTATGCAGAGATGGAAGCAGTGACCTGTACCGTTACTCAACCCTTTCCCCTTTTTACTTACAACTTTACTCACGCTGCAGTAATTGAGGCTGAAATTTTCTGCAAAACTGCAGTGGAGAAGGAGTTACGATGTCAACACAGCAATAAAACCACACAAAACTCTTTGCAAAATCATCCCCTGAAAACACGGGGACTTTCCCCGTCTTCGTTGGTCTGTGCCCCAGTTTTCCCTCGGAGGGACGGCGTTTGGTACTCGATGTCATCAAGATAAACCCAAGCATGTTTGTGTAGCGTCCTGTCGTTACGCCGATGAGTGGTGTGATAAAACTACGAGGAAATACAGAATTTAGCGTTTGGTTTGTTTGGGTAGTTGTTGAAACGAAGCCTTGCTAGAGCTTCGGGCACCCAAAACGCCGGCCCAAGCTGTTGGATACTCTCAAAGCGAGTCCTGGCGCTACCCAAGAGTCGTCCCGTCTGCGTGTGTTTAAAAATAACCCTCCTCATTCTTTTTATCTCTTTGCTTTTTACAGTGAGTGTTGAAAAAGTGGAATTAAAGGGACTGGCACACAAGAAGAATGAAAGAAATGTTGAATATTCCTTTGAGGTAGGTTTTGGTGATCGGTCGTGGGTTTGGTTGTTCTTCCTATGAAGGAAGGGAGGACAATACTGAAGGAGGAGTTCGAGAAGTTCGCAAGCTCGATGGTTAAGTCCCAGAAATTGGTCTAGTGGAGCTCTTTTGGCATGGGTGGTAGTCATAACTTTAATCAGTAATTTGCAAGTGTTCATAAATGGCTGTTGATGAACATTTGTGGATGATGCAGAGATTGGTAAGTGGGACAAAAGAAAAAAAAACACAGAAATACTCGCTCTGACGCAGCAAAGTATATTTTTAGGGGAAAATACCACGCCGCGCTTACAGACTGGTTGTGTAGGTGCTGGAATGCAGAAACTGGAAAGAACTTCAAGTCTTAATCTGGACAAATGAGATTTTAGACTCTTGGGGCACTGCTGCAGGTATTGGTGAAGAGGTAGGCTCGTCACTTCTCTTTGCATCCAGCACTGATTTTTAAAATCACTCGAGGTTTGAGGAAGACGCCGTGTGGTGAGAGACTTAAAAACCTTGCCTGAAAGATGACTTTCGGTATCCTATGAAAACGTTTCCAAAGGAAAGAAGCTATTTTATGGTAAAAGAGGGCGTCAGTCTAGCAGAAAGAAGCACAACAGGAACCGTCGTCTGAAAATTGAAGCCAGACTAATTCAAACTGGGAGTGAGACTCGTTTCTTTGGAACGACAGAGGTTAGCCACAAGCTGCTTGGAGAAGTGGCTTCCTTCCCCCCCTCGTTTTTGCGCAGCTTTTGGAGGTTTGGGCGCTGCTCATCATTTCTGTGGAGGGATGACTTCATCCCGTGAAACCTGGTGTTAACAACGGAGACAGATTCCGGGTGCTGGCGAGCCAGAATGACAAACTGCTTCCCTCCCGTCTAGCCGGAACGACGTATTCCAAAATTCAGAATGCAAAGCCCAGAAAATGTCTTTGGTTTGCTTAATGAGGCAGCGGAGCCAAACAATTGGTGAGAAAAAGAACACTCCAAAGAAAACGAACAGTAGAAAGTGATTCTTGAAAACTACCACCCAAGGAAGAGCGTCGGTTCAGCGTCTTGTTGTGCTGTTGACAGCGTCAACCTCCGTGTGACTCGATTCCTGGGTAACGTTCTGAATTTTCTGAAGCCCATGATTGTTCCACATGTCGTCAATAACAGGGAGGAATTTTTTCCAAGGGGTTTTAAAAATCTCTGGACTCTTTACGTATTGGTATCTTGTGGTTTGCCCAAGAAAGGTTGGACCGAGTGATCCTTGAGGTCCCTTCCACCCTGGTGTTCGAGGATTCTACGATCTTTTCCTATTATAAATTTGCCTGTAAATAACAGGAATTATTTTTTCACTTGGCAACTTCTAACTGGAAGAACAGCGTTAGGCTGAGCTACTAAATTGCTGTTTGCTATTAACTGTTTTGTTTAGTAGCTTGGGAATAGGAGGTCAGCGGATGGAGCAGCTTAGTGTTTTCAGCGTCACTTTGCGACGCTCTTGTTCCCTGCATTTACTGCTCCCATTAATGTTTTAGAAGCGTTGCAAATCGGAAGAAGTTCGCAAAACCTAAGTCACAACGAACGTCGGGTTGTTTCAAAACTGGAAAGGAAATTTTCTGGAGCCGTTCACGAATCTAAAAAAAAAACTTTATCACAAACTTCAAAAAAAATACCCCAACAAAAAACCCCACAGGCTTTGTAAAACTAGAAACAGATTAAGTTTTCTTTCTTTTTTTCTTTTTTCTTTTCCTTACTTTTTGTGCAACAGCAGCTCTGCAGAGAGGAAATTCCTCCATTATGTAATGTATTTTGAAATAACTCTCGCCGGTCTTTTTGGCAGCGTTGGGACGGCTGGAAAAAAACTTTGTGTATGTTTTTGGTTGTCACTGAAGCTAACGTCGGGCGAGAAGACGGCCTCCTGCTCCTTCGACGCGTAAAACCACCTTCTCCCCGTGAAGAAACGCCCCAAATCCCAACTCCCTGACTGGATACCCGAAGCCCGAAGGGACTTAACGTTGGCCGGGCTCATATTTTTGACTTTTGGCTCAGCTAAACTCGTCTCCCAACCCATAAATGCCTTCGGATCGAAGAATGCAGTGACTTAATGCCGAAAGCCTACGGGAAGAGCCACCAAACCGTTTCCTTTTTTTAGGGGGTATAAGAGGTGGTGCCTAAAGAAGGAAGCTCGAGGGGCAGCCCCGAGTTTCCCTTCGGAGGTTTTGCTGCTGCCTTCGACTGGGCGTGACGCGCGGAGTCGATTTCATTATAAATAGGCCCCGTCGTGCCATGGCGGGTTGTTCGGGTCGCACAGTCGCGTCGTACGAGCCAGCTGTTCTCTTTGACAATAGCAATAAGAAGGAAAAAAAAAAAAGAATTTCCATTACTTAGCAGTCTGTTCCTTAATCCTGGGTGTCCGTGGGGACGACAAAGTGCTTTTTTAAGCGTTCAGAGTGGTCTTTAAGTATAACAGCAGCGAGAATCGGGCGGCGAGGGAGGACGGAGTAATAGTCACTTGTGCACAAAAAAAAAGTTTTTCCTTCTTGACGTCCCACCTTACAGACTTTCTCACTGTCTGTGGGGGATATTTCATGCCTATTATCGATCTTTTGGAACCAAACTTAAATCCCTGGCTGTTAATAAACTGAATATTCTTTTTTTTTACTTCCTAAGGTCCTGTGGTCTGATTCTTCAGTGACGTTGGTAACCAAATCTTCCACCGAAGTGACTGAATTTATTTCAAAGGTAAAGGCGATAACGAGAAATACTTGGCCAAGGGAGAGAGACGTTTTGTCCCTCTCTGTCATTTTGTTCAGTGCCATTTTCCAAAATGTGCTGAGATAATACGGGCAGATGGAATTTCATAAAGTGTTTGACTTCTAAATTGCTGTTTGACTTCTAAATTGCTGTGCCTTGAGCCTCGGTGGAGTAACAAGTCCACTTATAATTTGTAATATCTTCCTCCACTTGTAGCTGTCTCAGCTGTATCCAGAAGAAAACTTGGAGAAGTTCATTCCCTGCCTAGCTGGTCCAGATTCGTTTTACCTAGAACGGAACCACATGGACCTGGAATCGGACCTTAGGTACGCTGGCTGGCTTTTTTGTTGTGACTTTTTGGGTTTTTATCTCGACACTTGGCTTTTTTGTCACCGAGTGGACGAAAGAAACACGAAATAGAAATGTGTTCATATTCTAAATTACTTTCAAGAAATTCGAACTGGATCCCAGGCGTTATTTCTTGATGTTCCAGTGCACAGGAATTTTTCAGGAGTTCTTTCTTCCAAAATATAGATGCTAATAATACTCTGTATTAAGCTTCTTGGAGAATTGACATTTCCTTTTTCCATGTTGAAAAGAAATAGAGGATCGCTGGCTTTGCAGAAGCTTGGTCTGGGCTCAAAAACCAGCCAAAACTGCTTTAAAAAACCACCAAACCAGACCAAAACTCAGAAAAAAATGCCTCAGTAGTCGTCCTTCTGTACTGAGGGATGAGTTGTGAGGATTCCCCCCTCACACACGCTTTCACAGGGATTTGTATTGTAGTGTTGCTTTAGGTCATTGTGTTTATTCCACCTCGATTTTTAAAAGGCAGGTATGTCTGTATATATTACAGAACCTCCTCGCTTTGTCATAAATCACCTGCTTAATCTAAAACACCATCGTCACCTGGGGCAGGTTGCATCGGTTCCCTCCTTCTAAATATTGAAATACTCAGAAAATCGGAGGGACTTTATTTTCTGTCGTCTCTACCGATGCAAAGTATTAAATGGAAGAGAGAACGTGTGCTGCTGTTGAGCTGGCAACAGTCTGCAAATCTAGGTTAATAGAGCAGCAATCTGCATTCGCACAGCGGCGGTTGGATCTTTGGAGCAGAGGGAGAAGCTGTTGAGAGCCACATATTTGAAAAATTCAGAAACAAACGGGGTTTTCCACGTGTGCGTGTGTAGTTGAATTTTTTTTTTTTTACTCAAAGACTTTTAAGAAATAAAGATGTGGTCAAAAAATGCCCCTCTTTTTTTTTTTTTAAACAATTTTCCGTTAACGCTTTCAAATCCATAGAAGGTTTGGCAAAAGGCAGTCGAGTTTGCGTGGCAACGAGAAGTTTGGTCACGATGAGAGAACTTCCTTTATATATTGCAGTTTTGGAGAGTGCCTTTTTTTGTTTTTTTTCCCCAAAAAAGAGGAACAGCAATCCCAGGGAAAATGTGACAGAAGTTTTACAGCCTTTCCCCTTACTCTGCCAGGCTCTGCATCTGCTGTTTATCTCGAAGAGGAGAAAATTAAATAAGAGATCCATCTAGATTTCATGGTCTTTGGGAATTTGCAAGGAAATTTTCAAGTTCATATCTGAATGTTTTCTAACTTGCAAGCGTTCAGTGTTCTTAAATTGAGCATTTTTGCTGAAAGCGACTCAATGGTAACGTGTTTAAATAGCGTTAAGGATTAGAACATCCACGTGGCTCAGGTAAATTGATTCAGAATTTCTTGGTGTCCCTGAAGTGTTTTAGAAAGAGCTTTCCTGGTTCAGTTCCAAAATTTCCAGCTCACTTTCAGAATGTCCTGTACCATCTACAATCACGATTGCACAGGCGGCCGCAAACCAAATCTAACAGAAGGGCTGGGGGGTTTCTTTGCTTTCCATGAACTTTGCAGGTATTTGGCCCCGTTACCTTCCCACGTGGTGAAAAACGACCACGTTCGAAAGTTCTTCAGCGCTTCGTCTCCCTCGCAGCAACCTCAGAGCTCGAGTAAGTTTCAGTAAAGTTGGAAAATGGATTATTTTTTTTTTTTTCGCACTGATGATGCCCATTTCCTGAACTTGACGCCGTTCATAACTTCTGCTCCCTGTTTTATTTTTTAGATCCTGGCAACCCCTCCCTTTATAAAGTAGGAACTACGCTGGGAACATCTGGAAGGTGAAATATTTATTGCCTTTACATTTGTTGCGGTTAATTGTAAAGCCCCGTTACCTAGGGAATTCTCTCTCTCCTGTGGGGATTTGTTTGCATCTACACTTTCATATTCATATCTGTAGAAGATTTTAAGAAATTCTACCCTTGACGTGTGGTCTGCCCAAAGCAGAAATGGTGAGAATATCCATGAGAGGTACTACGAGCATTTCTAGTGTTTGTATATTCTTAAGAAAACACATATTAATAACTGCAAGAGCTCTGTCTAAGCGCTCAAAGAAAAATTTCACAGGGAGTTGGCTGCAAAGAGAACAGAACTGAGGTGACAGGTGGTTTGCAAGTCAGAATAGGACACGAGACGGTTACTGGAAACAGGAAATAGAGTTCAACTTTTGGAACAGCTGTTCTAAGCAGCATTTCTCGAAATATTTAACCACTGTGTCAAGTTGTAATGGGCTCAATCCCATATTTAAAAGGAATAATGATCATCCCAATTGTGGGCACAGATCTGGTCATCCCTAGTGTAAGTCTTGGAGGGTGAAGGGAGACTAGAGCGTCACTGAAAGGGTTTGTTTTTTTTCTCTACAGTGTACTTGAATGTTTCCTTATTCCACAAGGGTTTTCCTTCCAGAGTGACGAAGGAAACCTCTTCCATGGGAGGTAGAAGTCAGCCCTGGGAAAAGAAAGAAGGAAAGAAATTCTCTTCCCTTTGGTTAGCATTTAACAAACTCAGAACTCCTTCTCTTAAGAGGGAGTTTCCATTTTCTCCACAAAAACCAGAGTGCTCCAAGGAGCTGATATTTTGGGGTTTTTTGCCACTTCCACATGTAAAAAAAAATAATAAAATCCCACAGGATTATATTTGGGCTTTTTTTTTAATAATGCAAAGCTCAACCACGGCTGTTCCCTCTAAACCTTTTTTAATTCACAGAGAGGTAGCAGAACATATATTATCTGTGATTAGAGGAGGAAACCACTGCTAAAGCTGAAGACGAGGTTTCCCGTTGGCCGCAGCCGGCGCAAATCCGCACCGCGGGTCAAACAGCGCGGGTTCCACCAGAAATCCTGGAAGATCGGTGTGGCCGTAGTAGCTAAACTCCAGGTGATGCCACCTTCAGCGTGCTAAATGGGATTCCTTCCCTCTTTTTCAGGCCCATCTGTGGAGTGGCCGGCATTCAGTCTTCTCAGAACCACGTTCAGCACTCGGCCGCCGCTCCCGTGGCGCTGCCCCACTGCTCCCACGCCGGAGGCGCCGGCTCGTCGCTGGCTTACCGCGCCCAGCTGGACTCCTCCGCGTCGCCCATGCTGATGTCTTCCAGTCCCCAGACCCCTCCGACGCAGGAGCAGAACGGCATCTTAGACTGGCTCAGGAAGCTGCGGTTGCACAAATATTACCCCGTCTTCAAGCAGCTCACGATGGAGAAGGTAGGGCAGGATGGCGGGGACGGGTTTTTAAATTATGCTAGTGGGGGGAGAGGAGCTGCAAACACGCGCGTGGCCGGTTCCAGGAGGTACTGGCAAACGCTGTGAGGGTTTGTCCTATCTCAAAGCCATCAGAGTTTGAGGAAAACCTCCTTTCTGTTCTCCACCTGCGCTCTGTGAGGGCCTGGGCTGTTCGACGGCTGCCACCTGGTTCAGAATTCTTCACCCGAAGGTCCAAGTTAGCTTAGGAGCTCTGCTTGCATTCCTAAAGTTCCTTGATCGTTTGGTTTCTGCTTCTTCGTTGATTTTTCTCCCAAAATACTCTGTTAAAAATCAGATTCCCAGACGCTTCTGACATAAACACCACCAGGTGGTACCTGTGAACAGGAGTGAACGTGAGGTCGTTGTTTTCTGCAGAAATTCTCAGGGCAAACCAGTCGCTTGCGTATTTGTGGGGCAGAGTCACGAATGGTACCTGCCTGTGCTGAGTTTTCTCTAAATAAAGAAAGAAATCCTTTTACAACATTTACCCAGCTCCATCTGTGCAAGCCTCGTCCTCTTCACTGTTTTTTAGCCTTGAACGCCCTCCAGTGGAGTGCTGAGGTTGAGCCGGGTCTAAACTGGGAGAGCTTTGTGCTGGGGATAGCGTGTTGTACGTATTTAATTAGAATCAGCCACCAGAGTCTTCTGATTAGATTTTCTTCATTATGGGAGCGGAAATATACATAGTGGGTCTTTTTTCTTTAACGAAGCAGCAAAATTGTGCGTATTCTAGTGTGTTGTGAGAAGCATTTATTGTTGTTTGTACTTTGCTGGCTTTAATTTTCATGACGTTATATTGTAAATTTATATATTTCCATATTCTGCGTCTAAATTTTTTTTATATCATTTAATTTGAGGGTTTATTTTCCAGTTACACTGATGAGATGACTGTATTCAGTGGCACAGCTAGGAAAACTTAAGAGGAATTTTTAAAAATAAGCAAATCCTTAAACTTAGAGCACATTATAGCACAAAGTTCTGTTTTAATACACAAATTACTTTATCGTGAGCACTTAATATAAGCACACATCTAATTTAATTTAATCTACGGATGTTCTTTCTTTCATGCCAGTCCCCCACACTTTTATTTCCCACTGATCCTATCATTTAAAACTGGAGTAGAGAGTTTCCTTGAATGAATATATGTTAAAAAATGGCTTGAAAGTTGCCTTTCAGAACCGATCTCTACTGAAAATGTAACTGAGAACATTTCAGGCTGGAAAACTAAGCGCACATTTTTTTCTCTCCAAGTTTCTGAGTCTTACTGAGGAAGACCTGAACAAGTTTGAATCCCTCACCATGGGAGCAAAGAAGAAGCTCAAGACTCAGCTGGAGCTGGAAAAGTAAGTGGAAGGGGGGGGGACAATTAATTGTCTTTTTAAGGTCATGAGATACTTGATGCAGGTTTTACAACAGTCTTTGTTCCCCAGACCACAAACCTGCCGGGATTCCCAGCTCTAAATAGGGGTGATGCTCATCTCCCTTCCTCTGCAGCTGTACTGGTTCCTTTGAAAAGCTCTGGAAGAGGGGGCTTAGTAGAGAATAGTCAGTATTTCCTGGCTTGCTGCTGCCGGTTCAGGGTTGTGGTAAGGATAAGGATTTGTGAACTCCCTTTCTTAATAGGATACGGCAACCCGGGCGTAACGTAGCGCCCGCATTCACCTGTCACATCCACAGCTCTTCTGTAGAAGGGGATGTTTTTTAAACAATTCACAAAAGATTCGTACCGTTGCTTTAAACTTCTTTAAATGTACGTACTTTAAACTTCTGCGGTTGGGCAGATGGGCAAAACCCATTGAGATTTTTGGGGCTTAGCACCCACCAGCGATTCACAGCGTAGGAGAGAACCAGGCAGGCGAGCCCCCGAGCTGGAGGATTTGCACACGTGATGAAGTTTTATGTAAAAAAGGCCAGTGCTCCGTGGAAACTGGTGCGACAGACTGTCATATTTTTTATATCTCCACTTAGAGGGAAATGTTTATTCTGAAGCTCCTGCAGCGGCTTAAAAAGCAATTAAAAAATCCAAACCCAAGCTCGTTTATCGGAGCTCCTCGACAGCGTTTGTCATCCGTCTTAGTTTGTTCCAGATGTGTTTGCAAAACGAAAGCTTTGGGCTGCTTTTGGCTTCTCTTTGGTTTTGGTGTGCACGTCTGGGTTTGGGATGCGCTCCTGTAGTGCGTGATGGAATTTAGTCTGGTTTTACCTTGCACGAATAAGAGCATTATTTTTGTAATCAGGTAGTGAATAGTCCAAAAGTAACTGCTGGCGAGGAGCTACGGTTGAGATTGATGCAACTCCCAAAATGTTTCCCTTTTACGTTAGCAGAACATGTAGTGGATTATTTAGCGGGTGCTGTCCGCTTCGGTTTCCTTCAGAAACGGATTTATCTGCTGTTGCGCTTTAGCCAGATTCTCTTTCTTCATGCCCCTTAGAGAAAAATCGGAGAAACGGTGCCTAAACCCCGCAACACCTTCTTCAGTTACGAGCAGCGGCGTGGCGAGGGTTCCCCCTACGACGCACGTGGGGCCTATCCAGAGTATTCGTGGCAACCACGCCGCAGGTAAGCAAGAGGAGCCAAGGACGCTGCTGCGCTCTTGGGGCTGAGCGTGTCCTAGCACAAGCTTGTTCTTACGCTGCTTCTTCACCTGGCTTAAGCTTTATCTCCTAACGCGTCGTTGGCTTAATAGGGAGCAGTCAAAAAGTCCTATTCCTGTGTATATGGAGTGCAATAAGAAGTTGGTTTCCTCTTCTCGGTTTCCGTGCGAGCGGCTCGCTGCACCCGCCAGCGACTGTTCCGCCTCCAGACTCCTGCTGCTCAGCCACTGCGTGTGTCTCTAAATCTTGAGCGTCGCTGTGTGTCAGACAGGGTCGTTAAACAGTTGTAATTAAGTCCTGGCAAGCAGTTGTTCCCGCTCTCTCTTGCACTCCCTAACTGCTCGTGCACACTTTATCTGCAGAGCTGCGAGTTGATGTGGATCAGCCAGCCCACCCCCTGCCCCGGGAGGGCAGCTCCTCCGAGTACTCCAGCTCTTCCTCCAGCCCCATGGGGATCCAGACGAGGGAAGAGAGCTCGGACAGCGCCGAGGAGAACGAGAGACGTAAGCAGAACCAACCCGAGAGGGTGCCCACGTCACCGGGCTTTGTGTGACGAGGCGGTTGGGTTCACGGGTGTTTCTGTCCCTAGGTTTAGAGATTCACTTAGACGGTTCGGAAAAGGAGAAGCCGGTGATGTTACTGAATCATTTCACTTCGAGCTCTGCCAGACCCACGGCTCAGGTCTTACCGGTGCAAAACGACGCGGGCTCCAATCCGTCCGGCCACCACGCTCTGCCGATGCAGATGATGTCAGCGGCCTCCACTCATATCACCCCCATCCGGATGCTAAATTCGGTGCATAAATCAGACCGTGGCAATGCAGACATGAAGCTACTTTCATCGTCTATGCATTCTCTTTTATCTTTAGAAGAGAGAAATAAGGTTTCTCCCGGACCTAGGGGCAGCATAAAAATGGAAAAGAGCTTTGGAAATTCAGTGGTGGATGTAATGTCTGCGTCTTCCCCCCACCAGCCCTTGCAAGTGCTGTCGGGGGCTGCCGAGAACAGCTCGCCCACCTCTACTATTAACTTTGGCCCTCGAACCAAAGTCGTGCACGCTTCGACTCTGGACAGAGTGATCAAAACAGCTCAGCAGCCGGGATTAATAGTAGAAACGAGCACTGCTGCCACCGTAACGTCCAGCACAGTCTTCCACGTGGCTCGTCCACCCATCAAACTCCTGGTGTCTTCGTCTCTTCCTACCGATTCTGCCATGGCCGGACAGACTTCCTGCTCCAGTAATATGCAAATAACGGTGTCCCCTGCAATAATCAACCCCCGGACTGCTCTGTACACAGCCAACACCAAAGTTGCCTTTTCTGCCATGAGCAGCGTGCCGGTGGCGCCCATGCAAGGCAGCTTCTGCGCCAACAGTAACGCAGCCTCCTCCGGCAGCCACCCCTCCACGTCCTTCGCCACCATGGCCAACCTGCCCAGCTGCCCCGCGCCCAGCTCCAGCCCCACGCTCTCCTCCGTGGCCGAGAACAACTTCTACAGCAGCAGCAGCAGCAGTAGCGGCGGCGGCGGCGGCGGATCCGCAGGGAGCAGCATCCCGGTCCCGAATCAGAACCATCACCACCATCACCACCAGCAGCAGCAGCAGCAGCCGCCGCAGCCGCCCGGGTGCATGGTGTGCAGCTCCTGCGGCTGCAGCGGCAACTGCGGTTCGAGCGGCATGACCGTGAGCTACGCCAACTACTTCCAGCACCCGTTTTCGGGGCCTTCCATGTTTACTTTCCCGTTTCTGCCCTTCAACCCTCTGTGTAGCAACGGCTACATCAACACGCAGCAGTACAACAGCAGCACCGCGTTCCCCGTGGTGCACACCGCCTACAACAGCGGCATCGCCCCGGACTCCGTCATGACGGGGCAGTCGACGTTCGCGGTGCCGCCGATGCAGAACTTCATGGCGGGGACGGCGGGGGTCTATCAGGCGCAGGGGATGATGGGCAACGGCAACGGTTCGAGTCACAAAAAAAACGGGAATCTCTCCTGTTACAACTGCGGGGCCAGTGGTCACAGAGCTCAGGACTGCAAACAGCCGCCCATGGATTTCAACCGACAAGGTAAAAGCCGGGCGGAAGGACGGCCGCGGGGCGAGCGTCACCCTCGGCCGAGGGGAGCAGCTGCTGAGCCCTGGGGCACAGCGCTGCAGCTTTTCATTTCTCACCCACATTGGAAAAAAAAAAAAAAGAAAAAAAAGCTGTTCTTGAAAGCTTGTGGTTTGGAGCTTTGTTGGCAAAAGCTGAAACTTCAGCGTGGGCCCCGTCCCCTGCCCCGAACTTGTTTCTGCGAAGGGGAGGGAGCTTCGGTGGACGGGACAGGATGGAGGGGAATTGTTGTTGTACCTCGGCATCCAGGTCATCTTCGGTTATAACTCCAGGCAGGAAACAACCAAGAGAGAAGTGTTACTTCACCAAGAGCACTTTCTAGTCCCTTTTTCTTTTTTTTAAATTATTAGTGGAGTTTGTGTTGCTAATAGCGGCCAGTGAGGAAGAAGCGATGCCGCCTCCTCAGGCCTGGGTTGGAGAAGAGTCTTGTTAAGCTGAACTCCATTTCATTCATTACATTCCCATTTAACCTCATCCCAGACAAAATCTTGCCAGCCCTAAACCTGCATCTATAGGAGAGTACGTTTCGATTTTGGCTGCTGACACATCAGCCTCTTCTGTAGCTTCGCCACGGCACTGCGAGCCGGTGCTGCGTTGTAATATTGTCATACTATTCAGATCTTAGTAATATTAATAGTAATAACAATATGTATGTTTATAATAATATTAATAACAATATTAATAGTATTGTCTAATAAGAAGCAGGTTGCTTTAGGAAGTTCTGCGACTTGACGGGCGCAAAAAAGCTCGACGTCGTGTAATTCTTCTGTTTCCTCTCCCGCAGGTACGTTCAGGCTGAAATACGCTCCTCCCTCTGAAAGCCTTGACTCCACAGACTGATAGTTTATCCGGAGAGAAAATACTGTTAAGCCATGGAGATCCGAGGAGATTGAAATACAAAACTGAGACGTCCAGTTGCTGTTAAGCTTAATGTATTTTTTAATCCAAAGGTGCTTTACTTTATTAGACTAGGTAGGAAATCTAGCTTAGGGGTGCGTCGGACCCATTTTCGATTGCCAAACTCGAGCTTGGATCTTGCCGTTGGAACTCACTGACCACAGGACTGGATGGATGGTGGAGCTGGCCCAGCTGCCTTTTCTCCTGCAACACCCGATGTCCTTGGGTTTTGCCGGGGAACGTCGCCGTACGAGGACTCTCGAAGGTGAAACGTCGTAATTCCAGGGCAGCTGCATCCCGAAGGGGAAGCTGGAGGCTGAAGGTAGGAGCCGGCCGTTCGCCAGAAGGACTTTGGCACCCCTGGGCTAGGTAAAATATCTACTTTTTTTCAAAAGTGATCAGGCACTAATCTCTGGGATTTTTAAGGATTGCACTACAGAAGAATGTAAAACTCTTCAAGCTTTCTGCACTTTGAGCAGACGGTGTCACTCTGAGACCAGTGCAAGAGGCAAAGAAGTTCCAACTTGGAAAAAATTGGCACCAGCAGGCTACGTGACTTAACCACACAATAAAAATCTGAAGTCGGTCTCTCCTTTCCCCTCCAAAAGAACACACCCGCGGCAGTTTTTTGGTTCCTTCTGGAAACAAACTTGAGCTTCGTTGTCTCACTTTCCTACTAGATAGTGCTGGGTTCCCAGCAGCGGAATAAACTTAGTTTCCAAGGGTCCAAGTCCCAGAGACTCCAGAGTCATAAAGGCTTCAAGGATATTTTCCTGTAATACACAAAACAACCTTTACGTCCTGTTACTGTATATAGGTCTCTTTCACAGAAACCTTATTATTCTGCTTTTGTAAATGAATTTTAAACCATCCTAAAAAAAAAAAAGAAAAAAGACAAAAAAAAAAAGAACTCTGGCAGCAGAGTTTGTAAGCTTTTGCTTTACTTTATATAAAAAACAAACAAACAAACAAACACAAAACCAACCTTTGACTCCTACCCCCAAGGCTTTTGCTACAGGATTCTGAAGTGGTAGAAGTCAAAACATGTAAAAGGTAGTAAACTTCATTATTATCAAGACTTTGAAGGGTTTACTGTCAGCCTCCTTCGTTGCCGTAGATTGTAGATGACTAGCTTCGGTGTTAACTACTTAGCGTACGTCATTTGTGGGTGACAAACCTAAATTAGGACTCGAGAAGGAAGCCAAACGAACCTTTGAACTGCTCATGTGAAACAGTTTGGTCCTGTCTGCTTGCAAGAAGACCCTAATCCTCACGGCTCACCCGAGGAATCCCGACGGCGTTGGGCGGGCGAGGCCGTCTCTCCGAAACGCCTGACGTAGCGAATATTTGCATCCCGCAATTCGGAAGACACCTTTACAAGTCTGAAGCCTTGTTTACACGTGGGAGGTTATTTCTCACGGCGATTTCATCCGCGCCAGGATGAAGAGCAAGCTTGCGTAGCGGCGCAGCTGACCTGCGCTCGGGAGCGAGGAGGAGGAGGAGGAGGTTTCGAAGCGGCGCGGAGCTGCCCGGAGGAGGTTGGGCCTTAACGACGAAACATCAAGTGTGAGGGGTGGGTAAGGCAGTAGCTCGACGGTCGAGACCTTCCTGGACCGTGTTGGGAGGAAAGAAAACGTTCTGGGCCATCCTTCAGCGCTGCCGGGCGGGCATCGACCTCACAGGATAAATGAGCGTGGCTGGAAAGAAACCAGCCTCGGTCCAGGCAGCGAGCTGCGGGTCGCAGAACCCACAATCTAAATTCGCTTAAACATTGGGTCTGACGTGAAAAAAAAAAGTTTATTCCTATGCGGTGAAAAGATAACAGTAATTGGATTTCTCGGCCCAGCTCGCGCTCCCTGCGGCGCCGCGCGCGCTGTCGAAGCGCTTCCGCTCGCTCTGCCCGCGTTCCAGGAGGTCGCGGGTGTTCGAAGGAAAATTCGGACCCGCAACACTAAAGCGATGAGAACTGACAGTGCAATTTACTTTGCCTTAATGAGCTTGAGCCAAGGGTAGGAACAATCTGCCCGACTGTATTACACCGAAGGAGACGCAGTTTTCAGTGGTGATGTTTACTATTTGCAGCTTTGAGGGTCTCTCCAGTGGCCTGGAATACGTGCTGAAAGCCAAACCTTAACGTTCGGGGGGGGGGGGGGGGGGGGCTGTTTTTGACTTTTTTAAAAGGATCTTTTAAAACTGAGTTGCATTTAAATAAGCCGCCTTTCAACACACATGCCCAGTGCTAAAACCCCCTCTCAAAATAGCAAAAATCAACAGCAAAAAAAATAAATTAAAATAGGAATTTCTGTACCAGGTGCGTTTTGGATTAATGCCCAAGGCTGGGCGCGCCGTCTCGTCGAATACTCATCACGGAGTCGAAACCATGAACGAAAGGACTGGAAACCAGAACTCCTGTCCAGCAACCTGCTCCATTCCTTTTCCTCCGAGCTTTCCTTGGGATCGTTTCCTTCGTGTAAAGTCAAGGCCGAGGGGGTTTTTTTTTTAAGTGGCTTACGTGTACTTTGAGGGAACGTTTTTTAAATGGCGAAGTCTGGTTTTAGAGCAAAGTCGAATTCTGAAGTCTTCGAGCATAAAAGCAACACAAGGGAAATGTTGGATGAGCCAGCAGCAGCTGCGGAGCTTTCCCTCGACCAGAGCGAGTTGGGGTTTCAGGTCTGCTCGTGAACGCTGCCCGCTTTGTACCAAGGCCACCCAAAGCTGGGGAGTCCGAACAGAGCACTTTAGTTCCATAAAATAATCCTGAATTTCTTCTTAAAAGGCACAAATCCATCTTTCCCCCCCCCCCCCCCGCCGGAAGAAGTACGGCAGCTTGTTTTAGAATATCAACTCCAGCTTGGCTGGTTGAAAAGAACCCCTTCTTAAAAACCTATTTTTATACGTTGAAAGATGGAGATTTCAAAGAACGTTATTTATTCCTATCTTTGTCCTAAAAGTCTAAAAAAGAATTGGTTCTTGAAATGGATTTCACTGTGGAATAGAAATGAGAATTTTAAGCGTAAGACGGGAGGGAATTCCCAAGCGATCTCCCTGCAGGGGCACGGAGAAGTCAGCGAGGAGCGTCCCTGAGCGACGTGCGGGGCAGTTTCGGAAGCGGATTCCGTTTGGGAGCGTTGGAAACACTCGGAATAGGACGGAATTTCCAGCAAACTCCTCCTCGCGCAGGCAGCCCGCGAATAAATACGCCAAGCCCGGCGCTAAACAGCAGGAGAGCAAAGAGGGAAGCCTTGTTCTAGCGAGCGAGGTGCTGATCCGAGAGCTCCGCTGGGCTTTTTCCTTAAAAAAAGCAACGTCGCGCTCCGCTTTTTTTGTGAAACCTTTTCATACTGCGGTCGTTAAATATCAGCAAACGAAGTGGCAGACTCGCAGAATTAACGGAGGGCCGCTAGAACTCTACCGTTACCCCAAATTCTGTTCTCATGGCCAAGGTACTCAAGATTTGGACGTAGTTTGTGGCGTTCGGCAGAACGACGCTCCTCCCCGAAATAGAAAATTAAAAAAACGGATGGTGGGAAAGCCCTGCAGCTGGGCTGGCTCTTTCTTGGAGCTGTGGATTCGGGGCAGTCCGGGATGCCCCGTTAAACGAGACGGACGTGGGCAAATCTGGCAGAAATCCGCGTCGCCGAGCACTTTGCAAGTCTCGAAGACTTTTTTTATTTCCGGTCGAGGCCCCTGCCCACCGCCGTCCCTCGTAATAAACCCTTGGAACTACCCGTTTGCGCTCGTAAATTTTTCTTACGTGAGCGAGACCCGTGTCGGTACCGAAGCAGAAAGCAAATCCTGTGTGTTTTCAAGTGCAGATTTAACAGCTTCTCTTGGACATAACTTTCCACTAGGAATGAAGGAAACTCCTGCTCCCACTTGAGCCATTTCTTTTACTTCGGTCAATTCTAGTATTACAAAATTGTGCATGTAACTTTATAAATATTTTAAATAGTTTTGTAAATATTTAATATTCAGCTAATTTGATTTTGAATTGTAAATGTCAAGTATTCTGGTATTGGGATTTTTATGTTTTATTATACTTTGTTAAAAGTAAAATTGTACATTTTTAGAATGTTTTTATCTGAGTAAATTTAATGTATGGAAAATAAAGAGTTAAACAGAACCCCTCGGTAGTTTTCTTTCATTTCAGGGGGCTTCACCAGCTTGGCAGCTACCCGGGGGCGGGTTGTTTTTTTCTTTTTTTATTTCCTTTTATTACTCTTGCTGTCTCTCCACCCACAGACATCTGCTTGTGAATCGCTGTCGCTCTCTTCCAAGGAATCCAAACTCCTCTGACTGCAGCCCGGAGTGTTTTATGGGGTGATTGCAGCTGAAATTCCTCTTCCTAGAGGGTGGTAATTCCCCCCCTCCAAGCTGAAATTCCTCCTCGGGGAGGGTGGTAGATCCCCCCCCGTCCGACTCCGAGGGTCAGACCCCTCCACACCCTCCCCTACAGAGATACGATCGAAGGAAGGCGTCTAGAAATAACCACGCGAAGCCTAATTAAGTCGGGATGTAATCCATCCGTATCAGCACTGTATTAATTTTAAAAAAAGCCAACGTTTGTACAGGAATATCAGTCAATCACATCGTAATTACAAGTAGGGTTGTCAGTTCCGAGTTAAAACGATCTCTCACGCGAACGAAACTAAAACGTAGAACAAGCCGCGGTTTGAAAAGTTGACGGTCGGAGTAAAAACACAAAGAACGATTTAAAAAAAAAAAAAAATAAAATAAAGGGGGAAGTAAGCGTTGTGAAGGAGATGCATGCAAAGAGGTGTAGGTAGGTACAAACTGTACACCTTGGTGAGCTAGAGTGCCGAGACGCAGTAGTATTGCTTCTGTCCCCCTCCCCGCCCCGTTATAGTAAATTAGCTTCCAGTAACAGATGTAGTTAGTTCACAGACACATAATATACAAGAGTAATCTCATCCTGCTACGCTTCACTTGACAACGACTCTAGAGGGAAGAAAAAAAAAAGACAACAGGTCCTACGAGATCCCTCTCCTCTGCACAGGCTGCCTCCCTGCTCAGGAAAGTAGTAACACCGAAATCTTCTAAACCCCACGCGAGTGGCAGGAGACTTTCAGCGAAGGAAGAAAAAAAAAAAAAAATAATAAAAATAATTTGTTCGTCGACTCTCGACAGCAACTCCTGGACGTGAGCTGCTTCTAGAAGCGGTTCTCCCTGACCTTCCCCCCCCAAGGTGGTAACGTGCAAAACAAGCGAGAGGCCGGTTCGGCAGCGCGGGGCGGTAATTCCAGGGGTGCTTCCCTTCGGCCGGGCAAGGGAAGGAGGAACCTCCAGGCTGGGGAGGGGCTCATCATTTGGAAATGAGCTCCTTGGAACGACAGCATTTCGCACAGGGGGTTGTTGGAAAGTCATTCCAGCCCGGTGTTTCTTTCAATGTGACCTGTCCAGGTGTGTATTCTTACAGTTAAACACTTCCTAAAACTATAATAAAGCTGTGGTGTTTGGTATGAGTTGTTTCAGAAACCGGCACCGTGCCTAGGGTTTGCAGTGCCACAAAAATAAAAAAGAGACAAAAAGAGTTGTCCTCCCCTCCAGCTCACCCCAAGCGCTCGCCTGAACTCGCTGCAGCGCTGACACGAATCTCATCAAGCTGCAGGAGACAAAAGCTCCGCTTCGGAACATCAAACATAGTTGCTCTCATAAGAAACCTTCCCATATATTTTTTAAAAATTAAAAAAAAAAAAAAAAAAGAGCTTTAAGGAATCGTAGGGAGATTTTTCCAGAAAACTGTCACACGAAACCCTTTAGCTCCTCCCTGGCGCCTGTTTGCTCGTTAAAAAAGTCAATCGAGTGTCCCTTTTTACTTTGCTATTGTCACACGCACAACTGGGTTCCATTCGTCAAGTCCAGAAATGTGAATGTGCCTGTGTGGAATAATTACAGCAGGTTTCAAAGCCGGAGGTGCTCGTCTGTACTGTTAAATAGTCACAACCAAGGCAAGGTAAGATGAGACACCTGCTAAAGCAAGACTATGCTAAGGTACTGAGAGCGTAGGTGACATCCGTTTCTTTCCCTGGGGGGTGTGTGGGGAAGAGTGGGGGTGATGGCCAAGGGTGAACCAAAATCCTAGGCTAGCAGCCGCTCGCGGGTCTTAGACGGAAGGTCGCGCTCCGAAAGTCTCCTGAGAGGCGTACACCATGTAGAGGAAGCCATCCTCGTCCTTCTCGCTCTCGTACACCTCGGATATGGGCGTGGAGACGCTCACCATGCTGTGGCCGTTGACCAGGAGGAAGAAGGCCTGGTTGGAGTTCAGCTGGAGGCGTCGCCTGTGGCGGGGGGGGAAGGAGTTGGGACAGCGATGACCACGCGTTAACAACGGCAAAGCAAAGTCCTCCGACACCGACAGCACAAGGTGTCCCCACCCAAAGCAGCCCAGCGTTTGCTTCCCACCTCACAGTTGTCTTAAATTCACCCACTGGCTGCGTCCGCTGACAGAAGCCTTTGTTTCAGTGGCAAAGCTACACTGCAGGAGGATGTTAAACTGAAGGGAAAGGGAAGAGGTGCTCCGTGCCAGGGCGATCCCTGCGCTACCAGCAAACTCGCACGGCCTGCGGGACCTTTGGCTTCCACCTTAGCTCGACAGCCTCTCGCTGGAAACCTAAACCCAGGCTGACCTCGAGAGATCCCGTGAAAACAGAGGGAGCACGGGCAGAGCTTCCACGTGAAGGCCCCGGACCTTTTCAACTCGCTTTGTCACCAGCTCTGTGGCGTTTAACCTTTGGAGCATCGTGCCCCCCCCTTTTCTCCTCCCTCCCTGGAGAGGCATCACGGGAAGGGCAGAGAGCGACAGACTTCACAGCCTGCGTGGCGCAGGAAACATCTCACTTCGGGGTTTCCCTTGGGATTGTTCCTTGCGGCTGGGAAGAAACAGATCTTTCTGCTAAACTGCCTGCTGGAAAGCAGGTTTGCAGAGAGGAGCTCTCCTACTACTTCACAAACCCAAGTAAGCAAAAGGAGCTCAAGGTATTTGGAGGTAGAAGGAAAGAACAACTGATCAGATACTTCCTGCCGTTGCCACTCGCTGCTGAGGGGCAGCAGCAGCTGAAAACAAGGATTTATTTAGCCTCCCAGCCACAGCCCTGGAAAGGGACCCTTCCAAATCACTCCAGAGACTGTTAATTGTTCTGCCCAGGGCCTTTTAATGTTCAGGAGAAATTCTGAAAGACCTGGGCAATCCGGTTCCTGCTTCCAAAACCCTGTCTCACTTTCCTACTCGTGCAAGAGCCGGGATTCGCTTGCAACAGTTTTTGTACGAGCTTCCGAGGCAGGGAATTGTTTGGACATGCAGGACAACCCTCCGTTTTTACAGCTTGTGGCCTCCCTGCTACATCCTGACCAGCGAAAAGCAAACTCTGGTTTGCTGCTAACTTCCAAGTTGACTGCTTGAGAACTCTTACTAATCATACATTCCTTCCAAGCCAGGAGAAATGCACTTCTAGCCGAATTTCTGACCACAATTTCAGACCACACGACTTCCACTTCGTGGCTATTTCCCCTTTGCCTTTTCTGATAAACAAAGCTCAAGCACCGGAGCGGAGCAGAACTCAAGCTGGGGCGAAAAGACGCTGCTCTGAACGTCTGTTTTTCAAGCCCTGATGCTATCGTGGAGGCAGAATTCATTCCACAATCAAAAGGTGCCAACCTGAGCTCGGGGCTCTGGCTGTGAGCTCAAACTCCCCCTCGAGTGGGCGGGAGGAGGCGGGCACTCTGGAGAGAGACTCCCAGGCACAACACCAAGGAGACATCCCGAAACAGCCACGGAGGAAGCACCGGAGCCCTGGGCCCGAAGCACCCGCGTTAGAGAGGGATTCACAGCCCCACATTCCCTCCTACATCTTCAGGAACCAGTTATTTCTCTTGAAAGCAGACTAATAGCTCAGCTCTTTGCAGAGGTTTATCACCCAGCGAAGCCAAAGGACAAGCACCTTCTGGTGAATTTGTCCTCGCGATGGCACCACTACATTTTCCGTTTTCCCACATGCATACACCGGGCTACGCTAAGAACCGTGGCCTTGGGCTGATGAAATCACAGCATACTACCTGATAATTTTGATTAGCTCGCTCATGTTGACGTGATCTGGCACCAGGAACTTGGTCTTATCCAAAACGGGAAGCTGCTTCTCTCCCTTGTACCTTTCAATGATCACCTACGAAGAAACAGAAAGGAGCAGGAGACGTGAGAGGCAGGAACGGTGCCTGGCTCTACTTTAAACACAGCAAAGGACAAGGATTTTCGCTGAACTCCGTCTCCCTTCGTTGGTGAATGCGGTGACCTCGAACCCGAAAAGGAACACTTAGAATTATCTTCACATCCTCTCGTTTCTGTTCGCAGGAGTCGCTGCACGAAGGGGCAACAAAGAGGGATTTAACAGCGCGCGTCCGCACCTTCAGTGCAGTTTTAGAACAGCTCGTTTTCTGGAATCATTTAGTCGAGCGCTGAATTACCCAGCAAGAAGGAAACCCAAGAAAAGATAAAACACGCTTCCCTCTAACCCCTTACAGTGGCTGAGCGGGGACTTGGGCTGCAAACTCAAGCAGTTTTCACTAGAATTTCTGCAGTTTCAGGCCATCTCTCCCCCAGAATTACACCCTCCAGATTAGCATAATATCCCATTGACCTTCTGTGGTTACTCTAATGCATTAGAGAAAGCTACTTCTGAAGGGTATCAAGCCTCAAAGGAGAGAATTTCCTCCTCCTTAATCTCAGGACAGTGTGCTTAGGAAGCGGTAATTCTGTCAAGGCTGTTAGGCAGTAACTCCTAAACTCACCAGGAGGTTGCAGATTTGCCAATTTCAGCAGCGCCCTGCCCAGCAACTGCATATAGTTCCTGCTTTTAAGCAATGATCTCAGAATTGGTGCACTCCCATTTCCACAGCCACGTGGGGTTGGTTGTTTTTAAGCCAAGGGTAGCTACGTGACACCATTCACTTGGATCATTTCCACGCTCACCAGGTCTGGCCGTGTCGATATTCAGAAGTCACCCAGGTGAAGTGATATTGAGCCAATTTAATTCTATCAGAGGAAGACTTCCTTACACCAGTTTAAATAAATGCTGGCTCATTCTGGGGGGGGAAAAAAAAATACACTGCTATTTTTAAAAAGGTAGTTTGCATCACTGCACCTTCAGCAAGCTGCTCAGGTACCTCTGAATGTTTGCGAAGTAATGTGTCCGTGGCTGACTTAAAATAGAGCTCTGCGAGGTATCAGGAGCTTTCAGTCTGTGGTCACAGAGCTTGGGGATTGCAGCTAACTGGTCTGTGAAAGGTGGGTGAAAAAGCAATGTTCTGTCAGGAAATGGATCTGTTAGGAAGGGGCTTTTGGGGAGAAACACACGTTCCAGAAAAGCCAGAAAATCTCTGCTACAAAATATTATTTGTTCCCATGCCCAACGCCGTGGTGAAACAGCAGCAGCAGCTTCCAGATGAAGTAGTTTAAAGGAAAGCTGAAAAACTTTCGGTTTCTGTTTGACCTGGAGGCAACAACTGCCTCTGTTCAGGAACTTGCACTGGAACGGCAGACAGTTTGCAAGCAGCTTGTTCACAGAAGAATTTCCACTCACAGGGATCATCAGCTCTCCTCACCTAGACCAAAAGTTGAGGTGTTCGATTCAGTCCTCTCTTCTGCATCCCAACATCTCCCGAGACCTTCTCTGTTCCATGAAATGGCCAAAAGGGCGGTCGCGTTTATCGCTTACGGCGGGGACAGGTATCACACAGAGCCTACCAGCCGTGAAGAAGTCACCAGCAATTGCACACAGACCCTGCCTAGGATGTTTTGCTTCGCATCCGTAACCTCCAGGATGCCATACATAAATGAAAATAAAAATTCAGGCAGCATTTGGAGCTGACCAGCTGAAGAGGAGTGACAGGGTGAGGGCCAATCCCTCTCTTTGAGGTGAGGTTGGAGGGATCTGACAGCCAAGCAACATTTCTGGAGACGTCCAGCAAAGGCCCTTTCCCAGGAGGGAAGCGTTCCCGTCTTTCCCAGCACAGACCGGTGAGGAAAGCCATCTCTGTGTCTACATTACTTTGTATTCTTGATTAGCCTCCGCAGACTCTCCTTTTGGAGAAGGAAAAACACTGAGATGAGTAAAGCTGAGCACACTCAGAGCTCAGCTGGGGTGTGGTGTCTCTGAAGTTAGAACACACAGCAGCAATACACAGGAAACTCCATTTCCTCCCGTCCCCAGCTTGCACCTTGCTCTGCCACACTGGCTGCCCGTTACCAGCTTGAGAACGTTTCTAAAATCCAGGCTCAGCGACACGGAACGGCCAAATTTTAATTTGGTCTCACCAGGACAGCTCTTTTACAGGTTTCGAACTACTAAAAAGAACATGAGACCGGAAACTGAAGTCGAAAGAATCAGACTTACTGGTATTTTAGTTGGATGCTGGTCTCGAATCAGTCGCACATCTTCCACTCTTTGCTCTGTAAAAGATTAAAAACAAAAACAAACTGCTCAAACATCCACACTCGGTGCTGTTAGTACCTTCTTTCTCCACCACTGAAGAGAGGGGGCTGCGTAAAAGCCACAAAGGCAAATTCAGGCAAAGCTGTTTTCGAACGGGACAGCCCTGTCACAAGCCAAACCTCTCCTGTGACAGGTGACACTTTGCTCTTGAACCCGAGGCGACAAGTCCTGCACACACACGGCCCGGGATTCCTAGAAAGCGGTAAAGCAGAGACCTTCCTCCCCCCACCCCAAACTCATTTTCTGCCCACTAAAGCAGACGTTTCGTCTCACAAACCTACGGCATCAGATTGCACCACCCAAGTCAGCGACTAAACATCCTGGGCTATTTCTGCGCGATTCCCGAAGAGGAAGTCGTCAACAATTCCTTGAGACCCAAGGCCAGCAGCCTGGCAGCGTCAGCTTACGTCCTACCGTTACCGAATTACAGTTTTCTATTTTGATTACGCCGCGCCCATTGTTGCAGAAGCTGTCGGGAGGTTCTGGCGTACCCAGACATCTCCCCGCTCCCCGTGTCGGGATAAAGTTCACCCCTCCTCAGACGTAAATATTAATAGCACAGATATTACAAACCAGGCAAAAGTACGCGTCCGAACCAAAGAGGCGCGTTTGCTCTCCGAGACGGTCGCGTGCGCTTACAGCCTGCGCGCTTTCCGACTCGGTGCACTCAATTTTAACCTCTCCGGTTCTTTTCGGCCAGTCGGGGCTTTCCAGGCCATCTCCATCTTATGAACACTTCTCTGAGAGAAGATTTAGCGTTGCATCACGGCTTTAACAAACACCTACCCAGGGAGAGGTGCTGCTCACGGCAGAGGAAGAGCTCAGCCCAGCTCCCCGCTGGTATGCGAACGCACAGGACACACGACCCGTCCCGTCACTCGGCAGTAACATCACTGGGCTCCCCAATTAGCCCACGTTAAGTGCGTGAAACAGCTCCTTGTGCTTTTTGTGCGAGCCCGGCAAGGAAATGCAACTCGCGTGAATCACGGTTTGAAGCGGGAGGTGAATCAAGCAGAACTAAGGTGAGGAGTATGCGAAGCCTTCACCTGACTGCAAGGCCAAGAACCTGAAAGCCATCCTGCATTAACACTTCCAGGCTAGAGACAGTAACTCCTTAAAATACTTTTTAAGGTTACCCAGAAACTCGAGAGATCCGGGGAGTGAATGAGAGCATGAGCCCAGCAAGCACAGAGAGGTTTTAACTAACTACTCAACCCAAATAAGTTTGTTCGGGGTGATGTTATTCAGTGGAGTAGAAGGGACATAAACGGGACGAATCATTGAGATTATTGTAAACGGTGTGTTCAAAATCAGGCTCCAGGCAGGCACAGATAAACACTGTTCTCTGACGACATTAGTTGCAGTGGCAACTGCTTGGCTGCCATCCTAGCTGAACTTAATACCTGCAACAGAGGCTGCTGACAGGCGCCGGGGTCAACAACACTTTCGGAAGGCTCCAAGACGAGGGGGCAGCTCAAACACAGACTTGGTTAGATCAAAAATTCTCTCCGCTTCAACGCGGAGAACGGCTGACGCTCAACAGAGCAGCGAAGGCAAGGGTGGGCACGCCAGAAAGCTCTCTTAAGCAGCTTGACTTTAACCCAAAGGCAGAAGGAAAAGAAAATCTGGATCAATTGCTTCCACCGACTCCG
Organism: Trogon surrucura; assembly: GCA_020746105.1. NCBI lineage: Eukaryota > Metazoa > Chordata > Aves > Trogoniformes > Trogonidae > Trogon > Trogon surrucura. Next base: position 2,570,680 of record CM036629.1, read on the forward strand.
TCACACGTACGGGATTTTACAGCTCGTGCAGAAATAGGTTGCGCTGCCAGTTCTCGTTACCCTCGGGGTGTTTCAGCCCACCTCACCGACACACGCCAACGGGCCCTGAGCTCTCTGATCGCTTTGCTCCCGTCCTAAGCACGGAAAGAAGCGCTGGCACCGCTCTACCCAGGCTGTTCCCTCTAGAAAGGGGCTAATCCCATCTCCCCAGCCGTCATTACACAGCTTTTTCCTCCGACGCTTTTACAGTTTCCCGTGACCGAACAGAGACACACAGCCCCCTCTGCTCGAATTCCAAGCACCGAGCTGAGAGAGGAGCTCAATTCTCCCGTCAACAGCCGGGCACCGAGCAGGCACCTCCAGGAGGGCAGGGCAGGCCCCGGCACACCGACGCCAGGCGATGCTTTCCAGGCTCCCGGCAATTCTCCGCTCGGGAACGGACGGCGGGGAAGAGGCGACCTCGCTCCTCCATCGAGCTCACCGCGACACCCCAGCCCGCTCACACCCCCCCCCGGACACCCTCCAGAAGCCCCACCCTCGGCCCAGGCTTCCCGGCGAGGGGGCACCACAGGGCGGAACGGGCCGCGCAGGCCGGGCCCGGGCTTGTTTTTCCATTTCGGCCCCGGCCGGGCGGCGACTCCTCTCCCCGCGCAGGCCCCGAACCCCCGCTGGCAAGCGGCGCCGGCCATCTCCGCGGCTCCCACCGAGATGTCGCCGATCCCCCCCGTCTCCGTCTCCTCAGGGAGAGGGGCGGCCGCCGCCCGCCGCCCCCGCAGCCCGCCCGCCCGTTGAGGCGCCGCGGGGCCCTGTCAGCCATCCCGCCCCGCCCCGTCCTTTCCCCGGGAGCTCACCGAAGGTGCGGCGCTGCTTGAAGCTCTTCTCCGAGGGCATGGCGGCGGCGGCGGCTCTGCGCGGCGGCGGCGACAAGCCCGACTGCCGGCGCCCGCCCCCCGCCGCCACCGGCGGCCCCGCCGTCAGCTGACGTCGTGACGTCACGGCGAGGGGCGGGAACGGCCGCAGAGGCGGCGGCGCCATCTTGAGTGTGGCGGGGCCGCCTCACCTCGGCCCGTCCGGGCAGCGCCCTGATCTTTCTCCTCTAATGTACACGGCCACGGCCGCCTCGGTGTCCTTTCCTGCGGGAAGACACCCGCCTCGGTGTCTTCCTCCTCACACGGCCGTGGCCATCTCGGTACTGTTTCATTTCCCTCCTCACACACGGCCATGGCTGCCTTGGTGCCCTGCTGTGTTTCCCCTCAGTAATGTACTGTCAGTGCCCTGGCACATTTCTCCTCAAATACAGCCCTGGCTGCCTTGGTGCCCTGCTGTGTTTCTCCTCAGTGACAGAGAGCCATGGCCACCTTGGAGTCCTGCCATCTTCCTCCTCAAACACACCCAGCCATGGCCAGGTTGCTTGTCCTGCCATGTCCTTCCTCAAGCACATGGCCATGGCCACCTCAGTGCCCTGCCGTGTTCTTCCTCAGTGACGGACAGCCATGGCCACCTTGGTGTCCTGCCGCGTTTCTCCTCAGCAACATACAGCCATGGCCACATCAGGGGCTCCTGCCAGTCACCTCCCACAGCAGAAGACAGCCATGGCCACCTCAGAGAACCCTACTACAACCTACGTCCCCCCCTGCAGCAACAGAGGTCCATGGCCGCCTCAGAGAGCCCAGGCAGTGAACCCCCCATGGCAAAAGACAGCCATGGCCGCCTCAGAGCACCCCACCGTGTCCCCCCTTGTTGCCTCAGGATGCCTTGCTGTTGTCACCCCATCAGCGATGCACGGCCACGGCCACCCTCGGGCACGCTGACATGCCCCGCTTTCAGTGACACACGGCTGTGGCCGCCTCAGAGCGCCCTGATGTGCCCCCCTCTCAGCGACACATGGCTACGGCCGCCTCAGAGTTGCCACCATGTCCCCCCTCAACAACCAGTGCTCTTAAATGACTTTCCCTCCACGCAGAGGCACAAGTTTAGTGACTGGCCTTCGGTTTGCCTTCAGCACACAGAGACATCAGTACCAGGGGGCCGTAGTAAAGTTTGGGGAACAGAATTTTAGGAGCAGGTGTTGCGACTCGCCTCGAAGCCCACCACTCGGCCTCGTGCAGCTTGTCGGGAATTGATGAGATCTCAGACAATTCCAGTCGCAAGCCAAGTTCCCTCGCGTTCATCCCGCGGATACTGCGTCGCGATTAAAAATGCCCAACTGTTTCCTCCTTTAGCAGCTTTCTGACACAAGCTGTTGGCTGTAGACTTTCAGCTGCCTTTCTTTCTCTTTCTCTCACATATGTTCCCAGCACCGTGTTTTGAAATATAAGAGCGATTTTGCAGCAATAGGACTACACAGTCTTGCTGAACAACCCAACTTCTGTGGCTGAAAGGACAGGGAGTTGCAGCCGGCAGCGTCCTTATCGAATGGAAAAGGACCTTTTTCTAACCAGCTTAGGGGGTTTTTTTGAATTTTTTGGGATGGAACGATGCATTAAAGTTAGAGTGATGCTGCGCTCAAACGCTGGAATGAGTGTAAATCTAATTTTCTGATTCAGGGTCATACAGTTCCGGTGACCGTATAATTATGAGACCATTAAAGGTGTGACTAACCAAGGAAAGAAAAACAGCCCTAAGGTCTATGAATGCTCAATCCATCACGTCACTGTCCAGGGACAGCAGGTGAGACATAGTGGATGATCATCAGAAGGCTGATGCATCTGAAACTTAAGCTAGCAATTCCAAATTTCTATTTCAACAGAATCCTGTCGTATTGAGACGACTGCCTTTTAAAAACCATTTTCTGGGCTGAGGAAATCCAGCCACGCTCTCTGCGTCGTACCTCAGGGGCTGCTGCCAGCTGTGTGGCCACGGGCAGGAGAACAAGCCTGCCCGTAAACGTTGTTTTTTTGGGGTGTACAGGTGACAGGGACGACAACGCCGAGCGCTGCGGTTTTCCTCCGCGCTACCAACTGTTAGCAGGGCTGCAGCTCAGGCTGAAAGCATCCATATGGTGCTCGGGAAGAGCTACAATCAGAGTATCTGCTGACAGGCTGGGCTATCACACGTTCCGCTCATGAATAATCCGCAGAGACTGTGAGAAGGAAAACTAATATCCACACCGAGACTCGTTTGACCCTTCCCTCCTCGTCTCAGCCTTCGCCCGTGTCTGCGTGTCGACAGCAGAGACAGTTGGCGAGTCTGGATTGGAGAGAGGTGTTAGGCGCAGTTGGAATGACAGCATGGACGTAGCCTTTGGAACCAGCTCTGCCTAAGCCCAGCTCTGCACCCCTAGTGAGAAAATGCTGCTTTTGAAAATGCTTTTCCTTCAAACTTGGTGAGCACCCTGGAACGGAGCCCTTTAAAAATCCAGCCCGTGGAGCATTTTTATTCCGGTTTTAGAACGCTTTACAAAGCATTTAGTCTGAAGAAGAGAGGACTTAAGTGAAAGGAGACGTTAGAGCGTCTTAAAATATGCAAGAGGTTGCAGCAGAGCAGGAGGGAATTAGGTCTTCTCTGCATGCAGTGAGTCTAGGACAAGAAATAATGAGCTTACATCTTGGAAACGGTGATAGAAATTAGACGTTGGGTTAAGGGTAAGAACAGTTGAGCACCGGAACAAATTGCCTAGTAAAGCAGTGGAGGAGTCACCATCGGATATTTTTATTTAACAAGAAATTAGCAAAACATCTGCTCTGAAGAGTTTAGGGAAAATTGTTCTTATCTCAGGGAGCAGGATGGGCTGAATAATCTCTTACAATACCTGTCAGCCCTAGTTTTTCATGAAGCAAAAGAGATGTGATTTGCCCGAATTTACAAAGCAGGTTAGAGCACAAGCTGGGTTTGGATTCCAGCTCAGATCCTCATGCCTGCACCCTATACATCAGGTTATACTAAACCTTAAGGCTGAAGTTAAAAAAAAAAAAAAGCCATGTTTTCCCTACTGTTGTGTCTTCCACAAGGGTGTGGGTTTTTTTGGTTTTGATTTTTTTTTGTTACAAAGCCAGTATGAGGAGTGACTCCAAACCCTAGCTGATATTTATAGCATTTCCCTGGGGAAAACCCCCCCTTTTCCTATTTTTTTTTTTTTTTCCATATGAGCTGCCTCGCAACAAAGCGAGTATATTTCACAGTCAGAATTGCAAAGCCATCCCCTCATTTCTCTGGTACAACAGTAGTGAAAAGCCTTTTTACAGTGAATAGATGAAGCTATTCAGCTGCAGTGCTACACCCTTGCTGGAAGACAGCACTTCAGTGTCCAAGGCTATTAGCTCAGCAGCTGTCGGCAGTATTAAATTCACCAGAAACATGGAGAGAAAACCCCCACAAAATGAAAGGAAGGACACTGTGCTGAGAGCAACTTGCATTTAAACCTGAATCAAAACACCTTCCCTCGGTTATTTGCTCATGAATTGTTCTTACTGATTCTAGCTCAGCTAAAGACCAACGTGGGCCTCGATTTTTTTAACGCAGCGAGCAGCCGTTACCCAGCTCCTGTTGGAGATTTTCAGACGGAATCAGATTGGAGTGAATAGTTTGCAATGCCTTGAAATAACTCTTCTGAGAAGTTTTAATGTTAAATTTCTCTGAAGACGGTGACTGTCCTACGAACAAATTCCCAGACTTCAAATTTCTCGGTGGAAGTCACCTTCTGAGTTAGGAGAACTCTAGCAAGAGGTGATGACAATGACAAAATCTGTGGCAACGTAAAAGTGTAATTTGAAGAAAAGTGTAACTGAAGAGACCACCCGCAGAACATTTTCCCTGCGTGGGTTTTCTCTGAGGTCTGTCAACAGATGAGCCTGATCCTCAGTGAGATCCCTGACACTGTCTCTCTCCTCTCTCTGGTCACCTATTTCACAAGACTTTTGGCAGGTAACACTTCTCAGATTATAGACAGATGCTTTTTTGGATGCAGTGTCGTCACAAACCCATCATTTTCTTGGAATTTTAGGCTAAAAACTCATTGCACCTCCCGGCAAGAACTATTGCCCAAGACAGCAGTTAGCGCTGCTGTTGCTGCTCCAGCAAACATTTCTTGGCTTCGGGATCAAGTTTGAAATGAGAACCATCGGTTTCACAAGAAAAATCAGTTGATGCAAGCAACAATAACCGATATTTATGCACTACCTTTCCCTCAGAAAGATCCATAACCTCTTGGCGAGCAGCAATGGCAGCGTGAGTGTGGCAGGCGTAGCAGGGCAGCTGGAATAACCCAGCATGCCACCGAGTCTTCCACTGATTTTTAATACTCCCAGGATTTAAGCAATTCCACCCATATTCAAATATTAACCGAGTGCTACGTAGCCTTTGTAAACACCCTCCTTATTTACATCGTGAGAAACGGAGGCAGGCAGGGGTTGAGCGAGCCGCCTGCGGTTGCACAACCCTTGCTCAGCAGCCGACCCAGTAATAGCACCTCGAACACCTGACTGCCCGTCCCGTGATCTGGCCTGGACAGGGTAATGCTGCCGTGAACTGAGCTGCCAGAGGTGTCGGGCAGCAAGAAATTGTTCAGGCTGGACTGTAGCCAAAGCTGGAAGAACAACAACAACAGCTTCCAGTCGAAGTGCTGTAAAGTCTTCGGCGACCCCAAGCGCTCGGCTGATCGTCGGAGCGATGAAATACCTCGTCACCAGGACAGCGTGTTGAGGGAAGACTACCTTTTTTTCATAAAGACTGAGCTCAGCTCTAGAGCAGAAGGATGCAAAACGCTTCCTGAGTCATCAGCAGCGCTTTCTGCAGCGCTCTGGATTTTCCCCGAAGAGCCCGCGCTGCCTACTGAGCGGTTTATCCTGCAAAATCTGGTGAGGTCAGTGTTCGGATACAAAGGAAGAAGGTGGGAAATACTAAAATCAGGATGAGAAGAGCTAGTTTCCAGCTTAAAATAGCAAGGAAAGGATATCCGAGATGAAAATGCATACATCATGAAAAGCCAACAATTCTTAAGTCTTTCTCTTGAAATATTCTCCTGCCTCTGAGGATGCTTATTACAAAGCAGAAATTGCACTGCAGGCTGATGCCAAAAAAAACGCGCTGCAAATACTTTGTGTGGCAAACAGGGCTTGCAAAGAGGGTTTGTTCATCTGTCTTGGCCTGCCTTGCCGTCCTTTTCGGTCCCTCTTGCCAAATGGAAAATAAATAATTCTCTCCTAGCTGCTCAGGTTATAATTGGCTAGATATGCCATCAGCTGGCTCATCCCTGCTCAGAGGCTGGGAAGGCGTAAACACTTCCAGGATTACAGAAAATGAGGACACTAACTTTGGGACGAATCCAAAGCCCTTTAGAGTGAGCGTGAAGACTAATTGACTCCAGCGAGAGCCGCATCAGCCCCTTAATTGCCTGAAGGGAAATGAAACAATCAAATTTCCCCTTTTTGAAGAGCCCTGTGGTAATGGCTGCGAGCTGCCTGCCCAAAGTGGCAGGACTGGAAAGCTCTGGGCTATTACTCTGGAAATGTTTACTAAGAAAGGTGCTCAGACATTTGGTAGCGCCACAGAGGATGGGAGATGATGATAATGCACTTTTAGTGCTTTCCCTGCCGTCACAAATAAAGCTGGTAGATTCAGATAATGGACTCGGTATCACAGACGAGAAAGTGCCAGTCTTACAGTCTGATGATGGGGTGCTAAATGTCGAAGTTGTAAATTATATTTAGGTGTATGCATCTGGTTTTGCCTTCTAAGCCCCCAGGAGCTTCGCTGTGCCCAGCTTCCAAACTCCCTGCCAGGGCTGTGGGTTAAAGTTATAGGGGTCAGGTGGGTGAGGGAAAAGGAGAGCAGGTTGCCGGGTGATTCAGCACAGCAGGATCATTCAGAGGAAAAGGAGAAAGTCCAGATAAAACCAGAAAGTGCAAAAAAGTGAGAAGCACGTGTGTGCTGTAGACGGCTGAGTTTCTGCTCGAGGCTACATCACCAAGGGCATTTTGCGTTTCATGCAGGCGAAAATTCTTGCCATCAGTCCTTTTCCCTGTCCTCTCCATGAATCCACCAGCTCTTAAACAAACAGGTGTCGCAAGGCCTTGCAGAGCTGTCAGAAAGTTTGAGTACCAGCTGAGAGTAACGTAACGTGGGGGGAAAACCATGTGATTCCATACAGGTGGAAAACAGCTACAGACGTATTTCCGAACAGTTGATGTTTGGTTTTGGTGACTCATTGTCCACGTGCCTCGTTTTAGATGCTTTTCAGAATTTAATCAGAACTGCGGGAGCTAAACTTGTCCCTCACTGAAGCCCCAAAGGATTAGCACGCTATTAAAAATGACATCCTCGTTCTGCACGTGGGCAGCGCTGGAAGGAGGAATGCAGCGGCTCAGGCTGTACGAAGCCGTGTGCTTTACTCATCGTGTGGCTGTAGCAATTTGGTTCACACCACAAGTCTTGCGGCTCGGACTCATCATCTGATCATCCGTGGCCACCCAGATCCTGAGAAATCAGGTTATTGTCCCGCTGACAACAAGAGCTGCCTGCCAGACCTTTGGGAAAATCCTCTGGCTGTCCAACGCGACCCCAACATCTCCTCTTGTCCGGTGGGACTGATGTCCAAACGTCTGTTCCTCCTTCCTCTTCTGCCAGTTGCTCGCTCCACAGGCAAACAGCCTCCCCGCAGGGATTCTGGTGGGTGAGGTCTGGAGATTTTCTGCATCAATTAAATATCTGTTTTCCTGTCTTCTTCCAGCTTAGGTATTTGTTGCTTCATTGTCATGGTGACCACTGCCTTGAGACCCTCGATGAGAGTGAAGACAGTCGATTAGGATTCAGGGCAGCGCTTCTGCCGGCATCGCTGGGGATTTTCTTCTGCTGAGCACTTCAGCGAACACACGGAGCTCATTTCGCTGCAGAAATCCCAGTCCAACAGCAGCCCTTCCAGCAGAGAGGCAAACAAGGCTGGCTTTAATTTTTGTAATTGTGTGTAAACAACTTGATTTCCTTGTGAGCGTGCGGCCAGTACAGCCCTCACAGGCCATTCCTGGCTGGCAATGCTGGATGAGGATGTTAAGGATGAGGAAGGATCCTTTCGGGGATACAGCTGTTTTTCAGAACAACGTGGGAAAGAGGAGCCGTTTGCAAAAAACGTCAGGTGCTCCTTGCAGAAAATCGTGGGGAATTAATGAATTTGGGAAAAATACCCACAAAAAACACAACAAACAAAACAAAAGCCTGACCCAGAACAGGTCTCTCGTGCAGAAAAACAGCCATTTGCAAAGAAACGAGGTTTCTCAGCCGGAGCAGCGGGAAAATCCCGGATTGGTGCGGCAGAACGGGGCTGCGCGGGAGGCCACTTTCCGAGGAGCCTCGTTAGCGCAGTAGGTAGCGCGTCAGTCTCATAATCTGAAGGTCGTGAGTTCGATCCTCACACGGGGCAACCGGTAGTCTCCTCCTTTTTTCACCCCCGTCCAAATAAAAAAATACAAATATCAATTTTATTATTTTTTTTAATCAAATGGCAGCGGGAGGCGGGGCCGAGCCCCACAGGCCGGGCGGTAGCGCGGGCCGTTACCGGGCACGGTCCCCCGGCGCGCTAGGGGGCGGGCCCGCCCCGGCGCCTCCCGCCGCCGTCCCGTTGCCCGCGGGGGTGGGTGGGCGCGGCGAACCCCGCTTTTGAGCGGCGCTGACTGGCGGAGCCGCCCCCGCCCGGTGGGTGGTCCCCGGCGGCGTCGTCGCGGCGCCCCCGCCGGTCAGAGCGGCCGCGGCCATGGCGGTGTGCGCCCGCCTGTGCGGGGTGGGCCCGGCCCGCGGGTGCCGCCGGCGGGGGGCGGCGGCCCGGGAGCAGCGGCGAAGCGGTGGCGGCGGCGACAGCGAGCCCGACACCGACCCCGAGGAGGCGGGCGGCGGCGGCGTCACGGAGGATGAAGAGGCGGCGGAGCGCATCGAGGGCGGGAGGCCTCCGCCGCACCCCGCCGAGGCCGGCCCGGCCGGGCGGGCCCCGTTGTCCCTCCTGGAGCTGCCCCCGGAACTCCTGGTGCAGATCTTCGGTTCCCTGCCCGGTACCGACCTCCCCAGCCTGGCCCGGGTCTGCACCACCTTCCGCCGCATCCTCCGCACCGACACGATCTGGCGGCGGCGCTGCCGCGAAGGTACCGCCCGCCCCGAGGGTGGGGGGGACGGGGACGCCGTGGGGAGATGGTACCGGCAGGAGAGGGGGGGTGCCGGGGGATGCGGAGGGATGAGGTCGAGGGTGCAGGGGGGGAGCCCCCGAGGGTGCAGGGGGGGAGCCCCCGAGGGTGCAGGGGGGGGAGCCCCGAGGATGCAGGGGGCCCAGAGGGCATGGGAAGAAGATGGGGTGTGGAGTGGAGGATCCTAAAGGGATGCAGAAAGGAGATGGTTTGTGGGATTTGGGGGTGGCAGGAAAGAGCCGGAGCCTGAAGGGGCGTGGATTGCGGGGCCATGAGAGGTGCTTGCGGGGCTCCGCGTGTGGAGGGTGGAGAGAAGAAGGGCTTCAGGTTCCTTGGGGCACGGTCCCTTCTTGGTGGCACTTGCCGCAAAAGGGGCGATGCGTGAGCAGCTCTGGCAGAGAGCATCAAGCAGAGGTGGTTGCTGGGGGTGGCAGCTGGAAGGGAGGGATGAGGATGGGCCAGCGAAGCCTCCATCCTTGGGTGGATCGTGAGGATGGGGCCCTTCAGGTGGGGACTGGTCAGTCCCTGCAGAGTGGGGCTGCGCTGGGGAAGGAAGGAGCCCTTGGGTGTGCGGGTGGGGAGGCACAGCAGGAAAAGCCGGAGCAGGGTGCCCGGTGGGGTCTGGTGAGCGGGTGGAGGAGGGCAGGTCTGGCTAAGGTCACCCATTCCAGCACGGTGCCAGGTTCGAAGGGCGTTCCTGGTGTGCGTGTGTGTTTCCCGGGGAGCGTGTGTTGCAGGGATGCTGTGCTGACTTAATGCAAAGGCTTGGAGGCGTCTTTTTCCCAGCAGTGCCTCGGTTCTGCGTTGCTGTGGCTCCGCTCTGTGAGGCTGCGGTTCTTGCTCAAATCCTCCTCGGTTTGCTCGCATCGCTGTGGCTCGCTGTCCCCTGTTTGTTAAGGCAGCCGCTGTCCCACCCTCCAAGGGCTGTCTGGCTGTGCTCATCGTCTCTCTTTGTGGTGTGTTCCTGCCAGGTGCATCTGCTGCCAGAACATGAAGTCATGTATTGTGTGGTTGTTGCTTGTTTTCTGTTTTTAATGCCAGTGAGGGCATCGGGATGAAGAATTTAGGTATGTCAGAGTGGCTGCCTGCCATAGGCAGTGGGATCTGTTCAGATGAATTAAACCTTGCAGGAATGAGTTCTTGCCTTATCAGCACTGTCCGAGAACCCTTGGACAGTACAAAGGCTCTACCTAGAAAATGTATACCAAAGCGTTCTTATTTCTTAGTTCAGCGTGAGATGATCCCACTGTCTGAAGAACTTAACGTTGCTTTTTGGAGACAGGCTAACAAAATGGTATTTGTCCTTTCCTTGTACTCCTCTACTGACATAAGGTCCTCCTGGATGTTTGTGTATTCCTCAAAAGAGTTGCGAAACTTCACTGGTTAATTATTTTGATAAGTTATGAGCCTGGCAAGATGGTTCTATAGAAATGTATGTAATTTTTAAATAGAGGCTAGATTGTCTTGTAAAAGAACCACTGGGTTAAGGCTTGTTGGGAAGGTAAATTTATTTATTATGAATTTATGACTGCTCCTTGGATTTTCTTGCCAGTGGGTAAAGCAGTGTTTAAAAGCTTAGCTGACATAAAAAAATAAAACAGTGGGCTTTGCAGGGCTAAAACTAAACCAGATGGGAACGGAAATTATTAAGAGTAGACTCCTGTCTCAAAGCCCTTAGCTAGCTGTGAGATGAGAGGTGCATAAAACAAATTTTTATTCTCTTTTTGCACTCTTTTATTCTCTGTTTCTCCAATGAAACCATTCCATCCACTGCCAGAGGGCGTGTTGGTGGAGGTAGGTCTTGTACCAAGGGCACGGCACGTGAGCTGCGCTGAACAAATGAGGGTCAGGTTCTTGGCTGAAAAAACTTATTACATCTATGAAACTGTTACTGCAAATCTTTTAACCAGTCGCAGTTCTTCACGCGGTTCCAAATCCGGGCTTGTGGCAGTGTTTGTGGTGCTTTGCATCGCTCTACAAGGGAGCGTAAGTAATTACCCGTGTGGTAGGGCTGTAACTTTGAGTATTTGTATATGTGAGTATAAAATTGGCCACCCTTATGGAGGTGTTTTGCAGTTCATTTCTCTGCCCGTATTTCAGTGATGTGTTGAGTCACTGAGGGGGTTCAAATGCGAGCACGCAGCTGTGTGATGAGTGCAGCTACCTGAGGATGTGCATGGATGTCAGGTATTTGCATATGAATACACACAGAAAATATAGAATATCCTGTACTGTATTTCTGTATATGCCTACCTTGGTGTATGATAGTCAAACGTAAAATCTAATTACTCTTTTTTCAAAAACAAGCCACTTGCCAACTGAGGGTGGTTCTTGAGTGCGTTTGTTTCTGCTTGAGTCTTCTTGTGAAGCTGCGTGTCCTAGAAACAAAGCGAGAGCGCGTGTATGTCTCTCCTGGCGTACTCCTTGTGTTTGATCGCTCATTCACTCTGAAGCCTACTGATGACATTCCAGAGCTGAGCTCTCTGAGGAAGTAGCTGGTAAACTTCAACTCTGTGTCTGCACATGCAAAGCTAGTTGTGTTCTCAGAAATGCACGACGGTAAAGAGCCAAGAAAGACAAACCTAAAATCAAACAGAAGACTTTTTCTCCAAGAGAAGCCAATGGTTGCAGTTTTGGCCGTTTTCTGCCTTCGCCGTGGACAGGAGCAGCACTGAACATAAGGAGAAGCGTGGCTGTTGCCTGGGTCAGGTGGAACACTCCATTCCTCAAGCGTTGGTATCTTGCTCTGTGCTCCGCTGTGGGCGGACTGAGGCACAGGTTGGTCTTGAGAACATGTTGTGATCGTGTGATCGATGCAAGCACCCAGAGGACATCTCTTCCTGCAAGCGGAGTGGCTTTTGCTGCCGATTGCAAACTGAGATCAGCCAGAAGCAGTTGTGTAACCTGGGTCTGCTGTTGGGGCTGTTGTCCTTTTATCATTGCAACTGTTTGGGGTAAACAGTGTCTCTGAACTGCTGCTTTGGCAGGAAGATGACTGCAGTTGTTTTCATGTTTTCTATAAATAGGAGATGGCTGATCTCTGCAGTGGGAGCAGAATTAAAGCGTGTTTCACCCTGGCTGGTGGCCCGACCCACCTTGATTAACACCTGATAATCTATTTTAAATGGGAACCATTTTCATGTTAATATAAAAGAGCCCAAGTGCAGCAAACACCTGGAAACTTAGTAACTTAGAATAACCGGATGTAGAACTTGGATGAAAAGGCTTTTGTTTGCAAAAAACACTTCCAGCAGCTTTTGGACCTGCTGCAAAATGTCGGCTAAGTTATTAAAGATGCTGAACTTCAAGTTTTCTAGAAGGAGGTGGGAAATTTGGTTTGTGCACTCAGGGAGGGGACTGTTGCGTGGAGTTCAGCTCCTTACAAGACCCCACGCAGGAGCTGGATGTACAGCTGCTCTCCCAAAAGGAACAATTTCTTGTAGTCCCAGTAGACACAAAGGTGGTTTTAGTAAGTCACAAGGCTCTAACCTCCCTTTATGTGAGGTTAAACCGCTGCGTAGTGTGTTCCTTTGGTGAACCACAGCGGGCTTGTCTGCACCTCTGACCACTTTCTGTGCCTTTTAGACTACAGCTTGGTGGGTTTGATGTTTCTCGCTGCTCACGGCAGGTACTTGCTAGCCAAGGGTCCTCCTTAGATCTCTTTGTGAACTTTAGACCTGAAACGACCCAACCTGACTTGCACTTCAGGGTTTCCACAGATGTTTTCATTTATTGCAGATCAAATCTCCTTTTGCTCGGCTCCCTTAGTCCTGGCTGCAAAATACCTCGGTGGTGACGACAAGCCTTCCCCTGGGGGAAGCGTTCGGGAAGGCATTCTGGGCATTTTAACCCGACAGCCCGGCCTTTGGAAACATTTGGAAACAAGAAGCCGGTTCCAAACTTGTCTATCAGAGGCGCTAGCCTGAGAATCTCCCACTTTTTTTGGTCTCTGAGACAATCCAGTAAGTTCCTACGGCTTCTGTTCTGCATACAGCCTTGTAAACGCTCATTTATGGAGGAGTAATTGGCAGACTTGGTTATTCAGCGCACAGTTGATGCTTGGCGATGGTTTAAGGATGTCGAGCTCAACCAGACATCCTCATTTCTTCATTTCCTATCGGTGCAGTTCATCAAAAATGGAGATTGCCTTTCCAGGTCCTTGAAATTCCAGTTCGGTGTGGCCGTGTTGGTAAATCTTTCAAGCACTCCTTTTTAAACCTCGTGAAGCGGGCTTTCCGACTTTAAAAATAAGAACTTTAAAACCTATTTCCATCCTTGCTTTTGAAGCAGGATTAAGTGGCCATTTTCTAACGGTATAAACTTGGTGTGTGGATTTCTGTGACTGTTAACTCCTTAAAATATTTCGCTTGGTGAGCTGTTGCACTGAGATATGTTTCCTTAAAATAGATTTAATTGCGCTGAAATGGAATTTCCCAGGAAGCCCGAGCCCTTCAAAGCTTTCTTAGAAAAGACTTTCTGTTCTCTGTAAAGAAAACCTTATCAGTTTTATTTTTCTGTAACTAACTTGAAGCTCTTCTTACTGTTAATTTTGTGTCCCAGTTGTCTTCTGGATTAAAAAGAGGTGGCCAGCTTTCTCGCTTATATTTAGAATTCTTGTAGGGTCTGTGAGCCAAGAGACTGATGTTTCCCATCAAGTGGCCATCGCGGTGTTAACACCTCATGGCTCAGAAAAGCTCAAGTGGTGCACTTACCCAGAGCTAAGCCAGGACTCTGGGATTTTGACCCTTTGTAGTTGCTTGAACAAAACAGGATAAGGGCTAGTTGTCCTAAAATGAGTGTTAAAACACCCTAAAATGAGTTGTTTTTTTTCCTTGATATTACTTTCTTAAAAGCCTTGGATGCCCAATGTCAAATAGTGTGTAGCGATATCGAAATTATATATTTTTGATTTTTTTTAAAGGAGCTTGTTACTGCTTGGGACAACTTTGAATCTTTCTGGGATGGATTTGAGCTACACCGCTTAGGAAATGCGAATTTAGCGGTGTTCTGGCTTTCGCGGAATTTCTGTGCAGCTCATCAAGGGCACCTGCATGAAATTGGGATTGAACTTTAACATCAAATCTCTTCCAACCCCGCCCTGTCGTTTCAAGAGACCTGCTTGTAGGGGATCTACCGGGGCACCGCGTTGCATCGAGGCTGGGCTCGGAGTGATTTAGAGATCTTCGAGGGAAAACGCTTTGCGAAAAAACCAGCAGCGTCCGAAAGAAGGGAGAAGGTCGCTGTGCTGATCCTGCTGTTGGAGAGCAAGACGGTGAAACGCGGTTTGGGCAGGATCCTCTCCCTGTCTCCTTCCTTCCTGGTGCAGTATAAATACCTTCAGTGACCCCGGGTTTAATCTGGTTGCGATGCCTGCTGCGCAAAGCCCGCGTCTCGCTGGGTCCGGGGGGCGGGTGAGTATTTGTTTATGTGGAAAGAGTCAGCCCGTTTCCAAACAGCGGGGCCGTGACCACGACAAGATCTTGAACTTCCTGATCTGCTGAGGAAACATGCCGTTCCCTCCAGCCCTTTGATGTAGTCACCAAACACGTGTGCCCCTCCACGGCCTCGCCCGCAGACATGTGCCCTCGAAAGCCTTGGTATCTTTGGCAGGAGGGACGGGTGGATGTGGGGTGGGTCTGAATTTCCAGCCCTTGGCAGAGCTCTGGTTTCACAGATCATCTGGTGGCTCAGCTGGCTCTGGCCCAACACAAAATACCTTGTTTGTGCTGGGCTTGGGTGTGCTTGCCTGCGAGCTCATCTGTCCGCTGTGCTGATTGTGCTTCTTCAGGCACGATTAGATGGAGGTTCCGGCTGGATATTAGGAAGAATTTCTTTACTGAGAGGGTTGTCAGGCATCAGAACAGGCTGCCCAGGGAGGGAGTCGAGTCGCCATCCCTGGAGGTGGTTGAGAGAAGGGTGGATGTTGCCTTGAGGGACAGGGGTTAGTGGTGTTCAGAAAAGGTTGGACTTGATGATCTTGAAGGTCTCTTCCAGCCAAAACTGTTCTGTGATTCTGTGATTGATTCTATGATTCATCTCGCCTCGTCTTTGATGACACTTAGAGCTTCCTCTGGCTTTCGCTACCGGAGCTTTGTCACTGACCTCTGCGTCTTTTCCTGGCATGCTTGTTTGACTTTCTGCTCACCCTTACCTTTATTGAACTCGCTGCTCACCCGAAGCCATGTTCTGCAGGATGCATATTCCCCATAGGCGGGCTGACAGGGAGCTTGGCACGTGCTTTATTGTCAAGTACATGTACCCGCAAGTGTATTTATAGACGGGAGGAGGCTGAATTCATTCAGGGGAAACTTCTTCCCTCATACATGAAGAATGGATCCTCAGTTTGCAGCAGGTTACCGGCGTTAGGCAGTGGTATTTAGCAGTCGCGGTGGATTCTTAATTCACCGCAGGTGATTTTCCTATTTTATGATTTGATGAGAGTCTTCACAGATACACTTTTGCGTCAGATATGTGGCAGATGTTTGGTGTTGCTGAGGAAAGCTGGTGTTTCATCTGTGGTATAGTGGCCTTTGATGTCGAGGAGGGTGGTTTTCCATGCTGAGATCTATCAGAGTCGTTGCAGCAGGGTGGTTTTTTGTTGCTGACGATTTTTTTGGGAACTCCCTCCTCTTGTTCCCTCCCTCTGGTCTTTTAAGGATTTCTTGCGCTGAGATGTTAGCACTTGCTTTTTATTTTTTTTATAAAGTTTCTTAGAAGTTCCAGCGTTGACTTGCTGAAAATGAAAGGAGAGCATCTCATTTTCTGCTTCAAAGCTGCCTTTTAAGATCTTGGGATTGCTTTGTTTTCAGGGTGTTCTGTGAGCAATCAAAGGCGCTTGAGTGTACAACAGACCCATCTCAATCTGATTTGCTTTCGAGCGTAACCATATTTGTACATGCTGATGCCTGTTTCATGTCTCCGTTTCATTCTTTTCAAAGTCTGTGACCTTTTCTTTAGGATCCTAATAAGCAGTTTTCCCTGTTGGGTACCTCGGTGGGAGTAGATAATTACTACACACGATCATGATTTGATCTAAACGGGCGTACAATCCCAGCTGGGATGAGTATGTCTTCCACATTTCTCACTCTTTCTGGTCTAGGTGTAAGCATCTGACTCTTTGCCATGTTTGTGTGTTCCTCTTCTGGTGTGTTTGTGCTTGTAAAGTGCAATAGATGCCCAAGCTGCAATGAAATTGCATCCATTTTTCCATTTTCTCTTCAAAGCAGGAATAAGATTCTTGGACTAATGTGGCAGCTTGCAAGAATGCACCAACTAGGATCTCATTTTTGCTCAAACGGTAGCTATCGAGATCTTGGGTAGCAAACCCTTGGTGCCAGAACTGACGTTACTCTCTGTGTCGTTGCAGAATACGGCGTCTGTGAAAACTTGCGGAAGCTGGAGATCACAGGAGTGTCCTGTCGAGATGTTTATGCCAAACGTAAGTGCTAAAGCTGATATGGATCTTGCTTAGTACCAGTTTTGAAAGTAGATACGTGCTGAATATTTATGAAACTTTGATGGCTTAAGTTATTCAGGCTTACTTGCTAATGGCAGGGGTTTCATCTGGGAAGCTGACATGTTTGGAGTTTTATTTTAATACTAAGCAGATGCCAAGAATTGGGATGTCTGTGCCCCCCCTCCAATCTTTTGGTGGGAAAAGAACATGTAATTTAACTTTATAATGATTTTCATCCTTTCCTGTTTTGCCATTTTTGGATCTTTCTGGGGAATTAACTGATATTTTTTTCATAGCCCTCATGTAACCGAGTCTCGATCTCGGTGAAAGGACACTGTTACACGTTGATGGTGGGGAAAATGCTGCAGGTAAAGGGTCGAGTGTTCCTCTGGGCTGCTCCTGAAGGAGGAGAGCCCCGTAGCTCAGGGCTGAATGGAGGCTTGGATGTGTGGAGGCTTGGATGTGTGGAGAGGCTGTCTCCTTTGTCACCAAATCTTGCCCTTTGCAGTCAAAAGCTGAGCTCGTTGCTCGATCAGCCTCACAAATGCCCCAAGAGCTCCAGTGCTGATGCTGCCAGGCTGCATTTTCTCGGTTCCCCACCACAATTTTTGTAAGGGAGTCGCCTGTGGTCCTTAGGATGAAACACAGGATTTAACCTGCAGACCTCTGGCTCTTTGGAGGAGGTCCTGCTGTACAGAACAGAAGCAGAGAGGTCAATCATGAGAGGTTTTTGATGGCTTCGCAGACCCCAAACCCGACTCAGTTTCTGTTTGTGCCATATTTGCTGTCATATCTGCTTGAAGCAGTGATGACCTCGAGCATTGATCTTAATGCTAGAACAGGTAGAAGGGCTTTAATCCCATCTTTAATCAACTTGCTGAGCATCCACAAGAGAATGTTTCCATCACCTACTGTCCTTCTTTATCTCTTTGTGTGCTGGAACTGGAACTGCTTCATTTTCCTGCAGTCTTTTTTGCTACAACAGTTTCATGGTTCAGATATATTAAAGTGATACGCAGTGTGGTTTACTTTTATATGCAAGTTAGAAGTAAAAATGTCGTTACTGCCTCAGAGCAAAGGTTTCCCTCCAGCCCAGTGCTGTATCTCGCAGCCGTGCTGGGACCAGTCACCCAGGCAACACCGAGAAGAGGGCAAGCCTGTGGAATACTGTGCTAAGTATTCTCCCACTGTTTTCGGGTTGGGGGATTTCTGGAGTTTAATGCTGTTTGTTGATTTAATAGCCCTTTAGATCTGTCTTACACGTGGGTTTCCAGTCTTCCTTTGCACCAAAGCAGTTTCTGAATCCGTAGCATCCACTGGCGAGAGTCACGCTGGACGTGCGAGAACCACCTCTGCGATAGAGTTTATTGCACTTCTGAATCAGGACTGTGTCCGTATCCATTCAGCAATCCTAACTAGTCATGGCTACTCTAAAGTCAGAGTTCTTGGCAGCTATTTCTACCTTTCTGGGGTCCACTATCTCCACTCCCCTGCCCAGGTTCAAGTTTGCCCCGTTGCAGACACTTAGTGGAACAGTTTCCTGGTAGCGTGACCCCATTTTTCTGTACTGTCCCGTAAACCTCTTTAATTGCAGAAGAGTTTAATTTGGGGCTCCTGGCAGGACTCACATGATGGGTTTCTGTGAAAAGTAGTGTGGGAAATGAGCTGAAGTGCTAGAAAGCATGATTATTCCAAGGCTTGGGCTAGTTACTCAACCTAAGTAGTGCTCTTGGGACAGTGACGCTTGTTACAGCATGCTGTAGAGTTTGAGGAGGACCCTGATTTCACTTTGAGTTCCCTGGATGCTGTTTGTTAACATTAATCTGTGGGAACCTTGAACATGCCCACTTTGGTGCGAGCAATCCTGCTAACCGTGTGTACCTGAGGCTGATGGGAACAAAATGTCATTTACTCCCAACCGGGAGCAAAGTCAAAAGCGAGTTTGACTTTTCCTGCCTGCTCCGTCCAGATCCGTCGTGCTGTTGCGTGCTGGTTACAGTGGTCACTTACCCTGCTGTGTCTGTTCAGGTATAAACCCACGAGTGAAGTCGGGGCGTTTTATGAAAATTCTTCCCGACTACGAGCACATGGAGTACAGAGATGTTTACACCTGCCGTACGTACCTCCCACCGGTTGACGCTTCCCGCACTGAGCACGCACAAGGCGCTGCATGGAGTGTGACGTTGCTTGAAGCAAATTATTTTTGGGGTGGCCCTTGGGGTAGTGTGGAGGGTACCGGTTAGTCAGTTCCTTCTGCTGTGTGCCTTTAGAGTGCCAGTGTGAGCAGGGCACGCGTGAGGTGTGTTGGTCTCCTTTTTTGAAGTGCTTTGACTTAGAAAACTTGTCCTGAGTGGGTGCAGAAAGGAAGGAGGGTCTCCCTTCACGGTAGAGAAACGCTTGCCCTGCTCTACATGAATCACTGAATCCCAGAATGTTAGAGGTTGGAAGGGACCTCAAAGATCATCTAGTTCAACCCCCTGCCAGAGCAGGATCACCTACAGCAGAGCGCACAGGAACGCGTCCGGGTGGGTTTTGAATGTCTCCAAAGAAGGAGATTCCACAACCTCCCTGGGCAGCCTGGGCCAGGGCTCTGTCACCCTCACAGTGAAAAAGCTTTTCCTCATATTTTTATGGAACCTCCTATATTCAGTTGCTCCTCTATTAGAAAAAAGTATGCAGACACCCTGGCTGAAATAAGCTCCGGACTGGCAAAAAGCTTTGCCTTGATCCACCACAGCCCTTCCCAGTGAGAAATGCTGAGGGTTCCCATCCTAATTCCCTCCCTGCGCAGTGAATCCTTCTAACCGTCGTCTCCGTCTCTAGGAAACGTTCTGCTGGTGTTCTCGGAGAGCACAATTTGCCTTCCTTAGTCAAGAAGCTGCTCTGGCTAAACTGTGCTTTCCCTCCTAATGTCACGTTGCGAGAAGATGGTGTCTTTAATGTGAGTCAAAGCAGCAGTGCTAGAGCAGGGAAAGTGTGAGGCTTGGCAGGACTGTCAGCACCAGCCTTGTTCTGGAGCTGGATGGGAAGGAGAGACACGTCCAAGCTGCCCTGCAGGATGAGAGATTCCTTTGTAGGTTGCTACCTGGGCGTTTGCTCCAAACGTGCTGGTTTTGGTGGCATTTTGTGCTGTTCCCTCAGTTGTTAATTCTTTAAGCTGCAGCCCCAAACTTCTGATGTCTCGTGCCCCTTTTTTCCCAGGGCATGCTGTATTCCTTGGGCGGCAGCTGGCGTAGGTTAGGATGCCATTGCCCATTTCCCCCTTCTTTCCCTCCTGGGTATTAAAACCGTGTTGCCAGGATCTACCACGTGAGCACTCCCTAATTCATATTCACGCCGCATTAGCCAGGTCACCTCAGATCACTTTCTCCAGGGTTTTAAACTAAGCCTGGCACCGGGGCGTAGCTCTTTCCAGTTATCACCAGCTGGAGGGCAGTAAGTGCTTACGTTGTTCCAGCTTGTTTTGCTTATAGATACTTTGCTGCATCCCGAGAGTCCAAGAGAGCTGTAGTGGGTGGATCAGGTTTTTTTCCACGCAAAATGAGCTACCTCTGCCTGGAAAGGCTGCAGAACGTGCTGAAAACTCCCATGTTAGGGTTTTTTTGCATTTCTCTGCTCTCCGAGCTGGACACAGGTAACAAAATAAGGTTTATTTAAAGTTTATTTCAAGGGGGAAATTCGGATAGGTAAGAGGTTTCTTTAGGGTTGAGAAAAATAGTCAGTGTGCATAGCAGAGGAAAACCTCAGAGAAAGACCCAAGTGCTGTTTTCTTTTGAGGAGCGGGGAGGGAGACAGCTGTCAGATCCATCCTGTCTCCTGCCAGGGAGAACCAGAGCTGGAATTCGTCATGTTTGCCCTGCAATGAATTTAGCTGCTGGCTTGCTGGAGCCCAGAGACACCCCAGGCTTGAAAAAGGAGTTGTGCTTTTGCTTTGAGACTTTTTTTTTTTTGGCCTTTGGCCAAGTACCAGCGTTTTCCCAGGACCTTCCTTTTCTGAAAGAACAGGGGTAGAAGGGGTTGCTTGGGTGTCCTTGCTGTGGATGCTGCCATGTAGGCAAGGCCGGGTGAAGCGCTGCAGCCTCTTTCCCATCTGCTCATCTGGAGACTTCTGTGGTGCCAAAAAGCTGGGGCTGTAAAAGATTAAAAAGAAGAGCTGCCCACGGTTAGAGGTTCAAGCTAAGTGCAGAACCCCACCAGTGGGGTTTGTCACCCTCCTCCTTCCTTTGCAGCCCCTGATTTTTGGGTGGTCAGGGCGGGCGGTGAAGCAGGCTCTGTCTGGGGCTCAGCCCTGTTTTCTGAACCGTCACAGCTCCTGGAGCAGGCTGTTTGCTCCAAGCAAGCACACAAACTGCCCTTGACAGACACGTGCCTTGGAGTGGAAGGGCTTGAGACACTTCCCCCACTGTCGAGAAGTCCGTCCGTCGTAGCTACAGCTCTGAGAGTGCTTCACACAGGAGCTGAGGGAGGAGGGACACCCTCGTCACTCTGGGGTACCTTAGCTTCAAGTTTTCTGACCTAAAAATAAAAGTGCAAAGCAGGGTTTTATCAGCTCCGTGGCAGACAGGCTCGAAGGCAGGTTGCGGTGGGTGGGGCGGCTGATGCACACACGGTTTATTAATATGTAATTACTGTGCCCAGACGAGAAGACTGGGAGTGTGGTTTGCTCGCTTGCCTCAGTGCTCCTTGCGCTTTACTGGGTGAAACTGGGCCATCAGCCTGAACTTGTTTGCTGCGCAGGAAAAAGGCTCTTCCAGGCCAGTTGGCAGCAGCTCTGGACAGCCCTCCGTGCTGTCCTAAACCTCTGGAAGTTCTCTGGTTTGGTGTAATAAAACCACTCCTACAGTTCTTGCTACCTCGAGCAGGTAATGAAACAAAGCTGTTGTAACAGCTGCCCTGAAACACGATTCTTCCTATAAATCGATGCAAAGCAAAAATCATAATTTGAGCCAGTCCCCTAGGTTAAAATGAGTTATTGTGGCCTTCTGAGTTGGCCGTGAACATCGTGGTAAGGCGAGCGTAGTTACCTTCTTACCATCCACTATAGAAATAATCTGCACCCTGTTGTTCCTGCCCAAAGTGCCAGACTGTGTGTAACGTCTTCACATGAGGGTCACTGGTCACGTCAGGAAGTGCTAAGGGACAAAATTAAGTCCTGTGTAAGCACTGGAGGCGAGTAGCATCCCTTAAGCTTTCCCCAAAAGAGAGGGGGGTTTGTTAAGATCATTCTGTAACAGGCGTTTTCCCCTGCTTGCTGAAAATGTCCCTATTTTGTCCTTCATTTTTGGTGGGATTGAAGGTTCACCTAGCCCTGAGATGAGAAATGGGGAAGCCTCACCTGCTGCAGTAGGCTTTGAGGGGGACTTTGGGGCAGCTTTTGAGCACTGCTGAAACGTAGCTGCTTACTTAGAATTTTTAAGGCTGTTCTTGAGCTGGTAACCTCACCAGATCTCTTGGCGTGGTCTGTGCGCTTTGCCCGTGCTCTCTCGGTGGCTGTTTTTAAGGGTGCTTAACTCTGGAGACAAGTTTGTTTAAACAATGCAGGGAAATTCTTTAAAAATACTCAAATTTCCCTGTTTCTTACTGCCTTTTTTTTTTTTTTTTCTGTTGCTTTGCACTCTGAGGCATCGAGTACATATTTGGTAGCGGGACGGCGGGTACTTTATTAGCGCTGGGTAGATCACATGATTTGCATTTAGTGGGACCGTGTTGCAAAAGTGTTCTGCGAATTCCTGGTGAAGCATCTGGTTGTTTAAAACCTTGGAAACTGCAGCAAAAAAAGAAGTAAAGCTCATGAGAGGCCTCAGTTCAGAACTGCCTGCCTGTCCTTGGGTATAACCTGTTTTCTCTTCCCCGGTAGAGGCAGTTGTGGTGGGCATTGGTCAGTGTTGCCTGCAGTGTGGTAGCAATTTTCTATTCTTTCCCAAAATCTGAATTCCTTAGCTCGGTGTGCTCACTTGGGTGTCTTGCTGTTCCCTAGTGCTGCACCGGTACCGACACATCCTGGGGTTGTGGCAGCCGGACATCGGGCCCTACGGGGGACTGCTGAACGTGGTGGTGAGTGAGTACCTCGGGCTGGGGGCTGTGGTGTCGAGGACTCACGAGATTTTTTTTTTTTAATATGACTTTCTAGACCTGGTTGTCACCTCTGTGCTCTTGAAAAGTCTGAAGGGTCAGCCCTCAAACAAGCTGATTAGGACCCAGAGGGTTGCTTCTCAGATATTTATGTCATCACCCCTTTTGTCTGGACAGTCCTTTTGTTTTTTCAGCTGTACTCCGGACGGAAAACATGAGCGGTATTTCAGGGAAGGGCCTGATTTAGGGCTTAGTGTTAGTATGTTTAATGTCACAGGAGTCCATTCCTTGTGCAGCAGAGGTTTTAGCCCTGGCCCATCTGTTGCTGCATTATTTTTGCCTGCAGCTGAGCTTTTTGCACTTGTGTTTGTGCACTGACCCTTCCTGCAGCTCACCGTGCTTTTGCCCAGCTGTGCGTCAGCCGTAGTGGTGCACGACCAGTGCAAGACCTGTGGAGTCTGGCAGCTCTTGGGAGAGCAGTTAACGAATGACATTTGGCTCTGCGTTGGCGAGAGCTGGGCCAGAAGTTTGCCTGAAGCCCTTGTCCTTTGCACCAAGGTTCAATAGCTGACAAGCTGAAGCGGAACAAATGACGAGTTTTGCAAGATTCTGCTCCACAAACTGGTATGAGAGTGCACCCAAGTGCACCAATACTTACATTATATTGTGACTTTACTAAGAGAAGCGTTGCCTCTGTGGCGCTGCTCTGCTTTTGTCTTGGATCTCTCCGTTTAGAAAACATCCTTTTTCTGGAATCGCAGGACTTGAGGGGAAGGGTTCTGTTAGGCGTGAAGGAAGAGGGCTGGCACTCGTACCTCTCAGCAGAGGAGATTGTCGCTTGTCGTGCTTGTCTGCGAGTAACCCAGCCAAACAATCCCTTGTCCAAAAGGCGCGGATAATAATGAGAAGCAGAATTCATCTGTTCGAGTATGTGCCAGCGTGAGCTCTCAAACCAATTAGAATTTGACTAGCTGTGTGGTCCCTTCGGCGTAGTCTCTCCCTCTGGATCCCGCGCGCCGAGCATCCGTCACAAAGTCGTTTGCGGTAATAAAGGCCTGATGGTTTTCCAGTGGTGCAGGAAGCCGCATAAAGAAACCCTCTCCCTCTTCGCTGAGGGTGTGCTGTGAGCGCATATGGTGTGGTTTAATTGCTGGAAAGCAGTTTGGAAACGCAGCAAGCTGTTCTGCAGCTCCCGCTCTGCTGCAGAACGGGCCCCGGCGTTGTTTGCCGCAAACTCAACAGGAAATGCGCGAGGCTGATGTCGTGTGCTTTGTCTCCCCGCCCCTCCGCAGGTGGACGGTTTGTTCATCATCGGCTGGATGTACCTGCCGCCTCACGACCCGCACGTGGATGATCCGATGAGATTCAAACCCCTCTTCAGGATTCACCTCATGGAGAGGAAAAGCGCGACCGTCGAGTGTATGTACGGCCACAAGGGACCTCATAACGGTCACATCCAGGTGAGCTCCTCCAGCGTCGTGTGCCGTGGGTGTGATGTGTGTGCACGTTGGCTCTGGAAATGGTTTAATGACAGAAAGCATGGCGATCCTATTTAAAGGATGTGGCTTTCGCCACCTTGCCGTGTGTGTGGATGCCAGCTTTGCGCTCATTATGTGTCTGACGAGTTGTGTGGGCTCTTCCCCTGCTCTGAATTTGTCCGCTGGCAGTCGTACAGCAAGGCTCTTACACTGTCTTCTCCTGGAGCACAGTGGGAGGCTGGGAGCACTGGTGTGGGTACAGCCTGGGGGAAAGGATGTGTAAAATGGCCTCGTCCAAGCAGACACACAGACCTGTTCTGTTTTACAGCTCTTTCTGAGACCTTGAGAAAGGTGATGGAGCATTCGTTCAGTGCCGTTGGGTGCTTTGAAAAACTTCTTGAGAGGTTGTTTCCTTTTCTTTGAAGAAGGAAGCTCACATAGAGAAGCAACTTAAAACTAGTAGTTTACATTAGAATGCCTTGGGGTTTTATTGCTTTTGTTTCTGCATTCTGCAGCTGATGCATTCGGTGTCATGGGATTTGTCTAAAGCATTTGCTTCAAGCAGCCATAGTTATATTATCTCAGGCATCTCTAAACAGCTCTGTAACCTGTTAAATTCTCCTCCATGGTACCTACAGATTGTAAAGAAGGATGAGTTCTCCACGAAGTGCAACCAGACGGATCACCATCGGATGTCGGGGGGAAGGCAAGAGGTGAGATTGCTTTGCTAGGAGCCTGCATTAGGGCTGTTTGTGTTGTCTCCTTTCTGAAGATAAAGCATTGCTGTCTTACCTAAGCTCTCAGCTAATGTTGGGGTCCAGGAGGTAGTCTTATGCCTCCTGATTTCACATGAACACCCAGGCTGGTAGCTTCTGGTTGATTTACTAAGTTCTTTTTTTGAAGTGACTCTTTCAGACAGAGGCCTAATGTTGAGTACCAGCTGCATCTGAGTACCTGATTGTCACTGGGGCACCTTTCTACTGCTTGTTGTCCTGGTTGAGGGATTAAAAGCTTCATTTGGTTGTTAATCCTGCATTTATATCAGCTGTATGCAACGAGACGAGTTCCTGACTCAAAGCACGTGTTTTAAGGTGCAGGTGTGAATGTCGGGATGAAAACCTTCAGCTGATACCTGTTCCAGGTAGCGGTGTTTGCTGCCGGCTAGTTAAATGTGACAGATCTGATCCTTCAGTCACTTCTAACAAACGCTTTAGAATGGCTGCCTGCTGATGGGAAACAGCTGGGTGAAAGGTTTAGTTAAGTGTTTTCTGGGACCGCAGCAGACAAGAAATGCTTTAATACTTTCAAAGCAGTGCATTATATGTGCGTGTCATTATGGTAATTGGAGAATCTGGCTTTAGAAGATAAAGCAAGCAGGTTTGGAATATCGCTTGGTAGGCTGCTCTCTTAGTGTAAACTGTTATCACACTAACTCGTGGCAGGGTATTAACCTGTCAGAGCTGGTGTAGAGGTACTTCAGGAGTTGTTTTCAAAGCACCCTTTGGATTTAGATGCATCGGTATTAAATCAGCAGGATTTAACCTCCTAAATCTTCATTGCCTTTCAAAAGCTTCCTCCTTTTATGTTTAACATGCCAGGGCAGGCCACAGGAATCAGCTTATGGGCACACAAATGAATTAGTGCAAGGTAAGTCAGGACGTAAAGAAGTAGTAGACCCGGTGCTTTGCAGTACTAGGTGATGCTCATGCTTTTGTTCTGAGGTGGCACGTTAGTTCTACTTGGATTTGAAGGGGAGCAGGTCTAGTGTGTGGCATCTGGTGGGTATAGGACAGTTAACCTGACCACTGCTAAGCATATTTCCAAGCTGGCTCTGTAGCAACACGTCCTCGTTCCCAAATCCAGCCACAATCTTCTGTCTTTGGCAGAGCATATGCCCTCTCCTCTGTGGCTCTGCCAGTCAATCGTGCTGACGAGGCGAAGTCACATTGGGCTACGACACTGTCACAAGTGAAATGCCTTTATCTTCCCGTGTTTCTCTTCTCCTTGTGCTGCAGGAATTCCGGACGTGGCTGAGGGAAGAGTGGGGTCGGACGCTGGAAGACATCTTCCATGAACACATGCAAGAACTCATCTTGATGAAGTTCATCTACACCAGCCAGTATGAGTAAGGGCACCAGCTCTTTCTAGGTGTTCAGGCTGCTGAAACTTCAAGAAGCATGTTGCATCGTTTGCTCCCCACATGGGGTCCTTGCAACAGGCTTCCGTGGCCAGAGAAATTCTGTGGCTCTGCAGGCTCTGTGCAAAGACAGGGTGGAGCACGGTGCTTTCCAGATGTGCAGAGAGATCAGGTGTAATGGCAGCAGTCACAATAAAGTTCCGAGGTTTTTTGACAATGGCTGTGCACAGTGAGGTGGTTTCGAGTCCTTTAACTGTGTTAAGTTGAAGACAGAGCAACTGCCTGTGATCCCAAGGAGCTACCAGCTTATTATCTCACTTAGTAACCAACGTGCTTTGGAGTGTGCTAGGCAGAAATCGGGCAGTCCCCAAGAATTTCAGGGTTTTTTTTAAATGTCACTCCAAACTTCTAACAGCAGCCACCTCACTGCAGCAGATGGTTAAATCTGCTTCACTCTGGGGTGCTCTGGAGGTCCTAAGGAGTAAGGAGGCTTACTGTGCCCTTGCTGCAGGAGCTTCCTGCTGTGCTCATGAGGACTGGCGGAGAGAAATGAAGAGAGGGAGTGGCTGCAGAGGTCTAAAGCGAAATCTTTTAAGCTTGTTGGTATTGCTGGAGACACAGATTCCCACCTCTCTCTTGATGACATCGCCAAGCTGCCTGGAGGAGCAGCCTGCAAACACGTTCCTCATGTCGGGTGATTCTCTCTTAACCTCTCTGACGTTTGGTTTTTTGCACAGCAACTGCTTGACATACCGACGCATCTACCTCCCTCCTAGCAGCCCCGACGACCTTATAAAGCCAGGTCTCTTCAAAGGAACTTACGGGAGCCATGGGCTGGAGATTGTCATGTTGAGCTTTCATGGAAAGAAAGCAAAGGGGACTAAAATCACCGTAAGTGAATTTTACTTTCTCTCAGATGCTCGTTAAAGTGTTCTTGATGCTGTGGATCCATAGGAGAGATTTCTGACTGGGAGGTGGTCGGTTGCTACCACCCCAAACCCTGTTTCTTGTGGAGATTGGCTGCATGGGGTGAATCTTAACACGTGCAGGGTAGCTAGAACCTGCTCTGCAGAGTTTCTCATGACGCCATCTGCCTCCCCCTTCTTTTTTCTCTCCCTTCCAGCTGCTTTCTGTGAGCAGCTGGTAGCAGACCCCTCACATGTATCTGAGGAACAGGTACCAAATGTTGGCAGCTCCTCACTGGAGGGGCTTCCTCTCTGCAGGGAGGGATTCTGACAAAATGCAGTTGCAGCTTTGACCTTTGTTCACCCTTGCAAGTACAGCCTGGCTTGTAGCTTTCGATTTAAAATTCTGTTTCTGGGAAAGCCGAGATGACTTAGCTCAGGGAACAATGAACAAGGTCTGAGCGTTTTTTTTTTTTATTTTGTTGCCATTCTGGTGATTATAGAAGAGGGTTAACTTTGTAGAAGTCAGGTGATGGGCATGAGGAGAGTAAGGGTTTGAACTCTGCAGCCACGCTGTTGCTTCCTGCCTCTAGGGAGATCCCAACATCCCAGCTGGGCAGCAGACCGTGGAGATCGACCTGGCGCATCCTCTGCAGCTCCCCGACGTCGAGAACCTTCGTGATTTCAGCGAGCTCTCTCGCATCGTCCTCGAGGTGCAGGAGCAAGTGCGTCGGGAGGAGCAGGAGCAGGAGAACCGACGGGAAGAGGAGGAGCGCTCCCAGCAGGCTACCTGCCAGCCTGCTGCAAAGCCCTCGGGAGGAGAAGGTGCTGAGGGGGAAGAGACTGCAGCTGGGGCGGAGGGCACGACCCAGGACAAGGCCCCGGCTTCCCAGCCCTTCGTGCTGCCCATGGGAGTCATATCGAGGAATGAAGACTATCCCCGGACCTGCCGAATCTGGTAACAGGGACTGGTGGTTTTATAGCCTGCTCTTGATAGGCTTTTATCCCATTACTTCTGAAGCCAGCAGCTCTTGTCTTACATCCCCCCCACCCCCTTTTTTTTTTTTTTTAATGTGTATTTGCTTCCCAGAGCTACCCAGCTTGTATATTTAGAGTTCTATTCAAACCACTTCCCGTTGCTCTGCGTGTTATTTGTGTTCCTTGGCTGTGGGAATGCCATGCTCCCTCCCACCAGAGGTGCCTTGGGGGTCACCTCTGGAAGGGGCTGAGCCCCCCAAAGCAGTAGGTACCAGCGTGCAGAATGACTCCAGGTCCCACTCAACAACTCCAGGAGCCAGTGAAGCAGCGTGCTGAATGGAGTGTGGGAAAAGAGCCCAAAAGCTGAGGCTTAAGCAGGTGACCTTCAGCCAAACATCTGCGCTCATGGAAAAACCTGCTGGTTAATCCCAGAAGGTCCCTGCTGTCACAACCGAGTTGTGTTTGAATAAAAACCTTGCTCTGCCTGCTGCTTGCTTGGAGGTTAGCCTGACCTTTTACTCCTCCCCAGCTCTGGTTAGGTTTTTCTTTTTTTAGGGTTTTTTTCTTTCTCTCCCTTCGCTTTGGGTTTTTGTCGCAAGGTTTGCCTCCCTGGTCACCTTTTCAACATGACTTTGCTTTTCTGAGAGGATTGTCTGGGCCTGGCTTGATCCTTGAGTACTGGAAGTAAATCTCAGGTGAATTACTGGGATAAATTAATATTCAGCCTTGTTGTGCAGGTGCAAATTAGAATAGCCAAAAGCAGCAACCTCCAAATAGCACTGGAGAGTTTCTTTTCTTAAAATGGTATCAACAGTGGTTTGTGCTGTGTGGCAGAAACCGAGTGTAAAACTCCCTGTTCTGTAGCACCTGGCAATGTGTTTGGCAATGGCTTTATCTTAGTTTTGGGGTTTTTTTTAATATTTTTGTCATTAAATGTTGGGTAATTATGACCCTCTTGCCTACTTTTTTTGTCTTATTCTTCTCTCCTTGCAGTTTTTATGGGACGGGGCTCATTGCTGGCCACGGCTTCACCAGCCCTGAGCGAACACCCGGTGTTTTTGTTCTCTTTGACGACGATCGCTTTGGATTCATCTGGCTGGAGCTGAAGTCCTTCAGCCTCTACAGCCGGATCAAGGTCTCCTTCCAGAACGCCGAAGCGCCTTCCCGTGAGGCTTTCGATGAAATGCTGAAGAACATTCAGTCGCTGGCTACTTGACGGGTGATTTGTGATGGACAGGGCTCGGGATTGCAAAGGCTGCTGCACTCCTCAGCCAGGGCTGGGCTTGGGGACTCCTGGCTCTTGGTACCTCTGATTCAAAGCATGCACTTTTAATAAAGCCTTTTTACCCCCAAATGTACACATCCCGGTTAAAATATCCATGACTGCCCTTTCCTCTCTGCCACTCCACGCTGCTCCCTAGCAGTCCTTGTTACCCAGCCTGTAATGTAGCTTCCTGTAGCTGAAGGGATCCCGCAGAGGAGGAAACAAGACCTCCCTCGTTGCGAAAAAGAATGTGTCGGAGCAAAAATAACTTGAGGTCAGAGCTGGATCAGAAGAAGATCTAATTGACTGGGTGGACACAAGCCCTCTGCTCTCGACCATGAGCAGTCTGCTGTGGAAAGAGCTCTTCTTCAGGGAAGGGACACAACTAAGCATTTGCTGTGCCCTGGCCTACCTGGGAGACTTGCTTTACCTTCCCGAAAACTTGAGCGGTCCTCCCGCTGCAGGCTGGCTGGCTGCGTCACGATAAATTGTGTCAACAGTGACAAAACACGTCCTCCTCTCCAGAATCCCTTCTCCGGGTGCAGCGTTGTCAAGAGAGGCTGGTGTCATACCTGCAGCCCTGGCTTAGTGATCGGAGTGGGTGGTTTCCTTTTGAGAAATTCCCTCAGCTTGGCAGCAAGGGGAGGATTCCCACCGTGACAGGGTATGTGTAGCGTTGCCCTGCCTTCTGGAGCCTGATGGATGTGCTATCCCTGAGGCTCCAGGTCTGGCTGTCTCCATGAACAGAGAGGAGGTGATTCTCTTTTTTTTTCTTATAGGAGCTGGGTGTGGAACTGGAAATGAGCGTAAGCCGCAGAAACTGGTGTGTTCAAACTGGTTTTGTGCTTGAAAGGTTCACCTGGGATCTTTTAAAGTGGGTCTGAAAACATAAAGGAAGGAGAAAAAAGAAAACTGATGTGACCCCAGTTACATGTTGTTCTTGTACCGAGTTGCTGTCTGCAGTTTGAAGGACTGATGAGGGATTCTCCTAATGTTGCTGTGGCTTGTTCTGGCGCTTTTTAAGGTTGGTGCTGAGAGGTGGGTGCTGCTGCTCCACTCACAGGACCCTTCTGTTCCCTTTCTAGTCATGCGTGTTTCATCCCAGATGCTTGATGCTTCCACAGGAAGCTTCTGGGCTTCATTTCTTCCCCCAGTACCTGCATTCTGGTGGGTCTGAGCTCCACTGAGGTGTGGGCTGCAGGCAAGGAAGCCACATTCCCCATAAAATGGCTGGAAAATCCTGGCCATTGCTGATCTGCAGACTGCGAGTTGTGCTAAAAACCATCTCAGTATTTGCTTGAGAGTGGGTTATTAACCCTGTGTAGGAAGACACGGTTGGAATCCTTGTGCGGAGAGAAAAGAGCTGTTTGTAAGCAAGATCTTGGTTATAAGCAAAATACATCCTTCATTGGAGTTATTCTCTGGCTCTGATGATAAAACTCCAGGTCTCTTCCTGCTACCAGCCAGATCACTGTCTGACAAAGCTCTGCCTTCACACCTTCTGCAGGTTTCGATTTGTAAATGTGTCTGCTGGGAGAATTCAGGCCCCTTCTGTGGAGAAGTTTCAGGCAGTGCCTAGTTTCACCGACTGAGCAGCTTTTATTCTCACTGTCACAAGGGCTTTTTGCCATTTCTGGCTCTCGAGTGCTCCCTCAAGCTGCGTGAGAACCGAGTCTCCAGCGGAGACGTCGAGCAGCAGGGCACGTCACTCACAGGATTAATTCCTCTCCCTTTGGATGTAGTTTGACAAACCTCAGAGAATTTGAAGGTGATGCGGGAGCACTTTTTTCTCTGTTCCCCGCTGCTTTGTCAGCGGTGGAGAACCTGCCTCAGCGTTAGAGGTGAAGATCTGAAGTGTTAATACTGTTCTAGTGAATAAGCTATAAAAGGTTGGTTGTTTCTGAGCAGCCCGTTAGAGGCGTTCCCGTCGGCATCGCCGGAGGGGACAGTCAACTTGGATCTCGCCCTGTCACTGGGAGAGAGGAAGGGTGGCAGTTCTGAGCCTTGGTCTGCGGGCGGAGAGGTGGGCTTGAAGCTAAAATTGTGCGCTTGATCTTGCAGACAGAGGTTTCCAGCTTGATGATGCGGATTTCTGAGATACCTAAAGACATGAGGAACCCGTTTGGCGTCCGGGTGGTCGGTTTATCTCGCTGTTAGGCTGGTGCAGCCAGTATTTTGGCTGCTTTATATTCTCCCTGGCAGCCTAAGGGGAAGGAGAGAGGTCCCCTTGGGCAGCTGCTTGAATCGCTTGTGCCTAAAATGAGCTCTTGCTTCAACTGCGAACAGACCCGTAGCGCCGATGCGGATTCCTCCTTCCTTCCACGTCCCCGCTTGCCCGAAAAAAATAAAAACATCCCAAAGTTTTACGTGACTGACTGGATGGTTTTTGCTTTCTGATTTTAAAGTAAGATTGAAAATCCCAACTGTATTGTATGAGCTATGAGCACTCAGCCTGAGACCCGAGTCACTTGTCTCCTAAGCACCGACGCTGACTCTCTGGCTGGTCTCCTGCGTGGGTGGCTGGAGAGGAGGGTTTTGCAGACGACTTGATGCCCTGCAGGAACTTTTTCATAAGTCAGCTTTGCCCCTGTAGCGGCATCTCTTTATTTATAGCGTACCTGATCGGCCTCAAAATGTCAAGAGTGTGCTAGTCCCGATTAAAAGGCAAAACTGCTGATGCGCCGTGGCTTTATTCTGTCTAGAGCAATGAAAATAGCACATTTTGTATTAGTGCCACTCCTCCTCTGCCTTCACTTCTCACCTTCTGCTCCTCAAAGCCTGGCAGGCTTTTGTGGCATTTCAAAAGAAGAAGATTCCCTCTGATCTGGCTTAGGTTGAAGAAAGCTGTTAAGACGGTGAATTTGGAGAGAACTGGCGTAATGCTCGTGTGCCTTTGCGGGTTCCTTTGTGCTTGGCTGCATCAGTGCTCTCGGAGAAAAGCAGAATAACACGATGAGGAGTTACACCTCGCGGCTCTGAAAGCTTTGGGAGATGGGAGCGAGCAAAGGGAGCACAGCCAGATTTTACAGAATCGTAGAATCCTAAAATTCTTTGGGTTGGGAGAGACCTTTAAAGGTCATCTCATCCAGCCTTCCTCCAACTAGATGCTTAAAGCCTTGTCCAACCTGACCCTGAGTGTTTCCAGGGTTGGGGTTTCTACCACCCCTGTGCCAGTGTTTCACCACACTCGTGAAAAATTTTCTTCCTGATCTAGTCTAAATCTCCTCTTTTTTTGGGATCCGAGCTTCTTTCCCAAGCCTTGGTTGTCCAGCCTGTTGGGATATTTCTGTGAGCCGTTGACAGGGATGGATGGCGCGTGGCGGTGCCTTGCAGATGGTGATAAATTTCTGGTGCCGACGCGTCCTCATCCTGTTCGCTCCGTGGAAGAATCTTGGGGACAATTGGCTTCGTTTCTTGATTCCCAGATGGGTGGAAAGCGTGAAAACAACTTGTCAGGGGTAGGAATGCTTGCTTGGCAGTAGCCTTTTGCGCAAAAAACAATGAGGTTGCAGAGCAGTGCTGCCCCAAGAGCCACGGCAAGACCCTGGGCTTGATTCTAGCTCGGTAAGCGACCGGCTGACGTGCTCGGGCTGCGTTGTGCTCCTGGCTTGCGCTTTCTGCCTTGTCAAAACACACGGGTTTGGCCAGCTGGAAAACAGAAGCGTCGAAAGATCCTCATCCAGCCAGTTTGTTTGCCTTGGGCCTGATTTCACAGCTACAAACGCGCCGCGATCGGGCGTTGCGGTTGAAGGAGACTCGCTGCGGACCACATGGACTTGTCAGGCTTTTGTGTGGGTTTTTTTTCTTTTTTTTTTAATTGAGGATAAAAAGGGACGGAGTTAGTTGGAACGTGGGCTGTCGGCTTCCGACCGGAGCGAGCAGCGCGGCGCTGCCACGGCTACCCTGGAGTGGGACAGCTGACAATTAGTTAGGAAACTAATGCTGGGAAGAAAGCGGATTCATGTGCAAGCGTGCTTGGAGGTGTGAGCTACCAGGGGGAAAAAAAAATGAAAATAAAAAAAATGCAGCCGGCTCCGTGTTTACTTTTAAACAAGGATGGCTTTTCATGGCTTTTATTGATTTAAAACTAGTGGAACTTTAATGGGGAGCGCTGGGTGTCGTGTGGAAGTGGGTTGTATAATCTCGACTTGCTAGTTTAGGGAATGATTATATATTAACTCTGTCTCGTAGCTGGTTGCTCACGCAGCCAATAACCTGTTGTGTTCAGCTGCCAAAGGGTTGCAGGCAGGACAGGACAGCGTAACTTACCCGTTGCAGAGTGAAATACTTGAGGTGTGTGATCAGGCGGTGGAGTGCAACGTAAGTTACCAAACTGTGAGTGCACTGATTTATTTTTATTTATTTATTTTTTTAAATTTTCTTTTTGGTGTGGGCTGGATTAAAATACATGATTCTGTTGGGTTGGGGGCTTTTCGTTTGTTTGGATTGCAGTCTTTCTAATTTCAGAGCATTTGGATCGACTGTATTGGCTTAATGAAAGCGATGTGGGCTTTTTTATTTTGGTGATTAATACTCCCTACTTCCCCTAAGCAGGTGCACCTTGTTCCTGTGTGTATTTTGCACTCGCTGCTTTAACGTGACACCGGTGGATTAATCTGGGTGTCTCCTGTAAACCTACCATGCCGTGGCACTTACTGAAAATGCAGGTGAAATGCCAGATCCCTGCTTTGTGCAGAGAGAGAGAAGGTGAGCTTCTTGCTAAAATGCCACTTGACATCCAACGCCTCGCTTACATGCCACAAACATTTCTGTGGGACACGATGGCTGTAGGTGGAACGACTCGCCTGCCTTGTCTGAGGGATGGGGTTTTGCCTGTCCCTTTTTATTTTCTATTTTTTTTTGTGAGTTTGAGAGGAATGGGCTGTTGACTTTGCAAGTTTGCCTACTTCATCCCAGGTACAGGAAAGCTCAGCAAAACACCCGTGTTACTTTTACACCTGATCGTTGTTACCCAAGGAGCCTTTTCCAATTTCAAATAATAAAAAGAAGAGTTTTGTGAACTTAACTTCTGTTTGCTTCTTTTTTTTTTTTTCCCCAGCGGGTGAATTCCGCAGCAGCCCGTCTTCCACCAGGCGACAAGAATTAATTTTCCCTTGTTTTGGGTACTTGGTAAGCAGTTCAACTGAATTTGTGAAGATGCAAGACACACACCCCCACACCTCCTGCTGCGAAATCCCAACTCGTCCCTGTTTTCTTTCCCCCTGTGGTACCCGGCTCCTTCCAGCAGCAGATGCTGGGGCCGGCAGAACTAATGACCTGAGCGCTGACGAATCCTTTCTGCCCTTCCCAAGCCACAGCTTCCTCTTTCTGAAAGGAAGCGTGTGGTAATCCTATTTTTGCATTCTTCCTTCCGCTCGGTTGGAAAGAGATCAGCTGGCACCGAGCTAACGGGAGGGATGAAGAGGGGGAGGCAGCGTGGTGGTGTAAGCCCCCTCTTTATGGAAGCAGGCTGAGAGTTGTCTGTATTATGGTTTTGGTTTGGTTTTTTTTCATGTTTCACGCCCCTCCCCTTTCGAATTCATACCCGCGTCGCATCTGAACTGCTTTTCCAAAAGAGTAGTTGTGTTGAAATGGGACAACTGGTTGGCCAGGACGTACAGCGGAGCCCCCAGCTTGGCCTGAATCGCCTCCTGCCTTCACTGGCGAATGGATCTTCTGCTCTGAGTTTTGCAGCCCAATTCTGCCAGGAAGTTTCTTGGCAGATTATTATTTTTGAGAACCAACTGTGGCTGTGGAGCACTAAACTGCCAGAGTTCACACATGAACTTGTAGTCTGGAAAAGAGCTCTGCCTTAGTGCCAGGAGTTAATTGAGGCCAGAGTGCGGTTTTATGGAGTGCAGTCCTCTGTGAACGTGTGACCTCTTCCATTTCCCCTCTTGTTTTTTTATTTAACCACCAATGCCCTAATCCCACATGTTAATTTTCTGGTACTAAAGGCACATCTGACCCCAATCCTTTGCATGGAGTGTTCTGTAGACGATCACGCAGTCAGTCAAGCCTTAGCAAGGGAAAATAATCTAATAAGCGTGCAGGAACTCCTGTTTGGCCTCGGAGCAGCACAAATGTGGCAGCATTTCTGTGACCTGGCAGAGATGTTCCTCAGCAGGTGGGTTCTTCCCGGCTTGGTGATGGATGAACTGCTTTTTTCCATCTGCTAGGGGTAAAGTCCCGAGCGTCACAGCCAGTTACGGGCTGTTAACTGTGGAACGGGCAGAGGGTTGTCCTTGGAGTTGTTAGCTTAGAAACTGAGACCGTGCAAGGGCAAATTTTTCCCTCTCTGGGAAGATGGTTGCTGTGAACAGGCACGTCCCAAGCTGGCTTGGGGGCTGTGTTTGCAGCTGGGTCTTAGTCTCCTCTCAGGGCTGTGTTTCTGCTCCACCAAGGAGGCCACTGCTGCTGTTTACGGTGATGCTGCTTCTCTCTACTTGGCTTGTTTCTACAAACCACAAGGAATTGGCGCCTTAATGCCAAGTCAGAGCTGGTTCCAGCTGGGAAAGTGAGTGGGTTTCCCTTCTTAATGCTGCAGGTATGTGCCTGGAAGTTGGTTCCTTGTGTGAGCCCAAACCCTGGCAGCAGCTGGAGACCTTACCCTGGAGTCTTAAGGATGGGATGCTAAAACAACATCAGGTTTTGCCATTTGTTGTCTGCTGCTTTTCTGCTGAACACTTATTTTTATCTGTTGGGAGATGCACACGGCCGGGCAGGTCTGGAGCCTCGTGCTGACTGACTGGCCTGGCAAACCCAACTGAGTTTGGTCCAGATGTTGTGTCGGCTTCTCCAGAGCATCAGCGCCCTTGGGTCCTGTGAAACACCGTCTTGTGCTCTTGTCTTTGTCCTGATCTCCTTGCTCCTTGGGGAATGGGCTGGGCTGGGGATGGTTATCCAGCACTGCTTGGGAGAGTTGGAATTTTTCACTGTTCTCTGCTTAACAGCCATCTGTTTTACCCTGAGCTCTTTCCGTCCTTGGAGAAGGGAGCATCATCTGCCTCCCCTCCTGACGCAGGAGAGAATGAAGCAGGGACAGAACCACATGGTCTCTCCTTGGGGCTACATTAGAGTCCAGGGACCAGCGACCTCACCCACCTCGCTTCTCAGTCCCGAGGCTGGTATGTCCCTGTTCCCAAGCCTTTGGAGGAGCCTTAATGGGGGAATATTGTCCAAACTTGGCCCTACCCTCTCCTCTCCGCATCCCACCCAGCGCAGAGGCTGGGAAGGAAGATGAGTAAATTCAAGGCGCGCTTCACTCACCCCGCTTCCCAGTAGGGCTTTATTTCTTCCTCCTCTTCCCAGATTAATTAGTGGCAAGCTCTACATGGCTAATTAAAGACGCGGGAGCTCTTTCTGCTGCTCCTGGGAGTTGTCACCCTTCGGCTTTACCCACTCGACCCGTTCCTGTGGTGACGATCGTGGGTTTCCCGGACCCGTGGGACACTCTCTCCCCACCGGTGCCTTTGGGACCCGGGATTTAATGTCACTCGTGTCCCTTTTAAACCTCCCCCTCGCCTTGGGCATCACCCGGCGGACCCCCGGGAGGGGTCGGTGTTTTGGCGCATCTTGCCCGCGAGGGGGCGCCCGGAGACCGGTCACGGACACTCGTGGGCCCGGCCCCCAAGTCCATGGACACGCGTGGGACCGCTGCACCCCTCGGGTACCGTGAGACTCTTGGGGCTGGGCAGCTAGGGGGCTCGGGGCACCCTCAGGGCTACCCCTGCAACTGAGCACCCCACGGGAGTGGGTGGCAGCACCTCCGGGAGCCCCCCACCCCCAGGATGCTCAACCTGCCCCCCTGCACCAGCCTGGCAGCTTGTGCATCCTCCCTTCTGGCAACAGAGTGGGGAACGCTGGGGGTCCCCGGGACCTCGGTGTGTGGAAGGTGGCCAGCCCAGGGACACGCAAGGATGGTACTTTTTCCCACCAAAACCAACCAGGTAGCACCTCAGCAGGGAGCACAGTGGGAGGCGAAACAAAACCCTGCTGCGAAAGGGCAGGGAGGGCAACGGGAATCTGGGGCCACCAGTTGCCAGCTCCCTCTGAATTATTCAATGAGCAGCTCGTTAGCCGACCTGACGCACTTCTCTGCTTCCTGCTGACCCTCAGTCCCGGCTGGTGGTGGCCGCAGTGTCCCCCCGGTGCGGGCAGGGCCCAGGCTGGGGGGTACAAGGTTGTTTCTGCTGGGGCTGGGTCTCCTATCGGGGCCCACGGGTCGTACTGGGAGAAGCACAAACTGGAACAACTTTCCTGCTTGCCTCTTCTCCACGGGCGAAGCCGTTCCCATCAGCTGCCTCAGTGGCTCTCAGGGGACAGCCCCAACCCACCTGGCATCGCTTTGTGCCTCCCCCGAGCCGGGGAGAATGCGACTGCTTTAAATCTACGTGTAAATTAATTCACTCCCCTCCCTTTCAGCCTTCCTGTGTCACCTCTCTCCCACGTGTTTTTCTGAGCAGCTGGCTTCCCCCTGGGGCTTTCTGTCACCTTCTCATCCCTCCCCTCACCTCCAGGAACCCAAATTCATCACGGGGGGCTGGGACAGGTCTTGCAGCTCACCTCGGTACATACAGCCACCCTTTTTCCCACACCCTCGTTTGACCCCGTGCCCCTCAATCCTCGTTACCGTAACACCCGAGCAAGTGTCCTTTTGGCAGTGACCTTGTCGCCTGCCCCATTTCATTTATCCCACCCTCTCTCCCAGGTGTTAAGGGGGTGATGTACAGCCCCGTGCTCGATGTCCCGTAATCCCAGCTGGAGGAGACGAGCTCCAGTACCTGGCCCAGCCCCCTGCACACTGCTGCTAATTAAAAACAAACGAGGAGGGGACGGCTGGCAAGTGACGGGCTGGATGGCCGTGACCGATCCGCTCCATTTAGGAGTTCCACGAGTTGCTCGAATAAATAAGGTGGGAATTTAATTTTCTGCCGCTCTGGAAGGGAGAGAGATCTCAAGTGCCATTTGTGCTCCTTTCCGAGCATCTTGCTTTGCTGTCAAGGGGAAACCTGCCCTCCTTGGCACCCTTCCCAAAAGTTAAGGCATTTGTTTCCTTCATGACTGTGTCTTGGCTCCTGCTGGAAGAAAGTGCCAAATTTGCCCTTTGTGGCGCGGTGAGGGCAGCTGGGAGTAGCCACCAGGCGGAGGAGGGGGGAAACCTTTTCCTCTCCGAAACAAGCAGATAATGACACCGATGGAGAAAAACACGGCTTAGAGCCAGCAGCCAGCTGGGAGCCAGGCAGCGGAGGCTGCACCCCGGCCCTTGCCGTGCTGTACAGACAATTCCCCTCTCCCTCTTTGTTTTCTCTAATTGCACAGCCAGGCCTCCTCGGCACAGCCTGTTTCTTCCCCGGGGCTGGCACAAAAAGCCTCATGAGACGGGGCTGGGACGTGCTGACCTGGGAGCAGGGAATATAACTTTGGAAGAGGGATCTAAACCGGTTCGGGCTTCATCGGCGAGCGATGCTCGGCCGCTCAGCGAGCCGTGGCCCTTGATGGAAACTCTCCTCTCGAGTGCTTGGCCCCCTCCATGGGGTGTAAGTGCTGCTCCCAGAAAAATGTGGAGTGCGATGGGTCGCCCCCAGCCCAGCTACCCCTGCTGGGGGCATCATCAAGTCCCCCAGTGTGGATGGAGGCGTTGGGGCAGCACCGCAAACAGCCAGAGCGGAGCTCTGGGCTCTCAGCAGATTTAACGCTTTTCTTTAAGCCTCTTGGGCAGGATATCAGCTTTCCCCGCTGGGCACGGGTGCGAGTCCTCCGCAATCTCCTCTTGCAACCATTTCCTTGCTTGCGGCTGGGTCGTTTCGCAGGCTCGGGGAAGCAAGGTGGAATTACAGCGTTACAGACAAAGCCTTAATACAATCTTCCCTGCATGAGCGGCGTCGCAGGGGGAAGACACGGAGAATGTTCTGCGGAGCGGGCTTCAAATGAGGCGAGCTGCAGTTCAGGATGTACTGCTGAATTGCTTCATCACCGCTCCTAATGGCTTAACCAACAAAATCCATATTCATAAATCAAAACAGGAGCCTGAGCGACCTCTGTTCAGCTCTGCTGCCGAGCCGTGGTGCATTCAGAAGTAAGGGCAGATAATATATTGCAGGCAGCAGCTCTGTATATATCTTCTGCAGCTGCCACGGCTTGGCCTTGGTATTTACTGAGCCCAAGGAGAGACGATACAATCAAATCTGTCTGTCGGCGTCTGAAGGATTAGCTGAGTCAACCAGGAAAGAGCTGAGCTAATTTATCATGCTATTTTCAGTACTGAAATGCACCCTGGACGTAATTTCACCCTCAATTACAGATCCCACAGTTCTACAGAATGTAATTATCAAAAAAATGTTCTCTTTTCAATGCCTTCGGTGTTTGGGCTTGGGCATTGCAGCGAGGCAGCGGCAGCTCTGTGACCAAGGCTAGCTGATGAGATCTGGAAAGCGGGACCAGCAGAGAGATAAAATGAATGTATCAGGACTCTCTGGCCAAGGAAAACATGGTGCAGGGAGGAGAGCACCACAGATGTGTTGGCAGAAGGACCTGGCAGCCTCTCGCCCACCGCACAGGGCAGTTGCCAGCACCAGATCAGATCAGCTGCAGCTTCTTCTGTCTCGCCGAGCACAGAGAACCCACCATTGTGCACCCTGACCCCCCCCAAAGAGTCGCTGGGAAGTCCAGCATGAGGTCTGGCTCTGCCTTTTTGCAGCTCCCCTTTGGATGTTTCCCTGCGGGAGCCCGGCGAGCATCACCTGGGATACCAATACCAGCCCCAAATCCTCTGGTGGTCCTAACAGGACCCTCCTCAGCATCAAATCATCCCCGAACTGGTTCCTGTTGTCTCAGGACAGCTCCCTCAGCCTCCCTGGTGCAGCCAGCCCGAGCTCGCAGCACCCCCGAGTCCTTGCCCTTCAGCATCTGCAGGCAGCTGCATTTCAGCCCCCGCTCAGCTGAACTCCCTCTGTGGGAAATAAGCCATTTCCCCAGGGAAAAAAAAAACAAACCCAAGAGGAACTGCGAGAAATCTGCAGCTTTAACACAGACTACCTCCTTTTTTACCGAAAGTTTTGCCTTTTGCTGGGGAGTTTGGCAGCCGCAGAGGAAAGGGGCTGCGCAGGGATCCCTCGGGGCTGCGGGGCTGGCTGGTTTCCCAGCCTAGTGCGGGCGAAGGCAGCAGCTCGGTGTGACGGAGGGGCCAAAAATAGAAACTTTACCGAGAGCAGGGAGGAATAATACTTTTCCTGAAGCCGTGCAATAGCCTTGAGGCTGCTAACGCGGTGATAAGCTGTTGTTTGCCTGTGTGCTCTGGAGCAAGCGTGTTTTATCTCTTCCTTGTTCCAGCCCTGGAGGAAAAAAAAAAAACCACACAACAGCGATTTTGCTGCCGTGGGACCACCAGGTCTGTATTTTATTATTTCTCTATTCTGGCAGCACCTGGAGACCTGACTTGAATTACAGAGCATGACACGGCTGGCAGCCTGGCCGTGATTAAAAACCAGAAGTGGAAGGTGCAGGGGAGCTCTGCAGCTTTCGGGGTGTGGGGTGGATGAGCTGGGCAGATCTGCTATCTTAATTAGCGGTGGTTTGTGGGGTTGGGGAGTCGTGGGTGCCGATCCCCCCGCCTCTGGGAACCTCTTCGAAGGGTTTCGTGGCAGCAGGAGGAGGAAATGTTCGCAGCCGCCTGCGCGAACGGGAGGCCCCGAGGAGGAAACGCTGCAGACTGGGCTGGGGAAAATCCCAACCTCCTTGTGCAAAACCCGAGGCTCAAGATGGGGATTAAATCCCGGGTAAACCCGGGGTTCTCCCATCCCTCTCCTGCCCCAGACCTTTCGTGCCTCGTCGCTGTCTCGTGCAAGAGCGCAGCGAGTCCAGGCGGCTTTAGCAGCGCAGGGTTTGACGTGTAGGAGAAAACCTTCCTGACACCCTCCATAAAAGACTTAAATGTTGAGCTAATTAGCTATTTTACTAGCAAGCAGCTCTGGGTGATAATGTCTATGGCAGTTTAGTGGCTGATTGCCTCTTGCAGCACCAACACAGCACAGGTTTAGACGATTATCTTTTTTTGTTTGTTTCCCCTTTATACAAATCTCTGCAAATCCCCTCCTTTGCCTTGCATCTGCCCTGAAGCGCGGCCGATAAAACCAGAGACTTTCCCAGCCTCAGCCCGTCTCCTGGGCTGAAGGAGGATGATATTAAACTTGAAACAAATTACATTGTGCATTCGAGTGAGGATGCTCGAGCGCATTTTCTTTTCCTAATGACGGAGGCAGTGGGAATTGCAGCACCATTAATTCCTCCTTTTGCCTCCCGCGAGCTGTCAGCGCGGCATTCCCCCCCTCCCCTAGTAACCGCATCCAGCGGGTCGGATGCTCTTCTGTGGCCTCAGCACCTTTTGTGCAAGCTGAGTGACGAAAAATAACCGGAGCAGCCCGGGAAGCGCCGCGGGGCGAAGCCGGGAGCCGCAGGAAGCGGCAGGGATGCAGGGTTTGCAGCGAGCTCCGAAGGAGCCAGCTCGGCCCCAGCATCCAGGGCCGCTGTTTCCTGCAGCGTTTCCTTCTGTTTTGTGCCTTTTGAACCTTTCGGGGTTTCTCGCTGTTGGAGGGCGAGGAGATGGGGCGGCTGCTGGGCTTTAAAGCGTTTCCAGCCTGGAGGAAGATCAGCCACTCTGCCGGCTCTCAGGATGGGAAACTGCTGCTTGGAGGACAATAAAGGTTATTAAATGTCAGGGAGAAATAAAGCCACATTTTTCTGCTAGTTTTCTTTTTTTTTTGTTTTTTTCCTCCCTGGCTGAACTGGTTTGCAGGCGCTTTGCGCCGCAGTCGCGACAGTGGGACGTGGGACCGGGGGCTCAGCACCAACTGCCTCAGGGCATCCCATCGATTTTGGATTCAGGATGGGAGGGGGTGTTACTCTTTGAGCACTTTGGCCTCAATCCAGGGACCCGCAGACCCAGAATTTACGCAAGGGCAGAGTACAATGGCTGTATTCCCTTCAAAGCTTGGCAAGGGTTTGACTCATGCTCTGGGATACAGGATGCATGCAGCCACCTCCGCCGCCGGCTGCTAACGCTGCTCCGACCCTTTGCAGAGCGCAGGGGTGTCCGTGACGGCACGGGAGGCGGTGACACTGGCTTTGCTGGCCTTCGCCACACCTCTTCTCCCATCCCAGTGCCCTCCTGGCTCAGGACTAGCAACAGGTCTTTCCAGTTCTACCTCGGCACTACCTGGGGCTGCATTTCAGCACATAGACCCCTTCTGGAGCTCCCACCACGGCTTGTGGGGTGCATCAGGGCAGCACCCGGGGAGAGGGAAAAGCACCGAGTGCTTTGACCAGCTTGCCTTGTTTATCTTCTATTTCGGCAGTCGTAGCTTTAATTAGTCATCGTGCAACGGGTAAACGCTTGCAAAGCTGTCCCCATAACACCGGGCTGCAGGACCGAGCTCACCAGGGGCATCGCCAGCTGGAAGGAGCAGTCCCCGGGAGCCAGCACCCACGGGTTGAAGGTAAAAAACAAATTGGTGCTGAGGGGATCCCTAGGGAGCAGGCTGGGGCTGGAGCAGCCCCCCCATAGGGCTCCCGGAGGGTGGGCATCCACCTGCGGCACGGCTGATCCCACCTGGGATTGAAGCCGCTGGATTCTGTGGGGAGAAAATCTGGGGTGCTGGCCCGCACCCCGCGAGGCAAGAAGAAGGTGAGGAATGGCAGAAGTTGGGGAGTTTGGCATAGTTTGGATATCAGGTAGGTTTTTTTTCAGACTGTGAGCAGGATGAGCTCTAGTTTCAATGGCCAATGGTCAAAGCACAGCTCCCGTGATATCCCAAATCACAGCATCTCCCTTGCTCCCCCTCAGCACCGCTGTGACGCTTCTCCCTGTATTTTTACCTCTGCCGTGCCGCTGCCTCGCTCTCCATTTTAACAGATGGCTGGAGTGACAATTACTGCCTCGAAAGACTGTATTTATAAATTCCTTGTTGGGCTGTTATCCGGCATGTGACAGAGCTTTACACAAACAGAGAGCTAAGAGTCACTGCTGGCTGTTGTAACTGGAAAGGAAATTATGGCACGCAAAGCACTTCAAGAGAGCGTGACGAGTTTTGCCATGGCAGCAGCTTTGGTGAGCGCATGTAAAATGAGTTTACTTTGTGTAAATTTGGGGGATGTTAACAAATAGTCACCTGGGAGTGACTGACACTGGCTGGCATCCCATCCCATCCCATCCCATCCCATCCCATCCCATCCCATCCCATCCCACCCCGTCCAATCCCCATGACATCAGGCGGAGGTTTCGATTGGATATTAAGAAAAATTTCTTTACTGAAAGAGTGGTGAGATATTGGCACAGGCTGTCCAGGGTAGTGGTGGAGTTGCAAGCCTTGGAAATGTTTAAAAAACTTGTAGAAGTGGCACTTCAGGACATGGTTTAGTAGTGGTATTGGGTTGGCAGTTGGACTTGATGATCTTAGAAGTCTTTTCCAACCTTCATGATTCTATAGTTCTACCTCGTCCAATCCCATCCCGCTCCATTCCACTGGAAGGAGCACACAGCATTGCGGAGGGCTGCGAGAATAGCTCCTGGAATTAATTTAATTGCTTTTATCTTCTTGGATATTGTGAGTTTGGAAGTTCTTAATGCAGAGCAACTAGGGATGGGGTTCCCTGGGGATGGTGTGATTCCCTGTCTGGCCCTCACTGGGCACTGCCTGCTGCTGACTGGGAAGGGCAATGGTGATGCCCAGTGCTCTGGGCTGCACGGTGAGGGTTGCAGAGGATGCTGGAGATAAATCAACCAGAACCTTTG
Organism: Trogon surrucura; assembly: GCA_020746105.1. Lineage (NCBI taxonomy): Eukaryota > Metazoa > Chordata > Aves > Trogoniformes > Trogonidae > Trogon > Trogon surrucura. Next base: position 2,614,862 of record CM036629.1, read on the forward strand.
GGCGGGACAACCAGGAGAGCAGCGAACTCTGCAGTGAGGTTACACCTAAGCAGGGTGCTCAGGGTGAGGTGGCCTGCTCAGGAATCCACGTGTTTTGTCAGAATTTGGAAATAAAAGCCGGAAAATTGCATTTATAACTCTGCCAGCATGTCGTGCCCTCAGCATCCGTGTTGCCGGGCTCGAGTCATCTGCACCATCTTGCTGGTGACCTTCCTTTCTATGCCGTGGCCGCCAGCATCTCCCCAGCATCCCCTGCACTCATCCTGTGCTGCTCAGGTCCAAATGGGGACCATGGGGCTGCCATGAGCTCCTCTCTCTCATGCATGGGGTGGCGATGGAGGACAGGTGGGATCAAACCATCTTCATTTTTTTCTAGCTCCACCGCTGCGGGTGCTCCCTGGGTCGCTTGCCGTGCTCCCAGGAGATGGTTTACCAGGAAGGGAGAGGATAAAGAGCAGCGTTTGGGGAATTATTTAAACTGCAGGTGCAGCAGGAGCTCTTTCCCGGGGCTGTCTCTCCATGCAGCCAGCAATGGTGTGTCTGCAGGCCCCAGCTAGTTCTGTATTAGAGCATTTGGTGGAGCTGAACGTGATTTGGGCATCTTTGCAGGGAAAGCACAGGGAGACAAGCCCTGCTGCTGTTGCTCAAGCTCATGTCAGCCTGGCCATCCGCCTGAGAAGGCATTATAAATAGGTTCGGCTGCTTTCCTTTTCCGTGGCATAATTTTTTGGTGCTCTGCAGATTACGACGAGGCTGAGGGTAATTGTAACACCTTTGTCCTAACAAGCCGATGCCTGCTTCCCTAACACACGTGCTGTAGCAGGTGTTTGCTAAATGAGAGGACCCCAGTGAGACACGGGAAGGGTTGTTTCCTCCCCAAAAGAAGTCAGCACCAAGGAGATGCATGTCCTTGGCAGCCCTTGGCAAGCTCTGCTTTGCTCAGCAGAGTGCAGCTGTGTCCCCCTGGCATGGGATCCAGCTATGGGGTTCCCCCAGGGAGGGCAGAGCATCACCCGAACTGACGTTCATCACCCCTGTGCTCCAGCACCTTCTGCTCTGCGTCAACAATGTGCCGAGTTGCTGTGTTTTTGGGGCTCGTTTTGTAACCTGGATCCCAGCTGTGATTTACTGGGGCAAGCTGGAGGTCAGCGTGGGGCTCGTCCCCTCTGGCACTTCCACTGTGTCTGTCCACGATGGAGAAAATCATGTTTTAAACCACATAAACACCCAGCAAAGGAGAAGGTGCTCGGCAGTGCCTGGCTGTGCTCACATCAGTTACAGTCAGCGCAGGGGTGATGGTTTCCCACACTTGGACCTGTGGTTTGGGATGTGCCAGTGGGGTGTGCAAGCTGGGATCTGTGTCCTTAGATACTTCCACAAACGTGGAAAAGGGAGCTCTGGTGATCTCTGGATCCGAGATCCAACCCGGAATAAGGAAACGAGAGGATTTTCCCAACAGTTGTGCAAATAGGGGCGTTCAGTACGGGAGGGTCCAACTTAATGCCATAAACCAGATTGGATTAGGAAGGATTTGCAGAGGGCCAGTCTGGAAGAGCGGCTTATTTAGGTTTTTAGCAGCCGTGTCACAACCATATGTGCTGTCGCAACGCGCTGTTGCGTTGCGCGCTCGCGTTGGGGTGTTGGGTTTGAAGGGCTCCGTGAGCAGCCAGCAACTCCCGGGCTGGGCAAACGGGACAGGGTGCGAGGTGGCCACGGGAGGGTGGTCCTGGCTGTGCAAGGGCATGGCAGGACATGGCTAGATAAGCACCAGGAACCCGACGTCTTCCTCGTCTTGTGAGTCTGAACCAAATCCCTCAGCCCCCTGAGATGGTGGAGGGTGAGTATCCTTCGGGGCTCAGATGGTTTCACGCTGAGGTGGGTCTCTTTAATGCAAATTAACTTCTTGTTATTTGGCGGTGAAGGGTCTTGTTGCCTCTGTCCCACTCCACCAGCTTTTGCTGTGCTCTGGGTGGGCTCGTGGGCACGGCCAGCTGTGGCAGAGGAGCTGCCCCTCTTTTATGGGGTTCACCTCACACACATTTGCACGCGGCGCCTGGACTTGGGGGCTTTTCTCAGAGCTTTTGCTTCATTTGTCCTTGCTCTTGCTCTGCCCCCCATTCCTTATAGCAGGATTTTGCATCACATCCTTCTGTCTTTGAAGCAAAAAAATTGCCCAATGCTGTAGTAACTTCCACAAAAGAGTTGCTTCCCCTTGTAGCTGATGAGAAGGTGGGGATGTCACCCTCTGCTCAGCACCGATTCCTCTTCTCTGCCTCCCTCCTGATGCCAGAGAACCGTTCCTGGCAGATGTGAGCTTGGCTTTCTCACTGCTGCTGGAGTCGTGATCAGGGAAGGAAAAGAGGCCACATACCGTGTGAGACAGACACAGCCACCCCCAGAGCCTTTGTCTCGGAAAAAGGGACGAATATCCACGTCAATCCAGAGCCGCGGTCCCAGCGCCGGTGGGTCTCTTGGGTGCCCACGGGCTCCCCGCAAACACAGCGAGGAGGGTGCTGGAGAGTGGACGTGGTGGTGGGAGATGGGTCTTGGCTGAGGAGAGTGGTCTTTCCCCCAGGAAGATGTTTTTTTTGGAGGGGGGGCACCGCTGTGGAGAGCTTTCCGGAGCGCTTGGAATGTTTCAAACATCTCATACGGGTGCAGGTGGGTTAATAACCCGACCTGAACCTTGGTGGAGATGGGCTGCCCTCCTCCTTGGCTGCTTCCAGCCGAGGCAGAATCATGGGCGGATGCTCTCCCGGCACCCCAGGGCCTCTCCTTTCCTTGTTGAAGTGAATCATTCCTGGGGAGGGCTGGGAGTTACCGAAGAAGGTGGAGCAGGAACCAAATCACCCATGTCCAGTGCTGGTGCTGGAGGCTGGGTGTGGTTCCGTGCTGGCGCCGCCGGGGATTCCGTCTCCTGTGCTCCCGTGCAAACCCAAGGTCGAGGGCAGAAGCGACAGATGAAAAACACGACCTGCAAGTCAGGCTTTAAAGATCATGTGAAAACCCAGCTAGCAGCAAGGGGAAGGCAGTGAAACCTTCACCGATGTGTTATATAAAAATGGGGGATCGGGGGTGTGTTTTTACATGTCACTTGCAATTTCTGCAGTCTGACTTAATTACAATAATCACCCTCAGCAGACAGTCAATTAGTAACGCTCTCGGCTATCTGCTGAGCTCAAACTTCGCGTCGCAAAGGCGTTGTTTCCTCCGTGGGCTGACATGCGGGGGCGGGCAGGCAGCACCCCCTCCTCGTGGGGACGGACGGGGCGTTGAGCAGTTTCGCGCTAATTGGCACCATCCGAGCTCTGCTGATGGGGATGCTCCGTGGCAGGAGTGACTCATGCATCTCTCTCCTTCCTGCATGGCATAGAAGGACTGGAAAGCCACGTGGGGAGGTTTTTGACTCTCTTCCAAGGGTGCCCTTGTGCTGCAGTGTCAGGGTTGAGCTGTGTCGGGGATGCCGCAGCACCAGTCCTGGCAATATTTCCCTGGGTTCATAAAATTTGCTCCTCAAGAGTCATCCCCTGTGGCGTCTCCTGGAGGGAGGGAAGATGCCGATGTTACAGCCAAGCTTGGTTTTTGCTCTCCCATGGGTAGAAGCGCAGGATTGGATGTGGCTGATGGTCTTTTGGGGTGTCCTGGGATGGGTCCCTGCCTGAGGGAGATGCTCTGACCCAGGAATATGGAAAGGGGATCAGCTCTGAGTTGAGGTGATGCTGAAGCGGGGAGAATAAGCAGGACCGGGGATGCTGTGCTGACATGAGGGGGTTCCAGCCTCCCCTCATTGTCATGGGGTCATGCTGGGCAGCGCTGCAGAGCTGGAGGGGGCTGCTGCTCCCCTAAAGGCACCCCTGCTTTGGAGACCATGTTGGGTTAATGCAGGCAGTGGCTGGCCAAGTGACAGGGTCCCTTGGGGAACCTGAGACGCCCCGACAGAGGCTGACAAGGGTGGAGATGGAAGGGTTAGGTTGCCTCCTCTACTCGGTCATCTGCTTCTCTTTGTATCAGAGACTCCCTGTTGTTGTGAGCACCCTGAAATTGCCACTCTGGCATGTAACACCCCCTGTGAGACATCTCTCCCACGGGTCTCACCCTTTTCCTCTCTCCCATCTCCTGCCATGAAACCCATGGAGCTTTTTCTCCGGTGCTGCCAAGGGAGAAACCGTCAGGAGTCCACTGACTCTGCCCTCCGGGCAAGCAATAATTCCCCCAAGTGCTGCCCTTGTCCTGCCACACGCTGCACTGCTGCTCTCACACGGTTTCTCCTCTCCCTCTGATTCACAGAATCACAGAATCACAGAATGGCCCAGGCTGGAAGGGACCTTAGAGATCATCTAATCCAACCTCCCTGTCATGGGCAGGGACGCCCCTCAACTAGATCGGGCAGCACATGAGGACCAAACGGGAATCGAACCCGTGACCTTTGGTGTTTCAGCCCCACACTCAACCAAGTCTCATTATTTCCCCCCCTCCCAGAGTGGCTCATCTGGAGAGGAGCAGAGCAGCTAACTCACCATCCTCGGGGGGCTGAGGGATGGGGCAGCTTAAAAACCATCTAAACGTGATGGAAAGGGCTGGAGACGGGAGACCTCACCTAATTTTGCTTTGTATTTTGGATGCAGGGGCTTGGACAGGCAGGTTTTGGAAGGGATGTTTGATGAGGAATCCTGCCCGCTGCAGAAAAGGGGCCGGCACAGCAGTGGGGAGATGCCCTGGCTCTGCCGGCCGTGTGAAAACGGCACAATGAGCTTTTTTTTTTTCTTTTTTTTTCCTCTCTCCTTCCCATTTATTCTTCTTTTTTAACCCCGCTCCGAGCCGCCGCCGCAGCCAGCCGGGCTCTCCGCGCAGCCGCGCGTGCCTGCGTGGGCAGCGCGGGGAGGGCGGGGACGGGGACGGAGGGGGGGACACAGACACGCGCGATGCGCTCGAGCTCCGCGCGCGGGGAGGGTCCCCTGGTCCCCGCGTCGCCCGCTGCCCGCCGCGCCGCCCCCAGCCTCGCCGGATGCCGCTGACCCGCCGAGGCGTGCCGAGGCTCCCGCGGGCAGGTAAAAGCAACGGGAGAGGAGGAGGGAAGGCGGCGACTGCGGGGAGGGGAGGGGGGGACACCCGCACACCGGCTCCGCCGTGACCCCGCGGGAGGACAGGCCTCGGCACCGCAGCTGGGCTTTCCCCTCGCTCCCAGCTTTAATCCATCTTCTTTCCCCATCTCACGTCGGGAGGTGAGAACCCGTTTTCCGGCTGTCCAGCCGCCGAGGGATCGCTGTCTCCTCTTTAAACTCACCGCTCGGATGCGTTCCGGGTAGGATGGAGGGTCCATCAGCGAACAGCTTCGTCCGCGGTACCGCGCCGGCTGCGTTTTTAACCCCGCACCCAGTAGCAGACACTGGGGGGAAGCATCTCCCACGGGATGGGGGGTGCTGAGCGTGTTCGGGCCGGGGGAAACCCTCCCGTGCCCCTCGGGGGAGCTCGTTTCCTAAATAGAGCCCTGCCCGCGGGATCCCTAGGTTGCAATTTTGCCGGGGATTGCTCCGTTTCGGGGTTCCCCGGGGATGCGGGTGGGGAGGGGGGGGCGGTGAGGAAGCTGGGCTGCTGGCGAGCGTTAAAGGAGAAGCCGCTGCTCGGCACAAAAGCCGGTCTTACGCAGCGCAAGGTCTATTCAAGAGACGTTTAATTCTCTTCTGAAGTCCAGGCGGATGGGGAGCTGCCATCTGGTGTCTGATGGCAGCGAGAGGAAAGGGCTCGCTGCAAAACGGGGGCAAGCGGGGACCTCGCCGGGCTTCAGATCGTCCTGAAACGACTCCGGTATTAAAGCTGAACGAGCTGGTTTTCCACAGGGACCCGTGTGGGTTAATGCCGGCTTTGGGAAGGGGAAGGGTCCTGCCTGCAGCTCGCCCTGTCTCTGGGTCTGGCATGCACCGAGTGCGCTCGGTCTCTGAGCACAGGTCTCAGCTCACAGCCTCCCTGGTATTCGGGGAATGATTTTTATGGGGTTGCCGAGGCTGTAACTCCTCTGCCTCACGGAGTCAGAGGAGCACGGCTGCCCTTCAGCCCTGGTGAAACGGGGGAGCGTGTCCTCGCAGAGCAGAGCTGCAGCAGGGACGAGAAAACTCAGCGTGGGGGATTTTCAGCTCCCTGGAATCCCAGTGCTTGTTTAAGCAAGGAGGGTTTGTGCGTTCAAATGTGCGCTTCGGGAGGAGGGGTAGGTGCGGTGCCTCCGCTTCGATGGATCCGGCACCCGACGTGTCCGTGTCCCCCGACTGTGACCTTTCCGCTGGGGTGTTCCCGCTGTGGGAGACACGTGGGGAACAAGACTGACCAGTTCCCTCGGAGGAAACAGTCCGTTCCCTTACGGCACGGGGAGTTTGCCTTGGCAGAAACAAAGCTTTGCTCGCGGTGCTTTTTGCAAAGCTTTGCCAGACTGGCTCGATGCCTGGCGGGAACACTTCTCACTGCTGCAGAGGTGCTCTGCCAGGCTGGACCCATGGGTGTGATGGAAGTGAGGTCTCTGCACGGTCTCCCCGGGGAATACCGGTACCCAGGGATGCTGCGGTGGCCACGGTGTGTCTGTGTCCGACCCTACAGGCCAGCTGCATGATGGGCAATGCAACACTTGGGGGGATCTGGATGAGGGCTTGCACTGGGGTGGATGAGGCAAACTTGGATCTCCATGAAAGGCTGCAGCATGGAAAAGTGCCAGCACTGAGAAATGGCACTTTGCCCTGTCCTTCGGACAGCAATGACTCCTCGTGTCCTGCCCTGCATTGAGAGGCCAGTGAGGGATTGAGGGAGGTGGGGGTCGGTCTGTTCAACCAAATGACAAGTGATAGGACAAGAGGAAATGGCCTCAAGTTGCACCAAGGGAAGTTTAGTTTGGATATTAGGAAGAATTTCTTTACTGAAAGGGTTATCGGGCGTTGGAAGGGATTGCCCAGGTCAGTGGTGGAGTCCCCGTCCCTGGGGGGATTTAAGAGTCAGGTAGACGTCGTGCTTAGGGATATGGTTTAGTTGAGGACTTGTCAGATTAATGGTTGGACTCAATGATCTTAAAGGTCTTTTCCAGTCTGGGCAATTCTGTGGTTCTGTGGGGCTGCATCTTCTGCGGGGCAGCAGGACATTCAGTGGGAGCAGGTAGCAATGCACCGTCCCCCCTCCAGGTGGTTAAACAGGACCCATCCCCTGACACAGCTGGGAAATGGAGATGTGGGACATGTTTAAACCCCCTCCATCACAGAGCTGGGGCGAGATGCTGCCCATGTGCTGCGGGAGCATCTCTCTCAGCCCTTGCGCAGCTCCTCCGGCTCCGCGCAGTGGCGGGGACGGATGCAGCCCTTGGCACAGCGGGGATGCGCTGCTGGAAATCTCGGCAGAGCTCGTGGCTGTGTCAGGATGTGGCAGCCGAAGGAGCAGAGCCGGCTCCTTCAGGCTGTCAAGCTGAGTCCTGCAAGAATATTTAATCGTGTCTTTTCTCCTTCCCTGGAGCAGCATCTCTGTGCAAATGAGCTGAATGTCCCCAGGGGCTCTCAGAGCTCTTGCACTATGTCTTTAGGTGCCAGCCCAGCACCCAGGGAGCAGAAGGATGGGAGGGATGTGCTCTTGTAGCTGTGAGAAGGCAGCCAGAGGTTTTTTTCATTTTAATTACAGTTTTTAATCCTGATGACTCCAGGCTGAAGCACCATCTCCGTGTAGGACACAGATGCGTGGGTTCGAGCGCTGTAATGATGCAGGATACTGAGATTGGATCCAGTTTCCCAGGTGTGAATCGCTGAGGTCCTGCAGCACACCCAACCTCAGTATGTGTAAAAAAGCCCCAGGGGGAAACTCCATACAGGGAGAGCATCGTGCCCTCCGTGATAACCATGGGATTCCCTGAAGTCTGTGCTGAGAGCCTTTGTCATGTCCTTTATCATTGCTGTTCTCTGGTCGTGGTCACGCAGCATCTCCTGGTGAGGCTTTGGGGGTGATTTGTTTTGCTCGTGTTTCATTTCCCCAGGCTTTGTGAGGAGAAGGAGGAGTTCAACTGCAAAGCTGGACTGGGCGGTTCTATTACCTGGGAAGGATGTGCTGGGACCAGAGTGGTTGGAGGATGGCAAAACTGTGACATTTCTCTGAAAAAGGGCAGGAAAAAGATCCACCCTCATCTCCAGCTCCATTGCTTTTCATCCCAGCTCCTCGGCAGGGGTTGGGGGGTTTTGCCCCATTTTTAGACAGCTGAGACATCACAGGGGTTGATGCAGGTGGATGAAGCAGCAAAACCGGGTGGTTCTCTCGTTGTGATGGGTTAGAAATTCTGGATTCAAAGGCAGATTGTGGATGAAAGCTGCCTGCACGTGTACATGCAGCTGTAGGTGCATTGTCTACAGATCTACATTGGCATTTCTTTTTAAGTAAAAACTATACCTTTTCCAAAGTTTCAGGGCACCGGGGGTTTCCTGTGGCATCTCCATGCATGGCTCCATCCAACTCATCTCCATGTGGAGATGGAGCCGAAGGCTCAGGCTGCAGGAGCAGCAGTCTCTTGGTTTGTATTTTGGCTATTCCTGTCCTGGATTTGTTCCACGGGAGCAATGACTGGCTTGTGAAGTGGTTACGGGGCTGAATTTGAGGTTTATTTTGGTTTTGAAGCTCTCCTGGGCTCTGAGAACTCAACAACCTTGGAAGCTGTTGAGAAGCTTGGGAAGCCTGGGCACCCACAGCAGCTGCCAGCACCCTAAAATACCTTTTGTGGCCTTCATTCAAGGGTAGGGCTTTATCATCAGCTGCCCAGCGAGTGTTTAAAACCTTTTTGGCCTTCTGTGAGCAGGATGCATTGACTAACTCTGCCTGCAGCCCTGGCCAGGTTTCTGCTGAGCCTGCGACGTTGTTTTAATACCAGCTGTGAGTCCTGGGGTCTCGCTCAGCCTGTACCCCCAAGTCCTTTCTCCCGGACGGTGACAGGTGGTCAGGCAGGGATGGGGTTGGTGCCTGCTGTGCAAAGAGTTGGGAGGATGTCCCCCTGTCCCCTCCCTGTCCTGAAGCAGAGCCAGGGCCCCCTGTTGCCCCAGCACAGCCCTGTTTTCTTTCTGGTGATGTCTGGAGAAATACGTTATCCTGGATTCGGCTGTCTCATCCTCGTGCCGGCGCTGGGTTTCTGGGGCAGGACAGAGCCGCCCAGAGCCAGAGCTGATGTCTGAGCAATGTGTTGTCATTTATATTTGTTTTTCTGGAGCTGGAGCTCCCTAAGCTTGGCTATGTCTTGCGGCACGTTGCTTGGAGAAGCTTCTGCGAAGCTGCAGAAGGAGGGGGCTGAGCGGTGGCGCTGGGATGGGCTGTGCCCCCCTCCGCTTTCAAGATACAGAAACGTTGCTGACTCCCCAAGGCACTTAGTGGGAGAAGTTCTGATCAGGGTGGATCCTTCTAGGGACGATCACCTGGCTGGGGAGTTTCTGCGATTTCTTCCCAGGCTGCACGTGAAAGGCGACATGGGGATTGTCACTTGCCAAGGAGCACCCGCACCACAGTCTTTTTGACGGGACGTTTCTCACTGCCACATCCGTGCAGCGGCTGTTAACTGGGCAGGTGGATTTGTTGTCCCCACCAATTCCTTTCTGTTAAGTGTTAACCTGAGAAAAAACACTCTCAAGAAAGCTCTGATGGCTCCGTTTGCAGATCGACCACCTTCGGCTTCCAGGCGTGCTCCCGAACATGGTGCACGGGGGAGAAGAGCAGGGTGCAATTTGGGGAGGGAGGCACGGGCTTCATGAAGCCCCATCATGTGCATCATGGCCTGCTTCTCCTTCAAATACAGCCTGGGATGGTGGGAAGTGCTGTGAGGAGGCAGCTCTGAGCCTAAATGTGCAGGTGCTGGAGGAGATCCTCGCGCCATCGCTGCAAAAAGGCACTTGGCAGCTGTGGGAAGGGTCCGGGGGTGGATGGATGAAGCACAGCAGCGTGGTCCCTGCAATCTGAGTTGGACACCAAAACTAACGAATCGAATTGCAGTCCTGCGTTCTCGTCCCATTACATTTTCTGTCGTGTTTTCTGTCCCCTTCCCATTCCCAGCTTATGTCAGTGTACGTTTACCGCGTGGGTGCTCCATGACGGAGACTGTCCCATTTCCAAACAGGGTCAGGCAGACCCACAAGCAGGGAGGAGGGAAGGGGAGAGGAGGATTCTTCTGTGGAGCTGCCTTGGAAAATCACCAGTGTCTTTGCCAGCTGCTGGCTCACGCCAGCCCAGTTTTGCCCGTCAGGCTGTGAGACGTCACATCCCAAATGTGACACACGGAGCTTGGGCTCAGACTGCCTCTTTTCTGGGCTGAAGGATGAAAAACTCACTTGAATGGTGCAGAAGGCACACGAGCACTGCAGGGGTTTGCTTATTCACGTGGCTGATGGGGAGAAGCCAGCTCTGTCTGCCCTGTCCCTCCCCGCTGCTGATGGGCATCCTGAGGACGTCATAGGTTGTGGCCTGTGGTCTCCTTGCCCAGAATCCATGCTGGCAGTTCCTTGGGGCCTGTCCTCACTCTTGTCCTCCCTCTATCTTCCAGATGTCCTGCGGTAACCTGTCCTCCCCCTAAAATGATCTGCCTGCTTTAGCCAGCCCGTCCTCCCAGTTGCCCTGCCAGCGATGGCCTCGATGCCCCAGTGAGGGACGAAAGGACGAGGAGCAAGTCCCCCCCTAAGCCCACCACGTCCCCCGGCAGAGCCATGGAGGCCCCCCTGGACGTACCTGTAGGGAACCTCATCGACTTCGATGCTGAAACGCCCACCTGCATCCCCTCGGAGCCCTCCCCTCCCGCTGCACCTAGCGGCAACGGGCACCTGGGGGACACAGGGGACATGGCTGGGGAGGAGAGCGATGCCACCGAGTCAGCAGACAGCGAGAACGACATGGGCGACTCTCCCAGGCGTCTCTCCCGCCGCTCCTCCTCCAACGAGTCCTTCTCCTCCAGCCAGAGCACCGAGTCATCCCGGGACAAGGTGACGGCCGAGCGCCGGGAGTTCATGAGGCACTACGTGGAGAAGATCTTCACCGGGGGGTGAGCGAGCGGGGCCGGCTGCTTTCCCACCCCCCGGAGCACCGGTTTGTGTCCTTCCCCGCGCTTGGCTGAGGCAGCTCGTTGCTCCCGGCCATGACACAAGGTTGGGGATGAAGTGGGGGGGACACGAGGTCTCACTTGCACCCCTCCTGGACGCCTCCCTGCTCGTCTCTCACCCCCAGCTTCCCGCCCTTCTTCCTTCTCCCCTTTCCCATGCCAGCATCTCATGGTGCAGGGGGGGTCTCCAGCTCCTGTCCCTGACTGGGGACATCTCTGCTGATGCTCGTGCAAATGCCCCTGGCTCTGCCCACCCCCCAGCCCTGCATCCCCCCGCTTCCCCGCCGGCAGCTTCCATCACTGTGGTCTCCGTACCACGGCGTGTCAAGGAGGATTGAGCAAACCGAGCGTGACAAGCAGCAACAGGGGTTGTTTTTTTTCGCTCTGGGGCAGAGTGCCTGTCTCTAGAGCTCGGTTTCTGCTCAGGCTGTCCTTGGCTCTTGCTTCTCCCTCCGCTTTTGGTTTCCCCCCTGCCAGGGAAGAACAAAAGAGCAGTGTCAGCCGAGGGATGATTAAATGGATGCTCCTCTTCCTCAACCTTCCTCCCTGCGGTCGCAGCGCTGGGACGCTGCGGCCAAAAGCGATGATGTGAGGGAGCCGAGCTGTGCTGATGCCAGCCACATCCTTACATTTAATCATGTTTCTTTTTTCTTTTTTTTCCCCCATTTCAGCGAGGATTTGGACCAGGAAGAGAAGGCCAGGTTTGGTGAGCTCTGCAGCAGCGAGAACGGGAAGGGCAGGGAGTGGTTTGCGAGATACGTGAGTGCCCAGGTAAGGGAAGAGATGGGCAAAGGAGCAGCCTGGGCAGGAGGCTGCAGCCAGAGGAATTTAGAAATACCCCAGAGCAATGTTTTTGGAGGGTGGGAACTCGGCCAAAGGGAGGAACTGCAGTACAGGGAGATAGAGAAGTGAATAACTGAGTCCGGAGGCAGTTAAATACACGCCCATTACAACATGGGAGAGAAATCGCCTGTTTTGTTTAAAGTAAAAATATATCAATGCTCAGAAATGTCCTATTCCCTAGAAAACCAAATCCGAGAAGGAGACCCTGTGCTCTCTGCCCACCTCCCTGCGGTGCGGGGGTCCTGGGGAGGGGTTTTTATCCTTGCTGCTCATGGCAGGCAGCTGCCCTGCAGGATTTCTGCTAAACCCTGGGCTTTGTGCCTGCAGCGCTGCAACTCCAAGTGTGTCTCAGAGCAAACCTTCTACCGCCTGATGCAGTCCTTCGCCCTCGTGCTGTTCGAGTAAGTCAGGGCTGGGTGGGGGAAGTAGGTGGGTTTGAGCTTCATTGCGACCACCGAAAGCCCCTGAGGTCAGAGCCCACGGCTCGAGGCGGGGCAGCAAACTCAAAGCTGCCCGGAGTTGCCTTCATTGGGTGTCTTCACCGAGTCCTCCCTCCATGCCAGGTGTCACCAGATGGATGACTTCAGCCCTGCCAAGAACCTCATGACCATGTGTTTCACCTACTACTATGTGGGTAAGAGGTGCCTCCACCCTTGGGCTTTACTCTTGCTGGAGACTGGTGGTGAAGTGCCCCGTGCATGGGAAGAGTGATGGAGGGGTACCCAAGCCTTGTTTACTCTGTCTGACTCCAATGCTGAGCAGAAAAGAGCCTTCATGGACAAGAAGCTGTGCAAACCTCCCAGAGACCCTCCCCTGGCATTTCAGCTCGTGCTGATGCTGGTTTGCTGCTGCTTCTAGCCAGGGATGTTTGTCTGTGGCAATCCTCAACCCTGGGGTTGTGATGTGAATGCCCCAGCCCAGAAAAACCTTGGCTCTTTGCTTGGTGTGTGGTGGTTATTCCTCCATGGGGCGCTGGATTTTCTATCCAAAATGAGGGGGGAGGACAAAGACCTACAAGAATTGGGATGGGATCTGAGCTGTATCCACCTGGCTCCTGGTGTTCCTGGTGTGTCTTGTAGCTGGGAGCAGGTCTCCCAGGAGCTGGTAGCCCCCAGGACCATGGGACCAGCTGAACTTCTGACTTGTCCACAGGCAAGACCCACGCGCTGCCCTCGGAGGCCAAGGAGAAGCCCATGGGCAGCATCGACTCGTACCTGAAGTCGGCCAACAGCTGGCTGGCAGAGAAGAAGGACATTGCAGAGCGACTGCTGAAAAACACATCAGCCAAGACAGAGAATGTCAAGGGCTTCTTCGGTGGCCTGGAGACCAAACTGAAGGGTCCCACCACCAAAAAGAGCGAGTGGGTACCACTCTGTTGGGTGGGCAGGGCGGGCACCCGTAACGTGACCAAGCCAGACACCTCCTGGGTGTAGGACCACCATGAGCCAGGGGTTATCGTGGCCATGGGAAGATGGTCTCTGTCCTAGTCCCATGCTTCATACTTTAGTCATTGGGGCATCTCATGTTCTGGGAATCCCACACCCCTTGGGCATGGAGATATGTGGTTCCAGGAGACGGTGCCTTTGCTTTGAAGTCTTCCGCATCATCTCTGTACTGGGTCTGACTAGGACGGACATCACGGTCTTTTGGCCACCTTTTTGACCCTGGGGACAGTGGTGTGGGAGCAAGGGGTCTTTCAAACAAAGGCGCTCCCCTTGCCAGGGAGGCCAGGGCTTTGCCACATGAGTTCATCAGGGGGACAGGCTTTTTTGGGAGCTGACACTGATTTCTGTGCCACAGTGAAGGTGAGGACAAACCAAAGGAGAAGCTGAAGAAAACAGGTGAGTGGAAGCCAGCATTGCTGGAGCAGACATGGTCAAGGCATCCCCGGGGAAGGAGTGAGGGTTGGGAGTGGTGTGAGATGGCCGGCATTGCCAGAGCTGTGGGGCAGGGAGAAGGGCAGGGAGGACCGATGCTGTCTCCTCTGAGCTCCTAGAGAAGAGCTCCAAAGGAACCTTCACAGCTCCTTGCTTTGGAGCAACCACAGCTCTTGTCCCACAAGGACATCTTGTGGCATCTTGTCCTTGGTGGCACAGGTTTGGACATCCACTGCCTCTGAGCTTTCACATTGCACCAGTCTCCCTCCTCCAGTACTGTGTGTGCTGGCAAACCAGTGGTCCAGTCCCTCAAGTCTTCACAGCTAATACTGGCTTGCAAAGGGCAACCAAAGCTCTTCTTGTTATTATGGATGTGTTGAGGATGAGCATTTGGTTTGCAAACCTTGCCATCACAACTGCTTGGACGCCAAGCTAGCAGCAGGGCAAAAAGTCTGTGCATGGGTGGGAAGGTGGGAGTCATCCAGACCTCGGCATCTAACTGTGTCTCCCCACAGTTTCTGTGCAGAGCCCAGAGGAGGAGAAGAAAGGCGAGAAGATCTACCTGTACATGCACCTCAAGCAGCAGCCGATCTGGTAAAGCCTTCGCAGGGCGAGCTGGCTCCTTCCCACTGTTGGCCTCCTGGGGATTTATCTTCCTTGCCCACACATTCCCCAGATGTTCGTGAGCACTTTTAAGCTGCTGCTGCCCCTAAAAGAAGTGGCCATGGCTTCTGCATGTCTCTTGTGCTAGTGAGAGTGTGTTTGCATCCCCACAAGTAGCTGCCCCAAAACCAGACCGAATCTGCCAGACTTGCTTACCCACCCACCTCCGCCCCTTGAACCACCTCCTGGCCCCTGGGTGAGCTTGGCCCTGGGAGGACTCGGGGACAGGCTGGGGGAGATGGGAGGTGGCCACCCCCAACGTCTCTCCTCCCTCCTTGCAGGCACAACCTGCGGTTTTGGAACGCCGCCTTCTTCGACGCCGTGCACTGCGAGCGCAGGAAGAGGTCCCCCACCACCAGGTAGGACATGTCCCCAGGGGAAAAGGACACACTGCGTCCTCTCCAGCCCCACCCCAGCATCCCCTCTTTTGCTCCCAACATCCCTAGACTGCGGGGAAACGCTCTGCTTTCCACCCATGATTGCAAGTCTGCTGCAGGGTGAGATCTGCATCCTCTTACGGAATTGGGAGAGTGAAGGATTTCTTGCTCATTCTGCATTGGTTTGGGTTTTTTTTTTTGCAAGAACAAAGCCTTAGAGGTGTGCCCAGAAAACCTATCCAGGGTTCAAGTTGTTGGGTGCTAAAATTTGCGAGTGGATCTGGGAAAAGATGCTCAATGCAGCACTTTGAGGAGGTGCCACAGACAAGAAGGGGATGCCCTGGGTCACGGCTGTCCCCAGGAGGGCTGTGGGTGGGGACAGACCCTGGGGCAGCCAGCGAGGACGAGAGCTGGAGAGAGCTGCGTGGTCAGCCCTGAGAGCTGGGAGGGTCGAGAGAAATCCTGCCAAGAGGAAGGGGCTGCTCATTTTGGAGGGTGGCTGTGTGCAGGGAGAGTCGGGGTGCCCGAACAAGGGGACCCCATGGGGTACAAATGTGGGTACAAAGGGGTGAGATGCTTGTGCCTGTCTCTTGCTACACCATGGAGCTGCCGTGGGAACTCGAGCAGCCGTTTTACCCCTCCAAAGCCAGACTGTCCTGGATGTCTGTTCAGTGCTTTGAGGCTTTGAGCTCTCCGGGTGAGGGTCGTTGAGCTCAGTGCATTTGAATAACCCCTTTTCTGACACTTCTTGAAGCAGCCAGCCCTCCTTCCCCCCATCAAAACCTGAGCTTAGCCGTGGCAGCCCTGCCTCACACCATGGGATGGTGTGCCAGGCTCAGGGCACCAGTCAGTCTCTGCTTTCTCCTTTATTGCTTTTCTTTTTTCTTTTTTTTTCCTGAGCAAGCCACTGAAAGAACCTATTGAACAGTAATGTAACCATAACTGCATTTGCTTTGATTAAGCCCCAAATTAGCAGCAGCAAATGTCTCACAAGGACATACGCCACCGGCAGCTGCTCTCTGCTCCGAGTGCCTTTCTCAATTAATTTGATGGCTGAGTCTGCCTCCGCTGCAGAAATGAGCCCGACTAATGAATGAGCTTCAGGAGCTGCAGCCTGGAGTACTCCGAGTATCTCAGGGGGGTTGGAAGGTGCTGGTGACTCCCCCTCTTAGTCCTCCGGAGGGGATAACGGAAGGCACTGGGTGAACTGGGATGCTGCTTGCTGGATTTAAATCCCTGAGAGGAGGAGATGGTTGGGGAGGGCTGGTTGGTCCCACGGGCTTGGTTTGAAACGCTTGGGAGGGTGCTTGGCGGTGGCAGACATCTGGAAGGTCCATGATGACGGGGTTGTGACCACCTCCGTGGGGTGGCCAGGCCATCGCTGGGGTGGCCGGGCTGCAGCGAGAGCTGGGGATTTTTTTTTCTCCTCTTGGTGGGGAGAGCAGGGGGTGTGGGGGGGAAGGAACCAGAACTAAACGCCTCTTTTTCTCTCTCTTTCGTCTCTCTGCCTCTAACAACTTTCTTCCATCTCTTCTTCTCTCCTTTCCCTCCCATCCCTCTGTCTTGCATGATCTTTCACGTACCACTGTTGTCGGCCCCGTTTCTGCTGCCGCTCCAGAGGGAACACTGGGGAGGAAGAGGAGAAGAGGTGTGTCTGTCCCTGTACCTCGGTGCATTTAGTGTCCAGAGGCCGACGCTCACTTCAGGTCCAAATCCTGCCCTGGGGAGGGGGGGTGACATCTTTCAGGGGGGCTCCGAAAGGCTCTTTCTCCACTGAGGAGGAACAGCTGCTGGAGGTTTGACTTCATGCTTGTCATCCTCCCAAAAGGGCCAGAAAGGTTTAGATTGGTTCTTCTTTAATGCACCTTTTTGGAAAAGAAACACGGCTGGTCTCAAGCTGTGATATTTTACTGTGGGAATCTGATGCCCGGCTACTGGGGAGTCCAGTGGCTTGTGCTGGGAATGGTTCCCTGGGCAGGTTTGGGACATGAACTGAGTCACTTCGTGGAGAAAACATCCCCCTTTCCCATCCTTCCCGCTTGCTCCCAGCTTCTGCTGCCGCATTGAGGTGCTGAGGCTCCTTTGCCAGCTGGAAAAGCTGGTCCTTCTCTATTTCTTTTAATGCACTTCCGTGCTGCCTTCCCGAGATAAGAAGAAAAATGCAAATGGGGGCTGCGTGTCATGACGGCAAGCGTGTCCCCTGGGCTGCAAAGCTCAAAGCCAGCCACATCCACCCTGAGCTGGGACCAGGGCAGGGGGAGAGTTGTTGCTCTCTTGCTGGAGCCTGAGGTATTCAATCTTGGAGCAAATCACTCCAAGCAACGGCATTAGCAAGGGGATGAAGGTTCTTTTGAAGCTTGGCAGTAAATCTTCCACGTGGCTGAGGCACGGATAACTTTGGTTGTGCTCATATAGAGAATTGCTTGGGTTTGCTGTGCGGGGCGAAACGCTGCTGCTGAAACATGAGTGATGCCGAGTGGTCCAGGCCAGTCTGGTGGTGTTCTCACCAAAATCTGGCCCCAGCGAGGCTTCCTGCGTACCCTGAAATCCAGGCAAGGTGTTAGCACAGCCCCTGGGGTTACATGTCCCTGCACCCATCCTGCTGTGCTGGTATAAAGACCAAAGGGTTCAAGTGGAGCCCCATATGGGCTTTCCCCCTTGCCAGCCATGGTATTCCTGAACAACAAGCCAGAAACATGGTGAATTTTTCTTGGGCACTTTGAGAATTTTTTTCCCTACCTCAAAAAACAGAAAAAGGCAGGAAAAAAATGGTTACAGACATGCTTCTTCTCTAAGTGGGCCAGTGAGGTGTGTGGAGTTTTGCTTCCAGATTTCAAAGACCCTTTATTTGATAATTCTTTTTTTTTTTTTTTTTCAGTCTCCAGGTTTGGATGTGGTTTTTATTTGATATCATAAGCTTTATCTGGGAGAAATTACACCTTTTTTTTTTCCCCTCCTTTTTAAATCCCTTTAAACATACCCTGTAAGTTTCCAGAGCCCTATAAATATAAGCTGCTCAACCTCTGGTGACCAAAGGCTCAGCTCAGCAGCTTTTACACACCAGGGCTGGCTCCCCTTTGTGGAGTCAGCCTGACTGAGCACTCCTCCTTCTCCAGTTTCAGCAGCCCAAACGTGCTCAGGGGCTGAGCTAAATTTACTGTGAGACACCCCTACTCCCAGCTGCCGTTTCCACCCGACACAGTTCTTCCCATCCTGCTTGGCGCAACAGCGAGCGTGCGGTCCACTCCTGTGGTCTCCTCTTCCTTCTCCTCCATGAAAGCTATTTTTCTTCTACCTATCCCTGTTTTTCTTTGCTTTTCCTCCTCTTATCCTTGGCTGTAACCTCACCTGAGTTCTCGGGAAGGGGCTGGCTTCACCCTGGCACTGTAGTTTCCCTGGCGTGCATGAATCGGCGTTACCCCCCCGCCACCAACCGAGCGTTGCACCACCACAGTGACATTTCTGTGACACAGGCTTTGTCCCCAAGTGGGGACACCCAGACGGGGACGCCTGTCACCACTTTGAGCTGATTGCAAACGTCTTGAGCTTAAAATTTCCCCCTTCCTTTAAGGCACTGCTGCAGTCGCGTTTGCTGGGGAGCTGGAGTGGGGCGGGGGCATCCTCCGGGCACTGCTGTGATTCTGGGGCCGTGGGGAGGGGTATGGGATCCCCACCCCGTGCTGTCGGAGGGGGAGGTATGCCTGGGGAGCGGCTTGCTCAGGGCTTGGGGAATTGGAGCCCTGTTGCAGATGGGAGAGAGGTGCCTGGTACCCTCCTGGTGCCCCTCCTCGCTCGTCCCCCTTGCCGAAGCGATGACACCGAAGGTGAGAGACACCAAGCTCTGCTGGAGAAACCAAGGCTATTTCCTAGCTCTTAATCAGGACCTTCAGGAAAAAGCCAAGGTTGAGGAAGACTTTTCTCCTGGGATGTCTCTTGCTTTGCCCCAGGGTGAGAGATCTGTGGATGGATACAGATGTGCGAGCTCATCCAGCACCGTGCGCCAGCAGCCAGGGAGCTCTGAGTGCCCCCCTGTCCCCGGGGAGGGTGGGGAGGACCCGTGATGCAGGCAGGGGGTCCCAGGGTGGCGGCAATGCCAGACGGGTTTGTGCCTTGCAGGGAGAAGTGGTGCCACATGACGCAGGAGGAGCGTGACGACAGCCTCCGCTTCAACGAGAACATCACCTTCGGGCAGCTGGGGTGAGCGCGGTGTGGGGGCCGTCCCTCCTGCAGCAGTCAGTCATAGAAACACAGAATCACAGAATGATTTGGGTTGGAAGGGATCTTAAAGATCATCTTGTTCCAACCCCCTGCCACGGCCAAGGACACCTCCCACTAGACCAGATTGCTCAGAGCCTCATCCAGCCTGGTCTGGATGAGGCATCTGAGGGATGAGGCATCTACAACTTCCCTGGGCAACCTGTGCCAGTGTCCCACCACTGCCCTTGCCAGCTGTTGAGGGAAGACACAGATGTTCCCCCAACTGGGGACATCCCTTGTGGTGCAGAGGATGTTTCTCCCTGGGACCTGCTCCCACTCCTTGAATTGCAAACCCAGGCACCGCAGGGTCCCAGCACCCTGTCCCACAGCCCAGCATCAACCCAGCGTGCGGGACAAGGGGCTGTGAAGAGCAAGAGGAGGAGAGGGGAGGGAGGAAAAAAGGGCAGCCTGGCCCTGTTGTCTCCAAGAACATCTCTGTCCTTCCTCAGCACCTTCATTCACAACATGCTGGCCTTCGGCCTCAACAAGAAGCTCTGCAGCGACTTCCTGAAGAAGCAGGCGACCATCGGCAATTTGGATGAAGGTAGGGGCCAGCCCGAGGGGGGGATGTGCACCCTCTTCATGGGGTCCCAGTGGGGAGCCCCTGGGATGCTTCGGCACCCTCCCAGCCCCCTTTTCTCTCTCCTCTGCAGAGCAATACAAGCTGCTCAGCGACCACATCGAGCAGATGGCCACTGAATAGCCGCCTGGCTAGCGACGCTGTGGTGGAGCGGTGGGGAGGGGAGAGAAACCCACCTCTGGGGCTACCCAAAACTGAAGCTGGGCTATTCAAAAAAAAAAAGAAAAGAAAAGAAAAACCACACACAAGCTGCAATAAAACCTGCATGATCGTCCACCCAATTTTAGAGCTGCACCAGGGCAGCCTGTAGAAATAGGAGCCAAGCAGCCCCCTCGCCTCCCTCGCCAGACTCTCCCACATCTATTTTCAGAGTAGACAGTCCCGAAAGTGTATTTTGTCAGATCAAAAAAAAAAAAAAAAAAAAAAAAAAAGGCCAGAAGAACAGCAAAAAGACAGCGACTTCTGCAGCCCCCAGGTGTGTTTATGCGAGCTGGATCGCTGTGTCTCCAGCCCCCCACCCCATGAAGACCCCGCTGCCTGTGGTCTTCAGTGTTTCGGAGGTGGTGGGTGCAGAGCTGCCGAGTATTTTTGCTGCTCGGCGCCTTTTCGAGGCTGCTGTGGACGGTGGTAAATCCGGAGGAACCCAAGGCTGCGAGCCTCCCGCTGCCTTTCCCCACTGGCATGTGCTGGGCAAGCACGACAGAGGCTGGAGCGGGGATGCAGGAGGTGACAGCAAGGGACCACGTCCAGCTGCCAGGGGGGCAGCCAGGCACAGAGAGAGGCCACTGCTGGGGGAGAGCAGCTGGCTCTGCCTCTGGTTTGACCCATCTCCCTCCGTAGCGAGGAGCTGGACGGGCTGGGAGTTTGTCCTGGCAATGCTGGTGGATGGCAATGGGATAGAGGGACATGGGCAGGGGCTTGCTGGGGACCGATGGGGCTGGCGAAGTGCTGCCGCCTTCCTGGGCATCAGGCTCCTTGGGAAATGGAGGCAAATCCTTCCCGGCACTGCCTGTGGGGTTTCACACCTCAGGGCGGAGAGAAAACACGATTTGTTCCATTATCAGCAGGAAAAAAGCCATGGCCTTGGGCAGGGTTGCTGGGAGAGGAGGCAGAGGAGCAGCACAGCTTGGGAGGAGGTAGCAAAGCAGCAGAGAGGATCTGGTTTATTCTGTTTTGGTTTTTTTTTTTAATCCCCCGGCACGGCATTTTGCGAGAGAAGCTGGGGAAATGGGGGCATTAATGGGGGCGCATCCCCGCTCCGATGGCAGCCCTGGGGACTGAAAACCCAGCCAAGGGGCCAGCACCCAGTCTCACCCCAAAAACATCGTCCTGACCCAGAAGTCCAGGTTCCAAGGGACCATCAGTCCCTTTTTCCCTGTGTGTCATCCCATAAATAAATAGCATAACAGGTGGGGTTTTTTTTTTTTTAGTGTTTTGCATCCTGGAGCATCTCATCCCCAGGTGTGTCTTCACTCAGGTCTTTCCCAAATCCTGCTTTGTTTCTTTATTTTATTTTTTTTTCCAACATGAAAAAAAAAAACAAAACGTTTAGCAGTCAAATATATATTATTTGCATGTGTATTTTTCTAAAAAAAATAAATAAATAAATAAATAATTCTAATAAAATAAAAAAATGTCCATAAACTCTTCCCGACTGGGACTGCGTGAAGAATGGGGTGAGAGACATTGGAATAAATTGTCTTAAAAATTACTTTGTCGCTCAGCCGCTGTCGTGTGCTTTAATCAGATGGCTCTTCTCCCCCCGCTGCCTGCCTCGATGGTCCCTGGTGCCTTCACCAGCTCAGCCTCCCTCCCAGCTTCTCCCTTTTGATGGCCTACTTTTCTAATAGGGAAAAATTGATGCACCTTTTAAAGAAATGTTAGTGTTTGCCCCGGAGCCAGCTAGGCATATGAAGGAAATTTAATTTTTATTTTCTTTTCCCCTGCGCTCTCCGTCTCTGCCAGTCGCCACGGATCCGACGGCAGAGCTGGGGATTCTGCTCTGGCCTCGAGACATTTGATTTCAGTGTATTTAAAAATCAATTAGTCAGTATTATCTTATTAAAAAGAGATGTTCCCTTAGATTAATGGGCTGGGAGTATCATCCTCCACCCAGGCTCCAGAGACCACATCCCCTCGTGTCACGTCTGGCCGAGCTGAGCCTGTTCCCTGCCCTGGAGCTGGTTTCTCTCTTGATAGCCCAGCAGCAGGGTTTCATGGCCACATTTCTCTTAGGAAGGAGCCTGCCCAGCTCCTTTTTTTGATATTTTTTTTTTTTAACTTACCCTCCTTGAAGCCCTCCACAGATTTACCACCGCGGGAGGGAAGCCCATCAGCCCCGCAGCCCGTGCTTGGATGTTTCACCTGGGGTTTGACATGGGTGTGGGCTGACCAGCTAGAGAAATCCAGAAGCCACGTGCACTGAAACCGTTTTTGTTCCTTCCATCCGAGATGAATTGCTTATCGCCTCGCCTGATAAACTTGTGTGTATAAAAAAAGGAGGTGTTTATTCCTCAGGTATTTGCTCAGCACCAGGTGCCCTTTGCACCCCCGGCACCTCCCAGCTGCTGGTTTTCTGGCTGGGTGCAGCCTGTATTTGCAGAACAGTATGGAGATGCTGTAGGGCAGTGTCCACAGCAAGAAGGAGGGAGATCATCAGCTTCATCCCGAACTGGGATATCTCCCAGCCTCCCTGAAGTGCCAGGGAGCAGCGTCCCTGTCCTGTTCGTTGGGCACAGCCTGGCTCCCCATCTCTCCTTCCCAGCGGGGTGTTAATTACACCCTCCACGCAAGAGGGTTGGGAAAGCTGATCCAGCTCTCAGGTGATGCCAGCCAACCATTAAACCAGGAGTTAGGGATGGGCTGGTGGCTCCTCCAGCTCTGATCCCTCTGAACGAGCAGCTCTTGGCCCTCTCACCCTCCCTCAACAGATAAAAAGGACGTTTGCTTGCCGGGCTCTGGGGGTTTTACTGCGTCTCTATTAAAGCTGTTAAAAATCTCTCCATTGTAGTAGTGTCTGAGAGTGATAAGTATTCATAACAGAGGGGATTCAAGATGGGTTTGGCTGTAAAAACACCTCTAAGCTGGCTGGATTTATGGCTGTTAAATCATCCCTTTTCTCATCCATCGCAGCCTTTTCGGATGTTCATCACTGAACGACGGCAAAGTTGAGGCTGTAATTTGTGCCGCGGCGTGCGGAGCAAGAGGAAGCGGAGCGCTCTCCATCAGTAACCAGCTCGTGATTTATGGAGACCGTCTCTTATTATTATTTTTTTTTTTCCCCTCAAGCAGGAGAGGCTTTGCCTCTCCTTCTCCCCTCTCGCCCGCTGCTACCAGCTCGCTCAGCCAGCTGGAGCCAGGCAAGGGCTGGAGGTTTGAGAGACGTGCCGGAAAAGTTTTAATAGCGGCGCTCGGGGAATTGGGGGCTGCTCCTTTTTGGGACTGTATCTCTCCATCCTCCCTTTGCTTTGGGGTGAAACGTGGGGGAAATCCCACCTCTGCCCACCTCGGCAGCCTGCAAAGGACCTGCGTGAGTCGGGAGGTAGCAAGGTCTTGCGACAGCAGCGTAAAATTGAATCAGGGCTTTGCGAGGCAGCGCTGCCGGAGACGCCTGTTGCTTCGCTGCTGGGGTGCCTGCTCTGCCTTCCTATTGCTTCTCAAAACAGATGACAGAAAATCTTCTAGGGGTAAACCCACCTGGTTTTGTCCAGGTGATGGCAATCCTCTTTGGCAGCAGAATCTCCAGGATGCGACCGAAGCTGTGGCTGCAAGGGGGCCAGCATCCCTTATGGATGCTGACACCTATTGCCAGCCCCGCAGCCGCAAGGAGGGACCTGATAACATCTGGAAACATCTGGCAGAGGTTAGTTTGCCCCTCCCCAGTTTCTGCCAGGTGTGTGCCGGTAATCGGTTTCGTAGCCCCATCAAGTGTCTGCCAAGCGAACTGCATTGCCGGCTCCCAGATTTCTGCCCCCGCCCCGGGTCACGCAGCGCTTGGCCCCGTATCGCCCGGGGGCGTTTAAGCAAAATAGGCGGATTTCGGTGCTTTCACAGCCAGGATGTTCCCGGGGAAAAATTCCCGGAGGATGTGGCTCCGTCTGCTCTCCTGTCGGTGAAAAAAAAAAGGGAGGGGAGTTCTGTGCTGCCAGGGGAGGCCACCCATCGTCCCACGGTGTCCCTCGGTCCCTATCCGTGTCACTGCACGGGCAGAAATAGTGGAGGTGAGTGTGAAAAAGGCTCTTTGTAGGGTATAATCAGGGGGGATGATGCGGCCCAAGGTGGGGGGTCTGGGGTCTGCAGGAGAGCCACGGAAGCAGTGCTGAGCCGGCTGCAACATTCCCCTCTTTAGACTCTCTGATGCCTAATAAGGGGTGTCTCAGCCTTACCTCAGTGCTTTGGGGCTCTCTCTGCTAAAAGCTGCTGAATTTCCTAGGGATTGTAGGAAGGAGAGCTGCTGAAATCCCCTGATTCCTCCTTCCAGACGCGGAGAGTCTCCAGGAGATGTTTCCTCTTGTCCTACGGTAAGTGCCTAAGAAAACCCAGGGGATTCATCCCTCCGTGTCCTTCCACTGGGATGGGAGCGGGTACTTTTAGCTTTTAAGTCTAAACTTAGAAAAATTAATCCCACCACTAAAGCATTCCGTTTTAGCCTTCTCTGAACGACTTACAATTAAAAGTGGAAGATCCCCACAGAGGAACATGACTTTGATTTTGCTGTTGTTGTTTTTTAAATTATTTTTTTCTTTGCCTTGCAGGAACCCGAACTTCCCAAATCTGTTCCGCGGCAGCACAGCGATGCTGCTGGGAAGAGATGTGCCGGGGCTCCTCTTTCAGAAGGGCTCGAAGGCAGGGCTGAGTCACTGCGTGCACAGACAGAGCTGCAGACAGGGCCCTGGACGGTAACAAAACACATCTGTCCTTTGCGGCCACATCCCAGATGTGAGTCACATCCTCTCGCTCTGCCCTTTCAACCCGAGACACTGTGTTCGGGCAAGGTCAGCGCAGCTCTTTGGCCTGCCAGGGCGGTGCGTGGTGCTGTCTTGGATGAATTATTTTCACCAAGCTTTCACCCAAGCACTGATTTTTTTTTCCAGCGCTGATTCCCCAAAGGGCATTGAGCTCTGCTGTGAGCTGTCTTTGCTGTGGGCTCAGCCTAACTCACCCCTTCGCAAGAAAAGCAGGACGTGCAGCTTTCTAAAGGCTGGATAAGTTGGAAAAATCCCAGTTGTTTCTGCCAGCGTGCCTTCTCTCCCGGCAGATCCCTCTGGAGCTGATTGAGTGCGATGCTCGAGGATGCTGGCTTGGTGGAGAGGATGCAGCACTAATTTGGGAGGAGCCCATGGGGCAGGTGATTTTCCTTTTATCCATAGGGTGGAGGGACGTGGTTTCTCCCTGCCGCACGCTGTGTTTAGCCGGCGGCACACGGCACAGGTGGCCCATCTGCTCAGCTGTATCTCCAAGCTTTGTGTTTTCTGAGCTGTTTCTGCAGTTTCCCAATGAAATGGGACATTTTTGGCCGTGACCATGAGACAAAACCCCCAGGGGCAGTGGGGGGAAAAGGGGAGACATGGGGCTTCTTATATCACCTCTGCATAAGGGCATCTTCTCCAGCAATTAGCAATTAATCAGAGATAAAATCCTCCTCCTCCCTGGGGATTCAAGGTGTGAGAAGCCTTGCAAATAAGAAACCCAGGGATGGGGCACATTAAAATTTGAGGTCCCCATGAGACGACTGTGGGGCTGGCAGCCAGCAAAGCAGCTTCCTCGCTGAAGGGAGGCAAAACTGAGCAGTTTTCCTTGGCTGGCCTCCCCTTGTGCTGCTTCCAGGCAGGATGCTTTGACAGAGCAGGGGACAGCAGGGACAGCCAGGGTCAACAGCTCACTACCCGCAGGCTCCCGGCCTTGCTGTCGCTCAGATAGGGCTGGAAATGGATCTGAAATGACCTTTCCACATTGCAGCCCCGTGGGGTGGTTACTTTTGCCCCTGTGTTTTGGCATTCAGCCCCTCTTGGTCCTTGCGGGGGCTTGCCAGTCCCTGCAAAGGGGATGCTTGGAGAGGAGCCGCTTCCTGAAGCAGGCGAGAAAAGGGATGCTCGAACATGCTTAGCTGGGAGGCCAAGTTTCCCAAGATGGCACTGTGGTGTTTTTTTTTTCATAAGCTGTCACTGCCAGCAGAAAGGGGAAGGGGAAAAAAAAAAAAGCTCTCCTGAATAACGTGCGCCTGGTGCAACTGCGCAGGGCAAATATTTGACGTGCTGAATAAATGAGCAGGAGGGAGACATCAGGCTCTGGCTCTGGGGAGCTCTGACTCATGTTCTCACAGCGAGCGGCACTTCAGACACCTTCCCTGCAGGCAAATGTCCCTGTCCCCGGAGCGTGGCATGCAGAGGAGAGCGTGCCCACGCCTTGGCTCCCAGCCGGGGATCCTCACATAGCCCTGGCACCCAGGGGTGCCATTAATACCCCAGGGTGGGCTGGAGCAGCCTCGTGGGTGATGGAGAGGCAGCAGCAAGGTGTGTGGGGCTCTGGGAAGGGGCTCCTGGGGGTTGCAGCCCCTAGTTTAGGGTTTAGCCCCCACCTCCCCTCTGTTTCTTAGGGATGCTGAGCTCTGATCCAGTCATCCTTCAGCCATCATCACTCTTAAGACGCTTTTATTGAACAATCAGTCCGGAGATGCAGCAGCCACCTCGTGGTGCACAGTGGGCTTCACCTCCCGGCTCTGTCTCAGGTTTTTGGGTGAAAATACGGGGCGATTGGTCCCCCTCCCACTATGCATTTGGAGCTTGTGCTAGAGCAGCAGCATTTTTCTGGCCGGTTACTCGTGGGCGCTCAGGTGGAAAGCTCGCTGGGGCAGCAAGAGCAAGCGTTTAAGCAGAGCACTGTGGGTTTTTCTGTCCACTCCGTTCCAGCTGCAGGGGAAAAGCAGAACATCTCGGCCAAGCTCTCGTTTTCCACCAGGGCAGCGCTTATGCACGGCGGGGAGCAGGGGAACAACGGCAAAACCTGCAGTTCAACCTCCAGCACAAACCCCTCCGGATTCGGGCACAATATTGCCTGTGTCCTCCCGCTGCAGCCGAGCCATCGCGGGCGGCGGTGGCAGGGGACAGGCTGTCCCGGTCTCTTGCTCAGGCTGGTGACACTGCCTGCCTGGAGGGACAGCTTGTGCCTCTGAGGATGGAAAGTATTTCACGATGTGCTTTGGTTTTGCAGAACACACGCGTGCGACTGCGAAACGTTCTCCCCCTCCCCTCTCCCAGCCGACTGCATCCCGGGGTTTGTGGGTATGAAAGTCCACACGTCTCTTTCTTCTTTTTAATTGCTATAATTTGTCCAGCTTTTACCCATAGGCAGGAGCAAGGCTTGGCTTTGAGCTCCCTCGGCAGATTTATTTTGGTTTCGATGCTGTGCGAAAAACCCCAAAACCTCAACCCTTGCTTTGTGCCCCGTACGTGCATCCCGTGCGCGGGTGATTTTTTCTCGCTGGAGTAATTTCCTTACCCCCAGTGGGACTTCTCTTGTGAATAAAGCTATGTGGGATCAGAGTCGAAAAAAACCACAGCCTGGGAAAATCTATGCAGAGGAGGGAAGGAGGGAGATTGTTCCGAGCAGCGGGGCTGATTGCTGTTCTCATTGCAGGCGGAGGGGCCGGGCTGGTGCTAATTAGCAGGCGGCGGGGCGGAGGGCAGAGTGTGATAGCTCACAAATTGCCTCTGAGCAGAGGTTGATGCCTCCTGCCCTGAACACCAGGGTGGTGGATGCTCAGGGTGGTCTTAGTTGAGGCTCGTGTTTGGCTTCTGAACTGATCTTCCAGCATCCTGGAGTCTGGGATGCTTTTCCCTCTCTGGAATAGGAAGGGGAGCCCGGTTGTGCCACTGTTGTCGAGCTCCCTGGCAGTAAGTCGAGGTGTCTCTGTTTGCATTGTGTCCAGGATGGAGGGGAGGGGGTGAAGACAAGGGCCTGAGAAAAAGGTGCAAGATCAGAAAAGGGAATAGGTGAGGAAAACGTCTGTCTCTGCCTGGAAGAGCCTGAAATCTGAAGTATCCAGGGTAGGAAGAAGTAAAAGCTGATGCTCTCACCTGGGGCATGGGGAGAGCGCTGGGCTGAGCCCTGAGCTGAGCAGAGGGCACAGAGCAGCACGGATCAGGGGTCTGGTGGGACACGTTTCCCTGCTCCTGCTCCCACAGCCACAGCTGATGCCCTCCCTGCACCCCTGGGGGAGCTGCCAGGAGCTGCTCCTGCAGCTGGGCTCACCCTACAGCTTCCACAGCAGCACCCATCCCAGGGAGCCCCGTCACAGGGGAGCAGCACCGTGTCCCTCTAGAAGAAGGTAGGAGCTGGGTGGGAACTGGATGAGCCCCAGGGGCCACCTTGCCAGCATCCCCACCCCAGGTGGCCTTGTTTTGCTCGGCAAAGGCGGATGGGAGCCACCATCTTCCGAGCGAAGAGCATTTTTAATCTCCTGCTCCCGCTCCGTGCAATTAACTTGATTCCCTCCCCTCGTTTCCTGCAGAGGTTTAATTAAAATGCATTGTTCGCCTCGCCAATTATTTGCTCTGTCCCCCGGATAACCTCTGTGCAGCGGCTGGGTTGTTGGGGCTTTTTTTAATATATATTTTTTCTTTATCTCTTTTTTTTTTGTTGTTTTTGTTTTTTGTTTCCCATCTTGTTATTGAGGTTTCTCAGCATCACCTGCAGCGTTTACCTGCCCAGGAGAGCAGGTTGGGGAGGGGAAGGAAAATGGGAAGCACGGCAACCCTGCACGCACAGGGGCGAGCTGGGGGGGGGCCTGCAGCATCCCCCCCCGGTGCCGAGGGAGGCTCGTGGAGCTCAGTGCCCCCGAGCAGCTGAAACAACAAGACCTTGTTGACTTGCCTTTGAGTCCTCCAGCGCTCGGCAGCTGCTGTTCCAGCAGGTGATAATTGAAACCGGGGAGCGAACCTGGATGGCGTCAGGGGTTGAGATGTAGTTCAGGCTTCATCTCCCCCCTCCCTACACACACACACGCATACACCCCTTCCTTGCCACCGCGCTGCGATGATGCTGTTGTCCCCAAGGTCTTGCAGGGGACCTCAGGGGAGATGTGTGGGGGGATGCTCAGCTTTGGTCCCCGAGGAGAAGGGCGGTGGTGCCGGGAGCCAAGCGGCTGCAACACCCGCAAGGTCATCCCTCGAGGAGTGATTTCGGAGAAAGGGGAGGGGGGGGTGTCCAGCGCTTTCTAAAAATAACCCTGTCTAGGGACCGAAATAACAAGCTGCTCTCGGCCGGCGCTGCGCTTGAACCCTGGCCAAGGCAGCTGCTGCCGGGCCGGCGGCGGCCCCTTGGTGTGTGCCGTGCAGCTGGCCTTGGCGGGGAGGGAGGGGGGCACCCACCGGTTGTCCCCTCCTGTCCACTGACAAGGGCTGGGGAAAGGTGGGAGAGGGGGCAAGCATGGGATGCAGGATGGGTTTTTGGTGATGCTGATGGTCAGCCCTAAAATGGGATCCGGGATCTTGGAGGAAGGGCAGGCTCTTGCGGGGGGGCCCGTGGGAAATGGGGGGTTGTTAGTGTCACCTCCTCCTGCTGGGTCGCACTAGCGTGTCCCCAAAGGCTCCTCTGCTCCTCTCCCAGCAGTGTTTCTCCTGTCGCCTTCCGTCCTGTTCCCACCTTTCCTTGTGAGGGCTCTGGCATGTGTCGTCTTCATGGTGGTCCCACGAGCTGGGCTTTACTGGCTCACGTGGGGCTGGGCTCAGGCTATGTTTCGTCAGCTTCTGTGCAGCTCCAGGCTGCAAATTCTGCCCCAGGGGCTTGCTGGATGCCACCCGTCTGCCTGCTAAGCCTCTATCCCAGGGCGCGTTGTCGCAGGCAGGGCTGGGGCTGAGTGTCTGGCAGGATCAGGCCCCAGGGGAGCTGGGGGAAAAGGCGGTTTCGCACCTCTGGAGCAGCTGGAGAGGAGCCCAGGTTCTTCGTGCTGCAGCCCCGGGGTGAGCTGGCTCCAAGCCCCGGCACTCCTGCACCTCCTTGGCTCTGGCTGGGTCCTGCAGTGGTGGGCAAAAGCCCTGCCTGCTTTTATTTCAGACTTAGGACTTGCTGCACATCACAACCACCCAGCTGACAGTTTCCATCTTCCTGAAGGATGGGGAGAAGCCAAAGGAGAGCCCTGTTTTATGAGGCCTCACAAGCCATTGAAGCTGGGTGCGTGGTCCCTTCTCAGCACCTCTTGCTTCGGTGGGGTGAAATTTCAGCTGGCTGAAGTCAACAGCAGCTTTGGCAGGGAAATTTGGGAAAGGCGTAGAGAGAAAAACACTGGCCACCACACTGTGCTCTTGGCTTTGGGACCATGGGTGCCAAATATCCCCGAATGATGTGGGTGAGTGATCCCATCACCTCGGGCGTGCTTTGGGAAACCCCCCCCGGGTGCACTAACGCCACGATCCTACAACTACGTGCACTTAGAGAAAGGCACAGGAGACTTTTCGCCGCAGAGGACGGGATTCCACCCTCAGCTCGAGGTTGTGACGAGGCTGCCGGAGCTAATTACTGCTGGGAGACGAGTCTCGGCCCCCGGGGTAGTTCTGGGAAATCAGTGCCGGTTCGGTGCCTCATCCCGAGTCTGAGAGATTAACTTCAGCTTCACGCTCTGCCAACGGCCGCCACGGCGCTCAAGGATGGAGCAAATTGAACCCAGCGTGGTATTTCCCCTTGTGGGACACCTTTCTCTGGCAGTGCCACAAGAACTGTGCTCAGCACCGGCGAGAGAGGCCAAATTCTCCAGAGACTGGACCCGCTGCCATGGTGGCTCGTGGTCCTCCTGCTTTTGGAGGTGATGGCGAGCTGTTGTGATTATTTAATAAACACCCCTTTGGCCAGCTGGAAGGTTTTTCTTTGCCTTTGGGCTCTGGTGTGAAAGCTGGAAGGAAATTTGGTGCAGGTGAGCCCTAGACCAAAGGTTAGGGATGCACAACGGGGAGGGTAAGAGGGAGAAACTGGGAGTAAACCCACCACAGTGCGAGGCTCGGTGAGGATGTTGAGCTGGGAGATGCTGGAGGGAGGAAGGCCAGGCTGCGTTTTCATGCTCCCTGGGGCAGTACTGGGAGCTAACGCTGCTCCTCCCGCAGGTGATGGAGTTTGTTGGCATCTCCAAGGGGTTGGTGGAGGGCAGGGTTCAGCTCTTCATGGACCTCTGCTCCCTGAGGGTCCAACCCAGTGACCTGGTTGAATCTTGAAGAGCCAGCCAAGCAGCAGATGGTCTCTGCTGCGACGCTGTGTGCTTCTGAGCTCCCCTCACTTTTGATTTATTTTATTTTATTTTTTTTAGGCCTAAAATCCATACGCCTGCCTGTTACTGCATTTATATGTATGTGCTTTATAATTGAAAACTCTCAGCTGTGCGCTTCTCCCATGCAAAGAGAAGGCTTCGAAGCAGCAGGTGGAAATTGAGCCGATATCTCTGCTGTCAAAGTGAAAATTTGAATGAAAATTTAATTTTTTCCACTGCAAAGCAGGGAACTGAGTTCCCAGGGCCCTGGCCAAAAGCCTGCCACGACTTTGCCTCGCAGGGGCTACGAAGCCATGGAAGCAAGCACCAGCTCTGCTCCAGGTATACAAGGATATGGGAGATACCATGAAAGAGAAGGTCTTTTGGGAGCATGCCCTGACCACAACCACAACGCAATTTCCCGATGGGTTTCTGAGTTGAGGAGAGGGGACTGAGCATCACCAGGGCTTTGAGCATCACCAGTGATTCTTAGGTCCCCTCCTGCAAGGAGGTTTATTTGCCTCAGGGCAAGGCATAAGGCAAGTCTTGGTTCTTCCAGCCGTGCAGGTGTACCTCAGCCAGGTGCTTTTGTGCAACATCGAGCTGGCCTTGGTCCTCTTCAGCTGCTCTTCGGTGCCACCAACCTGGTGGCCCAGGACCTCGCGTTGGCCACCGTCGTCATCCACAGTGACGATGTTGACTTTGTGCAGAAGGTGAAACATTGCCACGAGCGTCTCCTCCTGCGCCGGGGGCTTTTGGGCACCCAAAAGGGCTGGTTCCCCCTATCTCTCTGCCCTTGCTTGGGGACCTCTTGCTGGCAGCACAGAGGAATGGCAGGCACGGAGGGCAGTGAGGAGAATAAACCTGCCCCTGAAATGACTGGTGGAGAGACGCTTTCCGAGCTAGAGCTGTGAAAAAGAGGAACGCTCCCCTCTCGAGGGGGCTGGGGGCGTTTGGGGGGACGTGTGGCTCCACGGGAGCATTTTCTTGCATCGCACGTGGATTCGATTTCGCAGCCCGCACATTCCGTTCCGCTGAGCGAAGCCCGCGTGAAGGAGCCCCGGTGCATTCCTCTCGTGTATCTTTTTTTTTTATTATTATTGTTGTTGTTTGTTTGTTCGTTTCTAATTGGAAGACAAAAGGCCGCGTGCTGGAGGGAGCCTGCCTTCCCCAGAGCTCCTTTGTCTTAACGCCTTCACGGGAAGGGGAGGAAGAGGGGAAGGGAGCGGGGCGATCCCCGGGGCCACCCACCACCGCCCATCCCTGGGGCTACCGTTCCCCCCCACTCCCATGGGAGGACCAGACCCCATCGAGCACCAGCTGCCCCTCTCCTGGCGGAGCAGCTGCGGGGCGCGGGGTTATGCTGCAGGCAGGTGTGCCTATCACTTGTGCTCTCCTGAGCTTCATTTCTTTCTTCTTTTTTCTTTTTTAATCCCATCAAAACAAAGGAAGAAGGGCAGCTGCACCCGCCAGAGCATCCCGCAGCAGCCTGCGGCCACCTGGCCAGGGCTGGGGCTTTGCTCTTGCTCCGAGATCTCAGCTTTGCAGGTGATTCCTGCTCCATCCTTTTGCCAAAGTAAACCCTGGGAAGGGGGTTTCCAGGTGGGTCGGGGTGTTTGCTGGAGCTGGGATGTTTTCGGGAGCAGCCACTGAGCTGAGGAGAGCAGCCCACCCCACGGGGCCCCGGGCAGCCCAGCAAAGGGGGTGACTATTTATGGGCTGGAAAAGGAAAATTGTCCAACTGCCGAAACTGGCAGCGAGTCCCATGACTGTAATAAACAGCTTCCCGGCCAAGGTCCCTGGCTATTTTCTCTCTGTTTTGGCTCCGAGTGGAAGATTTATTTTGTTTGCTGCTTGGATCTTTTTTTTTCCCCCCCTCTCTTTTTTTTATTTTTTTTTTTTTTCCTTCCTTGGGGGCATTTTAAGACAACGAATCCCCCCGAGCTCAGGCTGGCATCACTGCCCTCCTGCATGTGTCTGGGTCGGTGCCCTCCGTGGCACCTCAAGTAGAGCCTTTTGGGGCAAATTCAAAGCCCACCCCTTACAGACCTGCAGGGCGTTTGTACTCCCAGATGAGCTTTGATATAAAATAAATAGCTAGATAAAAAAAAAAAAAAAAACCAAGCAGAAAAAAAAAACCCACAGGCCTCCAGGAAGAGTCTTTCAGGCTGTGATGGGACAGAAGGCTGAATTCTCCGTGCATCCCTTTCCTTCCCCATTTTGCCCGGGGAGGCGTGAGCTGCTGAAACCCACTTTGGGAGCCCCCGCATTGCTGCACTGTCCCCAGATGCCCATTTCTCCATCCTACAGAACCCCCCCCCAGGCTGCCACATCGCATTCCTGCGGGATGCAAAGGGCATCAAGCCCAAGAAACCGGTTATTAGTGATGGGTGCCTGAGGAGCATCTCGGTGGGGTGAAGATGGACATGCAGCATCCCCGTTCCCGTGCTCGCAGCAGGCTGGAGCAGTGGGAGTGAGATGTTTGGAGTTAAGACCCACTTTTCAGGACAGCAGCAGCTACTCTGAGGGATCACCAGCACCCAAACCCCTTGGGAGCTGGGATAGCTCTGAGCATGAGGCTCTGTCTTTGCAGCCGAAGTGGGAGGATGCAGTTTGCAGCTTGTCGCCAAGGGGTTTTGGCAGAGGCTGCTCTCCTCTCTTTATTGGTGTAAAAGCTAGGTTTACTCTCTTGGAATGACTTTTTTCCCCCTCCCAGCTAGTGGTTCCCGTCAGTTTTCCTGCAGCACTACACGTTTTGCTCTCCAGCCCGGGGAGCAGGGTAAGGTCCAGCTATGTTTTACCTCAGACCAAACCCTCGAGGTGTTGCCAAGGATTGATTCTCACCGTGCGAGCATGAGGGTGGTCACAGCTGGGCAGCGACAGGCCAAAGGCACTGAGGAAAACCTGCAAAACGAACAGCTGGTTTAATTGCAGCCTGCAGTTTTACTGCCTTTATATTAGCATCGTGTGACTTCAAGGTGGCCCCGGCTGGCTCCCTGGGAAAGCTTGCACCCCAACATGGTTTTAATCCCACCTCTGCACAAGGTGATGCAGGGGCAGCTGAGCCATGGGGCTAGGAGGTTTTGGGCAGGGCGTGATGTTGCGGCCAGCTCTGGTCCCACAAATCCATTGCGTGTGGCAGATTCCCTGGGAGGAATCCCTCTGGATTTTGCATAGAATTTCTTCCTTTTCCCACAGGAATCAAGCTTGCTGGCTGGTTGTTGTCTTTTCCTTGCCCATCAACTCCCCTTAGCCATGCCCAATGGCAGGGACATCCTAGCTGGCACATCCTGGAGTTAATAGGGATCAATCCCGATCCCAGCTGGAGGTGAAGAATGGGATCGGCAGCGTCCCCGCAGGGGCAGCACCTCCCGTGGCGGGGACGAAGTGCGGTAGCCAGCGGGATATGTCAGCAAGACCCTCATCTGCAAGCTCTGGAAGCCAGCTGGGAGACGTCGAGCGCTCCCAGCCACAGGGAGCAGCTGGGAACGGGGCCTGCGTGAAGCTGTGCAGAACACATGCGATGAGGGGGCCAGGTCTCAGCGTGGCCATGGGAAAAGCTCTCCGAGGCTGGTGTATCGCTGAGCTGGCTGTACTCAGAGCTGGGTTTTTCCCTCTGCTGCAAGTGGATATTCATTTGTATGTATATATGCATGGGCAGCTCATCCCTCGGCACCCCAAAGGTGTACCAGCAGCCCCAGTAGCTGCTGGTATTGTGAAGCTGGTGGGATGTCGGAGGGGTGGCAAACAGGGACCTGCCCCACATGAAGGCAGGAGGATGAGAGCTGGCGTTTGGATAAGCCCTTGGTGCATTTCCCCAATGAAAGGGGGGTGCAGCCCCATCCTGACCCCCCTTCCCCCTCCACCATGGGGAGCCACAGAGGAGCCTGGAGACTTTTACACGGTGTATTCCTGCACGCCAGACTTGGCTGCAGGATCAGCCTTTCTTTGGGTCTCCCTGGCCCCTCAGGCTTTGCAGCACCTCTCAGGTGAGCTGAGGCCCCCAGGGAGCCAGCTCTGGCACCAACCAGATTTCGGAGCAGGGCGCAGAAGGCTGGCGAGGGCTTGCTTTGGCAGAGCAGCAAGGGGAACAGCTTGCAGCAGCCTCTCTCCTCTCTCCGAGCTCCTGCTGGGGTGCGTTCCCTAACCTTTCCTGCCTTCGTTCCACTCCTGTGTTTCTCTCTCTCCTGTTGCTTTTTTTTTTTTTCCCTTCCCTTTCCCCTAACTGTAAATGCGCCATAAAAATGGATCAAATTGCTTAAATCACTGTCATTAAATCAGTGTGAGTCCCCCCTCCGCCCCTGTGCTCGAAGCCTGGCAGAGAACATTTGTTCCAAAGGCTGAACAGCCGTCTTATTGCTCTGAAAGCATATTTGCTGCTTGATGGAAGGAGGAGAGGGGGAGAAAAACAGCCTGCAAGGGAAGGAGGGGGGTGAAACCACCGGGGGCTGTTTCTCCTTGGACACATGGGGGGGAGCAGGGGGCCGTATCCTGTGGGCTCGGTCCCCTCCTGCTCAGCTGTCTGTCACCAGCAGTGATGGGGTGACAGGGCTCAGGGGAGCAGGGAGACCCCCGGGGCTTGGCTTTGATGCTGGAGCCGGGGAGGGGGGGAGATGTTTCATGCTGTCGGGGATGCTGGAGGGGTGTCGCACAGCAGAGGGCAAAGCCAGCACAGACACAACCCGGGAGCAGCCTCTGTCAATGGAGCTGCTCTCCATTCCCAGCAGACTGACACCCAGGCTCAGGCGGGTGCGTGCATGGGAAAGAAATGTATTCTTGGTAAACAAGGCAGGTCAAGCTGGTGAAGCTTTCTGAGCCCCTGGGTTGATTAAGCCCTGCCAGTCCCCAGCTAAAGAGCGGCTTTAGAGCCGCTGGTGTTTGCATATCTGAATAAAAAGCGTTTGCAAAACCCTGACTGTGGGCCCCACTGGAACCAGCAGCTCAGAAGAGCTGGGGAAAAGTGATTGCTCTGGAAATTCAGCTTATTTTCGGGTCCCGGTTTGGCACAGGAGAGCAAGTCAGCGACGGAGGCAGAGACAAAGCTTGACTTCAGGAGGTGTTGCATGTTCCACACCGGGCTGCACCGGGGGAATGCAGAAATGCTTCTACCCAGGTGGTCTGGAAAATCCCGACGGAGAGAAACCAGGGCTGCGAACACGGAGGAGAGCCGGGAGCTGGAGGAGGATCAAAGCCCGGGGCTGGGGAAGGGGCTGCCGCAGGTGGCAGGAGCCGGCGTCTCAAAGGCATCACCGAGCACATCTCGAAGGCACCATTACACCGAGCCCTCCCGGTCTTACAGAGCTCCAGGCCAGCGTCTTGTAAAGCTGTTGCACTCACAAGAGGCTTCTGGACCGATGGTAAAAGTGGTTTTGTCTACGAGAAGGTTCCCCGGAGGATGCAGGTCCCCTCCCCATCCATCATTCTCCACCTCGCTGACACCTCCCGCCCTGGGAACTGCTCCTGGCCTGTCCTGGTTTTGGCTAAATCATGACGTGGGCTTTGCCTAAGCGATAAGGATGGGACTGGGACTTGCCTCCAAGACCAAAATATGACACTGGGGGTGCTGTGCAATGCAGGGGCTGCCCACAATCCACAGCAGGGCCAGTGGAACGGAGCGGCCGTGGGTCGTAGCCAACTGATGTTGCACCAATCTTTGCCCAAAAGCCCTAAGAAAAGCAGAAAAATAAGACGTGCTGGCCCAGAGCCCCCATGCACATGGCAGAGCCGGTGGGGACCGGCAGCTTTGCTCCTGCCTCTGCCCTGGATGCAGTAGCTAAAAGCCAGCCGAGCTGAAATGCAAAACAGCTTCAGAGGGCTTGGAGAGCTGCCCAAATTTCTACAGCGCTAGATTAAAAAAAAAAGCACCAGCTTGCAAAAGCTGCCCCGGGGGTCTAGCAGGGCAAGGAAGGGCGAGTTCAGCCTTCCTGAGGCACGCAAACTCCGGCTGCCCACCGAGGCGGCCGGCACGGGGCACAGCTGGCTCCAGGTGTCACTTCTGGGGAGCCAAGGTGGTTGTCCCCATGCCCTTCCAGATCCCATACTCGGCAAACAGGAGAACTCCAACCCTCGCCGGGTCGCCAGGAAACGGAGTCTGTTTCAAAGTCCTCCTTGGAAATACGGGAGCGTAGAGAGGGCGATACAGCCGTTCCCTCCTCGAGGGCTTTGCAGATTAATTATTCCCAGGGTAAGGAGCTGCTTAATGATTCCCCCCCCTGCTCCTCCTCTCCCCGCTTCCCATGGGAAACTGCAGGCACAGCTTCTCCTTGTCCCTCAGGGGTGATGCATGTCAGTCCTAATCCCTGAGCATCCCGCTGCTTGCTAGGGACACTCGGAGCTGATGCTTGGTCCTGGTGTAAATCAGGAATAACTCCCTTAAAGGCAGCGGCTGGGAGTTAACATCTCCCACACAAATGCTCTGTGTCGGACCACACGGGAACACCGGGCTGATAGGAATAATCAGTTTTTGTTTAACCATATTGCACTTTGTGGAGAAAGGCAACCCCCATGCTCTTGGCTTTTGGTCTTTACTTTGGTTTCGGAAATGCCTGCGGGCAGCAGATCTGTCTCATCATAAGAGCTAAAGGGAAAAAAAAAGGATAGTAATTCAGGGGAAGTGTTTTCAGGCAGGGACTTATCTCTGTAACCACTGTCGAGGCACGGGAGCCATTCAGCTCAAAGCAGGAGTGTTGGTTTTCCTTCTGGCTGCATTCTGGACAACAAGGATGCTGAGGGACAAAGCTCACTTCAGGCCTGTCCTCTTTGTCCTGGTCTTACCCATGCCCTTCCCAGAGCAGCTGTGCCCTGGCTGGGGCTGGGAGGAGCAGCCTCACCAGGGTTCACCTGGATCTTCTTCAGATGGGTGCTGAAGAGCTTCAGGGGCTCAATGACCTTCATGTCCAGCCTATCCACCTGCAAGGAAAGGGGATGTTGGTCTGCCAGGTAGAAAAGCAGAGCCAGCATGAACAGGAGCAGGTCAATAGCCAGCATAGTTAGACCAGGTCCAGACCTGGAGGTCTCCCAGCAAGTTGTTCCAACCAGAGCATCTAAAAGACCCACTTACCTCCAGGTACCACATACCACGAGATGGATTTCCCCTTTTTCCACCCCAGAATGCTCTGAGAAGTAGAGCTGGGTGATCATTTCCAGCAAGGTCCAACCCTTGGCTTGATTTCTCCCCAGTGGATGGAAGGATCCAGCCGGACATCACACAAATGGGCATTTCTGCCCACGAATGATGAAGGCAAGAGGAACCACATCCCTCCCCAGAAAAGGCAGTCACTATCATGCTGCAGCCTGCTTGCAGCTCTCTTTTATATTGCTGGTGTGTGTTTATTGCTTCCTGATGGGAAGGCGCACATCTGGGACCTATTTGCTTAGGATCTTGTTAGGGGGTTGTGGTCTTGACCGCTCTTTACCTCGGCCTGCCTGTAATCCTGCCCTTTGGCTAACTCCCCGGCAAAGCCCTTCGTGGCATGAGGCTCTCAGTGTCAGCATAGTCTGCAAGCTGCTTCACCAGGAGGTTCACCTCGTTGCAGAGGTTGACCGCCTTCTGTTTGCAGGAAGCCTTCAGGGCGCAGAACTGGCCAAGGACCTCTCTGTGTTGGCCACCATCCTCTCCATGAGCTTCACCCAGCTGTCCCGGGGGACACACACATGGGGTGGTGGCTGGAATTGCCAGCAATGCTGGGAATCTGAGCCACGATATTCCTCAACGCAGGCAAGGAGTCCTCTTCTCCACATCCTCAACGACTGGGCTACCAATCTCCTTGACCACTTGCTTCCCAAGCAGTGATGTCCATCCATCAGATGGAATGAGGAAGTGCTAAAGGCAAGATCCCAGCAGACTCGGGGCTGGCAGGAGCCGTAGTCATTCCTCCAGGCTCCTCATTGCTCCTGCCCTTCCCCAGTGCACGATGTTTGTGGTGCTGGTGGACTATGGGCTGACAATTAGCGGGACCTTAAGTTTCTCAGGTTCCAAGGCTCCAGTGAACTGCTGCTCCCTGCTCTCTGCTTTCAGTGACCCTCTGCCAAAAATAAAGGTCTTGCAATCTATGCCAGTGCCCTAAGAAATGGTGGGGTCGTGCTCACTCACTTGGATGAACTGAGGGCTCGTGAGATGAGGGAATTGGGACCAACAAGGGAGATGTGGGAAGAGCTGAAATGCAAATGAAGGGTGAGGAAAAGCTGGGAGAGCTGAGGGCAGGTCTGGGAGATGCTTTTGACCCCAGGGAGGAGGAGTGTTCTTGCAATAGCAGGAAGATGATGAGTAGGTACTGGTGGGAGGCACTGCTTGAAGCCATGGGAACACCACCATAGCCACAGAATCATAGAATGTTTTGGGATGGAAGGGAACTTTAAAAGTTATTTAGTCCAACCCCCCTGCAGTGATCAGGGACATCTTCAGCTAGATCAGGCTGCTCAGAGACCCATGCAGCCTAATCTTGAATGTTTCCAGGGATGGGCCTTCTACCACCTCTCCCAGCAACCTGGTCCAGTGTTTCATCACCCTCATGTAGAAAAATTCTTCCTCATATCTAGTCTAAATTTGCCTTGTTGTAGTTTGAAACCATTACCCCTAAAG
The DNA here is from genome assembly GCA_020746105.1 of Trogon surrucura. Taxonomy (NCBI): domain Eukaryota; kingdom Metazoa; phylum Chordata; class Aves; order Trogoniformes; family Trogonidae; genus Trogon; species Trogon surrucura. Next base: position 2,654,350 of record CM036629.1, read on the forward strand.
AGCTCTCCCCACTACAGCTACCTGCCAGGGAGCAGGGTGGTGGGGAGGAAAAGGACCTCTCTGTCAGGAGGAAGACCTAGGGGAGGAAGGAGGCTGTAGCCGCCTGGGAACCTCTTGGATTCTGGTGTTTTTTCCTGATGAGGCCCCACAAATCCCACAGCGAGATCTTGGCTCCGGTTGCACGGCGTAACGTATGGATCCAATATAGCGCGAGCCGCCTTTGTCAGAGCAGCCTCCGAGCTCCAGCAGATGCGAAGTTTCTAGGAAATTGTGGTTTTTGCACGTGTCTTTAGATGCCGGATCCAAACGGGGTCTTTCTCCTCCACCTCCCGCTCTTGCTGGGAGGTAGCAGGACAGCTGGATGCTGCCTCCCCTGCTCTCCTCCCTTGAAAGGGATGCAGGAGGGGTTGCGCTTCCAAACACACGGATGTTCTAGGCCATTTACGTTGGTGGGAGGAAAGAAAAAAAGTGGGAGGAAAAAGAACCTTGAAGTATTTGGGGAGAAAAGCCGCAGGAGAGCCGGCGTGGCAGCCAGCTCACGGCATCATCACGCAGGTAGACGGGTGTGATTGCTGTGTTCATTTCCAGTTAAAAGCTGATTTGCTACCGACCTCTCCTGACCTTCGGCCTGGCAGACTGCTGTTCGACAGCGAAAAACAGCCCCGTTCGTCACTTCCCTCTAAGCTCTCGTTTCTTTCCACCATGCCCGAGATAACACCCTGTCTTGCTCTGTCATCATGTCTTTATCTTAACCCTACAGATTTTTTCCTTCCCTGGTGAGCTGGATGCTGTCTTAATGCTTATTGACAGGGTTTTGCAAGCATGATGTAGGACCTGGGTGTAGGGCACACAAGAGCCTCGGTGGTGGTCCTTGCTTTTGTCTTGGGGAAGGATATTTGGGACATCTCCCTGTAGGGCAGCATCCCTGGTGCTGAGCCTGGGGACCTGCAGGCAGGGCAGCTTTGGCCAGGCCCTCCACCAGCACCGTGACTGCAATGACAGCTTTGAATTCAGCAAGCTGTGGGCTTTACCTTCTGGTCGCCAGCCTCCGAGTACCTCCTATTGATTTGTTTGTGAGAGGGAAAAATATTCAGCTTGGAGCAAAGGATGGAGGAGAGGGTTACTTGTTGGGATGGGGAGCAGCTGCCTGGGGAGTGGATGGAATTGAGGGTGGAAGGACCAATGGCTTTGGGGGTCCTGCACCAGAGGTGGTGGGTTGCAACCCCCTGGGGATGGAAATCTGATTTATTTCTCGAAAGTCTGATTTATTTTCCACACGGGACCTGTCGCCCAGCTCGGCTGAGCCTGTAAGAAAACATCTCAGATGAAAGATGACACAGACCCGGGACCAAAAAGGCTCTTTGTGGGCAACAGAGAGCTCACACGAGCTTTTAGAGGTGATGTCAGCCTGGCTGAGCACGGGCGCATTCAGCAGCCGTGACAGCAAGGGACAGCAAGGGACAGCAAGGGACAGCAGGGTCCTTGCCAGCCGCGATGCCAGGGCCCGGGGTGGGAGCCAGGCTGTCCCCGCTTTCCCTGTCCATGGACCAGCAGAGGGCAACAGTGACCTTTGCAACCAGCAATCCCCCCCAAAAATCACCCTCCTTGCACCGGGGAGGGGCTGCTTGGCCAGTGCAGGGGACCGGGGGGGGTGCCCGGGGGTCCCCATTGCAGCTGGTGGGTGTGCCGGTCCTTCCCTGCCCAACACAGGCTTTTTTCATCATCTCTTGGGCAAAGTGGTGGGCTTGACCTGGCATGGTAACCCCATTGATGGGCTCCAAGGTGGGAATCATCACCTCAACAATGGGCTCCAAGGTGGGGACCATAACCTCGATGATGGGCTGCAAGGTGGGAATCATCACCTCATTGATGGGCTCCAATCATGACCCAATCTCAGGCTCCCAGGTGGGCTATATAGTGGGGAGAGCTGCTCTCTACCCAGATCTTGGGTCTGAGCAGGGCTGGATTTGCTCCTGGTGCTACCTCTGAGGGGATGCTGTTACTGTTAGCAGAGCTGCTGTGGTTCTTACACTGTGCATCCTCCAGATGGACATGTTTCAGGTAAGCACCACTATAATCCTCTTAGCAGAAGGTCAGATACTGCCTTGAAGCTCAATTCTGCGGCTGAGCTGCCTTGTGAGGTTTATGGGTGCCCACATGGGTGGGTGGCAGAGCAATTCTTGCAGTTGTGCTGGAGGGGGACTGGGCAGTGGGAGATGGTCACAGCATGACCCAGCTCGGCTGTGTTTTAGGGGCTGAAGCAGGATGAGTGCCGAGGAACCCTGGGTTGAGTGCATGTGATCCAGCAACCCCAACTCTCAGTTGCCAACCCCTCTGCAATTAGCCTCCTGAACCAGCCAGCAGGCTGAAAGTCATAATTTTCATAATGAAACAGCTCAGTACCTGGGCTGGAGCGAAGGTCGGACCCGGCGAGCTCGTTAGCCATCGCATCGAATTCCCATTAACGCCCCTGAGCTGCCGGGGAGGGCGAGTCTGGCAGCCGCGCTCCTGCCGCCTCGGCCAGCCCGAGAGGTGGGCAGACCCTTCGATCGTCCCGCGGACGCGGGAGTCCAATCCGTTCACCCCAAATGAATGGGAAACGGTTGAAAAGCTAAACCTCAAATTAAGTATTGACTATCTGCCGAGCCGGGCAGCGCTACCTGCTGCAAAGCAAGTCGTGCTTCCCATCACCCTGCGTGCGCGCGTTCGTGTGTTTCTGTGTTCATGGGGTGGCTGGAGCCCACGGCTGTGCCAAGAGGATGCTGGTGTCTCATCTTGTGGCTCAAAGGGGATGCTGGAGCGGGTGTTGGCTTGGTATCGGGGTTTTTTTTCTCCCTTGCCCGCTGGACCCGGAGCCCCCCAAGGCGAGACAGTTGGGCTACCATCACGCTTCGCTTGATATTAAACCATTAAATGCGCTCAGCTCTTAATAGAGGGGCTGGTTGGAGCCTTAACCCTGCACTTGCCAGCAGTTGCTGATCGTCTGCCTCTCCTCTCATGGGGATGGCAGTCCTGGCCCTGGTTTGCACATCATTGCTGTTGAGGCGTGTTATTTCTGCAGGCAATTTTTTTTTCTTTTTTTTTTTTTTTTCTTTTCCCCTCCAGATATTTTCCTGCCTCCTTCCCCGGTCACAAATTCAAGGCCACCCCGCAAAATATTTTTTTTTTTAAAAAGTCTATTCATGTGAAATCCCATGATACTCTGCAAAAACGGTGTTTGAACAAACTCTAAATTGTACTTTAAAGAAAACACAGCTGTTTAATTACAGCCTGAATGCAAAGCAGCCTCCATCATGTGAGTGGTAGGAGCTGGGTGCTGACTGTGTGTTTGGCCTCTGATCCCCTTTAATCTCTGCAGTCAAAGGATTTTGGTTTGATTTCCTTTTATTTCCCCACCCGGCTTGGAATCTGCAACCAATTTGTTGTTGTTGTTTGGGAAACAAACCCCAGGGAAAAGATCTGGATCCGGCGCAGCCGGGCTCGCACCGGCTCTGCCGTGCCGCCTCCTGGTTACCCTAGCGCCAAAGAAAAAAAAAAAATTAGGAAAAAAAAAATCAAATCTGTTTTCCCTTTGCCCATCCTGCTCTGCTTTTTTTGGCCCGTCTCTCCCCCACCCCAAAGGAGCCGATGACTTTTGCATCTGCTGCCACATCTGTTTTCCCCATCGGGGCCGAGTGTGGGGATAACTTCAGCTGGGAATGGGAACCCACAGGCGAGTCGGGGTTGGGGAAGGGGATAAAACTTCCTCCAAGAGTCCCTCACTCCGGGATGAATTAAGTGTGAAGAAACGTGGGGCTATGTGAGCGGCTGGTGTCCCGCTGGGGGCTCGGACTCCTTCAGGGGTGATCGATCCAACCTGGGATTTGAAGCGTTGAGGAGGGGATAGGGATGCTGGTTGTGCTGAACCAGGCTCCTTCCAGAGCATCACTATTTTTAATTTTTTATTATTTTTTTTTTTTGGATGGGGAGCACTCGTTGAGGCTGCCAGGCTGCTTGGCTTGTGAGGGCGTGGTGAGGTTCCTGCAGGCTGTGGCCCCAGGTTCATCCCTGGTACAAATCCATCGCTTCCAGGCTCTACCTCCACCACAGCTCTTGCCTGTGGAGGATCCAGCAGCAGTTAGCAAAAAGGCAAATAAACCCCTGGCTCTGGATTAAAGCACGAAGCTCCCAGGCAAGTTCTGGGGTTGCGTTGCTGGCGGGGTGGCTGGGGGCTGTCCCCGAGCTGCGGTGGCAGGGGCTGGTGTCCTGGGACGTTGCTGGCTCTGGACCAGGACCTCCAAGGCAGCAGGATGAGCTCCCTCAGCTTCAGCAGCTGGTTGCTCATCTGAAAAACATGTGGGTAAGGTAGGAGGGCTGAGCATCCCTCTGATGTCTGGGGATACCAGCTCTTGGGGACAGTAGATTATGTCCCCTCTGGCTTCTTCGGCTCCCTGAGGTGACCCTTTGCCACTGCATTAAGGCAGGAGTGGCTTTGGCCGGGCTATCCTGCAGCTGTGATGCTTCAAGCAATGCAAACTCTTGCCGTGCCTCTCCTTGTCCTGCTTAGCTTTACCCTCTACCTCCAGCCTTGTCAGCTCCAGGCTGGTCCTGCCCAGGCCGTGCTCCCCTCGGTGGGCTCCGAGCTGTGCTCCGCTCCCCTCGACACCTTTGATTTCCACTTGGAGGCTGCACCAGCCTTTCATTTTGCTCTCCTTCCTCCCGCGCCGTGCCTGTGCTATAAGCCTTTTCAGGCGAACATTAAAGCCTTTGTCTGGTTGGGAGCGCGGAGCAGACCATTTAGGAGGAATTAGTGGTTACATTGAAAGGGGAAAATAAGGGCTCCTGGGTTAAATGCACTTTAAATGTCTTAATAATTGCAATTGGCCAACTCGTTCCTCCCCGGAGCCAAAAGCCTGTAATATGGGAAGCTTTTTCTCTAATCAAGAGCAGCACTGATACCTTATGTAGGAAGCCACATAGGATGGAGAGAATTACTTCTCCACGCTCGGCAAGCAGAGCTGCCTGTCCGTCATCCCCCGGCTGCCAGCCGGTCCTCCCAAACCCACCGGGATGGGGCTCGGGATGGCTGCGTGCCACCCCACATCCCAGGTGACACGTCTCTGTGGGACTCCAATCCAATTCTCTATTCTCAATGAGGTGTCGCCCTTCCCAGTGTGAACTCCCCCCACCAACCCTGGGACCCCCGGGTTGTCCCCCTGCCCCAGGGGAAGCACCGTGGGGCCTTGGCAGCCGCCGGGTCGCTGGCGAGGAGCCCGTTGGTGCCATCCAGGTGGCTGGTTGAGCCCTCGCGCAGACACATCCCGGCTCCCTGGCTCCAGCAGCCGCACGGCCACGTCATCCATCAGCGATGACAAGCTCCTTTTGCAAGGAGCCTTTGTTGGCACCCTGTGCCGAGCCAGGGAGAGGAGGGGAAAAAAAAAAACCCAACAGCCTTGAGCTCACTGGCTTGCGGCAGACCTCCAAGGCGAGAGCATCGGCCCCGGCAAGGAGCAGCCTCCATCCTGCCAGCAGCCTGGGGAGGGAGGTTAAAAGGTGCAGCTTGGAGGAGGTTAAAAGCAAAGCAACTCTTTAATTTATAACGTGGCCGAAAGAGAAATTGTAGCCAGAAAAGATAAAGACACTGGAATAGCTGGAATTCTCCAGCCACTGTGACTCCGAAGGGTAAAGCCGCTGGAATGTGTATGTGTCTGCGGTGGGGGGGGTGGTGGTTCTGCTCTGTACCCCCCTGGGGTCTCCCCCACATCCCCACTGTGAGAGCAGGGGGAAGAATCAAGAAGCAGGAGGGATGGAGGAGGTGATGCCCGAGGGTGCTTATGCACCCATGCAGCTGCAGCGGGGTGAGAGTGCTGGGGTACAAGACTATCCCCACCCCCCAGCTTTTCGCTGATGAACCGGGACCTGCTGCCTGGGCAAAAGAGGGCTCAGAGGCACTCACAGGGGTGGGACGGGGGCCAAAGTGCATCCGTATTTGGGCTGGGAGTTTGGCTTCCGTAAAGCAAAGGCAAAATTGAACAACTGCCTGAGGAGGATGGTCTGGGATGCTCTTGCCTGGGAAATCCGCAGGCAGAGCAGGGGGTGCTGCACCCAGCCTGGGATACCCGTATTGGCAAACTGGGTGGCGAAGAAAGGGTGAAAAACTGGAGGAGTGGTCTGCTCCGAGGGGCTGTAAGGATGGGGCTGCCCTTCTGCAAGGTCTTTGGTGTCTCAGGTTTCTCAGATCTGGGTAACCTTCAAGCAAGGTTGGCCTTTAGCACTTGGCTGCAGCGCTCAGGGCTCGGGCCACCAGCCCACCATGAGGACGAGCCCGCTCTCCATCTGCTCCTTTCCCTCTCCCCGGTCTGGTTACAACACCTCGCTCCCAAAACCATCCTCCAGGTTGTGGGAGGAGGGAAAGAGCCATCAAACCCCTACAGATGGGGGAGAAACAACCACTGGAGAGGGTGGAAGCGCTCCATTCCCTGGCTGCCAGGCTTGCAGGGGTAGGGTAAAACGCATCCCTGCTCAGGGGGTGAAATGCCTCCGTTGGGGAGGCTTGAGATGGAACTGGTGCCCCCTGTGCCGTCTGCTCTGTGCTGGGAAAGCCCCTGGAACCTTTGCAGAGGTTTGGAGACCAAAAGAGACAGATGTCCCCCCAGCATGCCATGAGTGAGGCTGCTTGGTGGGGGCTATTTGTGTCCTGGCTGTGTGTCGGAGTGTCCGTGGGTGTCCCTGGACCAAGCAACATCAGCAGATGTGGGTCAGGGTGAGAAGGGGGCTCTCGCAGCTGTACAGGGCTGGGGACAGGACAAGGAGTCCCTGTTTGCTGCTGGCAGCCCAGAGCCAGGAAAGCTGAACCAGGGACACTGTTTGTTTGTCTGTAAGCAGCTCTGATCTGCTCTCACAAGTGTAAACTGGGGAAGATGTCCGTGCCTGGGCTGGAGGACCTGAGCTTGGGCAGGTCTGAGCCTCTTGCCCCAACCTTGTTGGCTCTGCCTGCATGGGTGGATGCTCTTGACCCAGTTACTGGCTCTTTGCTGTTACAAACTCCAGCCAGGCATGAAAACCAGAGCTGGGGCTGCCGCGATAGAGGCACAGGAGCTTTGGGGGTTTGTTTTCCATACACGGATGGAGCAAGGTCAGCCCAGCAGCCGGAGGCAGAACCAGTCCTCCCCAGCCTATTCCTTTCCTGGTGAGGTTACAAAATCACCCAGGGCATCCTGGGTGACGCTGACCTGCCCAGAGCTGGTCTGGGTAGCTGCTGCTTATTTCGACTCCCTGATTTCTGCTTTTCACAGTTTGTTTCCCTTCCCTTCATGTGGGAGACAGGGCAAGAACCTTCCTTGTTGGTTTGGTTTTTTTCCCCGTTTGTAAGAGCAAATCTTGTTACCTATGGCTGCTTAATGGGAGTAGTGTTAAAGCAATGGGGTTTTATTTGTTGCTGCACCTCTAGGTTGTCCAGCGTCGTCAGCGGGGCTGAAGGGAAAATCTGGTGTTGGCAGCCAAATTATCCGTGTTTTCTTTGCAGGAGGCTGAGCAGCAGCCCCTGAGATGGCACAACCTTGCCATCAGGGCCAAGAGGCCTGGGACACCTCCCTTTGTGATGTAAGTTTTGCAGAAAGAAAATAGCAACTATTTTCTGCTTTATGCTCCAGTGTTTTGCTCCCAGCCCGGATATGGGGAACAGCACTGGTGAAATAAGGCAGCCTTTTGCTCCCATGGGTGCTTAGGGTGCTGGTCAGACCTTCCAAGTCTGGAAAAGGCAATTTTCTCCCTTAATCGTTTTGATGGCTCAGGGAAGGACCATAGTTGGCATTTGGCATCGTGGTTGGGACTTTGTACAGTGTGACTGAGCTCCTGGGGTGGAGGAGACCCCACTATTACATTCAGAGACAGGGAGTGAGATTATATCCCCTTTTAGGGAGAAAAAAAATCCCATTTTCCAGTGCCTATAGGGGAACGTGGCATGGGGCTTTATGTATTTCTTGTCCTTCTCCCCTGCACTTGCACAGACACAGCTTCCAGCATCGTCCTGGCTGGTAAGGAGCCTCTTCCCTTGCCTCCCCTCCAGATCAAAGCTGAGGTCTGCCCAGGCTGCGTTCATCCCAGGCCGGTCTTTAATACAAATAAGATCATTACCAGGAGCTAATGGGGCATGTGTGCCATGACTTCCCTGCTCCATTGCTGTGCCTTCCTTATTTACACTGAGTTCTTTCATGGGAGAAAAGAAATAAAATGAGGGACGAGCCCTTCCCCATCGTCACTGCTGCATAATTAGTGTTACAGCAAAACTGCTAATATTGCTGGAACAGGGACTCCTCCAGCCTCTTGCCCGGGAAACAAAAGTGGTTGAAGAGATGATGGGGCGGGCTGCTTTCCCCTGCTAGAGGCTTGTTTTGCTGCTGAAAAAGCTCTGTTATTTTACCCAGGGTAAGTAACACCTGAGAGCTTTCCTGCAGCAAAAACTCCGGCTGCACCAAACCTGGCAGGTGCAGCCCTGGGAGGGTGCCCGTGGCCCAGCGCGGGGACTTATTTCATGATGAAAATTTAAGTGACTCATCTCTGCTCTGTTTTTCACCCCGAGATGGCCCTGCAGGCACTTGCTGAGCTTTCCCCAGCTCTTTAAGCTCAAGTCTGAGCTTTGACATGGCAGCGCCATCCCTGCTCTGGGACACCGGGTAAAAATAATCCTGCGGAGATGAGAGGGGATTTGGCATTTTTAGTTTTGACTGCTGGAAGTTCTGCTTTTTGCCGTGTTGTCGGGGCATTGCAAGGAGGGGGGACACAATTTGTTATGCCCCCTCCAGCACGAGCTGTTGGCTTTGTCGCGGTGCGTATGGAGCTGCCAGAGTAGTTTTGCCGGATGGGAAATGTGCCATTTTGCAGCCTAGGTTAAATAATTTCTAATCTATAACTTGTTAACTAATAAGAGCTCTGTGGGGTAAATCGATGCTCCGTGTGTCAGCTTAAGAACCGCCTGGGTGCTGCTCTGCTGAGCATCATTTGTACTTTGCAGCGTGCCCGTGGGCTGCTAAAACCCGCTCCAAGGCTCCTCTCTTCTTAGTAAATTGAGCAAACCCGCTGTTTTTCCAGTGGCTGGGTACCAGGATGGTAGCAGGGGAAATTTACCTTCAGATCTGACTGGATTATGGTTCTACAGCCTGAGATTCCCACTTATGCCCCTGCTTTTCTGTCACAATAAATGTATCCGCAGATGCTCTCGCTGTCCATATAACCGCCCAATAGATATTTATTTGTTGAAAAAGGAATTAGGCCGTGACTTTAATCCCGTTGAGCTTCTAGCTTTGCTGCTGTACAGTGGCGAGGAGTTCCCCAGGCTCAGCTCTCCTGCTGAGCTCCATTTGGGGGACAAAAGGGAAACAATTTTCTTCCTGCAGGCTGACTCCCCCTGCTTAATATTTCCTCTGCAGCTCTTCTGGTCCCTTTTCATCCCATTGCCCAAGGGATTCTCCTCCTTTCCCTCCCTCCTCTTGCATTTCTGCTCTTGGCTGCACTGCAGGAGGGAGCAGTCGGCAGGGCAGCGTTGGGCTGCCTCCTCCAGCCCCTCCTCCTCCTCTTCCTCCATCGCCTTCGCTTCCTTTCTAGTTGTGCCTCTCCCCGTGGTTTGCATTGATCCATCTGCCGCCACGCTCAGATCTCCCTTCCCGAGGGGTTTCGTCTCGTTTTGAGCCTGGCAGCTCGCGAGAATCGCTTGGTCCATCTTTCCTGTGCCTCTCCTCAGTGCCAAAACTCATCTGCTGCTGCCTCACCCAAGGCTTTTCCCTAAAAACCCCCCCGAACGTGCTCGGTGCTGGCCCCCACAGCCCTTTCCGGCATGCTCCTTGGCTGGACCGGGCCTCAATTCCTTCCCTCCGGAGCTATTTGCAGCCTCCCAACATCGCTGACCTCTGCAGAGGCTGCAGCAGCATCTGCATCCTTCCCGCTTCCCCCCTCCCCAGCCTTGCAGCCCCCCCCCTCGCCCCCCCCAACCCCCTTGCCCTCCCCCCGGCCGTGCACCGGCTGCGACATCTCCCTCCGTGCACGCATCCTGCTCAGCCCCCCGGCGAGCTCCGCTGCCAGGAGCCGTTAGTGGGAATATCATGGCTTGGCCAGCCTCCCTAATTCGAAGGTTTCGCATCCAACACGCCCGTGTCGGCGCCCAGCGCTGCGTCTGGGCTGCTGCGTGGGTGGTGGGGAGCAGGTTCAGATAGTTTCCCTTTATGGAAGGGGGAGGAGAGGGCAGGAGAGGCTTTCCGGGGGATTTTTTTCAGCCATAATGCTGTTATTTCTTTTCCACTGACTCTCTAGCCTGGGACATCTTGCTCTGGTACGGTGGCAATGAGTGATGAGGAGAGTAGGGCCCCTAGAGCATCCCATACCCGAGCATCCTCTCTGAGTTGGCAATAGTAGTCTGAGGTCCCTAAATTGAGGAGAGGGAAGCCTGGACTATGTTTATCCAGGCATTTCCAAAATGTGGTGGGTTTGCTTCTGCATCCCTGCCTCTCTCCCTGGATGTGCTGCTGCATCCTCCTCTCTTTCCAGGAGTCCTGAGAGGATGCCGAGGTTCCCAGCGGGGAGGACTGGGCATCCCCTCTACCCCAGTTGGGGTGCGGATGGCTGGGAGGGAGTCTGGGTTGATATTTGCAGGAACTAACTGTCTCAGCTTTGGTTTGAAAAACCCTGCCTAACGCCGGGCTAGATCTGTGTTCTCCGGGACTTTCCCTCCTGCATTTGTCAGTGTCAGCGGGAATAATTTCCTAAATATGCTGGGAGCAGGGGTGGGGCCTTCACCCAGACTTTACGTCAATGTAAACAGCCCTAATTGGTGCTGGAGCCTCATAATTCCAGGATTTCCCCCCCTCCTTGCCCGTGTGCATCGAGGAAATTTGCAGTGCCACGGCGAAGCGTGTTTTCATTCATAAATCCCTGGGGGTGGAGCAGGGGGCTTGCTGGCATTTCTTGCCTGGGGATAGTTTTTATTCCCCCTCCCTCCCCCAAATCTGACTTATCACTTAAAGCAGTGTCGGAAACACATGCATGTTTAATGGGGCGAGTGCTGGGAAGAGAATATAAGCCTTTTACTGCTCAAAGGCTGCGCTGGGGGCTGGCTTATGCCCTCTGGGAGTCTTTCTGCCTTCTCCCAGTTAGTCATTTTGGTGACTGGTTGTCTGGCTGGAACCTTACGGTCTTTTTTGGGAGGCAGACCGGTCTGCCCGCACCCAACCTGGGGGTTGTGGGGTCGGGATTGCTGCTCAGCAGCACCATTTGCTCTCTGCGTCGCCCAGGGGCTGTTTGTGTTTGCAGTGAGGGTCTTAACGCATCTTGTGCTGGGAACCAGGGTAGCAGCTGTGTCAAGCAGGGGGAGTCACAGAGCCCTGAGCATCCATCTCCTGCCCAAATTTCTCTGGGTGAAGCCATCCAGGTCATCTTCTCCTGGGCACGAGCTTGGCAAGTCAGATCAAGGCTGTGCACGGGTGTTTGCATCCCAGGGCTCTGGCCAGCTGTGGGCGATGCTGCGTGGGAAGGCACTGGGCTTGCCGCCGAGGGTGATGCCATTTATCCCAGCTGAGCATTTTGCAGCATCTTTGAGCTCCTGAGCATCCAAACCAGGCAAACTGGGCAGGTCCTGGCAGGAGCTCAAGCAGACATCAACTGCCCACTCCTCCTCTGCGTCTGGGAGGGCGAGAGGGTGCAATTTGTCTGTGATTCCTGTGAGACCTGGCTTTTTCCATGTGTGGTTTGGTTGAGGGTTTTTTTTTTTTTTATTATTTTTTTTTCCAAAGGGCTTGGAGGAGGAACTGTTTGGCTGGGCTGTCTTCCCCACTTGCATTTCCTGGCCTCCGCCGTGCAGGATTTGCAGCTCGGCCGAGCTGGCAGCAGCTGGATGGGGAGCTGAAGTAGAGGAAGGGGCTGTGGGGGGGTTCCTTGGCAGCCCCCAGACCATGGTTCCCAGGAGCTGGCTGTCAATCACCCACTTGTATTAAAAGCTCTTTCCTTCCTATGGAATTAGGCTCATAAAAGCAAAAAAAAAACCAACAAACCCAACCAAACCCCAAACTTGGCAGCAGCCAGGGCAGAGTTACGCTCAGCTGCAATCACACCCTGCAGCTGCCACATCCCCCTGACCCACAGCGAGGGTCGGCAGCCTCGGGGTGAGGTTGTGTTGTGCCGCTGCTTGGTTGCTCTGCTAACCCAGGAGTGGGTGGGAGCATGGTTTTTGGGGGTCCCATGGATGGCAGCATCACCCCCACTTCTTCTTTTGAGGCTGGGAGAGTCACTTGGTGGGTGCAGCACATGAGAGGGATTGTGGTCCCTTTTTTTTCTTCCTTTTGCTTGGCTGTTTCATTTCTAGTGGCCAAGATACCAAAGTCTTGCCCCCCTCTCTCCCTACCCTCCAAAGAGCTGAAGTAAAATCCAGAAGAAATCTGCTACCGTGGCCACATCTGTGGCTCAGCACTGGGGGCTGCTGCTGAGACTTTCTAAACCTGGACCCTGTTCCCATCACAGCTGCCCTGCCAGCACGGGGCGAGCAAGAGGGATGCAGGGAGGGATGCTGAAGAAAGAGTATACACCCCAAAAAAAACCACACAGGGTTTATGCTTTTGATGCACACCCAGCTTTCAGCATCTCTTAAGATGGCTTTGCTCCCTATCCCTCCCATCCCAGAGGTGAAGGACCTGCCCACCTCTGCAACAGGTCTGAGTGGGAGCAGATTGCCTGCTCCAGCATCTTTTGAAGGAGGGCTTTTGCAGCCCGATGGCCTCCATGCCCACAGGCACTTGGGGAGCTCCGGCTCTCATGTAGCACACTGCAGGGTCACCTCTCCCTCTGAGTGCCAAGAGGAGAAATGCTGGCTCTGCCAAGGAGTTCCCCAATGGGACAAGGTGTTAACACCATTGCAGAAGCTGACGATACCATCTCACAGACCAGGAGTGGTCCTGACAAGGCTGCACTGATGCTACAGACAGATACCTTGTACCTGGCAGGCTGCTGCTTGGGAGGCAATGGGGTCCAAACAATTTTGTTGAGGGTGTGTAGGAGGGATGAAGCTCCCAGTCTTTGTAGTTTCAAGTGGGTGCGTTGCTTCTAGGTGGGACCTGCTCCAACAGAAAATTCCATTTCCGTGTTTGCTGTCAGTCCATTGCTGGTGTGTAGCGATCCCACTTGCCTCCCACATCCCAGCCCCTAGGAATACGATGGATGCAACCAAAGTGAGGGACCCCAGCACCTGCCTAGGGCCGGCACCACAAGGATGAGGGTGCAGCCGAGATCTTTCCAGCCTGGGATGCTCCTGTGGGTGTTGGATTTGGCTGGGTGCTCTGCTGAGCTGGAAGGGGGGCTGCCAGCTACACTTCCACCCACACTCTGGGCTGGACAGGGTAAATCCAGCACTAAAAAGAGCTGACCTCCATCCTCCCTAACTAGCCCTGGTGGGAAAGGCAACCTGTTTATTTAAAGCATGTTTTAGTACCTCTTGGTTCCGCCGCTGGAAGGGAAAGCCCCTGGGAGGGGCAAGATCAGGGTGTCCTCGAGTGGGACTGGCTGCTCTCCGGCGCAGGGTGCGGGGACGTGCTGGGACTCGTGTCGCCCTGCCCTCCGGCACACCCGCCTATTTACGCCTTCGTCCCTCTCGCTGACTTTGACGTATTGCAGATGTTTTCTTTTTCGGGTCGGTCAGTGGAAGAGGAACGGCTTCGTATACATCGGAAGCGCTGTAAATCACTGCGATGGGTTTCTCAGAAGGGCTTCCAGCCAGGGCCATAAACATATTGCCTTCGGCCAATATGACATCCCTGGAGCTTCCCGGCCATCCACCCGGCCGGCGCGCGCCTCAACGGCTCTCTCGTATCCAGCTAGCACTCAACAGCTGATAACTTTCCTCCCCCCTCTTTTTTCTTCCAAGAGTTGAGCTGTTCTTCGAGCTAAAAAGCTCAAAAGGGCCTCCAGCCAACAGCTTAAAACTCAAGATGTAGGTTTTGGAGCTGGGTGGTTTAGCGGTTACAAAACATATATATTGGTGTTCAGGTTGCTCCAGGACCTCCAACATGAGCCAGGTCACCCCAAGCAGGAGAACGGTCCCTCCCCAGTGAGCAAAGGGTCTAGTAACTCTGTAGAAGGCCATTTACTTCCACTGGTCACAACAACTCCCACTTCTTTGGGGCAAAAGGTAATAAAAAATAAGAAGCCTTTGAGCACAATAAATTTCTTTCAGCCATAGTCATCCCCCTCCACTCTTCACAGTGTTTTCCCACTAGCAAGGTTAGGAAACAGTGCTTTACATCACTTTGGCTGTCAACCTTTGTGAGGGATGCTGGATTTCAGACAAAAATGCTGGAAGGGGGTCTTCTGAGCTCACCTCAGCCCAGGGCAGGAGGAGTTGTTTCATGAAGAGGTTTAGGAGCAGTTTGGTCTAAAGACAATGGCATGGAGAAATATCCAGGGTGATGGGTGCACTGGTTGTGTCGTGGCATATGAAGTCTTCTGCTGGGAGAAGATGCTTTCCTGTGAGTGTTGCTGCTCCATATTTTGGGACCACCAAGTTCTGCGGGACCTTCAGGGAAGCGTCGTCCTTTCAAAACATTAGCAGCAGATGCGGTTCAATGCAGAAAAGAGCAAATTGAGGTTTTTAATTTGAATTTCTCAGTGTTTAACCAGTACAAACTGCGTGTTTTCATCCACGGGCTGCAGCAGCCTCAGCAGGATGGCCAGGAACGCCGGGAACGTGATGGGGCTGGGACCACCATGGGTGCAGGAAGGTTTCCCAGACCTCATTTCTGAGTGTCTTTGAGCCTTGCTGGTGTTTGCAGCAGGGGTTCAGTTGAGCTTTTATCCCCCAGTGTGTCTTTCCAGATGTGTGGCTGCTTGGCATAAGCCCCTGTGCGTAGCAGAGCCACCCGCCCTCGGGATGCTCGCGAGAGCTGTAGCTTAGCCTTTAGACAGGTATTTGCTGCCTTTTGAAGGCAGGATATGGGGTTTGATGCTTTACCTGTCTCACCTGCAGCTACTCCGTGTGCGTTATCCCCGTGGGGTTTTGGGGGGTCTGGCTGGTGGGTGTTACATGCAGCATCCTCACCAGCAGCCCGGACCACCACTGGTGCAGGTGAGCTACTGGTGGCAGAACAAGCCGGGAGCCGCTCCCCCTCTCTTGCTCTCCCTCCCTCTCTTCCCCAGCCGAGCGTTTGGACAAATAAAGTTCGGAAAAAATCCGTGCCGGAGCTGCTGACTCCTTGTGCAAGCGGTTTAAAATAGGCCACGCTGTTCCAGGCCGGCGGCAGCCAGCTGGCCCCGCGGCCTCCCCGCTGGAAAACAAGCCGGGAACAATAACACGGGAGCCCAGCGCCGAGCCTGTCACCGCGACGCTGGGACGTGACCCGCTGCCACCCTGCACGGCCGCCTGCCCAAACGCGGGGCTGCGGGTCCCTGGGAGGGGGGGCTGGCAGGAGCAGAAGGGTCAGTTGGGGTGATGGGGGGGTGTGAATGAGATGTTTCACTTTGCTGTGCAGGTGGGAGGGGGAACAGAGGCACTGATGTCGAGGGGCTGGGCTGTTCGGGGGAGCATCCGCCGCGGTAGCGTCTCCATCGTGCACCGGCTGCGCTCGTGTCTCTGCCACCGTCGGGGTCCTGTATAATCATCCTGCAGCTCCTATTGTATTTTTGTATTTTTAATACAAAGCAGAGCTGCTGGCCAGGAGCCCGGGGGGAAGCGGGCCCCAGGTGGGCTGGACAGTGAGGTGCCACGGGGTAGGACCATGTCCCCTCGGGACCGGCCGGTGCCGTCAGCCTGCGGTCCCTTTTCCGTGCTCAGCGGTCCTTCGGGGGCAGGAAGGGCTGCATTGTAAGACGGCCTTCCAGGATTTCCTCCAGCAGCCCTCGGAGCAGGATGCGACCGCTCACGGGCTTCCAGGGGAACCTGCAGCCTGCGTGGATGCTGGGGTGGCCTGGGGACTTTTCCGAGCCAGCCCCAGGGCAAGCCCATTTTCTTGTCATCCTGGGAATCCCAAGGGGACTCATCAGAGTGTTGGACAGTTTCCGTGGCACGAGGGAGAGGGCAAAGAGGTGGGAGCCCCATGAGCCATGGCCTGACCCAGCACAACTGATGGGTCCGTTCACCACCCTGGACAAAAATGCTGTGTAAAGGGCACAACAGGGTCCCCGGTGCAGGAAGTTTAGCTCATGTCTGCTCCTAAAGATGATCCTTGAGCATCCTTGGCACTCTCTTGGACCTGTGTGCCAGTGAGAACTTGGCTGGACATGGAGGAGCAGGAGTGTGGTTTCAGCAGGACCTCGGCTTGTGGGGATGCGAGCGCTGGGGACATCACCCCGCCCCAAGCCTGCGTGCAAACACGGGGAGCACCCCATCACTGCCCCTGCCTCATTTCCTTGTCTCTGACCACCACCACTGGCATTTGCTTTGCTTCCCCTCATCTGTGTGCTTGGATCCTTTCTGATCTTTCCCCCAACATGGTCTGGAGAGGAGGGAGAGCAAAAGCATCCCTCCGCAGGGACACAGTGGCCAGAGTCATCTGCTCTGGCAGCACCACATCAACCCACAGTTGGGGCATCTACCAAAACCCGAGGGGTGCAACATGCCCCCTGTCACCAGCACTGGCTGTGAAGGGCATTGCCCCTGCCACTCATTGTCCGCACACCCTCCCTCCATACCGACCACACCAAGCAGGGCGATTCCTCCTTGCGAGGATTAATGGTTGCGTGCAACTTGCCTTGAAAAGCTCGGCACCTTAGCTTGTGGGGAGGAGGAGGATTTGGCAGCCGGGAGCAGGGGGGGATTAGCAGAGATTTGTTGGATCTCAAGGAGAGAGGTGCCAAGTTTTCTTTGCTGAAGTCAAAGTCCTGCAGCAGGGGGACCTCAGAGATGCTGCGTGTCCCTATCAGCTCAAGGCAGCGCTCGAAGCCTGGGGCTTTCTGCACGGGGCAGCCCCGGGTGCAAGCACCGTGGGCAGATGGCGCAGAGGCAGCTTTGGCTTGCGTGGTTTTCAATAAGTACCACAAGCACTTGGCTTGCGTGGTTTTCAATAAGTACCGGTGTGGCCGCAGTGTCCGTGTACCTGCGGACCCAGAGGATGGAGCTCTGCGGTGTGAGACAGAGCAAACGCGACACTCCTTGGGATGCACAGGAGGTTAAAACCAGCTCGGGTTTAAGCCAATCCCACATGGTGCGGGTGTAAAAATGCTCTCGGGGAGCGCAGCCCCGCGCCGGTGGGGAAAGGGGTGAGCTCATGCCCCCAGCCAGCCCGGCGAGCCTGCAACATCTTGTGTAACAAGGAGCGAGCATCAAAGGGAAATGCCTGAGCGAAGCAATAACCCACGCTAACAACAACAGAAAAAAAAAAACCCCAACCCTCTCCCCTTTCATTTCCCTCCCTCCCCTCTTGACCTTGAAGAATGCTGGAAGGTGTCATGTCATCAGCATTTCCCAGCCGCTGGGAGCTGGGGGGGGGATTTTTTTTTTTCTTCCTTCGGGGCACCCTGCCAAGAATAACAGCCGACTCCAGCAGGTCGGCACAGGAAGGGAACGGCTGGAACCTGATTTGCAGTCAGACGCTCGGAGAGCCAGAATGCGTTTTATTGAAGAGGTCTCCGAGGAGGCATAAACCTTTCCCCCTCCAAAAAAAAGAAGAAAAAAACCAAAAAAACCTCCAAAAGCGCCTTTCCGATTAAGCTGTATTTTTTATATATATATATTTTAAAAAGCCTTTACGATAAACTTGTTTTCAATTTATTTTGCACCCATCATAACCAGTGCTCCTGAGTCCAACCGTGGTGCCCGTTAAAAATCCCGTGGCTGGAGGTGTTGGAAGGTTCCCAAGACAGGGACCACTGGGCAATGAGAGCATCCGTGTGGCTGGCGGGGGGTGAATCCCTGCTGGAAAACCCTGTTTGGTTGGGAAGGAGATTAGCGGGATGCAGAGATGCACTTCAACCAGACAGGAAAGGAGCTGGAAAAGGAGGTGGTGCCCATCCCACGTGAAAGCTGTGGGAGGATGGAGGCCTTCACGGCTGCAGAGATACCTGCCGACCTTGGGAGGGGGCTTCTGCCCCATGATTGCCAACAAAAACCTTTCCAGAATTTCTTTGGCTGCAAAAAGGATGATTGATTCCAGTCCAGGCTCACCAACCTGTCTTCAAAAAATGGAAGAAAACAAACCCCGTTCATCGTTTGGCCATCCCAAGGCAGAGGAGAACCTCCCAGACAAGCACCTCCACCAGTTCTTAGAGAGAAGACACTGGTGGCAGCCCTTGATCTCCAGTCCCGATGGTGAACCTGCTGAGCTCCCAGCCCTTGGTCTCCTAATCTCCTCACGCAGCTCGCTAAATCCTGCAAGATGTTCCCAATAAGGGCCCCGGTGGGTTTTCTTCACAGAGCTTCATCCTTGGGGACATCTGGTACCTTTGGCTCACCCAAGCTTCAGATAAGCAGCAGTTGGCTTTGGGGGAGCAGTGACTGCGGGTGTTCGTGGGGTGCCAGCAGGGTTGGGGTGATGATGGGGCTGGGGTGCTGCTGGCTGGGTGCTGTGCGGACAGCTTGGCTCCTCCCAGCCGATCTCCGTCCCGTTACTGGGAAGCACTGGGAAGGAACGTGGTCCTGGCTCGCAGTAGGGACCACGGGATGCGGTGAAACTGTGCAGCTCTCCAGCTCCCTGTTAATTCCTTTCCCAGCTGTGTTGCCTCATCGCCATGACCAGGCTGTAACCGGAGCGGGTCAGCATTTTGCTGATGGAATGTTTTTCCATTGGGGAAATACCAATTTCTGTGGGAACATCTCAATTTTGACCAATTTTCCTTTTTTTTTTTTTTGCTTCGGAGGGGAGAATACTTAAAAAGCAGGCCTTTCAAGGAGGTTTGCCTTCCTCTTAACCTTGCTTTTGAGACGAGCGCAAAAGGGTGGGCTGTGGAGCAGGGTGAGTGTTGATCAGGGAGTAAAATCAGGACTAAGGAAAAGCCTGAGGTGTGCTTCAAAAATACTAAGCTAGAGTATATTTTTTAAAAAATGTGAAATGGAATAAACTGGTGTTACCAACCTCAGGAAAATTTTCGATCTGGATTTTGGAGAAAGACTCCACCTTTGTTTTTCTCTCCCTCTGTATTTATACAGGTCATTCTGCCTTTTCCCATGACGTGCTATTTGGGCATCCTAGGCAGCGCTGCATCCACTTGGCTTTGACGTCCTGGGTACCAGATATCGGCAGCGGGGAGACGCAACGCCGAGGGGGATTTTCAGCTGGGCAGGAGCTGTAACCTCCACCTGCTTCCCAAATGGACAAGGATCCTATCTCTCTCAGGCTCTTTGGGATCTCCGCTGCCCGCGGGTTCTGTGCCGGCTCCCCGCGACTGCCCGGCGGGGCGGACGGCATCTTCGACTGGTGAATAACGGGCTGGGAATAGAAAGCTGAAACCAGAGACTGCCTCTTCCCATTGCATCTTTGGCGTCATGTGAGAGGCTCCTTCCCACCCATCCCACTCGGCAGCGGCCAGGGCTTGCCTCGAAATAGCTCCTGGCACTCACGGGGCAGGACCTCGACCTGCCCCGCCGCGTGCCTGGGAGCCGATGCCACCACAGCCCCACTGCAGTCCCCTTCGTTGGTGACCAAACAGGAGCAGAGCAGGCTCGGGAAACCCTTTGAGCTTGGAAAACACCCTGTGCTGCCCGCAGCGGGGATGCCAAGGCACTGGGACGGGTTTGTGCCTCTGGACTCCGGGGCGGACGTGGGGTGCAGAGTCCCTACCCAGCACAAGCCCCCAAGGGCACTGTGGGGACCCAGGGGCTGCTTCCAAATTTTTACTGCTGTGCGAACTGTTACTATTTGTACCGACAAACCTTTTCTTCCTTTTTCTTCCCCCCCCCTCTCCCTCTCCTCTCCACCCTTTTTTAATAGCAGCCTCTAACAGCCACACTCATTCTTCTTTGTTGACACGGCCCTTTGGCATCAGCACTTGGCATTTGCAGAGCAACTCATTCTGGAAAGGAAAAGAAAAAAAAACCTTTTTTTTTTTAAAAAAAAAGGCAACCCTGCCCTTGTGCCTTGTGGGGGACGTGTCTCCCTCCTGCCTTGCAGGGCAGGGTGCCACGGGGTGAATCAGCCCTCAGCCCTGACGGGGGTGAGCTGGAAGGTGCAGGACGAGGTTAATGCCATCAGATGCCCACGCAGGGACTCGGGGCTTGGGCTGAGGGTGCTGAGTCTTTGCTTTGCTTCCACGTTCATGCACTCACGCAGGCGTGTGCACCCTCCTGTGCTCCTCCAGCCTGGCCCCTGGGCTCCCACTTGGACCGAGCCACCAGCTGCGTCCTCCGCGACGGCTTTGTCCTCTGGCTGTCGTGGGAGCCGCGATTTCTTTGCCGCAGCATCTCCGAAAGCGCTCGGCGGAGCGAAGCGGCTCCGGCTCAGCCACAGCACGTCCACAGGGCTGTGGTGGCTCTCGGCGGTCCCTTCCCCTCCCCAGGGTCACCTTCCCTCATCCTGCCTTGGAGGGGCCGCCCCAGCAGCATCCCTCCCTCCCAAGCGTGGATCACACTTCATCCTGCCTCACTGCAGACCCTGTGCTCCTGTCCACGACTGCAGTTTCAGCACAGAGTAGCTGCCTCCCCGTCTATTCCATTTGCCCCACAACTCCCGTATACGTAACTTTTCTTGGTTTTTTTTGGTTTTTTAAATGTATTTCCGGCTCCAAGCTGCGCAGAGGCAGATGTTCCTGCTTGCACCAGCCGTGATCTTGGCTGAGCGCATCCTTGACTCACCTGCACGGCCACGCGAAGAACTGGGGGAAATAGTTCACAAGCAGGAGAAAAGAAATAATTAAGAAAAAAAATCAATTAAGGGAGTCCAGAAATTCAAAAGAAGTTTAAAGTAGCAGATAAAGGATTTATCCCAACTATTTCCATGAACCAGCCCTATCTTTTCCATCTGAAAAAAAAAACCAACACTGAGTGCAGAGATCAGTCTTTTTTTAGAAAGAAAAAAAAGAAAAAATTAAGCCTGCAGCGAAAAATACAGCTGTTGAGCACAGAGTTCAAGGTTGCTGAACTCCAGGCCAGCGCCCCAGTGTCTCGCGGCCACCACGCTGCCAGCTTCACCCCGGGCAGGTGACACCGTGGTGCTCAGCCTGGCCGCCCTGTGCCTCAGTTTCCCCTGAGGTGACCCAGCTGGGATTATCACCCGTGCTTGCGTGTCGTGGCATTTTGATCTCCCTGTTGGATTTTGATCAGGGGTGATGGTGAGGCTGGGCAGGGGTTTTGCTCCCCTGGCAGGACGCCGGGAGCCCGCGGGCGGAGGTGGGAGCCTGGTCAGGCGTCGCGGCGAGGCAGCGGCTGTTCTCCCTCCCCGGCCACGCACGGCTGGGAATTGGCCTCCTTGGAGAAATATTCCCTTTTCAAACACCAGACCCCGTGGAGGATTATCCGGAGGGGGTGGCTGGGGGAACAGTCACGCTGTCTCGAAGGCGCTGTGTTGTTTGAAATGCTCTTTAAGGCACTTGATGACTCACAGCAACAGCTGGAAGGAATAAGCAGTTGGTAATTTCCATATTAACCTCCCGGTCCTGGGGACGGGGAGTGTGTCAAGGTGGGGGGGGGGGGAAAATCTGCAGCACGTGCCCGCTCATGAGGGTGCAGCGGCACCTCGCCGGTGCTCTGAGGAGTTGGGTGCTGCTGGGCACCGTCCTGCAGCACCCGAGGGGCCGCAGGGATAGGGACGGGGATGGGGGCAAGGATAGGGATGGGGATGAGGATGGGGATGTGGACAAGGATGAGGGTGGCCCCAGCACTGGGCAGGCTGCCCACGTATCCACCCCAAGCCCCTGCCTGGTGCAAGCTGGAGGAGCTCGGCCCCACGAGGCTTCTCAGGGCTGTTTCTGCAACACCTTGCACAACCGGCGCCGAGTCCTGACGCAATACGGTCACGCAGCGGCTGTCCGGCCCCTGCCTTGTAAGGGACATCTGTCCCTGGGGCTTTGCCTTTGTGCATCGCAAGCCAGCAGGGAGGTCTCAGATGGGTGCAGCGAGGATGTTTTGCCTCCTCTCTCCAACTCAAGAGAGGAGCCATCCCACACCACATCCCTGCTCCATCTGCATTGCATCCCGCTGTCCCCACGGTGCTGGGCTTGGGGGAACAGACCTGGTTGTCACCATCCCCAGCTCTCGAGTCACTTTAAAACGCCGGCTCTGGCGGGAGGGCTGTGGAAAATCCTGCGCTAGGCTCGCCCCGATCCCTGCGCGCCCCGGGGAACGCGTTTGTCGCCAGGGCATATGTTTTCAGTTCTTGCCGAGGCCCGACTTGAGAAATTTTCTCTCCCTCCCAGCTTTTCTGTTGCAAACAGCAACCGCAGGGGCCGGGGCGGCACAGGATGATAAATGAGCTGCTCTGTCCGGGCGCAGCCAAGGCCTGGGAAGCCGCTCGGAGGCAGGCTGAGTCTTGGCGGGATGTGGGGGGGAGCCGGGGGCTCAGAACGCGCATGGAGAGGCCGGAGAGCGGCACGGAGGGTTCGTGTTTGGGGGGCTGGGGGGTGCGCGTGTGTCTGGCCCTGCTGAGCTCTGGTCCTTGAATGCAGCGCCTTGTTTTCTCGCCCATCTGCAGAGCAGGCAGGGGAGCATCTGTCGGTTGTACTCGAAGGGTGGGCTGAGCCAGCGGCCACATCTCCCTGGGGAGCTCCGGGGCAGCCTGAGAGCCTGCTCCCCCAGGAAAAAAAGAAGAAAAACAGAGAGAGAAGCAGCAAAGGATGCACAGATGGGGTGAAGCATTCCCTGAACTGGTGCTGCTGCCCAGCATCAGGGACCCCATCCCGCCCGGATGGCCCCTTTCCGTCTGGGAAAAGAGGTGACACCAACAGATCATGTGCACCTTTAAAGAACATTTGAGTCATGTCCATCCTGACACGCACAGCGCTCCCGACGCCCTCGGTGCATAGAGCAGCCGCCACATCAGGCCTATAAATAAATAAAATATAACGAGGCCCTGCTGTCTTCTGGAACCCCCTGAAAAAAGAAAGCCCCGTAGAGCCAGTTCTCCCAAGATATCATGTTCCCAGCTTTGTGTGTCACCTCCCACCCTCCCCTTGCTTCTTTATTGCCGGAGCCATCTGCGTGGAAACTGGATCTGGGTCCCCGAAGAGCCCTCCTGCCCCCTGCCCGCGCTCCAGCTGATGTCACACAAGCTGTTTTGATCTCATGGCCACTTGCCGGGGAGTGCCGGACACTGTCACCCGCGGTCTGGGTGGGAGATGACATCAAGGGCTGGTCAACCCAGGTTGGGGGGGGGGGGGGGGGGGGCGCAGTTGGGGTGCCCCGAGGACTGTGAGTGCACTGGGGGTGATGAGGAGCGGGGATGAGGTGGCTTCTCCATGTCAGCCAGGTGTCCTGCTGAGTGGCTTGGGTGTTCAGTCTGTGGTCCCTCTGTCATTTTGCAATTAGTGTCCTCACCAATTTGGGTTTGATCCTGCGCAGCACCCTCCTTCAGCAGGACAGGCGCAGGGCTTGGCAAGGACAGGACTGGGGACGTTGCAGTGACTTGCCATGAACTCAAACTCAACAGTTCTACCAGGTGTAGGCTGCTTTCTAAAACAACTGCTGGAAAAATATCCTTACGGCCGCTAATATATATATATATATATAAAATTTATTTTTCTTTTATTGGTACAGCCGTGCCGAGCTGGTGGGCATGCTGACTGGGTGCTCGGGTCGGTTAATAAGTCAGGTTTAATTGTGGCTGGACCTCGGTACAGTTTGCACTTCCGCGGTGCTTATTGTCCAAGGACAGCAAAATGCTTTACAAGCATTAAATCTTATCGCAGGGCTGCAAGGCAGGTAAGGATATACCGGGATTATTGCATGCGTCACTGAAACGCGGCCAACTCCGGCTGGGAACACATCAGCTATTTACCAGCGAGTGGCAAAGCGATGCAGCATTTTAGGACCGAGCGGGAAATAGAATCTGGTATTGAACTGGAACAGCAGCAGGACTTTTGAAATGTGAAATAAATTACCGGGGGTCGGGACACCGAGTTAATGGCTGTAAAAGGGCAGGGACGCGGACGGCAAAGCGCCGTCCCGGGGCTTTTCTTGCGGGGGGGGGGGGGGGGAGAGCAGCACAAAAGGAGGGGAGGGGGCGGCGGGGGAGGCAGCAGTGATGGAGGAGGGAGCAACGCGGGCAGGGGGGGCTGCAGCGCGAATCCCCGCGTGGGGCCGCTGATAAACCCCCTCGCTGGGGAGGGGGAAGGTTGTAAATACCCCCACGGGAGGGGGGTCTCTCTGCACCCCCCCGCAGCCAGCCGCCCGAGCCGGGCTGGCGGCAGGCGGGCGGGGGTGGGGGGCGGCAGCGGCTCGTTCCTCCCCCCCGGCTCCCCCCCTGGGCGGGCAGGTCGCGGCGGGGGGAGCCGGGGAGGAGCCGGGCCGGGGGCGCCGGGGCCGGGGAGGCGGCGGGCAGCCGCCCTTCCTCCGCGCCGCCGGCGGGACCCAAACTTTCGCACCGAACTTTTATTCCTTTTTTTTTTTTTTTAAAGAAAAAAAATTGTTTGGCTTTTTTTTTTTTTTTTTTAAATATCTTTTCGTTGTTGTTGTTGTCGGCGGGTTTTGTTTTGATTTTTTTTTTTCTTCCCTAGTTGCCTTCTCCGCGGCGGGAGGAGGCGGGCGGTAGCGGAGGTGGGGGGGGAGGGCTCCGCAAACCCGCCCCCCGAGCCTGCGTGTCCGGCGGAGCCGCGGGATGAGCCGGGGGCGGCGATGAGCGCGGCGGGGCCGGGGGCGGCGGCGGCGGCGGCGGCGGGGCCGCTCCTCTCCCGCAAGCAGCGGCTGATGGCCGCCTTGGCGACCGGCGAAACGGCGGTGGCGACCGGCCCGGGGGCTCCTCAAGCCCCGGCCGTGCCTCCTCCTCCTCTTTGCTGCTTCATCTGCGGCGGCGGCATCAGCCGCGGCAAAGAGCTGAAGCTTCAAGTTCGACCCCCCCGAGACCACCGACCCTTCTTCCCGTTCCTCCAGCACCAGGAGCCGGCTCCCGGCGCCCGCGCCGTCTCGGCGGAGGGTTGCGCCTTGGTCTGCGCCGTCTGCCGCTGTTTTTTGGGCGAGCAGTGGGACTCCTTCGAGCGCAGCCGCACGCCGGTGGAGAAGCGCATGTACTGGCTCAAGCGGCCCCATCAGTGCGAGGCGGCGGCGGCGGCGGCGGCGGGGGGGGGAACTGGGCTGCGGCGGGGGGCCACGGGCTGGGACCCCGGCGCGCCGCCGCGCCCCGCCGCCGGCCAGGAGGAGGAGGAGGAGGAGGAGGAAGAAGAGGAGGAGGAGGAAGGGCCGGCAGCCGGCTCCGAGCTCTCCGAGCTCTCCGACGCCGAGCCCCTCTCGGAGCCCGAGGGGGCGGGCGGCGCGGCTCGGACCCCCCCGGTGGCGGCGGGTAAGAGGGGGGGCCCGCCGTGCTGCTCGTCGGAGGACAGCGAGATCAACATCACCAGCGAGGAGGAGGAAGAGGAGGAGGAGGAAGGCGGCGAGAGGCCCGCTTGGGCATCCTCGGGCACCGCCTGCTACATCTGCGGCAGCCCCTTGTCACCCGGCGCCCAGCACCGCGTCCACGTGCAGAAGCAGGAGAAGACCTCGCCGGCGCCTTTCTTCCCCTTCCTCTGGCTCCACAGCCCCCCGCCCGGCGCCCAGCCCCTCTCGCCCGCCGGCAGCACCCTGGTGTGTCCCTGCTGCTTCGCCTCCCTCATGCAGCAGTGGCAAAGCTTCGAGCTGGCCAACGTGCCCGTCCTGCAGAGGCTCTACGTGGTGCCCCTCAACGCCGGCGCCATGCCCGCGAAAGGGCGGCGGGGGCTGAAGGAGGATGGGATGGGCATCCCGCCGGTGCCCGAGGCTTGCTACCTCTGCGGGGAGGAGTGTGGCAAGGAGGCGAGGGCGGTGGCGGCCAAGATCACCAACGGCAACGCGAAGAGTACCATGCATTTCCCCTTCCTCAGCCTCCTGCCTTGCCCGCCTGGCGCCAAGGGGCTGAACAAGCACTGGGAGGTGAGCAGCTGCCGCAAGTGCTTCGGGGTCTTGCAGGACCTGTGGGCCATGTACAGGGCCTGTCACAACGAGGAGCTCATCACCTCGGTGCAGAGCTTCCTGGGGAGGTACCACCAGGTCTTCTCTGCCTGTGATGCTGGTGGCCTGGCCGGCCACCCCGCCATCAAACCTGGTCCCACGTCTGTCTGCTACATCTGCGGCGCCGAGCTGGGAGCCGGCAAAGAGTTCCAGCTCAACGTCAACCCGCCGGGACGATTTGGGGAGAAGGAACCCTTTTTCCCTTTCCTGACCGTCTACCCCCCGGCCCCGCGGGCCAGGCCGGCCGACTCGACCGGGCTGGTGGCCACCTGTGTCCTCTGCTACCATGACCTTCTGGGGCAGTGGCTGCAGCACGAGGGCAGGAATTCCCACCACCCCAGCAGCGCCTGGTCCCGACAGTACAAAGTGGAGACCTTCGTCTGCTTCTTCTGCCGGCAGGAGAAGAAGCGATGCCTTGGATTAAAAGCGGTTCAAGTGGCCAGGCTCCCCATCTTCCTCTACACCCTCCGCGTGGCCAACAGCTTGCTGGTGGATGACGGGAAGCAGCTGATCATCGGCGCTTGTGCCGAGTGCGGTGCCGTGGTCCTGGCCGGCAAGAGCATGACCCCGCCGGAGCTGCTGACAGTGGCACCCCCGGCTCTCGTCCCCAAGGTAAGGCGGTTGGCCCGGACCCCATCCCTCCCCTCCCGGCATTTTCCCAACTCTGGCGTGGAGGAGGAGGTGGAGCGGTGACATAGATGGATGCTCTTCTTTTGGGTCTGAGGGCGAACGCTAATGGATGGGGTGCCTTTAGCAATGAACTTTTGGAGCTGCCAAGCGGCGAGGGAGCGAATAAAAAAAATCCTTCCAAGAGGTGGGGAGCGCCAAGACCTGTCCCATGGCAGAAGCGTGTGTCCTTGGCATTGGTTCCTGCTCACTCACAGCCCTGTGCAAGGGAGGTGGGGGCCAGCAGGGAAGAAATCCCAATCCCATACCCGTCGCCATCAAGAGTGATCAGAGGTGCCAGAGGGAAGGGAAGGATGCTGCCCAGCCCATCCTCCACGGCAGCATCCTTGGGAAACTGGAAGGAGCGCGTGGCCTCTGCCGCCATAGAAAACTTCCCAAGTTATCTGTTTTTCTAAGAGCTCTTTAATCAAAGGGTTTTCGCTTGGAGAAACCCCAGCCCTTCCCACAGGTGGGAGTGGGGGGGCTGATGTGCAGGGCTGGGTGCCCCCAACCTGTGCTGCTCTGGTTATCCTGCAGCCAGGGACCCCCAGGCAGCATCCAGCCCCCCGAACTGCTGCGACGAAACCCCACAGCCCTGAAGGGTGTCGTGGGTGTCATCGCCTGGGTGCTGCCAGTTTCCCCAGTTGCTCTTTTCTGCATCTCCTGATGGGGTTAAGGAGGGTGCTTCGGGAGCATCACCTAGGAAGCGGCACGGCACAGCAGAAGTCTACTAGTCACAAGCTTGCATTTCTCGTGGGATGGGGAAATAACTGCTTTTACCCCCAAATTTCAAGCTTGCCAGCAATGTGCTGGTCTGTATCTGCAAACCAGGCCCCAGGCTGGGCTCTGTAAAATGCCAGCATCCTAAATCCCCGAGTTCGTTTTCAAAGTCTTCCAGATCCGTTCGTAGCCAGAACCCTGCGGCTCTCCGAAACGCTGGCATTTTCTTTAGAAATGTAAACCAGCCTTTCCAAGACAGCGCTCCTTTTCTCTCCGGTCGCTCTCCCTTGGCTGGTTACAAATATAATTTTCCGTTCAGCCTTGCCGGCTCCTGACTTGGGGGGAAGTCTGCTTGGAAGGCCACTGGGCAGGAGCTGCGTGCACCGGGGGTCGGTGCGTGGTGCCGGTGCAGAGTGCCAGGATGGGGTGGGAGATTGGGTTGACAGCAGTGATGGGAATCCTCCAGGAGCCATCACTTCTGGCCAGTTTTCCCCAAGCTCCGTCGGCCCGAATCGGACATGCCCAACTTAATTGCAGGTCATTTGTGGATGCGGATGGTTTTGTTGTCAGGCTCGCCCACCCAGGAGCTTGTTTCCAGCCGACGTGACTTGCTGTGCACGGAGGTCTCTGAGGGGATGGAGACCCTCTGATGCGACGCCGCGTGAGTTGTGATGCCCGCGTGGCCACAGCAGCGCTGCCCGTCTGTCTGTCCATCCCGTGGGTCTGTTGGCATTTGCAAAGTGCTGGAGCCCTTGCTGGCTGGTGGCTACGGAGAGCTCAGGAGTCAGGAGAGCGTCCTGGGGGGGTGATGCTGGGGTGATGCTCGAGCAGAGCCCAGGTGGGTGTAGCTGGTGAGGAGGGGGTGACATCTGCATGTCCCCAGCTGGTGTTTCACACCTCTGTCCCCATAATACCATGAGGACACTATGACAGCAATTCTGTCCCAGCTCTGGTGCCAGCGTTGGGTGCTCAGGGGTGCTTCCCGTGGGGTTCTTTAGTGACCCTCCTGGAACCCAGCATTTCTCAGTCCTCATCCCTGCTGGCCCCAGCCCCAAACTCCCTCTTGGGCTCCTGCCTGCAGCCCCGTCTCCAACCCGAGCAGCTCTGAAAAGCTTTTGTGTGGGGCTATGAAAGGCGGAGGGGGAGGAGGAGGAGGACGCGGAGGGTGTCCTGGGGAAGGGATGCTATTCAGTTCCTCCCTCTTGTTCCCAGGTTTGCTAATGAGCAAATTAAGGGGCTGCTACAAGGGGCAGGGTGGCAGGAAGCAAAGCAGAGCTGCCTGGGGAGGGCACAGCTGATTCAGGGACTGGTTTACTTTGCTGGGCTCTGCCGTGTCCCGGTGGTGACTCTCTGGCTGGCCAGAAAGTCCTCTTGCTTTATCCCTCCCTGTCTCCACATGCTTCCCATTGGGCTGAGACCTCACAGATGTCGTGGTCATTTAAAACATGGCTTAATGCTTGGGTTGGGTGCTTGGCTAATTTAACTGTGCCCTTTGTTCAGGCACTTGCTGCTGAAAGTCACCACGGACCAGTCTTTTTGCCTCTGTGTGACGCCCAGGACCCTGTTCAGATGGAACCAGGCGGGAGGGAATGAGCCTGAAGTGTTAAAACCATCTCTCTGTTCCTCCTTGTAGTAGCTCTGTTACTTCATTTTTTGATTGTACGTGCTTTTTCACACACCCGGGGTTGACGTAGGGCTGGTGGTTTGCTAATGTCCTGACTGCTCAGATGACTCAGAGTTCGAGGCACCGGTTAAATGCACCAGATGCCACCAGGGATCCCTGCATCCCCTTCTCGTAGCAGGGCAGCAGGAGCAGGATGGGGCTCAGGTCCACCTTAGAGGTGCTAGCGAGGGAGCCCCACACCTGAGGCTCGTCAGGAGGGCGGAGGCTCTGCTATTTTGGGTGGGGTGATGCCTCTGCTGCTGGTTTGGTGTGTGGGAGCAGTGAAGCAGGTGGAGGTGTGGTGGTACTTGTGGTCCTACCTGCTGCAGGAGAGTCTCCTGGAGGTAAGCTTGCAGAAACCTTACTGTTACTGGCTTGTGTGGAGTGGGTTTGGGTTCTCCACCAAGAAAAAAGGGGCAATGCTGAGCTTTGGTAAGGGTACGCTAGCACGGCTGTCCTCTGACTTGTCACCCTTGGTCCCCTCCAAGCTGTGCAGATGTGTGCCTTGAGGATGCATCCTCTTTCTAGCCCTGCCCCTTGCAAGGGTGACCTGTGCAGGTCTATGCATTGCTGCAGGGCTCTTGAGTTTAGTGGGGGTGCTCCTGAGTTTGGGGGGTATGATGTGTTGTCCTCCTGATCCAGAGAAACTCTGCTGGAGGGAGGGGACCCCAGCTGGGGGACAGGCAGCTGCTGTGAGCAGAGTGTTGAGGCCGATCGCTTGGAATAAACCATAAAATGCTCAGGTTTGGCCGGTGTCCAGAGGTGACGCTGACCCGTGGCCCCCGGCCGGCTGTGCCTGCTGCAGAGGTCTCTGAAGCTGCCTCTGGAGCCCTCCTGCCCTCTCGCCAGCACTCCCGGGTCAAGGGCTGCTTGTGCTCGACCCGGCTGGTGTTTTCTGTGCTTGCTCTGATCCTTTCTCTCTGCCAGCTCTGGGGAAAGCGTCCCTTGCCTTTCTGACTCTTCCCATCTCCGCCTGCCACAGCTCTCGCTGCAGTTACGTACCTGTAGAAGTGAGCTCCGTCGGTTTGTTGTTGTTGTTTTTCCCCTGCATGCAACTTTCTGCAAATACCTTTGGGTTTCTGGAAAGCTCTCAAATGCCACCATAACTCGAGCAAAGCTGTTCAAGGGTGCCGTGCAGCACCGTGCCGAATTCGCAGCTGGTGCCTTGAAAGTACCCAGACCTTGCTGCCCTGTCTCCAGCCCTGTCCTCAGGCCGTTTTTTGAGTGTCATCTGGTGTTTTCCCTGTCCTTTTTGGCTTTGGAAAAAGGTTTTGGACAAACATCAAATGAGTTCTTGTGTCCTCAGCTGAACACTGTCCTGCTGATGCTGAGAAGCAGGTGAAAATCCTGGATGCTGCGAAAGCAAACCCAGGTGGTGGAGGATGATGCCTGACCCTCCTCCAAACTCCTGATATTGGGGTGTATTGCAGCACGACAAAGAAGAAACCTGTGCAGGAGGGGGTCCCAAGTTGTGGCCAGGCAGGCAGGACCTCTGCCTCGTTTGCATCTTTTATTAATTTTGAAGCAAAGCGAAAACCTTCCGGCGACTGGCGGTGTTCTAGGTGGTTGCGCTTTCTCTGCCAAACTGATGGCTCTTCCGCGTGTCCCCAGCTCAGGCTTCGTGTGTGGGCTCCGGAGGGGTTGCGCAGGCTCCGGAAGGGTGGCACGGGCTGCGTCGTGCTCCTACTCATCCCTTACAATTAAGAGAAGAGACGAACTGGTCTCGCTCATCTCAATTTTCTGGCTTCCAGCTCTGGTTGGCTTTGGTTGTGTTTGTGCTCGTGACAGTTTTTTGCCATCGCTTATTCTATTAGATGCAGAGCAAAACCAGGCTGAGGTATTTTAAGCTAACTTTGTTGGGGTAAACCTGTTTTGTTTGTGGCATATGTCTATATAAAGATGTTTTTAGCAAGGCTGGCGTTGCCTTTCAGCGAAGCAGCTTCCTCCGCAGCGCTTGCTGCGCCTAACGCCGACCGGGTCTGGCATTTTTTGGGTGAGATCTCGATCCCGGCACAGAGGTGGCAATATAATCGTGATATGACTTCATCATGTCTCCGGGCACAGCCTCCCGCAGGATCATGTTCCCAGATGGCAAACAAAGAAAGAACACGAGGAAAATGTGCCGCTTGCTTTTTCCTGCCGATGAGGTCAGGGAGGGTTTGGTGTGTACCCAGCCAGGCTGGAAACCCGTGCCCTTCCATCCCTCCTCATCCTCACCCGCCGCTTAGGTTGGTTTGAAATCACCTCATGGGCTGGTGGCTCATCCCCCCCAGGATCTCTGTTTGGGGGTTCGTGTCCTTCAACCATGGTGAGGGGGCACAGCAAAAGGGGTTTTTGCTTTGGCCGGGCTGACCTTGCTGTACCAGCTGTCCAAAATACCAGGGCTCCCGTGCCGCTGCCAGCCGCCGTGTCCTCCAGACCTTGTGCTGACTCCACAGCTCACCAGCTGGCTGCTATATATTTATTTTTTACCACCCTCTCCCCCCTCCTTTGCCTTCTCTCTGCCTTTCCCAAAAGCAGCAGCGGACGACTGGAACGCGGGCGCTGCCTCTGTTCTGCAGGCACCTGCCAAAAATTAAAAAAAGCTGGCCTGAATTGTGTGCTGACCGGGAAAACCCTGCCTGCACCCCCCCAAAATATCCCTTGCAGCTCCCTCCTGGGCAGAGGGCCTGGCTCCACACTGCTCCCCTGCAGTGAAAAATGCTTTTGCAATGGATGGAGGGTGGTGCAGCAGCCTCCCTGTCTGCGCTTCGTGCCAAACAGCGGCCAGGTCGGGAGGTGGGGTAGAGGGACTGGCAGCTCGGGCTGTTGCGGGCAGATATTTGGTCCATACACTTGGTGTTTCTGAACTGTCTGGGAGTCACGGTCACAGAGCCTGAGCCACTCTTCTTCCTAGCGAGGAAGAACCTGTTTTTGCAACTACGTTGGTGGTGGCAGGAGCTGGCTCTTTGCTGTCCTGTGCCCCTCAACGTGCCAGCTAGGTCCTGTGCCAACACTCCTGCTGTCACCCTCCTTGGGGGTTGAGCTGGGCCCGAGGAGATGTCTTCATCTCCTGAGCCGATTTTGAGGATCCGTGAGGTTTTGGAGACCTCCCGGGCACAGCTGGTTTGCCAGGAGCCTCTTTCTGTGAAGAGTGTCTGCTGGATCTGTTCCTGTGCTGTTTTGTTTGTTTGGTTTTTTGGGGGGGGCCTGTCTGCTCCGTGCCAGCACCTTTGGCACATTCTGCTCGGAGCTCCCTGGCTCCCCAGGAAGGGCTGTTGGTCAGACAGCTCCCACCGGTCCTGAGCTGCATCTGGCCAGATGTTGCCCTTCTTCCTTTGCAGCAAAAGGCCTGTGCTGCACGCTGACCTCCTGGGCTTGGAGCTGTGGCACAGAGACGTCCCTCTGGTGTGTCAGGCTGGAGGACACTGCTCTCCTTGGGGACTGCTAAGGTTTAAGGGGGGGAGCCTGCAGGGGCAAAACATCCTGGTGCGTGGGGAGAAGGGTGGGAGGTTGAGAAGGAACCACAGGAGCCGGCCGGCTGCGGCAGGCTCCCAGCCACTCTGGGCTTTCCTCTGCCGTGCGCAGCTGGCGATGGGAGATCTTCCAGGAGCATAATCCTCCCTGGCCCAGCGCTCTGACAGCTCCGGGTCACCCCTGCCGGCAAGGCAGCGGTGCCTCGAGCGTGCCTTGGCTCCTCGCAGAGCCGGTGCCGAGTGTCGCCGGGTGCCAACCCAACTCTCGGGGATGCGGGCGCTGTTCCTTGTTTGCACCCCCGTTTGCAAAAGGCATCGCTCCGGGCTGTCAGAGCCTGGTTCCCTTCCCAGGAAGAGGATGCTGGAGCCCCAGGGCTGCCCCGAACAGGTCGTGGTTTGCTCCCGCTGCCGGGCGAGCAGCTGCTCCGGTGCTCTCCCCGCTCGCCAGCCGCCCCGGCACACGTGGCTTTGCCGCGGCGTGGCTGGATAAACCGCCTCGTGCAGCTGGCCTGGCCTCGGCCTGACTTTACTTTTTTCCCCTCCACCTTGGATCTTCAGTAGCGGAGTGAGGAGGAAGGACTTGGCTCCCAGCGGGAGTTTTGGCTGGGCTGAGAGGAGGAGGAGGATGTTACCTGGGTGTGCTTTGCAGCCCAGCGTGAATATGACGCTGCTGCTCCCTCTTTATTTTCCCTCCCCGCTTTCTGCGTTAGTGCGAGTGCCGCCGGGGTTTAGTAGCTCTCGGGAGACTGAAGTCATCTGTTTACCCATGGAGCTGGCGTGCTCGGAGCAACAGCTGCCCCAGCTTTCCTTCTCTTAACCTGCCGGCCCGCGGCGAGGTGCCTGTGCCGAGCGTGCCGCGACCCGTGCCGGGGCAGGGCAGGCACGCTGGCGGCACGTGCGAAATGGGGCTGGGGGTGCCACAGGTGTAGGAGCTCCCTCCAGCCAGAGAACTGCCACATTTTGGTACCTATAGACAAACGCACGTGCTGGACGGGCCATTCCCAGGGACCTGCTGTAGGATTTACCTGGGCTTTATTCAAGCCCTCGCGCACAAAGTCAGGAAATCGCCCTCTGGCCATGGTGCTACCTCTTCCCACCAGCATCCAGCAGGACTGGTCATGGTGTCACCCATCTTGCTGCCCCAGGAGAGCTGGGTGCTGGTGGGGTGAGCAGTGGGATGCTGGGTCTTGGAGCTGGCTTCGAGCAAGGTGAGCTGGGGAGGATCCCAGCATCCTCCGTGAGATGTGGAGCAAGGCAGGAGGGCTTGCGTGGACCAGTTTGCACCCCGTGCTCTTCAGGGTGAATTTTAATCCTCTAGAGCTAAATGAAGGGCGAGACCGAGCTGGGATGCACGGGAGGGTCCTTAGGGGGAGGCAGGTGGTGGCGACCCCGCAGCCAGGAGCATCCTCACTTTGCCGCAGGGACAGGGCAGACGCTGCTGTGACCGAAAGGCTGGAGCTCAATGCTGGTTTCCAGCCACAATGATGTTGGGGCCAAATTTGTGAAGAGCCTGGGCTGTTCCCAGGCCTGCCTGCCCCTCTGCGACCCCCCCTCCCTCCCTATGTTCCCTCAGCACCCGCTGCTTTTTGAGGGTGTGGGCTTATGGAAGCATCTTGCCCCTTGGAGCCCCAGCTGGGACCTGTGGCACCCCCCTGCTCCACTGCAGCAGGATGCTTTCCCTCCACTGACCATCCAAAATGGTTTTGATTGTTGTCCCCGCCCCAGCTTTGCCCCCCTTGCGATGGGGGAGCGGATCAGCTGATGGCTCCGAGTGGCCACCAGCAACCACCTCGGTCCCCAGGGAACTGGCCAAGAGGATGCTGCGGTCACTGGCAGGGACCTTGGAGCCAGGAACGTTTTGGTGACAGCCAAGGCATCAGCTCAATGGTTTGCACCCGCAGCAGGGAGGACAGGCCCAGGGAGGGAGGGACAAACAGACAGACAGCTGTGCAGGGTGTCTTGGGGACTGTGTGCAGGGTAGGTGGGGGACAAGCACCAAATTGCCACCGTCACCTTCCATCTGCCTTGCAGCCTGTTGGTGAAAGCGGGCCGACTTCAGTCAGCTGCAAAGCTTTTCATTGAGCAATGATCAAGTGCTCGTGATTTCAGTTATTAACCTGGCCAGGAATAAATATATATATATATATGTGTGTATGTCTCCCAGCCTCCCTCCTTGTCTTCGCTGCTGGAACAGCTGCATTTTCTTCTCTCCATCTCTTTCCCCCCTCCCCTCTCCCTGCTCCCTGGAGCAAGCGGCATGAATTATCCCAAAGTGAAAACACGGCGAAGACAAGGCCCTTCAGTTTTCCCGGGAGGTAACCGTGCCAAGGTCAACCCGGCGCGGGGACGGGGCCCTGGCTGCCGCCCCGGCCCTGGGGTACGGGTGGGCACCCCGGGGCGGGGGGGCTCGGCATCCCCCGAGGAGCCAGGGGGAAGCCGCCTCTCCTGCCTGCAGACAGAGTCCAGATGCCCTGGCTGCGGCGTCTCTGGAGGAGGTGGCGGAGGGGGGGGAGATGAATTTCGCTCCTGCCGTCTTCTGTTTTCAGTCCAGAACATCTGCACAGTAACTGGGAAATCTGGGCTTTCTCCTGCTTCTCAGCCAGGTCCTGTCAGCCCTTTCCTCTTCCAAAAAGGGGTTTGGTGGTTGGTTTGTTGTTTTTATTTTATTTTTTTCCCTTGTGCAGCGTAACCTGCTCCCTGCTGTGTATCCTGTCCGGGCTGTGCCTGGATTTTACTCCATGCAGCTGCTGCAAAGCAGCTTTTGGGGGTTTTTTAGGGTGGACCCCCTCATCTCAGCCACCCTCCGAGCAGATTGTTGGGGACATGGACTCCCTTGGGAGCAGGTTTTCCCACGGGGCTGTCCCAGGTTGGGATGGGGATGCACTGGGCTCACAGAAGCTACTACCTCACTTATGTATTCCAGCCTTTTTTCTCCTTTCTGACCCCCATGTTCTCGTGCTCTCAGGTCTGATCCTGCATCCCCAGAGCCCGGGCATTGCTTGGGATGTGCTTGGGACCCCTTCCCTGCCCATGGCTGCCCCCTAAGAGGGAAGCATGCGGGGCTGTGCCAAGGTGGGGGCCGCCCTGGTCCCAACCCCCCCTTCCCTGGCTCCCCGTTATTTCCAACGGCTTGGCAAGCCCGGCCCTGGGCTGGCCGGGACGCTTCTGGGCTTGGCAAGGTCCTGCTCGGGTGAGGTTTCTCCCGCAGCCTTGCCTCTGGCTCGAGCTCCTGGCAGGGCAACCAGGGCACCTCCTCTTCCTCACTGCTGCTTCCACAGTGCCTCTTCCTCACTGCTGCTTCCACAGTGCCGTGCTGTGGGGACCCTTGCAGCCCTTGGGGAGGGACGTCTGTGTGTTTTGTCCTCGTTGCATGGGCAACCCCTACTTTTACCAACTTGACCTCTGTGCACCCGACCTGCTGGGGTCCGGCGAGCCCTAAACCCCCCTCCATCCTTCATTCA
This sequence comes from Trogon surrucura, assembly GCA_020746105.1. Taxonomy (NCBI): domain Eukaryota; kingdom Metazoa; phylum Chordata; class Aves; order Trogoniformes; family Trogonidae; genus Trogon; species Trogon surrucura. Next base: position 2,690,362 of record CM036629.1, read on the forward strand.
AACCCCCTTCTCCTTCATGCGCAACGTTTTCCTCCCTCTTTGCTTGCCTCTTTGTCCCTTTGCTTGTGTTTCCCCCCTCCCCTCCCCACCTTGCTGCCCTATTTCTGGCCACCCTGGCCCCGTGCCTGGCTCCCTCTGCTCGGAAGGAAGGAAGGAAGGAAGGGCTCTGGGGGAAGGAGGGCAAAGCCTGGGTAATGCCAGTGGAGCTTTGACCCCGGCTTGGAGAAAGGACCGACTGATCAGAGAGCATTTGGGGCCACGGGTATCATAGGTGCCGTGTCCCCTCGTGGGTGCGGAGCTACTGGCGGGGTTGTAGGCCAGCTTTGGGGTCTTGGAGCACCCAAAAAGACAGGGGAGGGGAGTGATGTCCCCTTTTGGTGCTTTGAGGACCTCGGGGCAAGTGACTAAGTATGCAGGAGGCACTGCCTCCCCTTGGGTTTCTTGCTCCCAGAGGAGGGGGGACCCTTTGAGATGGGGTGATTTTGGGTGGGCTCGAGGGCCAGCACGCTGCTGAGCACCTGGAGGCGACGTGCGCCTGCTGTCCCCATCCTGGGGACAGCCGTGCAGCTCAGGCTTTGCAGCTGCTATTTCTGGCCAGTTTGTGGCCTCTGTGCCACGGTCACTGGCGCCGGGTTAGGCAGGGTCCTGCTGCCCTTTTCCTTTGTGTTCCCTCAGACCCACGGGGTAGGTGGGGATGGGGTGAGGAATCCCTCCCCGGCTTAGGCAGCGATGGAGAAGCTCGAGACCTCTTGGGATCTCCCCCTCCAGCCCCGTTTTCCTCCCGTTTCAACCCAGCGTACGTCTCTGTTTGGTGGGCGGTTGTAAAAATAGCACTTGGTTTGAGTTAGGAGGGTGGCGGGGAAGGGCTGGGAGGGGGCCGGGGTGCGGGGGGGAGGTCCGGTTTCTCCCTTTCCTGGAGGAATTAGGGAGGCCACATGCTGCCAGGAGTGTTTGGCTGGTAGAGGCAAGCGGAGGCTCCGAGGAGGCGAGCAGGCGTCCGCACAGATGGAAATTTGATCACCCACGGCTCAACAGATTGTTTGATTTATTTTAAAATCAAGCAGATGGCTGCAACAGGAGTTTGTTTAAGTTCAGCTCCGAGCTGGGCCAACGGCCAGGATACTCGGGGGTAGGCGTGCCAAAAAATGTTCAATGACTTTGGTCATCACCCACCTCTCCTCCTCCTCCTCCCCTCTCCCTCGCTCCAGCGCACACACCCTGGCTCCCCCTCTTATCGCATCCTCGCCTTCATCTCTTGGCTCTAGCATCTCGCTTTGTCTCTCCCGAGCTCCTTGAACACTTGCCCTCCACTTTTCCTCCCCAACTCACTTGCTCAGGTTTAACTCTTCCCCGTCCATCCCCTTGCCGTGTCTCTCTTGTGTCGTGGAGGTACAGGGAGGGCCCCCCCCCTCAATGGAAGCCTTCCCTGGGCTCCGTCCTTGTCTCATTCTTCTCTGGATCTGACTTGGGGTGCGGTGTTGGGGGGAAGTGAGGGACTAGGGGTCCTGGCTGCGTGTCTAGAGGGGATGCCCTGACCCGTGTGGCCATCCCTCTGTGCTGGGAAGGGAGAGGGTCCGTCCTGGTATCCCCCCCACCCTCATCCAAATGGTTGAATGGAGATGGGATCTCACCAGCGTGTGATGCTGCCGGATGGGGTGGGGGGAGGATTTTTGAGTCCTTGGTCTTGGGGTGCGAGGGGTGATCTGGGGATGGAGGAGAGACCTTGATGCAGTATGTGGTGGCTGTGGACGTGTTTCTGGCCTCGTTGATGTATGACTGGCAGGGAAGGGGCTGAAGGAGCCGGTGGGAAGCAGCCTGGAATGTGCTAAACCTCGTAAACAGGACTGGGGAGGACGGGCTTTACATAGCTCCCCACCACCGGGCTGGCTCTGCGCTGGGGGTCACGTCCCCTCGTCCTGCCACAGGGCACCTCGGATGCTCTCTGTTCTGGAGATCAGCACCTCTCTGCATCTCCTGAGATGCTCCAGGAGTCCTGCTCCTTGGTACCCTCGGGACTTCCCTTTTACTCCGTGCCAGCCCCGTGCACCTCCCGGCACCGCAGCGGGTTCGGTGCGTGGCCGGTGCACCCTCTCTCTGTGGGTTTTCACGCCGGGGAATTGCCCGTCGTCCCATTTTTAGGAGCAGGGCAGCTGGGTGGTGGGATGAGGCTTTTCCCTGCCACCCAAGCCCTCTCCACGGTGGGGCTGGAGGCTGTGGGTCCTGCTGGGGAGAGGGGCCGGGGCGGGAAGGGGTTAAGGCAGGCGAAGGAAAACAAGAGTGCTGCAGGGCCTGGGTGGCTGACAAGCCAAACAACTGTTTTTGACTCACTGTTGCTGCCTTGCCAAGTGCAATTGCTTCCACATTCTCATCCCCTGGCTGGAGGGGCGCGGGGAGATGTTGGCTTTTTGCGGTTGGGGAGGGGAAGGGGGATGCCGGGGGAGGGATGGGGGGGAGCAGCAGTGGGAAGGGCTGGCTCCGCGTTGCATTTTCTCAGCTCTTCCCTCTTTTATTCCCCTCCCTGTCGAGCAGCAGGAGAGGGCAGGGGGTGATGCTGCCAGGCAGGGGTTTGTGCTGCCAGGGGGGGTGATGCTGCCAGGGGGATGATGCTTCCAGGGTCACTTGTGCCAGCTCCTGGTGGAGCATCCTTTCTGCCAAGCCCCAAAAGAGGGAGAGGGAAGGGGAGGAGGCTGAAATGCACCCCCAGGGATGGGCTGCCCACCCTTCTCTTGCTTTTTGTCTGCAGGAAGAACCCCGAAATGTGGCTCCTTCTCTGCTGGGAGGTACTGAAGAGTGTTGGGGGGCAGCAGCACCCCTTTACCCTCTCTCCAGCTCCTGGAGATGGGATGGAGCCCTGTGTGCTCTCTGTCCCTGTTGCAGCCACATACAGGGATGGAGAGTGACCCCTGTGCAACCCCCCTCGGAGACAAGGGGTCTCATGTGGGGCTGGGCCCCCCACTGTGCCTGGCTGGGGGTGGTGAATCAAGTGTGCTGGGGAGGCAAATGTGCCAGCAGGGTTTGGGGGGGATGCTAATAAAATTCTCAGGCCTCCGAGCGCTGGTGCCGTTGTGTTGCAGACAGCAAGAAGTAAGCCCTTGGAGCACAGGCTTGGTAGTTACAGCAAAGATTTGAGCCTACTCGAGGTCGCTGCTTTGTGGAGTTAATTATCTTCTGAGTCTGGGCTTTTGGTGGTTTTTTTTTTTTTTTTTTTTTTTTTTTTTTTGTTCCTTGGGATTATTTCTTGGCAAACGAGGCGTCATTTTAAAGCACTGAGCTCTGCTCTTTCTGAACTCCTGGCTGCTAAGTGGTATGTAGGAGATCCTGGTCTTAAAAAAAAAAAAAAAAACAAAAACCCCCCAAAACCAAACAACCACCAAAAAACCACACCCTCAAAAAAGCCCAACTCTCTTTACAGTGCAAACAGGGGATCTGGGGTAACTCAGGAAGATTTTGTGTGTGTTCTTGAGCTGTTTCTTTGGGAGAACTGGAGCAGCAACCTCTGGCGGGGGTCCTGGTGTGGCTCATCCCTCTCTGGAATCTCTGGGATGGAGCTTGGTGTTTCCCTGGGAGCACCAGCCTGGTGGCAGGGGTGAACGCGGAGATCCCCTGGGAGCAGCGTCCGGGGCAACCCTTGGTCACAAATGCCCAACCCTTGATCCAGCCCCAAAGTTGCTCCTGTGGGATGTGACACTTCGGAGCAATCTTGCTCCCACCTCTGGTTTAATCTCAGCCTTGCGTGCTGAAACCCCAGGGTGAGGACGCGCCGGTGATCTCTGGGCGTCGCAGAGCAGGAGCTGGCAGCGACAGAGGTCGGGAGGAACCTCCTTTCCCTGTTAATACCAAGGGGAGGACTCGGCAGAGCTTTGCCCAAAATAATCCCGCGCCTGCCGAGGATGCGGGAGAGCCGTGATGGGATGCACACGCTCTCCATCATCCTTGCACCAGGAGGGCTTGCCCGGCCAACCTCTGCCTGTACCCCACGGAGCTCATCCCGTCACCCCGGCATCGTGTCACCCCAAGCGAATCCTCCAAACGCCCCCGGTGGGGGAAGCAAAAAATAAAAAACCAACCAGGGGATGCCCACGTTCCCCCCCCTTGTCGGCTCCTAATCCGGACATGAGAAGGTAATTAGGGGCTGGGATCCCCTTCCCGAGGCAGCAGATGGGGCGCGGCGACGCGCTGGGGGAGCGGCGGCGGAGCGGAGGGGCCGGCGCGCAGCGGCTCTGCCTCCTAATGTGTTTGCAAATCCTCACCAGCTGAGGGGATTAAAGCCGGCATCTGGCTCGCTTTATAATATTAAAACAAAAGGAGTTGTAGGCGCCATGATCGGGGGGCAGGCGAGGGAGGGGAGGGGGAAAGGGGGGGAGCCCCCACCGCTCCGCTCGCCGTACTGGGAAAGTTGGCAGGATTTCCCCCCCCCCCTCCCACCCCATAAGACTTTCCTGGGAGGTTTTCCCCAGGGAATAAAACAACCCGGTGGGGGTGTCCTCGCTTCACCGGCACCGATTTCCAAGCTCCTCAGCCCATCTTGCAGAGGGGTGCAGGAGCTGAACCCCCCACTCCCAGCTCTGCAGGATGAAGGGCAGCACTGGGAATGCGGGAGGCAATTATGAGTGGTGGGGTGTTGTTTTTTTATTTTGGTAGGGGGGAAGGGGGGGGGGTTTCTATCTGCTTTTTTCCACCCCGTTGCGCCGCTCTGGAAGCGGCAAGAATTCAGGAAGCCGGCGTGCGGCGGGTGCCAAGTCAGGCTGTACCGCAGCCAAGCCCCTGCTTGTTTTCTCGTCTTGCTGGAGCCAGTAAGTGACCTTATTAGCTTAGGGGGCAGCTGCCTTATTAACACACATCTGGCGGCGAGGAGGCCGCATAGTCCCTATATTGTCTCCCTGCCTGCTCCTAACCCGGCGGTACGTTGCTGGGGGGGCTTGCCCCCTGGCTTCTCTCCCTGCCCCACTCTGGTAGCAGGGCTGGTACTGCTAAACCCCCTTCCAGGGCGTAAACCCAGGGGGGCTTTATACTGGGGGAGGGGTGTGGTGTGCAGGATTAGGCAGATGGAGCTTTGGTTCTGTTGAAGATTATAATTTAAGGTTATAATCTGCGGTGGTCCCCCCGCTGCTTTCCCCACCCCAAAGCGTGGGGGGCTGTGTTGCTGGCATTCCCATGGATGCTGCCCCATCTCCCACAGCCCTTTCTTCTTTCCTGTGGGGCAGGCTCCGCTTTTTTGGGGCGCAGCGTCACCCCTTGGGGGATGAGGGATCGTTTCGAGGGGCTGGACCACCCATGCAGCATCCTCGCATCCCTGCCAGCAGCCGGGGTGGGCGCTGGGATTTCCCTCCGGCGTGCGGCAGGGCTCGGTGTCGGAGCATCCCGCGGTGAGGACAGACCCCAGCACGCTGGCTTCGGGGCTTTTCCAGCAGATTTGCCCCCTGAAAGGGGGTAGATTCCTGAGGGTGTGAGTTGGTGGGAGGCTCCCACACTGCCAGCAAGGGGAGCTGGGGGGCTTTGCCATGTGCTAAATCATCCTGAGCTGTCCCAGTGGGTGCATATCCCACCCACAGCCACCCGTCGTCCCAGTGTGGGACCTGGCACCAGCACCCAGCCTTGCCCAGTGCCGTCACGTGTCTTCTCCCTCATTATGGTGTGACCTGAGAGAGAGGGGACCCCCTCCCCGGTGCTGCGCATCCCCGGGGGGACCGAGGGCGAACGGGGATGGTGGGGGGGCAGGCGAGGGGTTGCTGGGCGCCTGCCCGCGCCTCCGCCGCGCAGGGATGCCCTTTGTCCTTCTTGGCGTGTGGGGGAACTCGGCAGCTCTTGGCTTCTCCCTCCTGTTTTGGAAATTCAAAACATTTACAGGGCGGCCCACTCGCGCCCTGCCTGCCACGGAGCGAGGCACTTGGCTGACTCCTCTGCTTTCCTTGGCCGCTTCTCTCTTGCGTTCACGCTCGGGGAGGGAGGGGGCTTTTCTCCACCCTTTCCCTCTTTCACCACCCCCCCCCTATTTTTTTCGATTTTTTTCCTATGGTATAAGCTTGAAAAAAAAAAAATACCCCAGCCACCAGCCTGCAGGAAGGGCTGTCAAGGGGGACAAGGGGCAGAGCCCAGGGCGAGCTCGGTGATGCCAGCGGTGGGTGCTGACCTTGCTCTCTGCCGGGAAGGGCGGCCGCGCCGGGCAACCCTGCGTTGCACCAGCGCTAATGAGCTCTGCCTGAGCGCAAGGATTAATTAGCTGCTGGGAGAGGAGGAGAGGGTGGGTAAGGCATCCTGCTGCGGTCACTCCGGTGCCGCTGGGTGCAGCGACAGAGCCTGGCACAGCGCGATGGCTGATGCTGTGGCACTGGCGGTGCTTTTGCTCAGGGCCTGGGGGGGGGGGGGTTGCCAGGAAGATGCTCCAAAAGGAGCCGTAGTTCTTCTCAGGGTAAATGCTGAGACAACTGCTGCTTGCCCAGGCTTCTGCCCTCTTTTTTTTTCCTTTTTTTCCCCCCCAAAAAAAAGCTCTGTGGGAGGTTTGGTTTGTTTTTTTTTTTTTTTGCTGTGTGGTTAATCCTGTGCTTTTGCCTCGTGGGGAGTGGGAGCTTAGGATTGGACCTGGATGTGGCAGAAGCACTGAAATATGTCCTGTGGGATCCAAAATGACCCTGATGGGGACAAGGTGGCTGCTGGCTTGGTGCTGTGCAGAAGCAGGATCCGGCCACGTGCCAGGGCTCAGCTCTTGCCCTGATTCTGCAGTGGCCGGGCCAGAATCTGAAGGGCTCAAGGATGCTCAGGAGCATTGGGCTGGGAACTGCCACCCTCTCGTCCTTGGGGGGCACCCCAGATCTGTCGGGGGGGTTTTGACATCCCATTTAGCTGTGTTTTGTTTTGTTTTTTTTTTTAGGGGAGGTTGTGGGACTGCTTTCTGCCCTATCCTTGGTACCCTTCTCCCCTCTGGCATTCAAACATGGGGGGGGGATGTGGGGGGACAGGACATGGAACATTGGAAGGGACCCCCAGAGAGACGAGCAGGGACATTGTGTCGAGGCCGGGAAGGTCGCGAGGACACGGAGCTTGAACTTGAATTAGATGGTAATTGCGACGTGCCTAATTACAGGGAAAGAGCAAATCACTCTGGTGCTTCATAAAGTGTCTGACACGGAATAACGAGGATAATTAGCAATCAGACGGGAAGCTGCTACCTCCCTGCTCGCGCGCCGCCCCCCCCCCGAAAGCCCCAGGGAGCCCCTCTCCCCCTCCTGCCTCACAGGGTTCCCCCCCAGAGCATCTGCCCTGGCGTGGGGCAAGTTGCATCACTTTTGTCCCAGCTCCAGCATTGCATATCTGCACTCCCCCCGCCCCCGCATGGGACATGAGCCCTGCAAGGGTGACGTGCAGCTGGTGGCCGTGTCACTCCCCCCCACCGAGGGGGTCTGGTGGCCGTGCCAAGTGTCCCCGCATCCAGCCGTGCTGCTGTGCGGCGCAGGCAATGCATTAATTCTGGCTGACGCTAGAGCGCACCAGAAGCATGTCGTGACACCCTCCCGGGGACACGGCACCCAACAGAGCCACCTGCCCCGGCCACTTGCCCGTGGGCTCCCCGGGGTGGCCCTGGAGGCAGCCTCTGCCACCCCGCTGGGTGCACAGGCTGCCCTCGGTGGCTGCAGGGTGTCAGGGATGTGATTGATGCTGCTTGATTTCCCCCCAGGCTTTGTCCTTTTGGAGGGGTGGAGCGATGCAGCACCCCAAAACCCACCCCTGCTCTCCCGGTCTTGCCCAGCATCGCCCGCAGGGAGGAGGCTGAGGAGCGTCCGGCTCCCAATTAGCTGATCCTTTTAATGATGCTGTAGTGGGCTTAAGGAGTGCATCCACCTTGGGGAGGCTGTGCCGTGCTGAGGGGGCTTATCCCAAACCTCCTGTCCCCCCATCCCAGAGTAGGGGGGGGTGGAGGAGCAGCCGCCGGGCAGTGTTGCCCCAGGTGGGGGCTGATCCCACAGCCTTCAGACCCCTCCCCAGTGTCCCCCACCTGCCCCCCTGTGAATTGAGACTTGTCCACTCCTGCCCCCCCGAGAAGACTTGCTGCAGGTGACAGGCACCCGAAGGCTGAGGAATAACCCCCGTGCTGGGCACGAAGGGTCCCTCCAGCCCAAATATGCCCCTGGTCGGGGGGTGACAAGCTACTTTGCTGGCTTCACCCTTGCTCCCGCTTACCCTGGAGGTTCTGCAGCCACCTCGCTCCTGTCCCCAGCCACCACACCATCTGTCACCCCCACGGACCCTCTTCCTAGCATCTCCCAGGAAGCCCGCAGCGGATTCCAGCATGGTTTTCAGACTGGTCCTGCCACTATGGTTGCAGAGAGGGCTGGGCATGCCGGCAGCACCGTAGGGATGGGTGTGGGTGTCCCCGGGTGCTGAGGCAGGGTGGAGGTCACGCATCCCAGCCTGTCCTCCTGTGTGCACGTCTCCTTGCCGTCTCTCCTCCTGTGTTTCTTCTTTTTTTTAATTTATTTTCTTTATTTTTATTTTTTTCCCCCTCTTTGAGCAGCTGTTCTCTAATAAGCTGTTAATGATGATACAGTAAGTAGAAGCGGAGAGTCCTGCGGGAGCTGCCACGATTTGTGTAATTGGTCTCGGAGGAGACAAAAGTATCTAATATTTACATGCCGGTATTAGTCCCCTGGGAACGCTGTCTGGGCTGGCACGGGGAAGGCAGCTCCCAACCTCAACCTGTCTGCTCCCAGCTGATGGATCCGCACATCTCTTACGGATGGAGATTGCTTCGTGGCAGGTGGAGGTCCCTGCACCACTCTGACAGCTTGCTATGGGGGTGTCCCCACTCCCAAAAGCATCCCAGTGGCTCGGCACCCACACGGTTTGCGGGAGCAGCGGGGTTTGGCTGAGCTGCTTCCAGAGGGAGGATGAGGATGCTCCAGCACAGGAGGCAGGAGCTGGGGATCCCAGGGTGGGTTTATGAGGGCTGCAGCTGGGTTGGCGAGGCACAAACAGGCTCCTGAGCTGTCTGGGGAGTGCCTGGAGCGAGGAACGGGAGTGAGGTGCTTGCAATCCGGCCGCCCAGCACCCTCTTCCCTGTGCCAGCGGGTGGGGTGGGTTTGTCGGGAGCTGTGCCGGTGCTCCTGGACAGGCAGGTTCCAAAGCAACGCTGGCATCTTGCTCCCAGCCGGCCAGGTGAGCTGTGGGACTGGGTGGCTGCCGGTGAAACCACTGGTAGCATTCGCTGCCTGCAGCTGGTAAGGTCTTAATGGCAGGGGAAACTGAGGCACAGTGGGGCTGGGCAGCAGACTGCGCTCTCTTCTGGAAGCCCTGACCCTGCTGAGATCTTGTCCAGGGTCTCATCCTGTGGACAAGGTCCCCACCAAGGTTTTCCTGCTTCCCCTGGTACCCCTAAGTCCCCAAAGCTTTGGGGCTGTCCTCTCTTGCTGGGGAGAGGACACCAGCCAGGTTTGTCTTGGCGTCGCTGCCACCAAGAGAAGCTGTGTCAGGATGCTGAGACCATGCTCGCTCTAGTGTCCACATTCCTGCACCCCCAAACCTGCCAGTGGCCCCTGAGAGAGAGATGCAAGTGGGAGGGAGGTGACATGGAGGCACCTGGCCACGAGTGGCAAGGCCAGGCAGGGCACAGGGCTGGGTGCCTCCTTATTCCCCCCTGGAGCAGAAGATGGGGGGGGCTGCCTTAGCACCTCGACCCAGGAGGGGGGCCACAGCACCGTGCTGTGCCCCTACAGCCCTGCAGGATCGTGCCACCCTCATTTTTTCCAAAGAGATTCCTGCTTTCCCATTGCCGTGGCAACCTCCAGCATGGCACCTCCCCAAAAGGACATCTTGCATGTGCCTTCCCCATCCTTGGGGTCGCTCTCCTGGGGTGAGGGGACAAGGGGGACTGGTGCGGGTGGCTCGGGCAGAAGAGGTGGGGCTTAGTTTTGCAGGGTGCCAGGTTTGGGCATCGCTCTTCACCCTGAGCCCGCCCACAGAATCAAAGGCTCAGTGTTTTGCAACAGCTTGAAAGGAGAGCGGGCAGGTTTGCTTTGGAGGCTGCTGGCCTCATCCTGCTGGCTGGGCACCACAGGGACCTGGCAGCTGCCGCTGGGGTTATCCGGGGGCTCCTGGGGGGGCTGTAGTGGGAAACGGGTGCCAGGTGAACGTTGCTGAGCCCTGCCAAGCTCGTGGCATGAATGGAGGCGCTCAGGTGGAGTCTCGGTGCCCTGCCTTGTCTGTCACCCCCTTGTCCAGAGTGGGATGGATGGATTTTGTGTTTGCAAAGGGTAGTTAGTGGCTTGGAGGGGGGTGTGTGTGTTTATTGCCCCCCAATGCCCCTGCTGTGTGTGTGTTTTGGGAGGGGAAGGATTCCCCCTCCTCCTCCTCCTTCCCTCCCTCCCGCCTTATGTGTTAAATCTGCTAAGCAGGGGAATCGGTGCAGTCGCCATCTGTGAGCCTGCCAATAATGGGATTAACTCTTTCCCCTGGCCGGGGCTGAGCTTGATGGCGTTTCTGGCACACCCCCCCCCCCCCTTCTCGGGGTACCCCCCCTCCTCCTCCCGCCTGCTTGGAGGGAACCAGCCCGCCGGGAGATGCCGGTGGTGATGCCCCAGGGTCGAGGAGCTCGCTGGGGACAGCCTCAGTCTGCCCCACCCTCCGTGTAGATCTGAGCTGCCGGTATGGCCTCGGTGTCCACTCCTGCCTCGGTGTCCCCTCCTGCCTCAGTTTCCCCTCTTGCCCAGCAGGGTGGCTTGGGGCAGCGCAAAGGGGCTCTGTGCTCCTGCCAGCCCGGCAGCTGCTTTTGCGGGATGGGGGGGACACACCACGCTGAGCCCCGGTCCCCGAGGCAGCGGGAAGCAGGGATGCCCGCCCCCCGCCTCCTCCCCCTCCCGGGGATGCTGGGTACCCCTGCCCGGGTTCAGAGGTAGGACCCCACGGAGGGGGGGGGGTTTGTTTGTGGGACGGGGGACTCCCTCCCCAACCTTGCAGCTTCAGGCCCGTTGCCCGGGGGCGGGGGGGCTGCGCCCCCGCTAATCCTCTTAGGCGCTGGGCTGCGCCCCGGAGCAGCTGGCGAGGCTGGATCCGGCCACTGCCCATCCTCCCCTTCCCAACAGGTGCCCCTCCGGGCCCCCTGCGCTGCCGGGGCCGTCACATCCCCCCCTACCCCCCCCCCTGCCTGGCCGCGGAGCGAAGGGCTCCCCGCAGCAGGCAGCCCCCTCCCCCCCGAGGCCGGCCCGGGAGCGCTCATTAATTATCTAATCTTCCCTTTATGTTTAATTTACAGCCCCGCGCGGCTCTGGCCATATGCTGCTTTTGTTGTGTCTGGCTCTTTGTTGTGGCAGGCAGCGGGGGCTGGCGAGACCCCCCCCCCCCTCATTCTCCCCCCCCACAACCCGAGCCAGCCCTTTGATCCCCCCCATCCTCCCCAGCGCCACCCTCCAGCCACCCCCGCGGCACGGTGGCGAGCCCCGGGGAGGGGGTAAGTGCCTTTTATTTATTTTTTTCTTTCTCGGTTATTAATTTTTCTGACAAACCCCCCCGCCCCGTCCCCAATACACACCCTCCTCACCGTGTCGTGTCCCCCCCCCCGCCCCCTCCCTCCCCGTCGCTTGTCGCCGGCGGCTCCGGGATTTGATCGCGCGTGTGCGCGGAGCTGCCTCCTCCCGCTCCGCCGCTGCGCGGGGTCACCGCGCCCGCCCGCACCCCGGCACCGCGCCCACCGCTCACCCCCGCCCCAGGTAGGTGCAGGGCAGGCATCTGCCCGTAACCCCCCCACACCCCCTCCCCACCCTGCCCTGGGGGGGTACCGCGCCCTGGGGGGGTCCTTACTTGAGGGGCGAGGATGGGAGCGGGATGGTGGAGGAGGATGTAATTCCTCCCTCCCCGGACTTGTTGCCATCCCCCCAAATTGGGAGGGGGGAGCTGGGGGTGGGTGTGAGTAAGCGGTGGCGGGGGGCTACCTCGGCTTGCCTTGGGTACCCGCGGTGGGGGGGGGGGTTGGTGTAACTCGGTGCAAACTTTGCGCGGTGCGGGGCCAGGCTTCGCTCTCATTTTTATTCTTTAAAAAGTAGTGAAATGAGCTTTCTGCACCCAGCAGGCCTGGGTGCAGCTCTCCTAGGGTGCACGGGATGGGGGCACCCCAGCTGAGGGGTTGCAGCCTGTGTGCTCATGCTTGGGAGGTTCGGATCTAGCTCTGGGGGGGGCAGCAGTGCTTGGATGGGGGGTGAAGGGGCTTGATCCACGTGGCTGCTGCCTCCAAGGCTCAATCTGGGGATGATGGGGGGCAAAGTTTCCCCTCCTCCCCGACCTCCGGGGGCTCAGCTGGGTGCGCTGAGGTTGGAGCCGCCCGTCCTTGAGTGACGCTGTGACCCCGGTGCGGGCAGGTCCTCTTGGGGGATGCCCAAATCTCTACTCCAGGGCAGCTGAGGGGGGTCTGCACCTCCTTTGCTGCTCCCTGCCAGCCCTGGTGGGAGCTGCGGGCAGGCGGTGGGGGGGTGCCAAGCCGCGGGCCTGCCTTGGCCACGGAAACCGTGTGCTGGGGCCAAGCTGGGCTTGGCATCAGTGCACAGGCTCTCCTTTGCAACCGTAAGGTCACCGCGACCGCCGAGGGGGAGGTGGCCCTGCCAGGGCGTGCTGGCTCCGGTGGTGGCTCCTGCGTGCAGGGAGCCATGAGGCGCTGGCGGGAGCTGGCCTGGGGGGGCCACCGAGCTGCTCGCCAGGTGAACAAACCCCCTTTCATGCTTGCCGGAGGCAGCTGGTTCGCCATGCGTCCTGCCTGCTGTGGGGGTCTTCTGGGGGTGCTTGAGGGACCCCTGGGCGGCTTCAAGGGGCTGCAGCAGCTGAATGATGGGGTGGGATGTGGTACTGAGGGACCATTCAGCTTCAGCGATGGCACGGTGGCAGCACCAGTTAACCCACGCACGTGTCCTGGCGGTGAGGTGACATCCCTGTTGCGGAGTTGGGGAGGGGGACACAGGGTGGGTACCACTCCACCAACGCCCCGTGTCCTTATGTGTGGGGCTGGCTGTCCCTTTTTGGGCTTATTTTCCACCCACCGGGTGTGGGGGGGGGGCAGAGGAAGGGGCCAGGGCAGCTCGCGGCAGGTGGTCACCGCTGTCTCGCCGTGGCCCGTCCCAGTACAAAGCCCCCATTCCCTCCCTCTCTCCCGGCCCCACACCAAGGGGACGCTTGCCAAGCGAGACTCCTGGGCTCCGTGCCGTGGCGGGTTCGCAACCACATTGTCGCGAGAAGCAGCTGAAAACGTGGTGCTGGACTTCCCCCATGGCTGCCCACCCACCCCATCCTCACCCCTTGCTCCCAGCATCCCTGGGTGCCGGGGAAACTGAGGCAGCGGGGCAGGAGGCGGCTCGCCCAAGGGAGCCGGTGCCAGGGCTGGGGAGAGAAAACAGGATTTTTGGCATGGGCCGGCGTTGCCGCGCTCTCTGCCCGTGGGCGAGGGTTGATCTTTGCTGGGTGTTGCAGCATGGCTCTCCCTGCCGTGCTTTACCCCTGCTCTGCACCGGGAGGCAACCTGGGGACCGTGGCTCTGTCCCCGCAAGGTGACACCCTCTCCCCCCCCCCCTCTTAGGGCCGGTGAAAGGGGCGATTGTTCCCCCCCCCCCCGCCGCCGCCGGGGGTGGCCGGCACTGTGTGTGGCGGGGCTGGCACGGGCAGTGGGTTGGCCTTGGCCCCCTGCCCGCTGCCGTGCCCTTTTCCAGAGGCAGCTGCCTGTGGGCACGGCTTGGCAGCCGTTCCTGCATGTGGGCATGGTCGGGGCAGGACCTGTGCTCCCCCCTCTGCCCCCCAGGCCACCGGATCGCTTCTCGTGCAGGGTTGCGACACCCGCTGCCGTGAGTTCGTAGTTCTCAGCCCAGCAGTGGATTTTTCCAGCAGAGCCTGAAAAACGTTGGGTTCGGGGGGGACGAGCAGGGAGCCAGTTCTCCCTGCCCTACTGAAAAGTCCCTCTGGAGACGTGCCCAGCAACTTCACCCTTGCTCAAGTGATGTGTCAGCTCTGAAAGCCCCTGGTTTTCCACCCTGGAGCTGTGTGCAGGAGGGGGCTGTTCTTCCCCTCCCTTCCTGGGCACGCTGGAAATCTTGGGCGACCGGAGCGTCTCTCCTGGGGGGGTTTCTGGGCATGTAGGATAGTAAGACCCGGGGCGGTCTCCCACCCCCCCCGCCGCTACTGTGCATCCCTCCCCTCCCAGCTCGCTTGTCAGCTAACGGCGCGGCTTATTCCTATGGCTTTTTTAAGTGCTTAATGGCGCGCGGGGCTAATGATGCGGCTCCCTCTGTTCGTGCCGCCTGGATAGATGGATGGTGTCGGGGCTTGGCGCTGCCCGAACCCGCAGGGATGGGGATGGGGACAAGAAGGGGTCCATCCGGTGCCCCCCCCCCCGGAGCTGGGGGGCTCCGAGCGGGCGTCCGCCTGCCTCTCTTCCCTCCTCCGCGCGGCTGCTCGGAGCAGTAATGTCACCGTAAACGATATTTATCACGAGGTGATAAAAATCTATTTCCAGCGACCTCTTGGAAATGGCCCTCGTAAAACCAGGCAGCAGACGGAGGCAGGAGGCAGACAGCGGGGAGGGGGAACGGGCAGGGAAATGGCTGTAATCAGCCGCAGAGCAGGGGCCAGCTCTGCCAAGGAGCCAGCCCTGATGTCCCCAACCCTGAGAAATCAGAGGGGGCAGCGGTGAAGCTCTGAGAGCTACTCGAGCATCCCGGGGCTTGGGCATCCTGGGACGCAGCATCCAGGCTGTGAAGGGGTGCTGAAGAGTGTTGAAGCGAGCGGGCTGGGGAGCCGTCGCGTGCCGTAGCTGCGTCCCACGACGTTCCCGGAGGGACAGGCTTGGGGATGCTGGTCCCAGAGCAGCAGGTCGGGGTTGGGATGCTGTGCGAGCCGCCTTTCTCCCAGTGCTTGCAGCCTGGCCCTGCTTGGTCACCCGTTGTCTCCTGTCCTGTTGACCCCATACTCCTCCCTCCTGCAGCTCCATCGCTTTGGTGCCGATGCTGGGTGCTGATTCAGCCGTCTCCCTCCCGGCACTAATTACTCAGCCCATCGAGGCCGTAAATTCTCTGTCGGGAGCGGGTCGGCAGGCGGAAACCTCTTTGGCTCCTTTCCCCGCTGACCTGAGCGGGGACCTGTAATCTGGCGTAATTCGTCAGGGCGCTGAGTCGGCAGGCGGGTGCCTCGTCCTCCCTTCCCCACCTTTGGGGCGTTCTGGCCCCCACCAGCATCCCTCCTCCCTGCCGAGAGGTACCTGGCATCGCTGAGTGTGCGTGACGCTCAGCGGAGCTCTGTGTATCCCCCCATCACTAGGGACAGCCTGGGTGACCTTGTGTCCTTCCTGCACCCTGTGTGATGCTGCTGGCCTGGCCGTCCCTGGTTTTTATTTCTGAGCTGGGGGATGGAGGGCAGAGGACCCTATGGGCCAGCTTTGTCGCATTGGAGAGGTGGGATTCGCTCCTAAAAATGGGGACAGGGCAGGGCCCTGGTGGAACAGGGATGCGGGAGAAGACGGCTCCCGGCTGCAGCGTCTAATCTCTTGTCCCAGCAAAGTGACTCGTAATCACTTAAAGTAATTAACCAGGTAGGGCAATGGCTGGACCTCCCCGAATGCCTGGGTGTCCCCTCCCTGGGGGTGGCTGCCCCAGAGAGGGGCCCACAGTGGCAGCTGGAGAGGGGTCTGGCCAGGAGTTCAGCTCCCAGGGCTATGCCAGGAGGGGACAGTGGGCAGGATGGATGACATCCAGCTTGGGTACCACTCCGGTGAGCGAAACCTTCGAAATCCCCACTGAGGGACGTGGCGGACTACGTGCCACCGAGAGTCTTTGTGCCCGCCTGCCTCCTGCTGTGCCCGGGGCGCGCCGGTGACACAGCAGAGCGTGTGCCGCAGGTATTATCCTGCATTAAAGTTTTCCCCCTTTGCAGATGGTGAGCGTTTAATCTGCGGCTTAACGAAGCGCCGGACCTGGCGGTAAGTCCGTCTTTAGATGGCAGGCGGGAGCTGAGAACCGGCACGCTAAGCTGCCCGGCTGGATGAAGAAGGGGGACACGGAGACGGGAGGTGGTGGGGAGAGGGGGAGATTAATGCCGCTGTCGCAAGCCGATTGCCCGGCCAGCATGTTGCCCTCACCGTGGGACCTGCGCCGAGGGCTTTCGTCACACGTGTGATTGCCGTGATGTGCCCCCTCCTGGAGTTGGATGTGGTCCCCCAGCAGGGTCACCTCACTTCGCACTGACGTGGCTGCTCCTCCCTGCCTCAATTTACCCCCACGGGGCTTTGCACACATGGGAATGCCCCGAAAACCTGAACCGCTGTGGGACGGGTGGGGTTTTCCGAAGTGAAAAGCCCCTTTTGGGGCAGCTGCCTCCCCCCGTGGCAGGTATTTAGGGTGACGGGGAGGGGACACAGGTGTTTGGGACGGTGGCCGCAGACTGCCCGGCAGCTCTGGAGCTGGAGGTGGGTGAGCTGGCCACTGTGATGGCTTGTGGGGTTGTGATGTCCCCGGGGTGGGGAGCACCAAAGATGGAGCAGAGCCCCGGGGCTGCACAGCACGGTGTCCCGCAGGGTCTCTGCAGGATTTGAGTGGCTGGACCGGCTCCGCAGTGAGCTACATCTCTCCCTTCCTGGCTCAGGGACCAGTAATCTTGGGGGGACACAGGCAGCGGTGGCCTGGATCTGGGGTTGTGGCAGGGTGGCAGAGGGAGATGGGGGCTGTGTGTCTCAATGTGGAGTGACACTGTTTTGGCTGTTTACTCTGGAGTCTAATGATGGTGGCGAAGGCTCTGTGCTGCACAGCCTCGGGGAAATCCTTGCAGATCTGAGAGGGCTGGTTATTCCCTGCAGGGCCTGCCGCCTGCGTGGTTAGAATGCTCACATCTTCCCCTGCCTCGGTTTCCCTGCCTTGAAAACAGGGTGGGGGGAACATTTCCCAGCCTGGCAGGGACTGGCAGGTGTAAGCATCACCCTGGGGTGATGGGGTAACGAGCCTGGGAGTTCTTGGTGTGGAAATGGGGTGATGCAGTCCCCAGCAGTGGGGTGGAGGTTCTGGCATCCCCTGGAACCTCGTGCATCGCCACCAGCCATGGCTCTTCCCACAACCTGGGGAAATTGAGGCGCAGGAGGACACACAGTGTGGCCACGCCTGCTGAAGCAACGAGCAGCCACCGGTCCCCACGCCCAGAGGAGCTCGAGGAAAGCCAGGAGCGAGCAAGGAAAGCCGGGAGCGAGCTGCTACGCAGCCCCCGCCGTCCCCCCCCTCGCTTCCCCCTCCATCACCTCCCCGTTCGCAGGCGAACAAATGTCTGTTCTTGCAAAAAAAAGAAGTGACAGGGGTCGGCGCAGCGCTTTCCACATGACCTGCCCGGGAACAGAGGACGTCTTTGTTAATCCAGCGAGCTGTCAGTTCAGCCTCTTCACAAAAGGCATAAACCACTTATTGCTGCTCTCACCCCTGACCCCGGATCCGCCTGCGCGCCCTCCATTGTGCCGTTCTCGAGGAAGCTGGCAAACAATTTCGGCTCCGGCTCCCCTCCCCGCCCGGCGGCTGCGAGTGGGGCCGCTTCTCGCCCCGCCGGCGTGGGGAGCCACCGCGGGGGGGGGGGACAGCCTCTCGCCCCCCCTCCATCACCACCATCACCCCCCCACCACTCCGGCCGCATCTGCGCGCCCGCCGCCTCGCCTGGCAGCTGCTGCGAGGGGACGGGGGCTGCCACAAAGGGCCGTCGGCGAGACCACCTCCTTCCATCCCTCAGTCCATCCGTCCCTCCCTCCCGGGGCTGCCGGGAGCAGCTGGCTGGAGCCCGCGGGTTGTGGCGAGGGGGTGCCGGGTGCTGCACCCCGTGGCCCCCCAGCCGAAACCCCTTAATGAGAGGGGACAAAAGCTCCTTAGGGCCCCTGACTGGGACGGGCTGGGACGGCAGCTTTAGCCAAAGCCGCTTACGGCCTGGCGCAAAGCTGGCGAGAACAGCCCTGCTTCCCGGGGCCAGCGTGGGATGGGGCGATGCTCGCACCCCGTCAGCCTCGGGGGGCTCAGGGGGTCACATGGGGTGACGTTGGTGCCAAGCACGTGCCGCCCGCATCGTCCCTTTGCACCCAGCACCCAGACCCTGC
This sequence comes from Trogon surrucura, assembly GCA_020746105.1. Classification (NCBI taxonomy): domain Eukaryota; kingdom Metazoa; phylum Chordata; class Aves; order Trogoniformes; family Trogonidae; genus Trogon; species Trogon surrucura. Next base: position 2,708,435 of record CM036629.1, read on the forward strand.
GGCGGGGCCGGTGCGTGCCGGAGCAATTAGATGCAGTCACTTTGGGGCTATATATAACCCAAATTGCTGCCTGCAGCTCGTTAGCTGGCTGTCAGAGCCGCAGCGGCCACGGCGGGTGAGATGGTGTCGCCTGGGGTGGGGTGGCAGGAGGGTGACACGAGGGACCCGCTGCACCCCGAGGATGGGGAGCACGAAGGGGTAGTAGGGTACGGGGCTGGGCCCTTTGGTGGAAAATGGGCCGGTGGGGGCGCACCCCGAAAGCAGCATCGAGTGGGGCGGTGCTGCACCCGCTTCCGCTAGGCGCTTCCTCCGCCATGCCGGCGGTGCGTGGTTGCAAACCTGCTTTGCCAGCACAGTGCAAGAAAGGAGTGGGGGGAGCTGCGGTGCCTCGGGGCTCAGGGTGATGTTTTTCCCCACCCCTCCTAGTGTTCCTTGGGCTAGCGGCACAGCCTGACAACTGGGTCAGGCTGGTGGGGGGCCCACCAATGCATTGCTCCTTGGTGCTGGCGGTGTTTCCAGCAATCTCCAGTCTAGCCTCTTCCATCCTCACCAGTTACCCCCCCCCAGCCTGGGCTCACCGACGTGCCGTGGTTTTGCCAGCACACACCCTGTCCCCCACGCCGGGGAGGAGCGCAGCACCTCGGGCTGTCTGGGGGCAGCTGCGAGATGAGTGCGAACATATTGTGTGGGCTCCTGCGGCAGGCGTCACCGTGTCGCTGCCGGAGAGTGAGCAAGGAACCACAACCCCGCCGTCACCAAACGGCTCCGGCACGGCCGCGGAGGTGCCCACGCGGGCGCCTGGGACACGCCGCGGCAACCCACGGCTTCGCTGACGTGCCGGGACCCGGAGGTGGGATGTGGGTGGGCAGTGATGCCCGTGGCGCCGGGGATGGGGTGACCCTTGGCACATGGTGTCCCCGCCAGCTCCCTTCCACCACTGTGATGCGTCCCAGTGGCCCTGTTAATTTTTGGGGAGGGGGCCACTGGGCTGGGCACATCCCTGGCTTGGGGAGGGTTAACGGCACCGTGTGTCTCTCTCTAGAGCCTTTTGTTTCTTTCCCGTTCTTTCTCTCCCCCCTCCTCCTTTCCCCTTTTTAATGAGGGGTTAGCGCAGCCGTAATTGCAGGTTCCAACTTTTCCACCAGCAAACACGGCCGTGAAAAACTTTCAACGCGGGGATCTGGCCACCGCCCCTCCTGTGGGCATCCACCGCAGGGCTAGGGACCCACAGGGTGCTGAGCCAGGACACCCACTGCATCAGGTCTCCTGGTACAGCATGCTTTGGGGGAAAAAACCCACTGGTTTCAGGCTGCTGGGAGGAGGGTGAAGGCTTCCTGGAGGGAGAAGCAGCTGAAACCACCTGGGCTGGGGCTGTGCCCCACTGCAGCCTTTAAGCCAGCTGCTAGGGCTCCTCCTTCTGCAACCGGCTCTCGGCATCCCTCGGGGAGGTGCAGGATGTGGCCCCCTCCGTGCCGAGCATCCTCACCGCCTCGGCACTCGCTCACTCGCTTGCGGAAGCTCGCGCGCGCGGGCTGTGCCAGAAAACCCGGCGCTGGGTGCAGCTGCGCGCCGTGGCGCTCGCCGGGCTCCGTGCCCGCCGTCCCGCCAGGGTGATGCCAGCCAAGAGGCGACCGCATCCACCCCCGGTTGCCCTGGCTGCCGGCAGCCAGGGGGATTTTCCGGGGTGCTGCCGCTCGGAGTGGGTGGAGGTTGGATGTTTGGTGGTGGAGGGGGCTTTGCTGTGCCTGCGGCATCACCGTGGGCGGCATCACCGGTGCCAGCCTGAGCGGCAGGCGAGGCGCAGGGGAGGTGGAATGGGGAAGCCGCGTTTTCTGGTGTCCCGAAGGCACGGGAAATGTGCTGGATCCCTCGCTGGGGAGCTGCCACAGTCCTTTTGCTTTCTCTCTCTGTCGTCCTTCGTGTCCCCCGGCTGCAGAGCTGCCTGCCTGGGGCATGTGGGGCACTGCGGTGCTGCCGTGCCGGTGGTGGTGGGGACCCGGGGTCTGGGGGTGCCTCTCCCTGCCCGTCCCCTCTGGCCACTGGCTGGGTTTTGATTCAGTTCGAGCTGTCTGTGTCCCTCGTACTGAGGACCTGCCGTAGGGTGATGAGGGCATATGCCACGAAGTGGGGTTTGAGGGAGTGCCATGCCGTGGGGCTGTGTGTGCCAGCCCTATTTCTCCCCTGGTTTTGTCACCTGCGGAGCTGCCCTGTCGTCCTTGCTCATCTCCCGTGACTTGCAGCCCTTGTCTGCTTGCCAGTTGTTTTGCTTGTGTTAATAACATCACATAACAATGTCATGTTGATGTCACCTCACTGCACACCTGCCCTTTGCCGTGCCCAGGCCCTGTGGCCTTGGTCCCCTCTAGGCCTGTGCTACGGCTGGTGTGTGCTGTGAGCTGTTGCAAGTCCTTCTGTCCATGTGCAGGCTCCCCCAGTGTGTTTCTTCAGGATCCACACATGCAACGAGCAGGCTGGCCTCAGCTCAGCACTACTCGGCAGGTGCTGCCAGCAAGTCCCTTCTCTCCATGCATCTCCCCGAACCCAGTTTCAGGATGGGAGCCATGGGCTCAGCATCACATGGGTGGGATGTGTTGGGGTTGCCAGCGCTCCCCTCGAATTTCGATGCTTGGTGGCAGAGCACCTTTCCCTCTTGGCCTCTGCGCAAGCACCTTGAGGTGCTGCTTAGCAAATTAGCGCCCAGATCAACCCACTCACCTCTAATTGGGGGTGAGTCTTTGAGGACGTGGTTGGGGGGGAAGGTTCCCCCCTCCTCTTCCTGCTCCGGGGGGGCTGCCGCGATGCTTTATCTGGGTGGACAGATCCCTCCTAATTGAGCAGATATTCCGTGTTCGCAAACAGATGGCTCCTTTGCATCAATTATTCCTTATCTGTGTAACCGGGGATGATTTGCTGACAGATAGCGCGGGGCGAAGTTAAAGCAAGGAGGCGGCGGGTGCTCCGGCTGCTGCCTGGGGGGTCCCGGGGGGCACAGACGGGGATGGGGGACCGATCCTGGCTGCCCCTGAGGACCCATGTTTCGCGCTTCTGCATCACAACATTCCCCCAGCTGGGAAATAGAGGGGATGGGGGTGCCACCGCTGTGGGGTGGATTGGGGTCTGGAGGAGGAATTGCTGGGGCTCTCTGGGAAGCAGGAGGGTGCCAGCTTTGGCCTGGCAACTGCTGCCGAAATCCACCTTCGCCACCGCGACCCTGGCCCGGCCAGCCTCTCCCTGACCACATCTTGCCCAATGCTGCTGTGACGTGTGATGGGGGATGATTAACACTAATTAATGATTAGTTGCTCCAGGTATCAAAGCGTGCCCCAGTCCTTTCCCGTGCCCCACAGGTAGGGGATTGCTGCCTGCTGCTGCTGGTGGCATCACCCCAGTACCCCGGGGAGATGTCCCTGCTGTCTCCAGGGATCCCGCGCTGAGATTTCAGGGATGGGGACTGGTCCCCAGGTTTGTCCCCTGCTCACTGTGAGAGTCGCCTTCTGTTAATCATTGGGAAAGACAAGAGCATCCTGCCACGGCCGGGGCAGCCGGTGGCACTCTGCCAGTTGGAGCCAGTACGTGGTGGCACTCGAGGACTCGTGGGATGTGCCGGGTGCTGGCGGTTTGTGCGTCGCTGCCATATGGATTCCATAAATTAAACCTTTCCAGGAAGCGAACGGTAAATTTTCACGTTTGCTCGCGTGTGTGGCTCATTGAGTCTAAGGGCTTCCCAGCAGAAAAATTCACCTATCGTCTATCTCGCTTCGGTTCTCCACGTTTATACGAGTAATCCCGAGAAAAAGGAGATCAAGGTAAAATCCTCGCCGTGCTGCAACCCTGACCCTAAAGTCCCCAAATCTGGAGCGGGGTGTCCCCTATGGGTATCCCCTGTGACATGAGGGGAGGTTGCCTGCATCCCACCGTGCCCGAGGTGGGCACAGCATCCCAGGGTCCCACTTGGACCCAGGGCCCTGTTGTCGGTGCGTCTGTCCCAGAGCGGCATGGCGGTGCCGGGATGCGCCTGGCGTCGCTGGCTGTCGCTTTATTAAAGATAAACAGAAGTGTCGACAGCCCAAGCTGTGTGCCTGGGCGCGCCTGACGCGGGAGGGTGACAGCTACAACAAACACGGGGACACCGAGGGTCAGGGAGGGGTGCCATCCCCAAACCGAGCGAGAAAGCAGCGGTAACACCGTCCCCATCCCTGCGGCACGTTTTCCTCGCCTACCCGGCGGGGAAGGCGATGGGGCGGAGGGGGAGGAAGGTTGTTGATCTCGAGTAAACACTGCCCGGTTGAGTAATCGGGAGCTGCCTAACCGGCCAGCTGCCGCCGGCGAGCAAGGGGACGCCGCTTTGATTCATGTCCTCTCCCCCCCCCCTCCTCCTCCTCCTCTCCAGCCTTTCTTGTCTGGCCACGCTGGGAGCCATCGGCCGGATCCAGCTGTAGCCCCGCGGCGCGGGCTGGCGTGCAGCTCCCCGCGCCGGCCACGTGCACCGGCTGCCAGGAAAACAAAAGCATCCTGTGTCTGTGCGCCCCGGTCCCCCCCTTTGTACCCCCCCAACCCATGGTGGTGCTGGCTCTGGCCCTGCCACGCTCGGGACGGGGAAGGGAAAAAGACGCTGAGTCTCTGTCGTGCTTCTATTCCAGGCGTCCTCGTCGTCCCTTGAGACAGCTGCCGTCAAGCCAGCCGCCGGTGAGCCCCGGCACCGGGCGGTGAGCACCGGGGAGAGCCTGGGGACGGCCCCGGACCTTGGCCAGCGGACGGCTTTGGATGCGGAGGGTGCGGACACTGGAACCACAAGTAAGTGATGCCAGGGGGGATGCCAGGGGGGAATGCTGTCCCTTGGACTGAAAGGCTTGTGCCCAGTGGTTTAGGTTTGGGGCTCCGAAACCCGCCGCTTCACTGGGGAGGTGACCCCGGTGGCACCTCCTCGTCCCCAGGGCCGTGAGTCAGGCCGTAGGCGCCGGGGAGAGCCGTGGCGTTGGGCCAGCCACGCTGGGGAGCTGGTGGGGGGCCCCCGAGGCTGGGTCGGGCCGCAGCTCCCGGGACTCGGCCGCCCCGTCCGTCAGGAGCGGCAGCATTTTTGGGAGAGGTATCACGCGTGCTTCCCGCCTGCCGCCACCCTGGACCGGCTTGTTTGCCAGCCCTTCCCGGCGGGCGCGCCGTGCCGTGCTGTGCTGCGCCGCGCCGGGTCGCTTTGATCTGGCAGGAACCGCCGTCGCCGGTTCCTGGCGTTGGGTTGGGAAGAGCCAGGAACCGCAAGGTGCAGCGGGCAGCGAGCCTGAGCGGGCGGCGGGGACGGCAGGTTGTTGCTGCCTGATAGGAGGGGGGGGATTTGTGACCGTGTCTCCGAGGAAGGACACTTCCCAGGGACGCGGTGGCCCGTGTCGGCCATCAATCAGCCCCACAGGGGTTTGGCCCCAGTTTGGGACCCCGACAAGGCACTGCATGCCCCCGGGGAGGTGGTGGGGGGCAACAGGGGAAAAAGCAGGGGGCTGGGATACATTTGCAAGCTGCTCACAGCCCAGGCGGCAGCGGCGTGGAGGCAAGCTGGGAGCCATGGCCTGGAACGGGCCTGCCGGAGTCAGCTCGGGATTTATTACCCTGCCAGTGGCTGCCGGGCAAAGGTGACAGTGACTAATGGCTTGTTACACGCCTGCCACATCTCATCTGCGCACCGCGGCCGGCTGCCGGCGCTCCCAGCCCCAGTGTGCGGGCAGCCTGCGCCCGCCCTCCCTACCCCGCGGGGGACACACGGGGGAGAACCCCCCCGTGCCCCCATGGGGACCTTGGCTGGAGCGGGTGACAGCAACTGCTGCTCGTGCTGAGGATGGAAACCTGCTCCAGCAGCACCCCTGCGGTCCTCGCTGCTGGGTGACATCCCCGGGGGTACCATGATATTTTGGGTGGCACGTCCCGGGGTGTCCCGGCGTGCCTTGGAGTGACGCATAAGGACTTCCCAGCGTACAAAACTACCTTCATGGTTGCAAAACCCTGAGCCCTGCCGGCACGGCGGCGATCCGACGCTGGGGTCGCCGGGCTGGGATGCGGAGGAGAGGAGGGCGTGCGTGCGGATGGATGCTGACAAAGCCACAAATGCGTTCACTGGGAAAATTAAAAAATTAACAGGCATTGGCTCGCTCTAGATTAGTAAAGGCGGGGAGATAAAAGCGTCTCTTTATACCTTGTGAGAATTGCTGATAAGGGCATTTGTTCCTCCGTATTCTTTAAAAAGAATGCAATAAAAATTTTAAAATAGAACGGGGAGAAAGGAGATGGGGCCAGCGGAGGGGGGTGGGGGGAGGACACACTGGAGCTGCTGGTGGGGCGGGCAGCGGGGCCCGCTGGAGGAAGAGGAGGAGGATGGAGGAGAAGCGGAGGCGAGGGTGAGCCGGGAAGGGGCGACGGTGGGCGGGTGACGTTGTGATTTTGTTTGCCCCCCCCCCCCTCCAAGTCGAGGCCTGGGGACCTCATCGAAGCAGCCCATGAATGTCGGGGGGGTCCCTCGTGTCCGAGCGGGCGGGCAAAACCCATCACCCGCTGCTCCGGCTGAGCCCTGCCCGGCTCGTTTCACTGGTGTTCCCAAACTCAGCCTGACAAGCTGGATGCCACCCCCCTCGGGAGGGGGGAGTTGGTGGGGACGCAGGGAGGATGCGCTTTGAGATCACCCCCCCCCCCCCAGGCTCCCTCCCTGCCCTGGAAGGGGGAAAGGTGCCAAGGCTGCCGTGTGTCCCCCCTCCCCGCCCTCTCCCGCCCCCGCCGGGGCGCTGCCCTGCCCGGCCCGGCCCCCGGTGAGTCACGCTCCAGCCGTGCGGCTCCCGGGGCGGCGGGCGGGCGCCGAGGGAAGCAGGAAGCGGCGGGGAGGGGGGGGAAACCGAGAAGGAGCTGGGGGGGCCGGTTAAAGCACGGCACGGCTCGGCTCCGCTCCCCTCTGCTCATGGAGGAGAGAAACCCCCGCTGGACGGCGCGACCCACGGGTGAGTGTTCCCCCCGCATCGGCGTTTCCCCCCTCCCCGGCTCAACGTGGTGAAGGGAGGGGTGGGATGGGACCCGCCACCAAAACACCCCCTTCCCTTCAGCGTCGTAGCCTGTGGGGCTGGGTTTTGGGGCGCCGGTGTGCGTGTGGGGGTCACGCTGGGGCTGGAGGTCACTAAGGGCTTGGGGGACCCTATGTTGGGGGGCAGAGGGCATCCTAGGATCGAGGGACCCCGTGGTTTGGGGGGAAGAGGTCACCCTGGAGTTGGGGGACCCTGTGGTGTAAAGGGGTGGGAGTCTGGACTTGAGGGACGCTGGCGTTTTAGGGGATGGAGGTCACCCTGGAGTTGGGGGACAGGGGTCACCCCAGGGTTGAGAGACCCCATGGTGTGGAGTTGGGGGTCTCTGTGATGTCGGGGGTGGAGGTCAGCCTGGGGTCGGGGACCCTATCGTGTGGAGGATAGGGGTCACCCAAAAGTTGGGGGACCCCATGGTATAGGGAGCAGAGGTCACCCTGCGTTTGAGGGACACTGTCGTTCTGGGGGATGGAGGTCACCCTGAAGTTGGGGGAGCCTGTGGCATGGGGAATGGAGGTTGCCTTTGGCTTGGAGGACCCTGTCATGTGAGGGGTGGAGGTCGCCATGAGCTTCAGGGACCCCGAGGTGTGAGGGACAGAGGTGACCTTGGCCTTGGGGTCCCCATGTTATGAGGAGTGGAGGTTACCCTGGACTTGAGGCTCCAGCTGGCGGGAGATGCTGGCTCAGGGTCCAGTGTCCGCCGAGGTGCTCGGGTCCCACGTTGCCACAGGGACCCCTTGGGTCATTTCCCTGCAGACCAGGAGGGCAGGGGGACCATGCCGGGGGCTTGCTGGCACCGACCTTGGCACGTCCCTTTGCCTTCCTGCCCGTGCATTCCCTGGGCCGAACACTTGGGGCTGTGCCTCAGTTTACCCACACGCTGCTGAGCGGTCAGCTCTTGTCTTACCCGCGTTTCTGGACACCCGGGGACCCACCGTGTCGCAACCAGGCGCCCCACGTGATGCTGCGGCCCCGGCGTCTCGCCCGGCTCATCGTTTACCGCCGTGTTTATCGCTCTGCTCCGTCCTGGCTCTTCCAGCCCTACCTGTGCCGCCTGCCTTGCCCTTCGCCCCGGGGCCCGGCGGGTCACCGCGGCGCGCTCCGCATTGTGCCACGTCCAAGCGTGGCCGCTTTGCGCGGTGGATTCAGCGCCAGCGCCCAGCTGTTGTCCCCAAACCCCCGCTGCCAGCCCTCGGAGCAGCAGAGCGAGCACCCAACTCTCTTCTTCCTCCTCCTCCTCTAGCACTGAACCCCTTGGACCGGAGCATCCTCGCGGTGGGTGCCCGTTAAGGGCCACGAGCGGGCTCCACCGGCGGGAGTTAATGGAGGGAAAAAAAGTCAGCGGTGGAAGCCGGAGCAGCGCGCCTGCGCGACGGCCCCGGGCGAGCATCGGGGTGAGCCCCGGTGCGGTTTGTGGGTGCGCCGGGGCGCTTCGGCTGCCTGGTTGTGTCACCCACCGGGTGTGACGGTGGTGACGGCGAAGCCAGGGGGACGCTGTGCATGTGCACTGGGGGGTGGTGTGAGCCCCAAAGGGTGCGTTGGAAGCCGAGGGGGCTCACACCACCCCCCGACTTTGTTGGGTGCATGCACGCCAGCGTGTGCGTGCATGCCCCGGTGTGCTTGCACGAGCGTGCACGCCCGGGGCCTTTTTTTTGGGGGTGATTTGGGTGCGTGCTTGTGTGTGTGTTGGCTGCAGGGCGAGGAGCATTACAGCGGAGACAGTGGCTTTGGCGGGGGGGCCAGGCTGCTGCGGTGGAGCGGGGAGAAGGAGGGGGCGTGTTGCTGGGAGCGGAGGGGGGGTGCCACAGGACGGTTTATCGCTTCCTGACGTGCCCGGGATGAGGCTACAGGTTGGGGGGGTGGCTGGAGGGGTCAGGGGTAATATTTTTAATCTTCTCGCTCCTTCCCTTGCATGTGTCCCCCCCTTCCACTTTCAGGCACTGACCCTCACCCTGGCGTCTGGCAGCAGCCCCGTGGGAGGTCAGGATTTGGCTGGGTTCCACATCAAAGGGGGGGGGGGCACAGTGCCATGGGTCACCGCCGTGTCCGTGAGCCCCGGCACTGACGCCGGCCCTGGGTGCAAGAGTGCTGGCAGGGAGGGAAAAACATCCTTTGCCTGGGAAGACCCATCCTAGACCCCCCTCCCTTGCTCCGTGTGCTGGCGTGTCTTGGGTGCATCACCCATTCTCAAGGTGGGGGACGTCCCCAGTTGAGTGCCTGCTGGAAGGGACAAGCTTGGCACGCCATGGCCGCCCAGTTAGGGGATGCCCTTGAAATAGCCTTTGCTGTGCCTCAACCGTGGGGCCACCCTGTGTGTGTGTGTGTGTGTGTGCCCCCCTCTTTCACTCCTGGCACCCCAGCGCCTCGCCGGCGGTTGCACCGCGGGAGGAAGCGCGCCCCGGCACTCCCGCGCTGATAACGGCGGCCGCCTTATCGAGGGGCCTTCTGCAAGGGCGGGCGGCCTGCCCCCCCCCACCTCCCCGGCTCTTATCTGCCTCGGCCGTTGGCCCCAGCTCGGCTTGCAGCTCCCACCTCGACCCCTCCAACCCCCCCGGCACCCAGCGTAGCACCCGCGGGGTCGACCCTTTGGGGGGGGCGACCTCTTGGCAGCCTGCCCCCACCCCCCCCCCCCTCCTTTTTTGAAGTTTGAAATCCATTTAAGTCAAGAGGAGGGAAAGTTATTGCCTCTAAAGCCCCTTGCGTTGAGCAGTAAATCCTCTTTGCTGCGCCGCTGCCGCCTCTCAGTGCCTGCGTGACGGGGGGGGGTGACTCCTTGGAGGGGGGGGACCGGGCTGCATGTGTCCCACACCACCAGCCCTGGCACCCTGTAGCTGGGCTTAGGGTCCCTTTGAAACCCCCCAACCTTGCTGAGCTGGCAGGAGCATCCCTGCTTGCTCCCTGCTTGCTCCCTGCTTGCTCCCTGCTTGCTCCCTGCTTGCTCCCTGCTTGCTCCCGGCTTGCTCCCTGCTTGCTCAGCGCTTGCTCCCTGATTACTCGGTGGTTGCTCAGTGGTTGCTCGCCACTTGCTCGCTGCTTGCCCACCGCTCGCTCGCTGTTTGCTCACCACTTCCTTGCTCACACTGAGTTGGCCCAGAAAGGGGGTTCTCCTTGAGGCATCTGCGTCCCCCCCCACCCACCCCCTCGTGCCGACGCACACCCTGCGTGATTTGAGGCCGATGGAGCTTGATGCGCTGCCGGCACGCCGGCGTTTTTATTTGATTTCCCTTCTCCAGAGCTGGCAATATTTTAAATATTAATGCCCGCCTCTAATTGCTGTGTCAGAGGAGTGGGTCGGCGCGGGAGCGGGGGCGCAGGGGCGGCAGCGCCGGCTCATTTTGTCGTTTCGGGGAGCCGTTCGCGGAGCAGAAATGTTTGTGCCCACCCGCGCGTGTGTGGATTTTCACTCCCTTGGGATTCGCTTGGCGTGGCGGCGATGGGGGACACGCACATGACGCAGGGCTGTGACTGGGGCCACCTCAGGGCCCGATCCAACCCATTTTGCAGTGAGGTTTGCGACAGGGCATCTGGGGGCCCCACGCTGGAGGTGAGAAAGCGAAGGTGTGTGTGTGCGGAGTGGGGGTTATTCGGTTATTTTATTTTTTATGTTGTTTTTTTTTTTCTCCCCCTCTTCAGGCAGAGCGGCGTCAGATGCTTGCGTGCTCGCTTCCTGTAATAAAGCGACCGCCGGCGCGCTTGTCACCTGCTCTCTGTTGTGCTGCCAAGAGGCAGAACATGCCGCTTCTTGCTGCGGGCCCTGGCGCGCTCCCCGCCGCCGCCGCCGCTCCTCCTGCCCGCCGCGGGCCCTCGCCCCGCTGCCAGCGCGGCATTAGCAGGTGTTTCGGGGAGGGTGCGACCGGTGCCTGTTGCCGCACGCCCCGTACGCGGGCGGAGGACGTTTAACTGTTCCTCGCCGCGGCCGTGGCCCCCCCCTCCAAGCTTTGGCACGCTGCTTTCCCCGCCAGGGCGATGCCGGGGCTCGCGTAAGGGTCCACGCGACGTGTGCCGTGCGAGCTGGCTGGCACCGCGCCGTGCGACCCCCTTGGACGCTCGGGGGGCTGCCCGCCGTGCCCTGCAACCCCCCAGCACCTTCCCAGGTTTTCCAGCGCTGTTTGAGGGGGGGGGATTCTCCTTGCTTCCACCATTCCCAGTAACCCAGCATCGAGGGGCTGAGTTCACGGGGGTCCTGCTCCCGCTAAGCCCGGCCGCAGGGGTTTTGCACCGCCATAACGTCGGGGCTGCCCCCGGGGGAGCAGCCGCTGCCTCTCCCCAACCTCTCACAGGCTGGAGTGTGGGAGATGTGGGGTGCAGGGGTGAATCAGGCCTGAATTTCCCCCCGCGGAGGAGTTAAGGATGGGTTTCGCTCCTTCCCACCCGCATCCTGCCCCGGAGTCCAGCCCCAGCTCAGGCTTTGTTTCCGCCGTATAACAAGATGATGGGTTAGGGTCAAGCTGTGGGTTCATAACTTGTTGGAAGCCTTTCCCGACCGATAAAGGTGTCTGGCTTTATATCTGCTCGTATTTTATCCGCGCCGCGGCCTTTCCCCAGCGCCGGCCGGGATTTACGGCGGGGGATATTTGGACGTGTCGAGGCGAGCTGGGGAAGCCAGGGCCGACCCCCCTCCCCTTGCCTTTGCATTCAGGGCCTGTGTGCTGAAATATTTACCTTCCAGCTCCTCTGACAGTTCAAGCCGTCTCGTGAAGCAAAGGTTATTGAACTGCGAATGTTATGACATTACATTTTTGTGTCTGCGCTTTCAAGATGCGTGATGCAGCCTGAATGATAAGTGATCTCAGGGTTAAGGGTGGGTTGGTTTTTTTTTTTTCCCTCTTTTCTTTTTTTTTTTTTTCTTCCTTTCTCCTCCTTTCCCTCCCTCCTGCTCTCCTCCCTGCCTTGACTGTTGGCTCTGCAGGGGCTTGATAACGCTCCCTTTTATTGCCCTGCCTTTGCGTTCCTGCAACTGGTCTCCCTGCAGTTGCTGTGGGTGCTGGGGAGGGTTTTATGAGGTGGGAGAAGGACGGTTGTGGCGTAGCAGCTGGCCGCGCTGCTGCGTGCCTCAGTTTCCCCAACCCTGGGCTCATCCCTCATGCCGTGGGGTGCGCTTTGGGGGGTGGGTGATTGGAGGATGCTAATGCTGACGTGGGTACCCCAACCCTTTCTGCATCCCAGCGCAGAGGGCATCCCATCAGGGCCGAGCCGTGGGGCAGGAGGTGATGCATGGGGCCGCTCAGCACCCCGGTGCCATCTTGCAGCTCCATTAACAGGGTTTTTAGCCCCGTTAAGGGGTTTTTGGGGAGATGGTGGGGCTCCAGGCTGGGGTACTGGAGCGATGCTCCCTGGTACCCCGTCCGTCTGCGCTCTGAGCATCCCTGCTTTTGAGGCACAGCATCCTGCATGGCCAGGTGGCCCGAGGGACATCTGGGGACAGGGACAAGTGACAACAGGTCTGGCCTGTCCCATACACACTAGAGGGCAGCAACAAACTGGGCTGCGTTTGTTCCCTGGGGGTGTTGGGGGTCTAACCCCCCAAATCTGCCCCGGCGTGGCGTGTTTGAGGCAGGGGAGCTGCTTATTTTTAAGGGGCACTTAACCAACCCCCTCTGCAAACCGAACGCAACCGAGCAGCAGGACGAGGGCCCTCAAACCGGTCCGACCCGCGGCGTCGTGGTGTTCCGGGAGCAAATCAATTAAGTCGTTCCATAAATTTTGGCCGCGTTTGCTGCCGGTGAATCACATCTGTCTTTCCCCTCTCCCCCTTTATTTTTTTTCTTTCCTTCCTCGGGCTCCCCCTCCCCGCTCCATCTCCGCTCCCTGCTAGAGTCAACATCTCACCCCGCAGCGCCGGGAGAGATTTCTATCGGCTCGGGGCCGGCTGAGCATCCCGAGCATCCCGGGTCGGGGCGGCCGCCGGTGCTAACACAAACCAGCTGGGCGGGTGGAGAAGGGGGAGCCACTGGGGAAGGGGAAAGAATTAAAAAAAAAAAAAAAAAAGAGGTCAGGGCCCGGGAAATTAAATGTTCATAAACGTAGGCCCGAGCGCTTAAAAAGTAGGGCAGTGCCATTAAATCTCATTAAAGTTTAATACCTATCAGTGCCACTTCAGGCAGCCCTTGGACATTGCTTTAATTTGATGGGTGTTAAGGGAGAATTATCAAATAATTGTGCTGGCTGGGGACTTGCTTTTATCATGTTACATGGAAAGCTCTCCCGGCTTTGTGGCGCACATCAAAACAGCGGCGGATAGGTATTGTTCTGGGGAGGGGACGGCGGCAGGGGGGACTCCAGGGGGGGTCCCCGCCGTCCCCATCACCCTCGGCGGTGGCAGGAGGGATGAGGGACGCCGGATCAGGTTGTTACAGGGATTAGCTGCCCTAGAGATGTGGTTTTTCTGCCTAAATTTAACCTAGCTGCCCTCGGGGGGGGATCTTCTACCCCAAGCAGCCATCCCTGGGGGTGGCATGGGGATGGCAAGCATCCTGCCGTCATCCCCGTGGGTCCTGCTGGTGTCCCCGTGGGTCCTGCTGGTGTCCCTGTAGGTCCTGCCATCATCTCCATGGGTCCTGCTGGTGTCCCTGTGGGTCCTGCCGTCATCTCCATGGGTCCTGCTGGTGTCCCTGTGGTCCTGCTGGTGTTCCTGTGGGTCCTGCCGTCATCTCCATGGGTCCTGCTGGTGTCCCTGTGGGTCCTGCTGTCATCTCCATAGGTCCTGCTGGTGTCCCCGTGGGTCCTGTTGGTGTCCCCATGGGTCCTCCTGGTGGCCCTGTGGTCCTGCTGGTGTCCCTGTAGGTCCTGCCATCATCTCCATGGGTCCTGCCATCATCCCCATGGGTCCTACTGGTGTCCCTGTGGGTCCTGCCGTCATCTCCATGGGTCCTGCTGGTGTCCCCATGGGTCCTACTGGTGTCCCTGTGGTCCTGCCGGTGTCCCCATGGGTCCTGCCGGTGTCCCCATGGGTCCTGCCATCATCGCTATGGGTCCTGCTGTCGTCCCCATGGGTCCTACTGTCGTCCCCATGGGTCCTGCCGGTGTCCCCATGACCCAGCAAGGTCCTGCTGCTAATTAATACTAATTTTTTGAGAGGCTCTAGGGGCTGGAGGGAATTGCCAATGGGAGGTGCCGAGCGTGCCGGGGATCACCGGCTCCGTGCGGAGGCGAGCACATGGGCCCGTGCATTTTTTATAAGGGTGCACCCAGGGTTATTTTTATTTCTTTCTATTTCCTCCCCCTCCTCCTCTCGCCGTAAAAGTCCCGGTTGATAAAGAATTAGTGCCAGGTCGTTAGTCCTGGTTTTTACGAGATAAACCCGGGCGCAAGGTGCTGTCGTGTAAACGCTGGGGCCAGGGGAACGCGGAGATGGGGAGCGCGGAGTTGCTGCCATGAATTATTCAGCAGCGCCTGATTTCACATTATTCTCACTGATACTTTTACAACCTGTCAGTAAATAAAAAGATTCTACATTATTTATAGAAATGGACCCGAATTGGTTAGGAGAATTTACTGTTGCTATTATTAGGGGCTGCTCAGCACTGCGTTAATGAGAGACGGGTGATGGCAAATGCTGCGTCCTGCCGGCTTGGTGTCCTCCGTGCCCTCCCGGGCTGTCACCTCGCTCCTCAAGGGTGACCGTGTCCCCTTGGATGTCATCACTGGTGGCTTCTTCAACTGTGGTCCATTCGTGCATCCCCAGCCGCAGGCTGGACACGGAGGGATGAGGGTCTCCCTGGCTTTGGGCTGCTTGGAGTGAGGATGTCTCTCTCCCAGGGATGGCTCCTTCCCTGGGACACCTCCCCACGGATGACATCTACCCAGGGATATCTCCTTGCTGGAGGTTTCTCCTTCCTGGGGATGGCATCTTCCAGGGGATGTCTCCTTCCTGAGAACATCACCTTCCCAAAGACGTCTGTTTGTTGGGGACATCTTCCTGGAAACATCTCCTTCCCGTGGACCGCATTTTTCTGGGGACATCTCCTTCCCGGGACATCTCCTTCCCAGGGATGTCTCCTTCTCAGAGATATCTCCTTCCCAAAGACCTCTGTTTCAGCGGACATCCTGTGGACTGCGTCTTCCCGGAGATGTCTCCTTCCTGAGCACATCTACTCCCCAGGGACCACGTATTCGTGGGACATCTTCATCCCGGGGCTGTCTCCTTCCAGGGGATATCTCCTTCCCGAAGACCTGTGCTTCTTGGGGACATCTCCTTCCTGAGGACCACATCTTCCTCGGGATATCTCCTTCCCAGGGACAGCTGCTTCCTGGGGGCATCTTCCTGGGAACATCTCCTTTCCAGGGACCACGTCTTCCCAGGGACGTCTTCCCAGGGACATCTTCCCAAGGATATCTCCTTACTGGTGACATCTTCCCAGGTGCCAGCCCTAGGACACACGTCTGTTGGGGGAGGATGCTTTCTGGACACGCTGCAGTTAGCCTTTCGACCCACTCCTAGTGAAATGACCCCCACCACGCTCTTGCCCTCCTGGCAAAAGCAGGGGGACTCCGTTTGCAGCCTGTCCCTCAGCATTTATGTGTCGCAGTCCCACCCAGGCACCCAGCAGCCCCCTCCCCGATGCCATCTGAGCTTCCCGATGTGACAGCTCCGGGGAGGTGGAAAACCCTCACGCGGGGTTGGAAAGCCCTGGAGAGGTGTTTGCAGGGCAGGGAGGGGAGGAGTGCTCGATTGCGGGTAAACCGAGGCACGGCGGTGACGTTCCAGACGGACAAACGGGTGGAAAACCCGAGAGCGTAATGGTTTTGTCTGCGGTGTCCTAAGGTGGCTGCTCCCAGCCTGCCGGTGACAGGTTTATTGGCAGGCAGGCCGGGCTGGAAGGATTGTCGGCTATTTACAGTGCTGGGGCCGTGACTTTGCGAGCAGACAGTTAACATAAATTCACATGATGGATCAGTTATCACTTCATTGAACTTGTGGCGGATCCATTGAAGGCTGTGCAGTAACATACTGTTTCCTGGCTCTGCGCAGCGCTGGGATACATTAAATACACTTTATTTATAGCTTACCATTGCTGCACTGTGGGCAGGAGAATGCAGCTTTTGCAACTATCATCTAATTTTATGATGAGCATTAAAGCAAGGCCTATAATTTGCACCTTTTTATTCATTAGACACTGGTGCAGCCATAAGTCAAGAATGCCCAGGGATTTAGATGCAGATCCAGAAGATAAACTATTGACAAGCCAGATGTATTTTTACATTAGTGTGCCTTTACAATAGTTTATGTTGAGAGTGGAATATAAATTGCATTATTAAATACGAACCACTCTTGTAACCGCTGCTTCTGCGCAGGCAGGGTGGGATTCGGAGCCGCAGAGCAAGGAGGCTTTGCCTAATGGCTCGGGGTTGGGTGGGTGGGTGGGGAATCTGACTTTTTGGCTTTATTTTAGCCCTGGATATGCTGACACGGTGGCGCGGGGGTTCTGTCCCAGGGCTGTCCCTGAGAGGAGGCGGTGGCCCCGCGGGATGTCGCCCTACGGAGCAAAGCCATCGTAGACACGTGCCCCCGCCGGAGACCTCGGCTCGGCCGCTCCACCCGGCCAGCAGCGAGTTAAATCCTTTTGTTTCCGAGGCAATACAGTTTATATTATGAGCATGAATAAAAGATGGTTGTGCTAGGGGTAGCTGTCAGGATCTTTGCCGCCTATAAAGGCTTCTACTGTAGCTTGACAGTAAAAGACTGTGTTTGGGGACTGATGTGGTTTCTCAAAGGAGCTAAATAAATAAGGGACGCTTATTTTTACACCAGTAAAGGCTGCTGGAAATTTAAAGCCCTGTTTATCTCGCTGAAATCGCGGTGTTTATTGTTACCTCATGTAGGGGGAATTTGCATGTTCGCTAATAATTAACTGAACCCAGCGCTTCTCCCTGCTGTACGTGCAGCGGCCCCGGCCGTTATCTGGTGCGGGGGGAGGAAACGCCTGCAAATCAAATGCAAATATTGACCATGCCTGGGCCGGGCGCTCTGCGGTGGCCGGGTGCTCCCCGGTACCCTGTCCCACAGCTGCTTCGGGGGGGCGAGAGGGCAGGATGGAGGGGCTGGGTGCTTGTGTGCAGCGCAAGAGGGCCAATGGGAGCCGTCCTCTTTGTCACCCTGTCCCCGTTGCCACCCTGTGCCCATTGCAACCCTGCCGAAACCCATCTCCTTTGCCACCCCATCCGTGTTGCCAACCTGTCCTTATTTCCACCCGGTTGTCACCCCATCCCTATGGCCACCCGGTCCCCATGGCCATCCTGTCCCCATGTTCACCATGTCCCCATGTTCACCATATCCCCATGGCCACCCCATCCCCATGGTATCCCCAACCTCATGGCCACCCTGTCCCCATGGTCAGCCTGTTCTTATTTCCGCCCTGATTCCATGACCACCTCCTGTCCCCATTGCCACCTCCTGTCCCCATTGCCACCCTGTCCCCATTTCCACCCTGTTGCCACCTCATCCTTGTTTCTACCCCATCCCCATCACTACCACATTCCAGTTGCCATCTCATCCCCGTCGTCACCGTATCCGTATATCCACCCTGTCCCCATGGCCACCCCATCCTCATTTCCACCCTGTCCCCATGGCCAGCCCATCCTTATTTCCACCCCGTCCCCGTTGCCACCCCGTTGTGCCGGGTGCTAACAGGCGTCCCATCCCGGTTGCAGGTCCCTGCGCCACCAGATGCTGCCGCTCCGTGTCACACCATCATGTCTCTAGTGGAGTGTAACGGGGGAGAGCAGTCGGTGCCTTTGTTTCTCCTGCTCTCCGCACAGCTGTCACTTCCAGTGATCAGTAGAAAAATCATCACCCCACCGGATCATACATATGGAACGGTGTCTGTGCGGAATATTTATTGCAACATGTGTCGCGGACACGCTGGTCACAAGCCCCCGGCTTGGCTCACGTTGCGCTGGCCCTAGAAAGATGCTCTGGTGCCCCGGGCTCTGCCTGCCATGTGTCCTCGTGGCGGTGTCACTGTGGTGGTGTCACCTCGGTGGTGTCCCTGTCGAGGCCGGGGGACTCGAGGCTAATTGCGTTTGGTGGCCTCGGGCTGCGCGGCATCCTCTGCCTCATGGGAGAGCGGGAAAGCCCTCCCTCTCCCATCCTGTCCCCAACCTTGTGCCCAAAGGATGTCCCCTGAGACGTCCCCTGAGATGTGGAGGGTGTGCAGAGCCCCAGCTGGTGAAGCTGAAGGCCCCTTCCTTGGGGACCAGAACCCCAGGGGCTGCCCCTTGCTGGGGTCACCTCTGGGGTGGCCTTTGCGGTCCCCAAGGGCGGGAGGCGAAGGCGCTTGGGAGTTTGGCCCCGTCGGTGTCTCTGGGAGCTCTCTCCTGTCTCCGAAGCTGTCAGCTCGGCACCTTTTCATGCGTGATGGGTAAACAGCACGGCGCGCCCGCCGGGAAAGGCTGTTGGATCCACGCTGGTGCTAAAGCGACGTCTGGCAGGGACGGGGAACGTGCCGTCGTCTGCGCGAGGCACAGCGGACGTGACGCCCCAATGGGGGGCTCCTTGCGGCTTTCCCCGTGGAAAAGAGAGGCTGAGCCACCCTGGTGCTGAGCACTGGGCAAAACCGCGCTGGATAGGATCCATGGTATTCCACACAGGCATGGGTGAGGGCACAGCAGCCCCAGTAAGGACCATCACCAAAAACCAGTCCTCATGTCCTCATCCCATCCGCCGGTAGCTGGCGGGGATGCGGAGCCCCCCGTGCCCCCTCAACAGATGCCGGCGGGCGGTGGGGGGTCACCGGGTCCCCTCAGCACATGGCAGGGGGAAGGTGTTGCCGGCGCCTTTTGGCACCCGCCGCCACACGAGCGCGCTCCTCTGACAGCTTTATCAAGCCTCCAGACTTCCCAATTCCATTGTTCCTGACATCTGTTTCGGTAAGTGATTAATTGCAATTAGTGAACGGTTTGAAAGCCCGTGGAAGAATATTCAGCAGAAAACTCGTCAAGATTAATGAGTGGTGGCAGTTGTCAGAAGGGCTGCTGCCTCGCCGGGATGCGGCGGCGGGGAGGTGCGGGAGGCTGGGCGAGCCGGGTGCCCCCCTCCCTGCGTGTCATTGTGTCCCCCCCCCCCACCCTCCTGGAGAACAACACGGGCTGATTTTTCATCCGAATGCATGAATTATCCGCTAATGCGCTATTAATAAAGCGCCGCGGAGTTTCACCGAGATTAGGTCCTAAATCATGCAGAATGAATTTTAATCAGTCCGAAAGACACCGGTGCTAGCCACTCCCGGGGACCTGTGGGAATCCAGGCTGGATCTGGCTGGGATCTGCTGCCAGGGAGGCAACAGCCCGAGCACCTTTGCCCCTGCACCGCGTGCACGTGTTGGCAGGGCCAGGCTACCTTTGTGCCGCGCTTTGCAGGGCATGAGCTCCACAGGCTTGATGTTGGGCACAGCAGATTTTCCAAATCCTACCTCCTGTGCCGGCAGCTGCGGTGCTGGGGTGCCAGGAGGAACCAGGGATCCTCTGCCCCGTACCCGAATTCTTAGCAGAGCCCCGTTTTTGGTGGGTGGGGTGTCAGTCCTGCAGTGAGTTTCCCAGGTCTCTGCAGTGCACCCAGCTCGGTGTGAGGGTCCACCCTGAGCTTCTGGGGGACTCGAGGTGATGCTGAGCCCAGGGTGGGGGGTTGAGACACCCACAGCCCCGGGGGCGGGGTGGGGAGGGAGGGTGTGACATCTGCTCCTGCAAATTGTTCTCCACGCTGAGGTCAGGGTGGTTTGACAGCCCCGAGTCCTGCGAGCAGATGGTTCCGGCACTGGGCTCTGCCGTCCCGCACCCATGAAATTCCCCATTAACAGGCTGTGACCCGAGGGTGCTGTGAGGGGGTGGGGGAAGAAGAAGCATCCTTTACCCTCCTTGCTTTGCCATGAGCATGTGTCCCTGCAGAGCAGCAGGGACAGGTCCCCCCCACCATACGCAGTCTCGCTAATCTGGGGGGTCTGCAGAGCAGACGGGCATCATCACTTGGATGCTGGTGGTAGAGGGAGTCCCCCATCCTCACGCCCGTCCCCGTCGCCGCCTGCCAGCCTGTCCCCGTCGCTTTGATTTATTGCTCTTTTGGTGGAGGGCAGAGGGGTGGCAGGGGTCAGCAGGGGCTGGCAGGAGTCGGGAGGTCCCGCCGTCGGCCGCTCTTTGTTGGTGTCCGGCACAATGACCCCGGCGCAGGCTGTTTGCTCGGCGTGGCGGGTAATTACTGTACCGGGGGGGAGAGGATGGAGGGGGTCAGGGCCTCGCCGAGGCCGCCGTGACCCGTCACTGGCGAAACCCCCGCGTGGCAGCGGCTTGTCCTTCCCCTGGCACCATCTGCTCGGAGGCGGCCGCTGCGAGCGGCGGGGCTGTGGCTCCGGCACTCAGACGGACGGACAGATGGTGGTGGGTTTGAAGAGGTAGAGTGTGTACTCTGTTCTGGAGAGCTTCGATTGAAAAAAAAAAAAAAAAAAAAAAAAAAAGAGAGAAAAAAAGACGAGGAGAGGGAGGGGACGTCCTCCTGTCCCCCCTCCCTGCGCCTCCCACCGTGCTGCACTTTGTAGTGGGGAGCTGGGGATTGTCACCATGCCAGGGACCAGGACTGAGGATGCTGGCGCTTGTGACATGCTGGCGTTGAAATGCCAGGCAACTCAGGTGGCTCCTGGGAGGTCACCGCCTACCCCGAGCAACCTCAGGGGGACGTGGGGGTCCCTGCATCGCGGTGCCAAGGACGCCCTTATCCCCCGTCGCATCTCTCCTGGGGTCCGGCGCGCTGCCTGCCGGCGCGGCACGTACCTCCTTGCAAACGGTGCCAGCTGCGCTGGGGCTGACGCAAGCGGCGTTCCTGGGCAAGCCCGGCCGCTTCCCAACCGGCTGGGGCGGCCAGACCGGGATAGCGGGACGACGAGGGGGGGGCAAAGGGTGAGGCGCGGGCGTGAGGTCCCTGCAGCGGTGCTGCGGACGCCGGGCGCAGGCAGGGCGACGCGGAGCTCGGCGGCTCCCTGGGGCTCTTCCCGACCCGCCGGACCCGCTCGGGGAGCGGTGGCGTGGGTTGTCGGTTTTGGCTCCCGGTATAAAGAAGGTGGGGCTGGTCACCCCCGCCGCCCCACAGACGCCTTTTGCAGCGGCTTCTGCCCTCGGCGTCCCGGCATCGCCTCTCGACACCCGTGCAACGGTGCCTTCCCGACGCCCGCGGCCAGGGCATCGTGCCTGGCTCCGTCTCGGGCGTCGTGCCGGCGGCAAAGGGCTTCGCCAGGAGCAGGTGGGACTCTGGGGGATGCATGGATGCGACCGTCCCGTTTTGGGGGCTCGCCAAGGATGGATTCCCAGGGGTCTGTGGCAGCCTGAGCACCCTCGCCCGCCCCTGCTCGCGGCCGTTGCAATCCTGGCCTTTTTAATTACTGCCTGCGCCAGGCCTGGCCCCGCGTTACACTTCATTACGCGATTGCGATCGGGGCCGCTCCTCCCTCCCGTCCGACTCGGGCTGGATAATTAGGTGTGTTTTCTCCCGCGTGCAGACAGACACTTAATGCAGCTTTAATCACCTGCTCCGGCGGCACCCACCCACCGCCCCGCACCGCTGCGCCGCTGCCCAGAAACCGCCCGGCTGCCGTAATTACAGGCTGCGGATACCCTCTGCTAACGCCCTCCGCAAACAACCCCGGTGTTCGACGCTCCCCGTGCAGACGCCCGGCGCTCACAACCCCATGAGGATGCCTGGGTGCAAAAACCCGGTGCAAAAAAAAACCAAAACGCCTGGTGAACGTACGCGGTGCAAAAACCCGGTGCAACCGCCAGCCGGGCTGGGCCGTGGCCTGTGAGGGGTCCCGGTGGGCGCTGGCAGGCGGTGCTGCCCGGCTCGCCGGCCCCGGCGTCTCCTCGCAGGTGTAAGCACAGACTCTGCGGCGCTCGAGCTTCTGTGCGGCGGGCGCGTGCCAGCACACTGCTGTGCCTTGCGAAGGTAGCAGCCATCTGCACTGTGATAAAAAGCCCTGAGGATGATAAATAGACAAGTAGCACTTTTATTGGATTGCCGTTTCGAAGCGAGCCACTTTGGGTTTGGCACGGCGCTAACGACAGACTCGCCGCACGCTGCGACCAGCCGCCCCGGCCGGGGGGAAAGGGGCTGCCCCGCGGCAAAGCCAGCGCCCGACCGGGCTCCTCGGCTGCATCCCGGAGCGCTCCCGCCTTCCTCTTTCCCCTTTCTTCTTTAGGGTAACGTCTCTGGATGTTACCGAAGCGATTCGGGGTAGTTTGCGAGGGCATCGCTGGCGGCGGCGTGCTGGGAGGGGACACACACGCAAAGCCAGCTGGCGCGGCACGGGGCCGGCGCGCACGGCGGTGCCCCAGCTGCCGCGCTTGGCCTCGCCTTCACCTGCGCCGAGCAGCTTGTTTGTCAATAATGGAGCAGGGAAAATTGCAGCCGAAATGCCTCTCGGCTCTGCTTTGTGTCGCCTTAACGCGCCCACCCCGGAGGTGCCGGCGCAGAGGCGGAACAAAGGCCGCGGGGAGGGGAGGATGGGGTGTGTGATGGGGCTTGGGAGGCTCTGAGGGGGGCTTTGGTACCCCCTGCCCCTGGGCAAGCCCCCTGGTGCTGGGGTGAGGGGACAGAACTGGGCTCTGAACCCCGTGGTTGGCGCCGTCGCGCTTCCATGGCTTGGTTGTGCCGGTGCCGGGGACGTCAGCCCAGTGGGATCGACGCCAGAGGGACGTGGCATTTTGGGAACGGCTTTGGGTTGGTTTAGCGCTGCCCAAAACTCACGGCCACTGCCAGCGGGGTTTAGCCGATGGAGGTTTTTTCGGCTGGGCAGAGAACTGAGGTGAACATCCCCTCCTCGCTGTTCCGGGACACCGCACCGGGAACGCCGCTGCGGCCTCAAGGCCGGGTTTTCCAGCAATTTCCCACGTGAGTCGTGGCTGTGCTCCCCATCCCACCTCGGCTCTGCCAGGGGGGTTGGACTAGATGATCTTTCAACACCCCTTCCAACCCTTAGCGTTCTGTGATTTTGTGACTCTGTCCCGCCAGAGCCCCGGCACTGCTGCCTTTCGGGGTGGCAGGTTGAGAATGTCACTTCAAGGGTGCTGCAGGACGGGCTGGGGACACTGGTTCAGGAGTGCTGCGAGACAGGACAGGTTGGGGACACCCTCTTAAGGAGCAGTCCCCATGGCAGGGGGTGACAAAGGGAGGCTGGGTCAGACTCGGGGTGCTGCGAGGGGCTGTCCCCACACCCCGCCAGCCCCCCAACCTGTGGGGCAGGGTTCGCGCACAGCTGCCTGCCCGGGCGTGCATCCCAGGAATTTGGCAGCGCGGGGAGGGGGGCCGGCTGCCTCCCCTGCCCTCTGACCCGCCGGGATGATACAAGCCCTCCTCTGTTTCTCCTCAGCCCGCCGGCGGGGTCAGGGGGACGCCTGGCGCTGGCTCCCTCGCCGCGATAAAACAGCTCGTCTGTCACGACAGAATAGATCCGTCAGGCTGCAGGCACGGCCCGCGCCGGGGGGGGGGGCACAGACACGTGTGTGGGTGCTGGGATGCCCCTGCGACCCTGCTCTGGCCACGCTGTGGCTCTCCGGGGTGCACGCAGGCGTCGTGAGTTGTGCAGGGCCTCAGCAGGGGGGTGACCAGGGCTGGGGACAGGGCTGGGGACAGCACCCAGGTGTCCCCGCTGATACCCCATGCCCGAGCCAACCCCTGCTCTGCTGCTGCCAGGAGATACGGCCGCGTGTCTTGGCTCTTCGCCGTGCCCTCGCTCTTCCTCGCCGTCCAAAAATACCTTTCCCAGCTCTTGCGGGGCAGGAATCCCTCCCCTCCTGACTTCAAGGGTCTTTTTTATCCTGTTCGTGATTATTTCTACCCGTTTACGTGGCAGCTGGATGTCCGGGGGTGCCGCTGGATGCTGCACCACCTTGTACTGACACCACAGTGCAACCCTCCAGCCCTGACACGGCGCCTATTTGAGAAATAATAATAATAAAAAAAATTTTTTAAAAAAAAAGCGTCCCCAATTAGAAGCGGCGGTGCTGCAAAACCGGCGGCGAGGCACTTGAACTGTCACTGCGCAGCCTTAATTAGCAGCGGCGGGGCAGGGGTCAGCAGCAACTCAGCAGCCTTGACAAGGCTGCTATCAAGTGCAAGGAGGGAGGAGGAGGGAAGGGAGGGAAAAGCAAAGCTCCCCGAACTCGGGACCAGCCCTGGGCGACGGCGAGGGGGAGGACGAGAGCGCCGGAGCCACGCAGGCAGAGTTAAAAGGGAATAAAATGGTCGCTATCTCCCGCCGGCGGCTTGTCACCGCACGTCCCGCCGCGGGAGCCTGCGACCCATCCCCGGCTCCGCCGGCAGCCTGAGCGCCGGGACGGGGAGGGGGCTACGGGACCCCCGCCATGCTGGAGATGAGGAGCTGGTCATCCTTGCTGCAGAGCCTCAGTAAGTGATTTGGGGTGGGCTGTGAGGCTGAGGGGGGATAACCTCCCCAAGCGGTCCAATCCTGCGAGGGGACATGGGTGGGTGGCACAGCCGAGGTGAGGGTCCCGCGCCCCCTCTCCGTGCCCGCGTGCCGCCTTGTCCCCTCCCCGGCGTCCCCCTCGTCGGGGTCAGTGCCGGGCCGCGGCCAGGCTTAACCTCTGCCCTTTCCCTCCCGACCTCCAAGCCCTGTTAAAAAGGGTTTAAATGCAAAGTTATTTGATAGCTAATCCTGGCCCAGGGCTGGGGGCAGCCCAGGGCTTTGGGCGCTGGGAATCGCCCCCCAAACCGGGACCCTCCGGCGTCACCGCCGGCACAAACATGGTTTCACCGGGGTGGAGGTCGGGCAAATGCTCCGATTAAAGTCCGGCGGGTGAAAAGAGCTTAAACAAATCCCAAATCCCTCAGCTGCCAGATGAGACTGGTTCGAAATTTGCTTGAGAGCTGCCGCGGGGAGGAGGGGAGAAACACCGAACCCCCCCTGGGGAGCCGTCCCTGTGGGATGTAGGGGGGCTGCTGAGCTGGGAGCACTGGGAAAGCTGGAGGTGTGTGGGGGCTGTGAAGGTTTGGGACTGAGCAGCGTGCTTGGTCAATGTTGTGGGGGCCAGGTCAGCTTTCGGGGGGCCCTGCGTTCCTTCCTGCCTTAAACCCCTTTGCTGCTGGGCCAGGAGGGACCAGCATCAGGAAACCCCCGTGTTTCACCATCATCTCTCCATTTTAACCCACACCCCACCTCCCAAATGCCAGTTTTGGGGTGCAAGGGGGAGACACACCTGGGTGTTCCTGCTGCTGAGCAGTCACCCCCTCAATCCGCTTGCTTGGGAAGAAAAAATCTCGATGTTTTGTTTTCCCCTTCCAGGTGTCACACTATGGGGATGCTTGCTCCCCCCAGAGCGGGTTGCGAGCCCCCAGCTTGCCCTGTCCCCTTGCCTCCCTGACGTGGCTGTGTCACGAGTGTGGGGGTGCCACGGGGGGGTTGCTGAGCCACAGCATCGCCCCCAGGGCCAGCAGGATGGGGACCGAGCTTTCCCCTGCCGTTCCTGTTGTGATTAGGGAAACTGAGGCAGATGCAGCAGGGAGGTGTGGCAGGACCTGCGGGGTGTCAAGGGGCAGGAGGGCGGGGGGAACACGGAGGGGCAATTCTTGGTGATAGGTCTCCGTCTCGGTGCTGGGGTGTCTGGACAGGCCCCCTCAGTGACGAGTCCCCAAACGACCAGCCAGGCTGGCAGAACCCCAGCTTAGGGCTGGGCAGGGAGAAGCCAGGCTGAAGGTCCCGAGAGCCTCACAGGCTTGTTAGCCCCTTAATTGGGGGAGATGGAAGGGCTGAGGACCTGCTGCCAGCAGCCACAGGGTGCCCTGCTCTCCCGCGAGCTCCGTCGTGGCGCGTGCTCCTCCTTTGCGCCTTCTCCGTTGCCGCGCGTGCTCTCCGTCGTCGGGCACGCTTCTTCCTCACACCCACTTGTGGCCACCGAGGACAGCCCAGCCGGTGGCAGGGTGGGCTCTGCGCGGGGATGCGCCCCCCTGGTCACTGTGTCCCCAGCTCCGGCGCATCCTGGCCAGCAAGGGTTAATGCCAGGCAGTGGGGGGGGGATGCCTGCGAGCCCTCATGCCAGTTCAGAAATGAATGTTGCCTTTAATATACCATCCTTCAATCCTTATCTCTCCTAATTTATTGGACATAACTGGTTGCGCTGATGGATTCGTGGCTTAGACCTTGGCTTCTAAATTTCAGCATTAATAATCTGCCCCTTCATTCTGCTCTCCAGATGTCTTTCATTTATCTGCTTATTCAGTAGGGGTGCAACCTTGCGTCCTCGGTGCCAGCGCTAACGTGGCCTGGTGACAATAAATTTGGACTTGTAATAACACGGCCAGATGAATGAATTGACCTCGTGGTGGCTGTCACTCCCAGCCTCCCCCCTCGTTAGGTGCCGGCGGGCCCCTAATAACGGATGCCGGTGTCAGCCCCCTCCTCCCCACCTTTTTTTTTTGTTTGTTTGGTTTTTTCCAAAGGGGAAATTTGTAGGAAGGCGTAGACGAGAGGATTGCTTAATCTTTAATCAGTTTTGGAGTACAGGGTGAGAGCAACCATCCCCATCCCTAGGGAGAACTCTGCTCCTAGTAACGAGGAGCCCTAATAACCGCCCCGTAACCACGAGCTGGGACCCCTCGGCCGGACGGGGCTGCGGTGCCGGGATGAACCGCGGCGGCACCGTCGGGGCAGGTTGCGCACCTTGAGAGCGTGCCGAGGAATGTGTTTGCTTAATTAATTGGCAGCGGGAGCGCGCCGGGGGTGTAAATCTAACGTGGGCCTTGGCAGCCTGCAGTGCCGCGCACGCAAGACTAGACTTTAAATAAGGGTGCAATTATTGTTTGAATAATTGACGAGCAACGGGCGCGCATCGGCGCTCAGCCTAATGGGCTTTGATCGCTCGCCAGGGCCGCCCGGCGCGCCGGCATCCCCATGGTGAAGGATGCTCGGGGTCCGGCGAAGGGTGCGGGTGGGTCGGCGCTGGAAATCGAGGTGCTGCTTGCCCCTGGGTGCTGCAAATTGGGGTGCTGCTCCCTCCCCGACCGACCCCGCGGCGCCGCAGAGGTGCCCCTCCGCGGCGCCGCGGGGTCGGCCGGGGAGGGGGAGGACCCCGCACGTAGCGATTGATTTAAATCATTTTAGAGAGGGCCTATGGAAAATAAAAAGCCTTTAATCACATTTGTATCCATTTCCAGCCTCGGTAAATCAATTTGGATTGAGCTGGGTGCCACGGTTACAGCTGATTAGCGCGCGGTGGATGGGGTCAAATTAATGCTAGCTGGGTTCGCTTAATGGGGTCACTGTCACGAGCATCCCTCCCCAGGTCTGCCCGTACCCACGAGGGAAGTGCTGGGACTTGCGCCCCGCGATGCTCTGTGCCTCAGTTTCCCCTTGTATCAGCCATAACCATTGAAGAGGAGCAGGTGAGCAGCGCTGAGGGTGACGCTCAGGCTGTCCCGATGCCACGGAGCCGCTCGTGGATGAGGGTCAGCGAGCGATGCGCTGGGATGCCGGTGAGCTTCCAGCTCGCATCCCTCACATCTCCCTCCCTGTCCCGTCTGCGCCTTGCCCGTGACGTTCACCTACACCCGTCCCCTCCACGGGGGGACATCCCCCCCTGCATCCCTTCTACCGGGCCCCGTTGCCTCCCCCCCAGCCCTGCCCCAGCCTGGGCTGTAATTACCGCACGCGGCGCTTTGATTGCTCCATTCCAATTAATTAAACCCGGCGGTGACCCAAATTATGATCCCTTGTCTTGTCGAGCGCCGTATTTTTAACCTTAACTGGCTGGGCTGCGTTTAGATTTCCAATCCGGGCAGAAATGTCACCCGGGGAGAGTGACTGGCGTTGAACCCAGCCTTCCCGTGACGAACCCCGTAATTAGAAACCCTCGTGTCCCCGAGACGGGTCTTTAAAGCTGTCAGAAGCCAAGATCCAGCCATTTGATACAAGACTATCATTAGCTGCGCCCAACCTATTAGCTGCAGGTAAATAACAGGCTGTACCGGAGCCGGGGAACAGGCGGGTTGGGGAATTGGTTGGTTCTTAATTAGGAGAAGCGGAGCGAGGGATGCTTTTCCCCTCTAATTGCCTTCGTTAGCAGCCCCGGGTATGCGTCCTCTTGCTTGTATCCCCTTTCTCAGCGCGGGGATGGCCGAACGTCCCTGTCTTCTCGCCGCGGTGCCCGTCCCACCCGCTGTCCCGGCATCGCCGCGGCGATGCCGGGACAGCGGGTGGGACGGGCACCGCGGCGAGAAGACATTTCCTGGGGATGGAGAGGGATTGATGGTCTCGGGATAAATCTGGGCTTAAAACCCGATGGTTTGCCTGGGTGGCACATTCTGTTGGTTCGAAGGGCTGGATGGAAAATCAATCACCGGGGCTGTTTCCGTCTCCCCCCACTCCTCCCGCCCCTTCAACCAACTGCGTTTTTAATTTGCGGGGCTGCGGGGTTCGTGCGGCGAGGATCCATCTCTATTTGTGTCAAGCGCCGGCGTCTTTGTCTCGTTGACGCGGCTGCATCGTCCTTCCCAGCCTGGGTCTTGGGGTGAAGATGGGTGCTGACCAGAGTGGAGCAGGGGGGGGTCTTTATCCTTCTTGGAGGCTTTTTCCTAGCGTGGAACTGCCCTTCTTTCCAGAGGGAGGTGGTATGGGGGCACGGCATGCCTCGTGTGGGGAAACTGAGGCGCGGTGCGATGCGATCTGCTCCGCTGGCTGGATGGGGATGCCATCCTGCTCTTGCTATCCCCTCCACCCGGAGGACCAACCCCCCCGTAGCCACCGTATGAGGCTGGTGAACACCGTGGGGGGGCTGGGAGAGAGCCAGCAGCGGTGCCGACCGCCTGGCCCTCGCCGGCCTGCCCCCGCCTGATGCCTCTCCCGCAGACGCTCTCCCTGACACTGGCTGACAAGAGCCATTTCCAAGATGGATTGATTCAATTTAGCACCGATTTTTTGCCGGGGCCGGTGACGTACGGCTCCCCAGCCGGCGCTGGGCGGCACGTGACTCCCCAGCGCCCGCCGTCATTAGAGCAGCTCAGCACCGGCTGCCGCAGCCCGGCTCGCCTAATCAGCCCCACGCGTGCCGCCGGGGGTGAGGTGGGGGGCCGCATCCTACCCTGGCATGGCACCGCGGGGCTGCCCACCCCTCAGCATCCGCGGCAGGATCCGGCCTCGGGGGGAGCGGGGCGGCAGTGATACCCAGGGGGTGGTACCCAGGGATGCTGGTGGGGGTACTGGAGGATGCTAGTGGCGGTACCCAAGGGATGCTGGCAGTGGTACCCAAGGGATGCTGGCAGCGATACCCAGGGATGCTAGCAGTGGTACCCAGCGGTGCCAGAGCTGCTGGCGAGGCTGCTCGGGGGGGAGTTTGTTTTGTTCCCTGGCTTTCTGGGTTTTTCTCCAGGCTTGATGAGTATGTCTGGTTCTCTCGCGCTGTCTGTCTTCTCTTCTCTCCTTCCTTTGGAGGCAAATGGCTGACTGATTGCTTTTCATCTCCCACTCTGAGGAGCTGTAAGAGCTACTTTATACAAACATCAATTACAGGCACGTAATAAATTAAGGCTCCCTTACACCGAACCCATTAGAGTCCACTCTCATATCAAAGCGCTCCCATCACACACGGATTGGGGTGGAGTGGGGGGGAGGAGGGAGAGGGAGGAAAATGTCTTATTAGCTGGCAGATTGTTAGCAGAACACTGATTTAATTGTATCCCCGCGCCCGAGCGCGGGAGGACAACGAGGGGGTGCAGAAAGGGGGGCACCCGGGGCCTGCCAAAAAAGAAATGCCCGGAGATTGTTCCTTTCCCCGAGGTGCTGGGGGGCAACCTCCCTCCCGGGCTTGTCCCCGTGCCAGCGCCGGCTGCCAGTGCTTCTCCTGGTAACGGCCAAGGCGGGGGCTGTGTTTTGGAGGTGCTCCCCCCACCCCGGCTGGCACGGTGCCGGGTGGCAAAGCCCAAGGTTGTTGGGTGCCCCCAACCACCTTTGGGGGTGCCACCTCCAGCCCCTTGGTGGGCGATGCCTGGTTTGGGATGATGCGAAGGCGGAAAGAGGGGCTGGAGATGGGGGCGGGGAGATGGGGGGCAGCCGGTGGGGGGGGTGCAAGAAGCAAACTTCTCGCTAGGACAAAGGCGCCTGCATCCGCCAGCAGCTCCCGCTGCCTCTTGCCTGCGAATAAATAGCCTCCAGGCTGTCAGTCTGGCACTACCCCCGGGGCTGGAGGCTCTGGGAGAGGAACGGAGCCGGGGAACAGCAGGCATGGCTGGAGCGTTGCCCGACGGGGCTTTGCAGGCGCTGGCACGCCGCGCCGGCGCGCTTCGCCCAGGCAAGGGCATCCTCCCAAACCAGCAGCGCCCGGCCGCGGCCCCCCGGCCTCGCCACGCGTGTCGTGCCCTGACCCTGTCCGGCGGGCAGGGGGCTGCCGTGGGGTTTGGGGGGGTCCCAGAGGTTGCCTGTCCTGCAGCGGTGCTGGTGGTGCGCGCGCGGGCGGCGTTTGTGTGCGTGCGTGCACACGCGTGTGCGTCCCGCTCCGTGCGGGGTGTGCGTTGTGCAACCATGCGTGTGTGTGCCTGCACACGCGTGCATCCCGCGTGGTGTGCGTGCGTCGTGCAAACCCGTGTGCGTGCCCACGTACCTCGTGCTCTGCAGAGCCCACCTGCACGCAGTAGCTCCGTCCCAGGTGAGCACACGCGTGTGCACGCCTGCGTGACCCTGCCTCCCCCCTCTCCTGCACGCTCCCCCGTGCGGGGTGGGGGTCCCGTTGCCCCCTCTCTCTTTTCAGGGCAGGTTTTATCTCTCCCGCAGCCCGCCGTTCCCTTGCTGCCCTCCCGAGCCTGACATTTACATATTAATATTTTCCAAGGGAGGCAATGCGTTGCGGTGCAAGTGTCTGCATTGTGGTTGCACATAATGTAAAGTGAGATAAAGCGCCCGGCTCCGCTATGAATAACTGCAAATGAAAACCCATGTGGCCATAAAAGCCTTCACATTTGCCCTGTCAGCATGTGGTACATCGGCTAAACAACTGATTTAGCTTTTCTTTTTTTTCAAGGTTTATCGCCACTTACAGAGGACATGCTCTTTGTGTACTGCCTGTCGCTTTCTGCTCAGCTTCCTTGTCACTTCCCCTCGGCGTCCTCCCAGCCGGGCCCCGAAACGATGCTCTGCTCCTCTAAACCGCCCTGACAGCCCCTATTAGCTTCTGGCCCAGTACAGCTTGGCGCTGCTGGGGCTATTTATCTCGCCGGCGCAGAGGGCTGTTATCTATCACCCTCGCTCCTCACGGCCCCGCTCTGCTGATGGCAAGGATTTGGGATGGGGGGGTCCCGGTGGGGTCTGGTGGGGACCCGGTACCTCTTATCCTTTCTCCCAAAAGGGCCAGATCCAGCCTTCAGGCGTTGCTTTTGGCTGCGGTTGGCTTCCCATTGCCGGGCTCTGACCCTTCTGTGCCGTTGGAGGTGGGGTTGGACGCGGGATAACGATGGGAGGGGGAATTATTCGCGCTCCGGCACCCACGGCGGTGGCCCGGGGCGCGGATGACGTCCCCACGGGAACCGCTGGTTCCCGAAGGCGCCGGCTTGGGTGCCAGACCTGAAATACCGGGGTGGGGAGCTTGGCGGGGTGACGACGCCGGGAAACGGGACGAGCAGCTCCGCTCTGTGCTCGGGGAGGGGGGTGTGGAGGAGCGGGGGTCCCCGCGCGGCGCCCACCGAGCCTCCTGGCCCTCGGCCAAGGGCCCTGGCACCCGTCCGGTCCCCGGCACCACCGGTAACAGGAGCTGCCACCCCTCGCTGTTATTTCAGCAGGCGAGGGCAGATCAGTTTACCGGGCCGGGCAGATGATTATCGGTCCCCTCCTGCCGCATCGTCCCCCTGTGTCACCACCGCGCCACCCCTGCCGCGGACATCGCCAGTAACGGTGATCGCCACCGGTGCCCAGATCTCCTCACCGGGGGCAACGCAGTGCTTGGGGGGGACCGTGGTGTCACCCGGACACGGCGGGTTTCGCTCTCGGCCACCTCCCCACCTCCCGGCTTGTCCCCTTGAGTCACGCCGGCAGCCGGGGCGACGTGGCGGGCGCCGGCGAGGCGTTGTGCCGCGGGGACGGCTCCGCGTCACCCCAACGCCCTGCCCGGGGTGCCAGCGTCCCCCAAGGCTGGAGGGGGCCCCATTCCCCCTCCCTGGGCCTTGCATCAGAGCGTGGCGAGGAGGAGGGGGGAGCGTTTCACAAGCGCTTTCCTGTCTCAACCTGCCCCTGGCCGGGGTGGGAAGTGGGGGGCCGGGGGTGGGAAGCGGGGGGCCGGTGGCGGTGGTGGGGGAGTTGTTTACAGCCGCGGAGCTTGTTTCCTTCCACCTGCCCGCGGGGAAGAAGCAGTTAGCGATTTGTTAGTCAAACCAGATGAGCCTTCCTGGAGCGGCTTCCTGCCAGGCTCAGCATCAAGGGGCCCCACCCCGCATGTGTGTGTCCCCCCGGCTCTGCTGTACCCCCAAAAACCAGGATGCGGGAAGACCCTCAGCTCCATTCCCACCCCCTCATCAGCTTCCACGGTCGGCGTGGGCACCCCGTGAGCACCCATGGATGGGAGCCCCATAGCCATGCTCAAAAAAACGCGGTGGCGCTCGCTTTGGGGGGGGCCTCTGCCCAAATATTTACGGGGAGGGGGGCTGCCAGGGTGGTCTGGGGTGATGCTGGGGTGCTCGCGTGACGCCTGGGTGCCGCAAGCTTACACCGTCGTGCCGTCGGGTGCTGCAGGAGCGCGACGCGTCGCGCACCGAGCGGCCAGCACCGCGCACGCATCCAGCAGCGAAGCCCGAGGGGCTGCTGGAAACTTTTTTGGGGGGGCCCACGCAAGGATAAGGAAGTGCCAGCCCGCGCCCCCTCGCTAATCGAGTGGCGCCGGGTGATAAATAAGGAAGTTAACACCCAACCCGGGCTGCTAATTAGCTTTTAACCTGTACTAGCAGTTAACTACAAAAGGCAGTCATTTGTTCCGGGGAGCTGGTAGCGTAGAAAGAACGAAACATGGCCAATTTTGTTCAGGATGAATTAAGACTTGCAAATGTAAAATGAGTTCATCTATTTAATTAAGTAGCGGCAATATGGATGTTAAATTAAGTTAATGGCAGGCATGCCAAAACAAGGTTATAAAAATCTTGTCCTGGCGGGGTGGGTTCCAGATCCGGCCCGTGGATGGGGTTGGAGTTGGGGGGGACGGGACACGGGGGTTCTGCCCTGCCCGCGGGTCGCCCTGGGGTGGGCTTGGGGCTGATGGCCTTGGGGGCACCCCTCCGGCCAACTCAGGGATGAAAGGAGGAGGAAGAAAATAAAA
This sequence comes from Trogon surrucura, assembly GCA_020746105.1. Lineage (NCBI taxonomy): Eukaryota > Metazoa > Chordata > Aves > Trogoniformes > Trogonidae > Trogon > Trogon surrucura. The sequence goes on from CM036629.1 coordinate 2,741,758, forward strand.
AAATAAAATTAAAAAAAAACAAGGCGGGAGGAAAGGAAAAGCGTGTCTCGCCCAGCGCCGCAATCTTATCAGGGCTGAACTTTACTCTCCCGCTAAAGATATAGGATACTTTAGGGACATCGGAAAGAAATAATAACCCTCTGATTTGTAGCTCTCGGGCTCTGGCGGCCGAGGGGGAAGGAAGACTGTCTTCTGCCATTACCATTTTTTGTATGAACTATTCCCCAAAGAAATCAAACCCTTGTACAAGCCCTCCCGCGCGGCAGCCCCTGCTCCGGCGCTGACCCGAGCCGTGCGGATTATCACCGCGCATCGCAGCCGGAGACAGGAACATTCATTAAAATTTGAAACACAAATGGAAAATTGCTACTTGAAGCCTCCTTGCCGGAGAGCCAGCCGCTTGATCAGAGACCTCATTAATGTATCTAATGTGTAAGGAACAATTAGACTTTTCAAAGACATCCTTTTCCCAGCTAGGGGAAAGGAGGAAAAAAAAAAAAAAAAGAAGCAAAAAGCGGCATGAACCCCCTCATCCCAACCCAAACCCGCCTCGAGGGATCGGGGTGCGTAACCCCGGCGGGAGCCTACGAGCCGCCGGAGAGTCTCGGCTCCATCCCGCCACCCGAAATGCCCGTTTCTCCTTAAGTTAGATGGGGAGGAAAGTGGGCTGATTAAAAAGCTGATTTCTTTTCCCAGCGACCGGCGGGGTTTTGCCATCCTCCCGTAATTAGCCGGTTACGCGGCCGTATGTTTTATTTATGAGCCGAGGGCGGAGGGAAGGGGAAGCGAAGGAACGACCGTGCCCTATATATCTGCAAATAAAACACTTCATTTCCCTCCTGGGGAATGTCACCTCGAGAAACCATCGCTTTCCTGCTCACTGCCCCGTCCAAATCGCAGGCTGTAAATGGCTTTGTGGGCCTGGCTGGCGCTCAGATGGGTTTAAAATATGGATTTATGTCTTTATTCTGCATAGTCAAAGGTCAACAAGAGCAGGAAATCATCGCTGAGCCGCTTATTTACGGCGAGAGGAGGCCGCTCGCTCCTCTCCCTGCTCGTGCATCTCGGCCGGTGGATGCTTTCAGGGTGCCGGGTCGCAGGGAGCGTGGTGGAGCCTGGTGGGGACTCGCCGTGCCTCAGTTTCCCTGTGTGTAGGGGGTGTGTGCTGCCTGGAGCTGGGCGTGCCGCCGGGGACCTCAGCCTGGATGTCCCCAGTGCAGCTGCGTCACCGTCCTTGGGGGTGCCCACGGGGAGAGGTCGAGCATCCCTGGGGAGGTCGAGCGATCCCCAAGGGGGTCGAGCATCCCTGAGGGGGTCAAGGATCTCTCCGAGGAGGTTGAGCGATCCCCAAGGGGGCTGAGCATCCCTGAGGGGGTCAAGCCATCCCCAAGGGGGTCAGGCAATCCCCAAAGGGGGTCAAGCATCCCCAAGGAGGTTGAGCCATCCCCGAGGGGATCAAGCGTCCCTGAGGATGTCGAGCATCCCCGGCGAGGCCGAGCAATCCCCAAGGGGATCGAGCATCCCCGAGGGGGTCGAGCATCCCCGCGTACCCGCTCGGGCGGCGCGAGCAGGGCCGTCGGCGCGCTCGCTGCGTTCTCATGCTTTGCTAATCCCGCCTGGCACCTGCCCCAGCTCCCGGCGGCTTCGCGCGAGCAAGGAACCAATTAATCCTCCCGGCGCTGGGGGAAGTGGGTCAGGCTCGTCAAGCTCTCCCGCTAACGAAGGGCGAGGCGAGGCGTGGCAGAGCCGGCTGCTGGGTGGCCGGGCGGGTGTTCTCGCGCCGCTGCCCTGTGTCCCGTCACCCGCGGGGGTGGTAAGTGGGTAAACTGAGGCAGGGCGACGCTCGCCGGCGGGGCGCGCGTGCAATCGCCCGCAGAGCGGGGACGGCCGAGGAGGAGGAGGGCGGCGGGTAATTCGGTTGGGCCGATGTCGCAAAAGGGACCGGTGGCTGGTTTCCCAACGGGGTTGCCCGGCCGCCGTGCCTCAGTTTCCCCATCCCGGCGAAGGAAACGGGGGGCTCCCAGGTTGGGGTGCTGGCAGCCTTGGGGCTTTCATGGCAGGGTGGGGAGGGCGGGCAGCGCGCCCCTTTGAAGTGGAGCCCAACTTCCAGGAGTGAAGCAATTCTCGTTTGCATAATGAACAAAGGGAGCAAAGGGAGGGGGGGGGGGGGTTGTGGGGGTGGGTGGGAAGGAGGGGGGGGGGGAGGCGAAACCCCAAAGCCCGAGCTGGCAGGCAGGCCTGCCTGCCCTCCCTGCCTGCCCGCCTGCTCCCCCAGCCGCCTGTAATTATAGGTTTATTGCCTGTACAGCTATTGTGTAATGACATGTTTGCAAATTAATTTTTACGGCTCATGCCATGGAGGGGGCGGGAGTAAGGGGTGGGGGGGAGGGAGAGCGGATGGAGCAGGGGCACCCCCCTGGTGCTTGCGTGAACCCCCGCGAATTCAACCCTTAAAAAAGCAAACGGGGGTAGTGAGGGGGGTCCCCAGGGGGGCGTGGTGACCCCAAAACCTGTCAAGCCCGACATGAAGGGGAGATTATCTGTTGCACCCACGCTCTGGGGGGTCATTGGGCGGTGTCACCCCCTAAGTGACATTTCCTGGTGTGGAGAAGGGGGTGAGGGCTTTGCTGGGGAAGGGGGCAAAGTGTCGGGGGGGGGGGGGGTAGGGAGTAGCAGCACCCGTCACCCGTCATCACCCCGCGGTGGGGAGCGGGTCGGCGCAGGGGGGAGCTGCCTGCGAGGGAGCGGGACTCAGCGATGACTCAGGGGACAGGCCAGAAATACTCCCAGCGCCGATCTTGACAGATGTAGGTTAGGAAGGAAGAAAGGGGAAAAAAAAAAAAGAAAAAAAAAAGAAAAGACATAATAATAATCCCCCGACCTGGAATTAGAAAAGCAATATTTAACCGCCGGGGGGGTTGGTGGGTGCCGAAATGGGTTGCCTGGGGGGGGCGTATGTGTGTGTGGTGTGTCCACACGCGTGTGCGTGCAAGCGGCTGCTCCTGCGTGCGGGCACACGCACGTACGTGTGAGTGCACGCGTCCGCGCTTGCACACGCGTGTGAAACACCTGAAATGCGCACCCGGGCGCGTTTGCACCCGGAGGCCCTTCCCTAAAAGCCCTCCGAGGCCAACCTCCTCGCCACGGGCTTGGGGTGACGCTGGGACCCCCCGGTTGTGGGGTCGGGTTGGGGAGGGGGGCCTGGGAGCTGTATCTTTAAGCTGTTGGAAGGGCCGGTCATTATCACACACAGGATGTGGCTTCTCTTGCAGGGGCGAGATATCGCACCCGCAGCCCGTGGTGAACTTTGGCGTTCGAAAGCGGGCGGCACTTTGGGAAGAGAGGGACGGAGCCGGCGTGGGGTGGCTTCGGGTGGAAGGGGGGAGCACACAAAAACACGCGTCGCGGGGCGATGTTTTACGCTTCCCCCCCTCGCCTCGTCCTCCAGCCTCCCGCCATCCTTTTCCACCCCGCCTCGGCTGATCGTTTGCTTAAAGCAAATTAAGCCGGGCCCTCGTTACTATGGTGCAACCAGGATCTCCAGCCTCCCCTCGCTCTTCCCCCCTAATAGCATTTATTAGCCCTATTTGCCTGCAAGCATGTCTTCCCGGATCTGCTAATGCATCAGCGGAGAGGGAACGGGGGAGATCCTATCGAGCGGCTGATTATAGCCCCCGCCGGGCGAGCGAGGGGGCATTTGGGGGTGCAGAGGGTGTTGGGGGGTCTGGGGAGCTGCCCCCCCCTCCCGCTCAGGGGTTGGGGCAGGCAGGCTGCCTTTTGTGAAGCTGCCGGCAGGCAGGAAAGTTGGGTTATTTATTGTTTTATTTCCTAATTTCCCTCCTTAAAGCGACTGTGTGTGTCGGGGGGGGGGGGGGGGGGGGGAGGCTTGATTTTTTTTTTAATTTTTTTTTTTCTCTATTTTGATTTTATCGCCCCGCTATCGGCAGCTGTTTGAAAACAGCATCCCGGAGAAGACTAAAAAAAAAAAAAATTAAAAAAGAAAATTATTCTGTCTGTAGGCGAGGAGGAGGAGGAGCGGGGTTTTGAGGGGGAAGGAAGCTGGCGGGGTGCCCCGGGGCTCCCCGAAAGCGCCGGGGATGGAGGCTGAAGGCTGGGGGGGGGAACGGGTCGGCGTGGGGCGGGGAGGGGGGCGCCGGGGCGAGCAGCTGCCTGCCGCGCTCCTGCCCGCTCCCCTTCATTAGGGGAGACAAATCTGCTGTCAAGTCGCCAGATTTCCAATTTACCGATAATGATTCTTGCATGAAAATTGATCGAGGGGCAAGCCTGCCGCCTCCCGGCTTGGCGCAGCCCCCCCCCCCCCCCCCACCCCCGGGAGGGGAGGGGAGCCTGGGCTTTGCTGCTCCCCTCCGGACGGACACACGGACGGGCACCGGCTCGCAGCCACCCCACGCCACCGGCACCCTTCTCCGGGGGTGGGGGGTAAGGAAGGGGGGGGAACCCCCCCACTGCACCGGCCGCCTTAGGGGGTGCGTTCCCCTCAACGCCGAGGGTCCCGCCGCCTCTTCTTCTTCCTCCTCCTCTTCCTCCTCCTCCTCCTCGCTGGCTTTTTGTGTGCCCGCGATTCACAGCTCTCGGGGCTGAAGCGGCAGGAAAAAAAAACCCCCCCGGGAAGGCGTCACGCCATGGCAGCCGCGCTCCTGCCCTGGCCCCGCCGGTGACAGCCGCCACCGCCACCCCTCCGCCGGCGCCCTGGGCTCGCTGCTATTTCAATTTTTATTTTTCCTCCTCCCCCCCACGCACTTGATTCCCCCCCGCTCCTCCTCCTCCTCCTCCTTCTCCTCCTCCTCCCCGGCTCCACCGTATTTTTTCGCCTCTGGTTTATTTTTCCAACCCCCTCCGTGTGGCTTGGTGCTAATTTTTTTTTTTTTAATTGTAATTATTTTTTTTCTTCTTCTTGTTTCCTGACACATCCTCTTCACCTTGGGTCTTTTATTTTTTTTATTATTTTTTTTTTTTTTCCCCTTGGCCGCAATGGAACTGTAACATAAATCATGTTTGGGTTGAAACCACCTCTCTATTACTTACCAGGTAAGACACCGAGCGATGCTACCGCCGGCTCCCCCCCTCCAGCCCCTCTCCCCCCCGAGCTTTTCCTGTGGGTCCCCCCCCCAGCTTGGGGACACCCCTTTGTCCACGCTGACCGGCAGCAGCTGAGGGGAATTTGAGGGTGAAGTTACTTTCTCCCAGTACCTCTTAAGGATTTTGGGGTCCGGCAAGGTTTGGGATTGGGGGGGGACAGGCAGCCCCGGCGCAGCACCGCAAGGCTCTGTGGGTTTTTGGGGTGCTTGGATCCACCCCTCGTCTTCTCCTGCTGCCGCTCCCTTACCCTGGGGGTTTCTCCCCTCCCTGTGGAGCTGTGGGGGGTGTGCGTTGGCCGAGGAGGTGTGAGGAGAAATACCGGGTGCGCCGTGTTTTGGGGTGGGGGTCCCCGCTTGCGGCCCCGCTGCTGCTTGGGCGCGGGGACTCGGGGCACCAAAGTTTGCCGCGCCGACCCAACCGGCAGCACCGACCCCTCGCTGCAGCCGGTGAAGGCAGGAGTGGGGGGATGACACCCGTCGCTCCCCTCTACCACCTCCGGGTGGGGTTTGGGGTGTTTTGAGAGCATGGGTGGCTCGGGGTGCAGGTTTGGGGTGCACGCTCGGGGGTGACGTGTGCTCGCCGGGGTTGGGTTTGGGGTGCAGGCTCTGGGTGTATATTTGGGGTGTACCCTCAGGATACCCGGGGTGTAAGGTTGAGGGGCTCTTGGGGCGCACATTCGAGGTCCGGGGTGCACCCTCTGGGTGCAGTCTCAGGCTGTGAGCGCAGGCTGGTGAACCCCAGGGTGCTCTTGGGGCGCAGGCTCAGGCTGTGAGCTCAGGCTGAGAGTTTGGGGTGCTCTTTGGAGGGGGGAATGTGCACAGTTCGGGGCTCACGGTTTGGGGGTGCACACTCCCCCGTCTGTGAGCCTGGGCTGGGAGCTTGATGTGCTTTGGGGGTGCAGCCTGAGGGTGCAAGAGCTTGGAGAAGCACAGGGAGGCGTTGAGGGGGGACCCTCTCTTGGGGGCCCATGACCCCCCGCGTGGCGGTTTCCCCGCGGAAGGTTGTTTGTTTCAGGAAATGGCTTTTGCATGTGGCAGTTGTTAGAGGAACGGGCGAGCGGCTCTGCCCGAGCGCGCCTGCGCCGGAGCGCGCGAAGGCGAGCCGGGAAGGGCGTCGGAGGGGAGACGGGCTTGAACTTGGGGGGGCAGGCCCCCCTCCCCACACGCACACCCTGAGAGGGCTGTGACATCCCACCCCTCCCGAGGCTGTGCCACAGCGGGGACACGTGTGACCAGCTCGCCTGTGGCACCCTGCTCCCTCCCAGCACGCTCCCACCTTGCACCCTCCTCCCTGCCGGCCGTAGGGGTCCCGCTCCCCGTATCCCCCTCTCTATGTCACCATTCCTCGCCCTCTTGTTTCTTGTGGGTAGCTCCTGCACCCGTGGCGGGGACTCCTTCGAAGGCTGCAGGTGCCAGGAGATGGTTTTGGGGTGGTTTTTTTTTCTTTCCCTTGAATTCCGTATTTAGCAAGCTCCGGTTGAGGCGGAGGGGGGGTTCCCAATGGCAGCTCCTGTTGCGCGAAACTTCTGGCTTTGCCGTTGTTGGTAACGAGCTAATTCCCGTGCCCTGGAAAACCCTGCTCCGGCCAGCTCTTTGCTTTCCAGCCACCTCGGAGGGGAAAGAAAAAAAAAAAATAAAAATTGGAGAGGAAAAGCAAGCCAGAGAGGAGAGAGCATGGAAGTGTCAGGCTGTGAGATTTAAAGCAATTAAGGGAAATTATGCTCGAGGCTCTGGCAAGCAGCGAAGTCGCCGGCGGCAGCTGCCGAGGCGTTGGGAGATGCTGGTGGGCCAGGTCGGGTGGGAGCAGATGGAGATTTGAACCTTCCCCCTCCCCGCCCCGCCGTGGACTCGCAGGGGTTTCGCGAGCGCTGAGGCTGGCGGCGGTGACTCAGCGGCGCGAGTCCTGCCGGGGACTGTCACCGCCTCGGGGACTGCCCGGCCGTGGCCCGTGTCACACGCTCCTCGGTGGCTCGCTCTCCCGGCTTGGCTGGCACGGGAGCTGGCTGGCTCCTCCGTGTCCCCTGCATCCCTCTGGTCACAGAGCTTCTTGTCCCCTGCGTCCCTCCGGTCAGTGATGCTCCTGTCCCCTGCGTCCTTCTTGTCACAGATCTTCTTGTCTCTTGCATCCGTCTGGTCACGGGGCTGTGCACTGGGGCTGCGAGGGGACACCCGGTCATGGTGACAATCTGACATCAAGCGTAGCTGAGAGCAGGGGGATCCGGGGAGGGGACCCCATTGGGTTCACATAGGAACCGTGCTCAGGCCAACCTTGCCTTGAGATAAGTGGGTGCAGGTGTCACCCTACAGCCGGTACCAGCATCCCTCGGGGACACCAGCATCCTGTGGGGACAGCAGAGCATCCCTGGAGGGGCCTGACTGGCTGCTCCAGTAGGGTGGCACCTGAACACACGCAACCTTTTGGGGTCCCTCCCTCTCCCTATGGGTGTCCCCAAATTTCCAGGTGCTTGAGGGACCCTGGGGCTGCCCGGCGAGGCGGGACGGGCTGCGGGGTGTCTCGGCGTCCCGGGAGGAGGCCGGGACAGCGGGAGGGGAGAGATGGCGACGGGTGCTGCTGACTCAGGACCTTCCCAAATGGTTCCTATTTTTACGACGGGGCCGGTAATATTTAGCCGGCGGATCAAAGCAGATGGAGGGAGCTGGGTGATGCCGCGTCAACACCCGCTCGGCGGGTGCCGCCGGCGCGGGGCGTGAGTCACCGGCGGCTCTCGGCAGCGCCGGGTGGGGACGGACACCCCCGGGCTGGGTTTTGGGGTGCTCGGGGATGAGCCCCCCTTTTCTCGGCAGCTCCCCCTTTCCCCTGCTGGGGTTGCCCTTCCCTGTCATCGCTGGATGTGTGGTCGAGGGGTGCTGGAGGGTGATGCTTCTGGGGTGCGGGGGGGGGTCTGGGCCGTGTTGGGGTGCCAGGAAGCCCTGCCGCCTTCCTCCCTTGCCCGCCTCACCCTCCTCCTCCTCCTCCTCCTCCTCCTCTCGCCAGTCCTAAATTCGGTCGCCATGGCAACCATGTCAACCACTTTCCAGCTTCCCCGTGATGGTTTCAGGAGGGGAGGGGAGGGAAGAGGGGAGCCAGGGGAAGGGGGGGGGCAGCGGGCGAAGGCTGCACTCCAGCTGCGGCGGGGGCACCACAGCATCACCTTGGGCTCAGGGTGATGCTTCCCAGATATTTTTTTTCCCTGCTGGGTCCTGTGGGCTAGGACCAACCCGGTGCGTGCCAAGGGGTCAGGGCTGGGGGTCCTGCCTCGGGGAGTGACTCCATTGCAGCCCCCCCAGCTCCGAGTAGGTGGGTACACCCAAAATTCGGTCTCTGCCTATAACCATCCTCCCCGTGCCAGGTACCCAGGATGTCTGTAGCCACATGGCTTGGAGGCGGGGGTGAATTATTCCCAGACATCCCCCTTTTTTCTCCCTTTTTTCTTTCTGCCCCCACCCCGTAATCTCTTTATTCCTGAGCTAAGCCTGGTTCCCAATGGTTTTAAAGGCAGATTTGTCTGTAGCTATATAGGCCAGGGTGTAAAACCTGGTGGGTGCATAACGCCGGCATCGCCCCACGGCGGGTGGGCGCCCAGCAGCCCCCCGGGAACGGCTGCACCGGCATGGAGCCGCGGTGTAATTACCCCAGGCGAGGTGTAATTACCCCAGGCGAGGTGTAATTGCCCCAGCGGGAGTTCAGCCTGCCACGAAAGCGGGGTACCACCTCCTCCCCTCCAGGACCCCGATGCTCCGGGGGGTCCCCAGGGTTGCTGCGGGCATCGCTAACCTCCAAACCCAAGCTGGGGTTTTGGAAGCAGGAAGGGGGTGGGCAGCAGGTGCTTCCTACAGCCTGTGACCCCCCCCCTTTCCCTTCCCTTGGCGCCGGCTGGTGGCACCTGCCGGGGACGCTCCTCCTTGGCACGGCACCGCGGCACGTGTGCCGGCACCGCGCTCGAGGCGCCGCCAGCAGCCGGGGTGCAGATCCCCCTCCGCCACCCGCCCCCTTCCCTCGTTATATTATTAATTTTTAACTTTTATTTCCCGAATTAAACGCGGCCGCCTCGAGCCGACGCGGGGTATTTATTGCGCCAAACGTCGACGGGAAGGATGCTCCCCCTCCAACGGGTTATTTCCCCGGCGTTAAAAAAGCGGGAGGACGACACCCCACTTCCCCCCCCAGCCCCCCCAAGAGGCTTCGAGGGGGGAAGGGTGCTGCGTTTCTGCCTCACCAAGCTTTTTCCTTCCCCCCTCTTCTTTTAATAATAACGCTTTAAAGATGTTTGACATCTGTAACAAACAGCTGGCATCCTGTTATGGAAGAATGTCCTTTTATTTCCGAGCAGGTTGAACTGTCATTAATAGTATAATTAGGTGATTATCGGCGTACAGCAGAAAACTGCTTAATTGCACAGCCAGCTTTGCGAGGATCCCCAGCTCCTTTATTGCTGGATTTGTTTTAGCCGCCTGAATTTTTTTGCGCTGTGTTGTTGTTGGGGTTTTTTTTTTGTTGGGTTTTTTTTTTTTTTCCCCTTCTACGCTGATTATTATTTTTTAATGCGCGTGGCAGCTGGGGGAGCGTGGCAGCCTTGCTAGAGGGGGACACAGACACACACATTGGTCCCCTTGTGTGTGTGTGTGTGTGTGTGTCCCAGGGGGATTTATTTTTAACCCCACGCGTGCTGAAGTTGGCAAACGGGGTCTCAGAGCGGAGGTTTTCTGCAGCACCCATGGGTGGGAGCACCCATGGGTGGGAGCTGACCAGGCAGGGACTTCCTCGAGGGAATAAATGAGATGTCTTTGTTAATGGCACCGTTCTGCTGGCGAGGAGCAGAGCCACGGCACGGGGCAGGAGGACACCCATCGCTCCGGGGAGCCTTCATCCACCCTCGCCCATCCTCTTCTTCGGGCACCGTGCCCCTCTCCAGCCCCACGGCGCGTGGCTCTCTGCGGCTGCGATGGGCTCCGTCCATCCTCCTCGCCATCCCCGGGGGATGCGGCGTTTTTAGGGGGCAGAGCAGATTTTTTGGCGCCCGCCAGACAATGGAGCTTTGTATCTCCCCCCTCTCCGCCCTCCCCGGTGCCGCCAAACACACTTGTTAGCGCCGCAGCTTTGTGCTGTAAATTTCCATGGAGTAATTACGTCTTAATTTATGATAATCCCAGGGCGGGCGGTGGAGGGGGGCAAGCGCCAGTCAAGTTTGGAAGTTGCCTGCCTGGGGTGCCCCCCCGGAGCTCACGGCGACCGTGAACTTCTCCATGGCCGTGCGAAGCCGGTGGATGGGGAGAACATCCCTGTGGGAGTTGGATATCGGTCCCAGTTTGCAGACCAGGAGCGTCCCCAGCGCGGTGGCTGGTGATGCTGCTCGTCCCACCGCCCATCCAAGAGCTTGGGACGTCAGGTTTGGGTCATCCTGGGGTGATGCTGTATGTCCTGGGGATGGATTTTTCTGAGCAAGAAGGGATCTCTCCCTTTCCTGAAACCCCTCGGGCGTGGGGCTGGACTCTTCCCCCTTCCTCCCTCCCACCGAACGTCTCATGCCGCCTTTGTCTGGAGGGCTTATTACCAGCAAAACAGAGGCTCTTTTCCTTCGGCCTTCCCCGCAGGCAAATTAGATGCTTTGGCAATTTTCGAGGAGGATGATGGGGAAAGAGAGGAAGGCTCCTGGGAAGGCTGGGAGGATCCCAGTGCCGAGCAAGGTGCTGGCAGCGTGGGGGGGGGACGGCAAACAAGGGGCTCCCCATGTCCCCTGCAAAGCCATTGAGGCGCCACCGTGGGAATCCCGTGGGGTTTAGGGGGAGAGTTGAATGGAGGGAGGCGGGTTTGGGGGACCGAGCATCCTCTGGAAAGCCAGGAGGGTGCTGGCACCCATGCATCCTACCACCTGGTGCAGACAGGGCATGTGGGTGCTGTGGGCACCTTGTCCTACACCCCCAAGGTGGGTTTTGTCCCTGGAGAGGGGTAAAACCCCGGGGCTGCGCCCGTTGCACCTGCGGCCAGGTCCCCGTCGGGCGGCAGCGTGCACCCACTGACATTTGCCGAGCGTAAAAATTCAATTAATTCCAGCAGGCAGATTAAATATAAGTGAATTTTAATAATTTGCTCGAAAGGCTGAGGATTACTGTAGGCGAAGAGGGAAGATGCTGCGCTCGCTGGGGGCAGCGGCCGGCCTTCTCAGTGGGATCACCAGTGCTAATCACCCTAAATCCCAGCGTGGGAAGGGGGGAGTCCGCACCGAAACCTGGATTTTGGTTGATCTTCCCTTGATGAAGAACATCTTCTGCCCATCCCTGGCACAGTCTGGCTCAACGGGCATCTCTGTTGCTTCAAACCCTCCTCGTTGGTTCCCGTTTCTTGGGGTCTTCATGGAATGGGCAAGACCCACCCAGGATCACCTTGGGAGCCCGGGCTGTCCCCTGGAGACCCCACGGGACATTGTGAGAGCTCCAGGGTGAGGGACAGGCCAAGCTCTTGCCAAGACCTCCGCGGCGCCTTGTAACTAAAAAGCCGGTGACGTGGGGCACCGATTGCTAGCAGATGGTGCCAGTATTAGGAAAAGGAAAATACACGCAGTAAATTCGCCGTTTGCCAGCGTTAATTTCTTATCTCAAGGTAAAAACCTTCCCTCTGGCCCGTGCCGGGCCATCTGCGCGGTCGTAAACCGGCGGCGCTGCGGAGCGTGCGGGGGGTACCCCAGGAAAGCAGGGAGAAACACCCCCCCTCCCTCCATCCTTCCATCCCTCCCGACCCCCGAGCTTTGCCGGCGGCGCGGTGGGATTGATGGAGATTGCCCGTGACCTTTGCTAGGACACGAGGTATTACCATTAATACTTCTGTATTTCCGGAGTTCGCGCCGTGCATAAATCTCATATCAAGCCGGGCGGGCAGAGTAATCTGCCAGGCGGTGTTATTAATACCCGTTATTAATACCCGTCGCCCCCGGAGCCCTTCGTTAGCGGCTGGGGAGAGGGGTGGGGGCTGTGCTGTGTAACCCCTCGTGCCCACACACCTTTTTGGGGTGGGAATTAGGAAACTCCCGGCTGAGTCGCCATTGGGCAGCCCCCCCTGGGATGGGGGGGGCAGCTTCTGGCCGTGGCCCCCCTTGGGGATGGCAGCACCTCAAAGGCAGCAGGGGGAGCAGGGACATCCCTTCACCTTGCCCTGGCACCTCCTAATTCTGACCCCCAGCTGGGCTGGGTCCTGCCCCCTCCTTCCCCTCCTGCAGCCCCCTGCCCTGCCCCTGCCTCCCCCCTTGCCCCGCCAGGACCTGCCCCGTGCAAGACCCAGCCTGCGTGAAACTCTAATCTCCAATTTTATTCGCTCGGCTCCAGCCGATTTGCATAATCCACATAATCACCCCGGTTTTAATTGCCCACAACTCTGCAGAAAAGATCATGTGGTTAAGTGGTAAATCATAATTAGATAAATAATTGGCTTGGCCGCAGCAAGCTGCTTTGTTATACCTTCCATCTGCTGGGCAAGGGCTCCTCGCGCCGAGAACAATGCGCCGCTGACGGCAAAGCCCGCGCTGGCCCGCGGCGGGGCTGCGCCGAGCTGCTGGCGTTTTTGGGGGGGAGAATTGACAAGGGGGGTGGGTTGACGGGTGGAGGGCACGCAACGTCCGCGACGCCCGGCAACGAGGTTTGGCGGCGCCCGCGCAACGCCTGGCGCCGAGCCACGCGTTGCCCAACGGCACCGGGGCGGCGTGCCCGGTGGCACCGCGCGATGCCTAACGGCACCTCGGAATGCCCGCCGGCACCGCGGGGCACCCGAGGGCACCGTAAAAATTCTCGACGGCACCCTGGAACGCCCGACGGCGATGCCCGATGGCACCGAGCAAAACACCCGATGGCGCCGTGTGGTGCCCGACAGCCCCGTGTGGTTCCCATTCCAACCAGGGTGCTGAAGGGTGCTCAGGGTTCAGGAGCATCCTTTGGGCACTTAATTTCTGAAGTCCCCAGCTGATGCGGGAGGTGATGGACGGGGCAGAAACAATGGAGGAAAGTTGTTTCAAAGTGAATTTTTCACCGGTGTGATTTACCCGTGGGCTTAAAAAGCGGCCGAGGCTGGTTGGACTGGGCACGGGAAGGGAAAGGGAGAAAAATAACCTGACGTCGTGCCGGGCCTGGCCCCTCCCCGGCTCTGCGCCCTCCAAACGAGCTCTTATTAGTTTGCTTGTTGTCGTTTGCCAGATCAATGGGCCATGGAGGAGTGATCGATGGAGACCCAGACGGTTAACGGTGCCGCGTGCTTGGACGCTCCCCAGGGAGCCCCAAATCCCCTCCCTCGCTGGCAAAGGGGCTTCTCACCCCAGGGGACCCGTCTGGACCCCTCCAAGGGTGCTGAGGAGCCAGCCAAGCTGGGGCATTCTTCTGGGGCGGATCCTGGGCTCTGCCTTCGGGACCCCAAAAACGGGCAGAGGCCTCACCTGCATCTCTCTCCATCCCTGGGGACGCTTGGGGACACCGAGCTGAGCCACCTGCCTTCGTTTCAGCTGCGTGCGGGGTGCTGGGCGAGAGGGGGCGGGCGCGGTGGGCTCCGATCGATCGATTAATTAATTAATGGAGCGTGTCATAGGCGACGGAGCTGTTGTAACGAGGGGTGGGAAATGAGCAGCGGAAGAGAAGCTGGTCCTTGCTGCTTGTCCCCTCTACTGGCTCTCAAAGGGGTGACAGGGCGCCTGGTTGGGGGACGAGGGGCACGTGTTGCCCCTGGTTGCTTGTCCCCCCCCTCCTGCCCGCGCAGGCAGCCCTGCCTGCTGCATTCAGCCAGCTCGGGTTGAGTGTTGAGGGGGGTGGACTTGACAATGCGAGGCCATTAGCATTGAAAATCCATGCAAAGCAGCTGTTCTCGCTCGGAGCGTGCAGCTGGATGCGGCTCCGGCGCGGGAGTCGAGAGGCTGAGAGGGAGTAAAAAAAGGCTGGGGGGGGGGTGGGAAACACCTCACGCTGTGGAGCATCGCCCCGGATTCCTTGGGGATCCCACCCGGAGGAGCCGAGGTGGTGCGCGGCGGGTGCGGATCCGTCCCGGGGAGGGATGCGGGATGCTCATCCCTCTCCCTGCTCCCTCGGCCTCCCGCCGCGCTGGGTTTTTTTCCGCTCCATTTGCCAGGGGCTGGAGCTGCTTGCCTGATCGTATTTGGTAATAAATTATTAGTTCCAGCGCTCGGGAGCCCGGGAGCTCAAAATAGCTGCTTTTAAAGCGGGCGGCTGGTGCAGGTTGAGTTCAATGGCAATCTGCTCTGAAGGGCACTTCATGCTCATTAGGGGCCTTTCAAGGTGCTGGGGACTGGGGGGATGAGGCCGGGGGTGGGGAGGGGCGAAGCTGAAACCAAGGTGTTAAACCTGCGTCGTGTTTTCCCGGCTGCTACAAGAGGGCAGGACCGAAGGTACCGCGGCTTTTGGGGTGTTGGGAGCCCATCCCTTCCCCGGCGCTGCCCTGCTCCCTGCCTGCCCGCGGCGGCTGCCGGCGTGTTTATTTGTCTCCAGCCTCACCAGGCAGCCAGACTGGTTCTGCTCTCGCTGCCGGAGGAGGCTCCCGCTGCCAAAAAACCCGCCAGCGTCATCGGGAGCAGATGGAGAGAAGATGGCAAAGCTCCCAGCCCCGCGCCGGGGATGCGAGGGGCTGGCGGTGGCGGAGGCGGGGGGGGAAAGGGGGGGCTGGAGGGCAGGGACACCCCCCCCACCTCCAGGAACCAGGGGCTTGGGGTGCTGCCCGGTCAGGGATGCCCGTTTGGGAAGGGGCGGCACAGGGAAGGCAGCAGGGATGAAAGCAACGAGCGGTGTCACCCTGCGTGGGGCAGGGGGGTGACAGCCCCCCTCTCTGCACCCCTGTAGGGGCAGCCTGCCCCGTTTTGGGGTTCAGCTCCGCGCCCTGGTGAGGCAACCGCTGGCGTGACCCCGGGCAGCTGCCAGGCGCCGAACTTGACCTGTTTTTCTGCGCGGATCCGCCTGCCGGGGAGGGGCAGGAGGAGAGTGAGAGACGGGGAGGGGAGTGGGACGGGGCCCCACCTCGCCGTGGGGACGGCGGGACCCGCAGAGGTGAGCGGCGCCCGCCCCGGTGATGGGCTGCCGGAGGGATGGGGGGGACCGCGGCGCGGTTCCGCATCCCCGCAGGGGTGCTCTGCGCCGCGGCGTGCCTCGGTTTCCCCAGTTGGGTGTTGTCCCGCTGAGCAACGCAGGGACGCCCGGACAGACGGACGCCACTGCCGTCGGGGCAAGGCGGGTGAGCGGCTCAGCTCGGGCTCCAACCGGGGCGGAGGCGCCGATTTTATCACCGGGCAGGAGCGGCAAAACTGGTTTGAAGCCCGGCCGGGGCAGCGGCACAGCTCACGAGAGCGAGCCAGCCCTGGAGCAGGGAGGGGGGAGGAAAACCAGCTCCCTGCTCGCTTCCTGGTGAGCTGTTGGCTTGGAGCTGGCCGGCCTTCGCCCGGCAAATCCCGGCGGGATCATGAGTTTGTTCGGAAGGCGTTTGGGGATCAGCTGAGCATCACACGGGTGATGCTCCGCCGCCAGCCCCCGTGCCCCGGCCAGCGTGAGCGAGCGCGCTAATCCCCGCCGGCTGGGCAGCGAGGCGATCCCAGCCTTGGGTTGGGGCTGGGGGGTTACGCCGGGGTTAATAGCTGGGGGGCACTGGGAAATGCCAGGGGGTGTGCAGAAGGGATGCAGGCTTGTGTTGAGGGGATGCAGGACTGTGCCATGGGGATGCCAAGCAGTGCCTGGGGGGTGCAGAGTTGTACCTGGGGCAGTGCCTGGGGGGGGTGCAGGGTTGTACCTGGGGCAGTGGGGCAGTGCCCTGGGGTATGGGGCAATGCCTGGGGGGTGCAGAGTTGTACCTGGGGCAGTGCCTGGGGGGTGCAGAGTTGTCCGTGGTGCAGTGGGGCAGTGCCTGAGGCTGTGGGGCAGCACCTGGGGGCTGTGCCCAGGGGATGCCAGGCTGCACCCAGGATGCTGCAGCCCCCCGGGACGTCGCAGGGGTGCAGAACCCCGTGCCCCACTCTCTGGGAGGGGCACCCAGGCCCTCACGTGGGGGTCCTCGGGCCGGTGTGAAGCCTCGGGGGGGGCTTCTCAAGCCAGGCTGGCGCGGCGGGTTGGCTTCCCAGCTGTTCTGGTAATGAATTTACATGAGCCGAGCGTGTCGACAAGGCGGCAGTCAATGGCTGAGAGCACCGGAGTTAATAAATGCTTGTATAATGAGGGCAGAGGGGAGCGCACGCCGCCGCGCCGGCCGCCTCTCCTGGGGCCGGGGGGCAAAGATTAATCAACGCTGAGTGGCACTCGCGGCCCCCCCTCGTCACCCCGGCTCCCCCGGCGCCCGCTGCTCTACCCGGCCAAGCTCTGCCGCGGGATGCTCGGGGGTCTCCGGTGCCTCGAGGTGCTTCCAACCCCGCTGGGAGTGGGGAGGGGGCTGCCCCGTGTTCCCCCCCCCTCCTCCAGCTGCCGCTATCCGCCTGCCCACCTGGGAGCAGGGCTAATTTTAGGCGGGTGTTAATGAAGCTCTGCTGGTTTGGAAAGCTATTTTAAGGGCCCTGACATCAGCAGTTGCTGTTTCGGGAGGTGGAGAGCCCTCGAGTGCGGTCGGCTGTGACAGCCGGAGGTGGGGGCGTGGGGGGCACGGGGTGGGCTCAGCAGCACCCGAACCCCCACCCTTAGGGACCCCTGTGCCCTGTGGCACCTTGGTGGTGCGACCCTGGGGACTCGGGGGTGAGGATTTGATCTTAGGGTGCCGGGATGGGGATTTGGGGGTGCAATAGCAGGAGTTTGGGGGTGCAAGGGGGGAGCTGCAGTGGTGAGAATTTGAAGGTGCAACGGTGGGGACGCAGGCATGAAGTGGGGGTGCAACGTGGGGGGTTTGAGGGTGCGGTGGTGGCAATTTGAAGGTGCCACAGTGGGGGTTTGGGGAGGGGAGCAGTGATGGGGGCTGGCGGACGCAACAGCAGGGATTTGGGGTTGAGGACTGGGGGGGTGCAGTGGTGAGGAGTCAAAGATGCAGCGGTGGGGATTTGGGGGATGCAGTGTTGGGCATCTGAGGGTGCAGTGGCAGGGATTTGAGGGTGCAGTGGTGGCAATTGGGGGTGCAGCAGTGGCACTTTGGGTTTTGGCAGCACCACGCGGGTCGGGCTGCTGCCCCCCTCTCCCCATCGCCTCCATCAGGACCCTGAAATCCCCGTGACCCCCCTGAAACACGCTTTCCCTTCCCGTGGGGCTCCGCATTTCGAGGTCAGGTGCTGAAGCAGAGGGAAGGTCTTGCTGACTGGTTATTCTGGGGGCTGATTTAGGGATCCCCGTGTAACGCGGGCCGCTCTCTTTCGCAGGCATGAGCCATGAGCCGAAGTCGCCGTCCCTAGGAATGCTCTCCACTGCCACCCGCACCACCGCCACCGTCAGCCCCCTCACCCCCTCGCCCCTCAACGGCTCCATCGTCCCCAATGGCAGCCCGGCAGCCAGTAGCACTTTGTCCGTCCAGGCAGCACCTTCCTCCAGCTTCGCCGCCGCCCTCCGCAAGCTCGCCAAGCAAGCCGAGGAGCCCAGAGGTAAGGGACGATGATGAGGACGGGGACAAGGATCGGGGTGGGGAGGGAATGCTGAGCATCCGTGCTTCCCCTCCTCCCGCCGCCACCCGGGAGCCGGCGGACGACGTTTTCTCACCATTTCCCGAGCTAATGTCTTTTCCCGGCGTCATGTCTCGAGGGGGCAGTTTAGAAATTCAATTCAGCTGGAGTAATCCAAATGCCGTATCGCTCGCTGTACCCGGGGAGAAAGCCTGGGAGAGCGCGGTGCAGGGCGGGCAGACCTGTCCCTCCCTGACCCTCCAGGCCCGCTCCCTCCCGCCACGCTTCACCAAAATGTGTTTTATTTTCTGGAGGCTCCTCCAATCTGTTCCTTCTCCTGACAAATTGCCTGGCTAAATAGGAAATTTGGGTGCCCCCAGGATGTCCCCGTTGTTCGTCACCCTGCAATGGCCTGGCTGCTGCATCCTCCATCACACTCCTCCTCTCTGCTCGGTTATGGGGTGACTGGAGCACCCTGAGGTCCCTGACACCATGGGGAGCGTGTCCCATGGGAGTCACCAGGGCTGTCCCACAAGTGTGAAGAGAGGCAGCCTGTCCCAGGCCTGCAAAGTGTTTCAAGAGGAGGCTGCTGGCATCATCAGTTCACAATGAAATCTTATTTATTCCTCACATTTCCATCAGCTGGTGCTCCCCACTGGGTCACTGCCCACTGCCCCTGGGGAGGACACCTGACCCTTTGCAAGATGTTTTTTACCGGTCCTTGTTTGCTCGCAGGGTCTTTTTGGAAGACCCTATGTGCAAGATCCTTTTTGGAGGATGCTTTTTTTGCAAGGCTCTTTTTTGCAAGACCTCTTTTGCGAGGCTCTTTCGGGAAGACCTTCTTTGCAAGACCCTCCTCGCAGCCCCCTGCCAGCCCCGTTGCAGCCATGGCATCGACTGCTCCCGAGGAAGCAGGTGGGGACATCAGGGGATCCCTGTGACACCTGGGGGACCAGGTCTTGGTGATGCTTCAGCCCTGCTGGGAGCTCCTGGTTCTCCCTGGCTGCCTCCTCTGTAGCCCATCTCCTTCCTTTGGGGCAGTCGGTTGGGTTTGGGGATTTATTTTGCCTTTCCCTCCCCCAACACCCCACGGCTTGTGCCCCTGCCGTGATGCTGAGCCCATCCAAAGGGACGTCAGCGGGTTTTGGTGTGGATTTCATGGTGCTGGAGAGAAGCAGCCGCATTCCCTTTGGATTTCCCCTTAAGAACTGCGTAGTAGCTCGCCTGGGGGTTTTTAGTAGGCGTAGCCTTGGGTGTGTGTTCGGGAACACCGTTTCTCTCCACTCCGTGCTTTTTAGCCGTGCAAAATGGATTGCTTTGCCCCCCCAAATCCTCATCCCACGACGGGAGATGCTCCACCGTGGCAGGTGCAGCTGATGGGGTGCTGCCCACCAGGTCCAGCCAAGATCAGCTGCTTTTTTACCAGCTTTATGGACCAGCAGTTGTGCCGGCGCATCCGTCGGGATGTCCCACTCCCCCTCCCCAGCATCCCGGCCAACTCCGTACCCTCAAATCCCCAAGAAGCCACCGAAGCCATCACCTGGCGGGGGGCTCCCACCTCCCATCCTACCCGAGGCTGTCTGCAGGGTGGGTTTTATTCCTCCTCCTTTTCTTAGCCTCCCCCCTCCTCTTCCTTCAGGGTCTCAGCTGTTAATTACATTTGCCTGTCAGCCTGGGTTGCTAATCTGCTATCGCCGAGCGGAAAGCGGGAGGTCAGAAAACAAAGGTGACACCATCACACTGTGCCTCTTGTCATCTCCAATCCAGATTAGTTTCATTGACTAACTCCTGGCTGAATACCACCAGTTAATTATAACGATCACAAACCCTCCCGTTTAAAGCCACACAGCGAGAATTAAGGTTCTGAAGTAAGACTTTAGCTTCATTAATTGCCGGGCTCATTGTGATGGTATTGATTGTTAACGCTATCGCGTGGTGAGTAATGGCTTCCCAGCTCAGAGGGGATTAGGCTGCTAATTGTTGTTGGCCTTGCGCTGACAAGATAGACTTCAGTGGGTGTCAAATCCGTATCGGCGGCCTCCTTTGTCGCGGGCAGCCTTTCTCTTTCCCCGAGCCTCGCCGCTCTTGAAATGAAAGCGATTCGGAGCGACTCGGGAATAATTAATAAGGTAGGGGCAGCCGCGGGCTGCTCCGCTCGGCCTCTGCTCCGACGAGCATCCTTCCCCTGCCCGGGGATGCTCCCGCTTCCCCGCAGCATCCCCGGCATCCCGGCTCCCTCCCAGAGCATCGTCACCTCCTGGCTGGCGTCCTGCGGGCCACACCTCGGTGACCAGTAGCCGGTCCCTTCCATCATGTCACAAACCTTCCCTTGGCCCAGACTCCAGGCTGGTGGGAGCAGGGTTTCAGGGTGTAGGAGCACCCCCAAGGAGCAGGTGCCGGGTGCCCTAATTAATGTTGAATTTGTATTTCTGCTCCAGCTCTGCTTTTCTACCTGCGTCACGCTCTCCGCTTAAATTCCATTTGTATTTTTTCCCTTGGAAATATCGCCAGCATCCCCTCCCGGGTGGGTATAATTTAAAATACAGATGTATTACACGAATAAAGCCAAAGCCTTGCCCAAGGGTTACGGGGAGCGACTCCTTCATCCCAGAGTCTCGGAGTGCCCCAGCTTGTGTGGGGTAACTTTTGCAGCGAGATGAAGGAGTTGGCAGGTTCGACTTGAGAAGACAAGACCGCCCAGGATTGACATCGTGTCGGTGTCGCTCGTGTCGAGGCGACATGAGCAGGGCTCGCCGTGTCCGTGAAGGGCTTTATGTGACATGGTGGGGGTTGGCAGCCCATTTTGGCACCTGGGGGGGACCATCCCTTGGGACACGGTGCCCTGGGACCCTCTGGGATGGAAGGGTGAGGGACTGGAGGGATGCTGACCACCCTGCCTGTGTCCCGGTGCCCCGCAGCGGGGGCATCCCACCGGAGATGACTTCAGCTGGTTCACGGCCACCTTCCCCCTCCGCTTATTTCCATTTTTAATTTCATTTTCAGGGTCCTCAATAAGCAGCGAGTCGTCCCCAGTCTCCTCGCCGGCCACCAACCACAGCTCCCCTGCCAGCACGCCCAAACGCGGCCCCATGGGCCCCATCATCGTGCCCCCGGGGGGGCACAGCGTGCCCAGCACCCCGCCCGTCGTCACCATCGCCCCCACGAAGACGGTCAACGGAGTCTGGAGGAGTGAGGGCAGACAGGTATGGCCGCGTTTTGGCGGGGGGGGGATGCCCAGACCCACCCCGCAAAGGATGGAGGGTGTGGGATGCCGTGTGCCAACCGTGGTCCAGGGTGCCGGGAGCCCAAGGGATGGTGGGGCTGCCCCCCGTTTTGTCCCTTCTCCTTCACCCCCCATCCCCAGGCTGCCATCATCTCTGGTCCCCGGGCTGCCATCGTCCCCACGCTGCCATCCAGAGGGGAGCGTGAGGAAGAAGAGGGGAGGTGGCGGGGAAGGGGGGGAGCGGCTAATTAAGAAGCATCGTTAGTGGTTCTCTCTCCTCTCCTCCACACGCTACAAGCAGATTCCCGGGGGGATTATGCCACTTGGAAAGACTAATTAAACCACAAAGCGAAGAGGCAATGGGAGGGGATGAGAAACGCCGAGGGCGGGGGCGGGGGGCGAAAAATAAATTGAACCGCGATCCCTGGGCACTCGGAGGGGTGTGTGGGGCAGCCGGGTGCTCCCCACTGCCATGTCATCCCCCTCAGCCCGTGTCACCTCCTGGCCAGTGACCCCCGCAGCACGGGGGTTTTAACCGAGCGTGAGTTATTGTCTGGCAGAGCCGCGCTCGCAGCGTGACGCCCCGAGACGGGGAGGTAATTAGAGCAGAGCCTGGCACGCACAATGAGCCTTAATGCAGGCGACGGAGGGGGTGTAGGAGGGGGGACGGGACGCCCTTTGTGCTGGCCTGGTGACCTTGGGACCATCCATGATGGCCGGGGACCTGTGACCTGCCCTGGAGGATCTGGGGACCAGGACTACATGGAGAGGGGATGAGTGGTGGAGGGAGGGCTGCCGCCATCCTCCTCCTTGAGCCGCTAAATGGAGAGGATGCGATGAAAACTCATAATTTTTAAACCCACCTTTGCCTTGCTGGTGGTCACCCCCCCAGTTGACAGACCCTGTGGGGTTCCTTATCACCCTAAGGGGTCCCCTCCCTTGCCAGGGGGTCCCTCTCCAGCTGGGGTGGGTGTCAGGAGAGAGTGACCTTCATCCTGGTGGATGGATGGGGAGCTGATGGATGGATGGGGAGCTGATGGATGGATGGGGAGCTGATGGATGACGACTGAGGCCCCACAGTGGTGTGGGGGGTGCTGGTGCTGGCCTGTCTGTGGGGCTGGGGGGGCTGCAGGGCTGACCCCTGGTTTATGGCCGCTATCAAAGGGGCTGCTGGATATCAAAGGCCGTGTCTGTATCCTCCCCGGGTGATTAATAGCTCTGGAGAACAAAGGGGCCAGTAAATCTCCAGGCAGGTAATGTGTGTCCTGCAGCCAGCGCTGCCCTGGCTTCAGCCCCCCCGGTGTAGCCCCCCCAGGCCCTTCACACCCCTTCAACAGCCTGGATGCAGGAGGATGCTCTGGTGGATGCATCCTCCCCTGGGTGCCACTGCCAGCCGGGGACCCCGCAGGCACACTGGGGATCCTCTGAGAGTCTCGGGGTGGAGAGACAAGAGATACCACCCCCTCATTCCTGGTGGGGTCCCTGCTGTCCCCTAACGCCCGTCTCGGCGTTTCTGTCCCATTGCCTTCCAGCAAGAAGCAGGGTCCCGAGGCAGCAGCAGCAGCGGCGGCCGCGAGCGCCTCATCTCGGAGCCCCCCCTCGCGCAGGAGAAAGCGGGGGGCCCCACCGTCCCTTCCCACCTCCTGGGGACACCCTACTCCTTCGGGCTGCCCCCCAGCTCTGTGGTCCAGGACTCCCGCTTCCCACCTCTGAAGTGAGTCCCTGCAGCAAGGGGTTGGGTGGGGCTGGGGGGATGTTGCTGGATGCGGGCGCCGCCCCGCGAGGTCTCACCCCATCTCAGGGAGGGGCGAGAGGTGACACCTTGAGGGGACACGGGTGGGACGGTGACCATCTCCCTGCTTCCCCCCTCCTCAGCCTGCAGCGGCCGGTTCACCATGTGGTACCTCCCAGCGCCGTCACCGAGGATTACCTGCGCAGCTTCCGTCCCTACCACACCGCCGAGGACCTCCGAGTGTCCTCTCTGCCCCCCCTCGGCTTGGACCCCGCCGCTGCCGCCGCTTATTACCACCCCAGCTACCTGACGCATCACCCCTTCCCGCACCCCGCCTTCAGGTGGGCACTGGGGGGGCCCAGGAGGGGATGCAGATGGCTGGAGGGGGACTGGGGAGGTGGGAGGTTGATACAGTTGGGCTGCACCGAGGGTGTTTAAGGGCTCTTCCTGCAAAAGGTAGATCCCCTCCAGTCTGGAATTGCTCCCGGGGAGGGGAATTGGGGGTTTCTGCCTGCGGAGAGGAATTGGGGGTTTCTTTTCCCCCCCACCCTGAGCAGAACATCCCGCTGAGCATCCCTGTCTCCCCAGGATGGACGAGTCGTACTGCCTGTCGGCGCTACGGTCCCCCTTCTACCCGCTGCCAGCGCCGGGTTCGCTACCCCCCCCTGCACCCCTCGGCCATGCATCTGCACCTCTCGGGGGTCCGGTACCCCCCCGAGCTCTCGCACTCCTCCCTCTCCGCCCTGCAATCCGAGCGCATCTCCAGCCTCGCCGCCGAAAGGTATGGGGAGGGGGAACGATGCTTGGGGGGGTGAGGGACGGACGCGGCACCCCAAGGGATGCTAACAGTCTCCTGGGGGTTCTTTGGGGGTTGGTGGTTTGTTTTTTTTTCGGGGGGGGCTTTTCTATGCAGGCTGCAAATGGACGAGGAGCTGCGGCAAAGGGAGCGGGAACGAGAGCGGGAGCGGGAGAAGGAGCGGGAGCGAGAAGCCGACCGGGAGCGGGAGAAGGAGCGCGAACGGGAGCGGGAACGAGAGAAGGAGCTGGAGCGAGAGCGGGAGAAGGAGCGCGAACGGGAGCTGGAGAGGCAACGGGAACGCGCCCGGGAGAAGGAGCTGAGCATGGTGAAAGCCATGGAGGGTCCCTTCCTCCCCGTGGCTGAGCTGCACGGGCTGCGGGGCCACCCGGCCGAGGAGCGGGGCAAGCCAGTGGAGCCGCTGGCGCCCGGCAGAGCAGGTAACGTCCCCACGGGTGACACCAGGCGGGCTACCACCTTCGGCACAGCTTGCCACGATCCCCTTTCCCCTCCAGATGGCAAAGCTGAGGGGGTCGGTGGCCCAGGGAGGTGGCTCGGGACGGAGCCGGGCTCTCCTGGCTGCCAGCTCTCTTTGCCAAAAGCGCAGCTGCTGCGGCTCCCGGAGTGGCAACGCGGTGCCCGTGCCATCTGACTCGGTCTACGGGCAGCACGGCGCCCGGTGCCACGGCACGCCTGGCAGCTGGGCTGGCAGCCGCTCCATGCTGAGCCGGGCTCTGGCCACACAGCTCCAGGTGCCAGGGGTAGCCAACCCCTTCTTTCCATGCCCTGACTCTCCGGCGCCCCTTTTTCCAACCCAGAGAAGCTCAAGGACTCGGTGCTGCCGACGCCAAAGCCCATCCAGCACCCGCTGCACCAGCCGCCAGCATCCCACCACCCCGTGCCCAGCCTCATCCCCAACCACAATGTGTTCCCGCTGCCGGGGAGCAGCGCGGCCACGGCGCTTCTCATCCACCGCACCAACGAGGAGGAGAAGTGGCTGGCCCGGCAACGCCGGCTGCGCCAAGAGAAGGAAGATCGGCAATCCCAAGTCTCGGAGTTCCGGCAACAAGTGCTGGAGCAGCACCTTGACATGGGGCGAGCCCCAAGCCAACCTGAGCCCGAGCATCGCCCCGAGCACCCCAGGTAGGGATGCTGCTCCAGGGATGGAACTCGCCCTGCTAAAACCTTGCGTTTTCCCACGTTGCAGCCGTCGCTGCTGTAACATGGGTAGGATTTTCCTCCATCGTGGCTTTGCACCCCCTTGTTTTCTGGCTTCAGCCTACCCCCGTTTGGTAGCCAGCGTCCCATAGCTGTTTCCCTCGCTCCTCGCGCATCCTCGTGA
This sequence comes from Trogon surrucura, assembly GCA_020746105.1. NCBI lineage: Eukaryota > Metazoa > Chordata > Aves > Trogoniformes > Trogonidae > Trogon > Trogon surrucura. The sequence continues at coordinate 2,766,486 of CM036629.1, forward strand.
GCAGAAGCCGCCGTGCTCGGTCGGTGCCAGCAGGTCCCCGTCACTCGGTGCCAGCCGGGCCGGCTGCTCTGGCAGCGCCGGGCATTACCGATGCCCGACATCTGCGCGGCGGCAGGCGACGAGCCCGGGAGTGGCCGAGGGCCAGCGGCGAGTGGCCAGGTGCTGCCCAGGCACCCGGCACCGCTGATTGCAGCTCCCTGCCGTGCAGAGGACCGAGGCGGTGGGATGTCCTGTTTTGGAGGAGGCACCTGCTCCCAACCCAGGATGTTTTGGGGAGCAGAGGAGCGTGCCTGCACCCCCTGATTGACAGGGGCTTGCTCAACCCCATCACTTGAGAGCTTAAGCAGCGCGGGCTCATCCAGCTGTCTCTGCCGTCAACTCCCTTTGTTAATTTTGGGTATCCAGGGGATTAGCGCGGCTCATCGAGGATAATAAGGAGCAGATAGCGGGGCAGCACAAAGGCGAACGCCTGCGGCAGCCTCCTTTCCCCATCCCCTCCTCTTGCCCCGAGCCGGGGAGGGGAGAGCAAGGTCACCCCGGAAAATCTGCAGCTGGGGGGTACCCCATCCATCCTGATCCTCATCCTTATGCCCATCCTCATCCTTCATCACCATCTCCGTCGCGGTCCTCATCCCCATCCTTGTCTCCATCTGCTTTCCACTCCCCATCCTCCTCATCCCCATCCTCATCCCTGTTCTCACTCCCCGCCCCGGGGATGCCCGTATCCGTCGGGGAGGGAGAGGGACCGATCCCCGGCCGGGCGATGGTTCCCGCCGGTGGTGACGCTGTGGCTGAGCTGAACTCGCTGCTCCGCGCGCGGAGGTCCAGGGCGCTGGAGCGGAAAAGCGTTAAATGCACAGCTTGGGCGCATGAAATATTTATCCCGCTAACGGGCTGGCTCCGTCCCGGCTGTCAGAGGAGGGGTTGCACCAAGGTGCTGCCCTTGCTGCGGGGAGAGAAGGGCTGTGCCAGGACTGGTGGTTTCCTTGTCCCCATGGTGGGTAGCCGGTGGTGGTGGGGTGAGACTGGGGTCCCCTGCTTGGTGCCTCAGGGGTGCAGCCACATCCATGCCCGAGAGCAGCCTTAACTCTGCTCACCCTGTCCCTCAGGGCGGTGATACAGGAGGGGACAAGCGTGGCAGCCTCATAGCCACAACAACCCCTGCAGGTGCCCCGAAGCGAGACATTTCTCCCCCCAAAGCAGCCCGGTGCTGGGTTGCCACCAGCTCTTTGGCCTCGGTGCCAGTCCCTCACCTCTCCGGTCCTCTCCTCTCCCTGCAGGTCGGGATCCAGCCGCCACGAGCCGAGCAGCCGGGAGCCAGGACAGCACTTTGGTGGCCCCCCACCTCTCATCTCCCCCAAGCCCCAGCACCACCCCGTCACCACGTCGCTCTGGAACCCCGTCTCGCTGATGGAGAGCCCCCCTGAGCCCCCCCGGCGCCTGCCTGAGCCCCACGCCCTCCACGGGCACCCGGCCCCCTTCGAGCCCAGCCGTCAGGGCATCCCGCTGGTGAAGGTGGAGAGGGTCTTCTGCCCCGAGAAGCTGGAGGAGGGGGCAAGGAAGAGGGATGCTCTGGAAAAATACCCCCCAGGACGGGAGCCTGGCGCTCCGGAGCACGGGGGCTTCACGCACGCCCCCTTCCTAGCTGAGCTGGAGAAATCTACGCAAAGCATCCTGAGCCAGCAAAGAACCCCGTCCGCCCCCTTCGCCGAGGCCACCAAACCCAGCTCGCCCTACAGACCCCCCCTGCCCCGTGCCCAGGACCCCATGTACATTTACGACGAGTTCGTGCAGCAGCACCGCAGGCTGGTCAGCAAACTCGACCTGGAGGAGCGCCGGCGGCGGGAAGCCCGCGAGAAAGGTGGGACACTGAGTTTGCACCCTCCCCCAGGAACCCCCCCTGCCCCGGGACGCCCCGCCCTGTCCCGCAACTGGCCCTGGGAGCTACCGGTGGTGAGGGCAGCCCGTGGGTCTCCCAGGGATGCCCGCGATGCAAACGCTCCCCCGAGCCGAGCGGCTCGGTAAATCCTCTGCTCTAGACATGCCCAATTAATAAATGATGAACTGAGGCTAATAAGCGGGCTTTAAATATTCATGGGGCTGCGTGAGCGGGGAGAAGAACAAGCGGTGAGGAGGGGATGGAGGGCTTTGGGGGGCGGGCAGGCGTTGTCATCTTCCCTCCAGCGGGGATGAGGGGGCTCAGCCACAGCCTCCCTGCCAGCCATACCCCAGGAACCTGCCTGTTGAGCCCTGGACACCCATCCCAAAGTGATGCTGAGCTGGTACACGGAGGTGGGCAATGTCCCCCAGGGTCCTACAGCCGGTGGAGGGGTGACAGGGCTCCAATAGGGGTCCACCCCACGCTCCTCTGGGACCCCCACTGCTCCCCCCACAGCATCACACCCCACTGCACCAGCATCCTGCTACGTCCCCGTCCCCAGCGGGGTCCCAGCAGGTTCCCCAGGATCTCTACAGGGGTCCCACGGTCTCCCCAGTCTCACGACAGCCTCTCTCCATCCTCAGGTTACTATTACGACCTGGATGACTCCTGCGACGACAGCGACGAGGAGGAGGTGCGGGCCCATCTCCGCTGCGTGGCTGAGCAGCCGCCGCTGAAGCTGGACACGTCCTCTGAGGTACGGCCGGTACTCACTGTCCCCTGTCCCCTGGGGGAGCAAGCGGCCCCTACTTGGGCACCTTGGGATGAGGAAGAGATGATGATAAGGGTGGGGATGGGGGTGGAGATGAAGATGAAGATGGAGATGAGATGGAGGTGGGCGCAGGGATGGGAATGGGCACAGGGATGAGGATGGGGACAGGGATGAGGATGGAAATGGAATGAGGATGGGGATGGGGATGGGGATGGGAATGGGGATAAGGATCAGGATAGGGATGGAGATGGGGATGAAGTTGGTGACCTGGATAGGGGACAGGCAATGGAATGGAGATAGGAATGAGGATGGATGTGGAGATGAGGATGAAAATGGGGACAGGCATGGAGATGAGGATGAGGATGGAGATGGGGACATGGCTGACAGTGAGGATGAGGAGGGAATAGGGACAGGAATGATGATGGAGATGGCAGTGAGGATGGGGACAGAGATGAGGATAGGGATGAGAATGCGGTTGGAGATGAGGGTGTGAACAGGCGTTGTTCTGGGGATGACCCTGCCCTGCTCTCCCCCTCGGTGTCCCAGAAGCTGGAGTTCCTGCAGCTCTTCGGCCTCACCACGCAGCAGCAGAAGGAGGAATTGCTGAGCCAGAAGCGGCGCAAGCGCCGGCGGATGCTGCGGGAGAGGAGCCCCTCGCCGCCGACGGTGCAGAACAAGCGCCGCACGCCCTCCCCACGCCTCCCGCTCTCCACCCGCTACAGCCCCGACGAGATGAACAACAGCCCCAACTTCGAGGAGAAGAAGCGCTTCCTCACCATCTTCAACCTCACGCACATCAGCACCGAGAAGAGGAAAGGTAACAGCCATGTCCCGCGCATACTCGGGGACAGCCCTGCCTCGGGGGGTGCTTGGGGGGGCTGCCGTGGTTGGGGGGTCCCGCCTGGAACCTTGAGCTTGCTCTGCTGAGCAGAGGCTACACTAAACCTCAGCTTGCCATGCTGCAGACAAGGAGAAGCTGGTGGAGATGCTCCAGGCCATGAAGCAGAAGACCACGCCGGCTGCTGTCGTGGTGAAGAGCTCCCCACGGGACAGCCCCAGCGGTCCCGCTACCGGTAAGCCCCCCCGGTCCTGCCCTGGCTCTCGACTGGCTGGGAACATCCTGCTTTGCCTCGCTGGGTCCACGGACCCCTCGCTGGCAACGGACTCTGCTCCTCCTCTACCCAAAGAGCCGCCGGTGCCGCCGCTTTTGCTGGATCCGGATAAACCCGTGGGCATCGCGGTGTCCGTGCCGGAGAAGACGGCGGATCCCGGCAGGTTGGACCAGCTGAGACCCCAGGAGCTACCGAGGGCCAAGGAGTCGACCGCCGCGCCGGTGGAGAAGCCCCGGCTGAGCGACGGGCACCCCGGGAAGAAGGCGCTGAGCATCCTCAGCTACGTCAGAGGTCCCCTCCCCAAGGACATCCCGGTGCCGCTGTCCCACAGCGTGAACGGCAAGAGCAAGCCCTGGGAGCCCTTCATCGCCGAGGAGTTTGCCCACCAGTTCCACGAGTCGGTGCTGCAGTCCACCCAGAAGGCGTTGCAGAAGCACAAAGGTAACGGCAGCGACTCGGGGAGCGGGCTGGGTACCCCCAGGGTAGGAGACACCCCCCCCCCCTCATCCGTCCCCCCCGCCAGGGTTTGGCTCAAAATCCACCAGCAACCTCGTTGGAGCATCCCAGGAGCTCGTCGAGGAAGGTGCTGGGATAGTACAGCTCCCCCAAACTCATTCATTTCGATGAGCGAGGAAAATAAAGTTCCTCCGGTGTCGAGAGGTGAAGAAAACGCCCCCGAACACCTTCTCGTGGGGGGTGTCCCTGCCTGTAGCACAGGGTGGAACCAGAGGATCTTTGAGGGCCCTTTCAACCCAAACCAGTCTGATTCTACAAGAAGATGCTGCGGACCCCCAGAAAAATGGAAGGGGCAAGGAAATGAATACCTCGAGGGGAGCATCCTTCTCCGGGAGGGCACGGCTCAGGTGGGGTGGGAGGGCAGGGGGCTGACGCTCGGTGCCCGCAGGGGGGACGGCGGCGCTGACGGCGGAGCAGAACCACAAGCTCGACGCCTCCATCCACTACAACATCCCGGAGCTGCAGGCCTCCAGCCGCCTGGCTGCAGCCCCCCACAACGGCACGGCCGAGGGGCCCCCCCCCTCACCGGGCGCTGCCCCCCCTGCCCCACGACTCGGCCTCCGAGGAAGAGGAGGAGGAAGAGGAGGAGGAGGAAGAGGAGGAAGAGTACCCCAGGCCCAAGTGGCAAGGGATCGAGGCAATTTTCGAAGCTTACCAGGAACATATAGAAGGTAGGGAGTTGGGAAGGGTAGGTGGACCCTCACGTCGTGCCTCAGTTTCCCCAAGTGAAACCCCTCCTCCCATGCCTCAGCCAGGCGTCTCTAGCTGATGGGATGGGATGGGATGGGATGGGATGGGATGGGGAGGCGTTTGAGGTTCTCTGACACTGCAGCAGCAACACGGAAGTGCTGATGAAAATTGATGTATACGTGAAAAATTCATATGCTTGTGGCTGCCCGGCGCCCTCCCAGCGGGACCTGGAGGTTCCGTGTGGGTTGGGCATCCTCTGTGGTGGCACCGTGGGGCTTGGGCGTGGTCCTGCGCCGGGTGTGGGGGTCTGAGGAGCCGTCGCTCACCCTGTTTCTCTTTTTGGGCCCCTGCAGAACAAAACCTGGAGCGCCAAGTGCTGCAGAGCCAGTGCCGGCGGCTGGAGGCGCAGCACTACAGCCTGAGCCTCACGGCCGAGCAGCTCTCGCACAGCATGGCGGTGAGTGGGCACGGCCCCTGCCACACCCTGTCCCCTCCATGACACTTCCCCCCCATACCCCAACCCCCTGGTAGCCCATCCCTGTGATACCCTGTCCCCCTGATGCCCCATCCCCAGGATACCCCGTCCCCATGATATCCCACTCCTGTTATACCCAATCTCTGTGATACCCCATCCCCTTGAAAATCCCATCCTCTTAAATACCCACCCTCGTGATACCCCATCTCTGCCACAGCCCAACCCTGCCATACCCCATCCCCGTGATAGCCCACTTCTGTGAGACCCCGTCCCCTAAATACCCCGTCCTCTGTGATACCCCATCCCTTTAAAAATCCATCCCCTGCAGTGCCCATCCCTGTGATACCCCATCCCCATGATATCCCATCTCTTTGATACCCCATCCCCTTAAATACCCCATCTCCATAAATACCCCGTCTCAATTATACCCCATCCCTGCAGTACCCCATCCCCTTAAATACCCCATCCCCTTAGATACCCCATCCCCTTAGACACCCCATCCCTTTAAATACCCCATCCCCTTAGATACCCCATCCCTTTAAATACCCCATCCCTTTAAATACCCCCTCCCCTTATATACTCCATCCCCTTAAAAATCCCATCCCCTTAAAAATCCCATCCCTTAAATACCGTCTCCATAAATACCCCATCTCAATTATATCCCATCCCCTTAAATACCCCATCCCTGAAGTACCCCATCCCCTTAACTACCCCATCCCCTTAACTACCCCATCCCCTTAACTACCCCATCCCCTTAACTACCCCATCCCTTTAACTACCCCATCCCTTTAACTACCCCATCCCCTTGTATACTCCATCCCCTTGTATACTCCATCCCCTTGTATACTCCATCCCCTTGTATACTCCATCCCCTTAAATACTCCATCCCCTTAAAAATCCCATCCCCTAAATACCGTCTCGGTAAATACCCCGTCTCAATTATATCCCATCCCCTTAAGTACCCCATCCCCTTTAATACCCCATCCCTGCAGTACCCCATCCCCTTAAATACCCCATCCCCTTAAAAATCCCATCCCTTAAATACCGTCTCCATAAATACCTTGTCTCAATTATACCCCATCCCCTTAAAAATCCCATCCCCTTAAATACCCCATCCCCTTACATACCCCATCCCCTTCAGTACCCCATCCCTTTAACTACCCCTTCCCCAGCCCGGGGAGGGGGTTGCCTGCCTCTGACCGTGCTTTCTCCCCTGGGCCGCCCGCAGGAACTAAGGACCCAGAAGCAGAAGATGGTTTCGGAGCGCGAGCGCCTGCAAGCCGAGCTGGATCACCTGCGGAAGTGCCTTGCCTTGCCCGCGATGCAGTGGTCTAGGGGTTATTTCAAGGGGTATCCCAGGTGACGCTCCTTGGGCTAAGGCCGAACATATAGTCTAGAAATAATAATCTATTTTATTACCTTGAATATTTAATATTTTTCACTGGGAGGTTTGAAGCTTAAAAAAAAAAAAAAGAAAAAAAAAGAAGAAAATAAAATCTTAAAAAAAAAAAACAAACAACCGGAAAGAAAGAAAGCAAACACAATAAAATAATAATAATAAATAAATAAATAAATAAAAAAAGAGGAAATAATAAACGGAGAATGTGCCATGCATGAAGCAAAGGAGCACGGGAGCCCACCCGCCGGCGAGCAGACCCCGTCCCACCGGCCCCGCTCGGGCTCTCCTCCCCGGGGACAAGGGGACAGGGCGCTGCAGCCCCCCCCCCTTCTTCCACCCACCCACACTTTATAGCCCTCATTTTTATTTTTCTTTATTTTTTTTTTTTAAATAAAGACTCCACCACCAACACTAAGGCTGGAGGAGCCCCGCGGGGGCGGGGGCGGGGACGGCCGGCGAGAAGCCGTTGAGCCCACCCCCCCAAAAAAAAAATCCCCGGTACCAGGAGCTTCCCCCCCCCCCCCCCCCCAAACCCCCCCCCCCCCCGGGGCTTTCCACTGGAAATGCACTTCGCTATAAAAACAATAAAGTCAATAAACTGGTTGAAGGTACCTTTTTTTTGGTCGCTGTTTGGCGGGGAGGGGGCGCAGGCACGCCGGGGGGGGGCCCCCGCGGGGTCACCTTGTCACCCCCCCCCCCCCCCCCCCCCCCGGTTTGGCAATTTGGAAAAAAAACCCCCAAAAAACTATTAAAAAAGAAAAAAAAAAAAAAAGAAAAAAAAAGGTGCTTCAGCCTTGTACTGTGTATATATATTAAAAGAAGAAAAAGTTTTGTATGTTTTTATTACTTTAATTATTGTCATTGCCTTTTTTTTTAATGTTTCTGCTTTTATTTTTTTAACTCTTTTTTTTTTTTTTTTTTCACCCTCCCCCTTTTAATTTTCATGCCTTTTTTTTTTTTTTTTTTTTTGGCGAAAGGCTCAACTTGCTTTTAGTGTTTGTACTGCTGCTGGTCAGGACATTTAAAAAAAAAAAAAAACCCCCGAAGTGTTCGAAAAGAATTTTAAACCCAGGATAAATAAATAAATCCCCTTTCCCAGCGGGGCAGGTGCTGTCCCACCAATCCCTCCGGAGCTGAACCCTTCCACCCACCCCAAGCACCTGTTTGTTTTGGTTTTTTTAATTTTTGGATTTATTTTCACCCTTTTTCTTTGATTTCTGGGTCTTTTTCGGCTCCAACCGGGCACTCGCGGGGGGTCGCAGCCAGCCGCCAAATTAAAAAAATAGAAAAGCAATCGCGCCGGGAGGGTTGGAGGGTTTGGGGCGGGGGTGTCACCGGCGTGTCCTTGTCCCCCCCCACCCCAAAATCCTGAGACAATCAGAGCGCTGCTGCGGCAGTCGGGGCAGGGGGAGTTGGGATTTTGGTTGGGGGGGGGTCTGTGGTGGCACAAGCCCCAATCAAGCTCTTTCTGTCGTGGACGGGGGGGGTGGCAGGTCCAGCCTTGGCATCATTTTTAACCCCACTTCCATGTGAACACTTTTTTTTAAAATATTGTAAATTATTTATTATTTTTTTTTGGTGTTTTTTTATAATTAATTCACCACGAGACAAGCTCAGGTCTGAGGAAAAGGTGACTTCTGCTTTAAATTCCCTCCTTGCACTCGCAAAGAAACCATCGACCCTCCCTGCTCTCCCAGTGGCTTCACCAAGAAAAAAAAAAAAAAACACACACCCGAACCAAAACAAAATAAAAATCCCCAACCCAACGGCTCCGCGCAAGATTAAAGAGCGAAATGCCCTTGTGACAGAAAATTAGTTTAATCTTTTTTTTTTTTTCTTTTTAAATCCCCAACGCTGGGCTCCACGATGAATTTTAACGTGGCAAAACACGCTCCACTCATATTTTTTTTTTTTTTTTTTTCCCCATGTGCTTGGGGAGCTGGAGGGGGGGGGGGTGGCAGGAGGAGGAAGAAACCAGGGATGGAAAATCGTCGGCAATTTCTCCCTCGTGGTGAAGCCGTGGGCAGGAGCTTGGCTGGGATGGAGCCTCGCATCCTCCTGCGCTAAATTTTTTTTTTTTTTTTTCCCCTCACCAGCCCATAATCAGGTTTTTTTGGCTCAATTCCCTAAAATTATTCCCCTCCCGGGGCCGTGGCGAGCGGTCGCGTCCCTGCGAGGAGGGAAAGGAAGGCAGAGCGCGCTGGGGGCAGAGATGCTGTGAAAGACAGCACAACAAAAAAACACCTTAAAAGGAGGAAAATACATTAAAAAAAAAACCAACCAAACCAAGCCCTAAACATGTTCTAAGTGTACTTGCTTCATTGTAATGTAATATATTATTTGTCGAATGTAGTAATTAGGTATTTATGAATATATCGCTGTAATTCCTGAAAACATCCAGGAAAATAATAATAATAATAATAATAATAATAATAATAATAAACTATTCCACAATGACGGCAGAGGATTCTTTCTCCCCCCCTCCTCCGGCTGCTCCCAGCGCTGTGCCCGGCGGCCGGGAGGAGCCACGGCCTCGGCAGCTTCGAGCTGTCATCTCACCCATTGTAATTTTTACAATTTTTTTCTATCTGCCCTCGACGACCCTGCCCTCACCTGTCACTCGTTTGCAGGACGGGAGCCAGAAAAGAAAGAGAAAACGAGTTTTTCCAAGCATTGTTTAACCCACGGACACGACAGAACACTCAAGCGATGCTGCTCGCTCGGCTGCGATTATTTTTATTATCTGTACAGTTTCACATGTAAAAAAAATTTTAAAAAAAATAGATGCGTGGTATTACGAGTCAGCCTGGCTTTGGAGAAGGGAAAACCATTTTCTTTTGTCCTTCTCCGCAGAGCAGATGGATCTGCTTCCCAGCTGATCTCCCCGGCAGACACCTCTCGCTGCCGGCACATCTTCCTCCCCCTCACCCCCCCCCCGCCTTTTTTTTTTTTCTTTTCCCTCCCCGAGGCTCTGAGAAAATTCATAGCGAAGCACCGCCCTGAAAATTTATCGCTTTCAAGCCAGTGTGTGGCCTGTGCTGCCCTCAGAAGTTCCCTCTGTGAAGTACACCCACACTCAGCGGGGCACAGAGGTTCGTTCGCCCTTGGCACCCTCAGCCAGCAGCTGCCTCGCCCTGGCAAGTCACCGCCCGCGCCCGGAAGATCTCAGAACCCAAAAGAGGGGCCAACACCTGCCAAGAGGGAACGTGTAGGAGCTCCCGTGCAATCACGGGCAGCTCCAGAGCCAGTTCCACCCGGCCGTGAGGCTCCCTGCTCTCTCCCCGCCGCTGAGGAGGCGAGACGAGGCTCGGGTGGCTTCAGGAGATCCGTGGAGGTCGCCCAGGTGAGGGTCCAAAGGGTGAGGAATGGAGCCCCGCGCTCCCTTCCGCCGCCCTCTCCCCGGAGGTTCGAGGTTCTGGCCTCAGAAATCCTGGGACTGGGCGCTCTCGCCAGGTTGAAGGTTAGTCCGGAGCTTGTACATGTGATCTAAGGCTTGAGTGAGGAAAGTCCCAGTGGTGTTGATCTCCATCAAGGTTAAGTTATCCAGCTGAAAAATAAAAAAATAACAGAACGTGTGGAAGCAGCCCGGCAGCAGAGGACAAGGAACTCGGGAAGCAGCTGCAGCCCACGCTTCTCCTCCGGTGACACCCCGGGGAAGCGGCCCAGCTGCCACCCCCAGCCAAGAGAAGCACACAGAATCACAGAATGTCAGGGGCTGGAAGGGACCTCGAAAGATCACCCAGTCCAATCCCCCTGCCAGAGCAGGAACGCCTCGATAATGCTACACAGGAACGTGTCCAGGCGGGTCTTGAATGTCTCCAGAGAAGGAGACTCCACAACCGAGCAGCGAGAGCGCGACTTCCACGAGGCACGGGGAGCTGCGACCAGCCCCTGAAGCGAGGTTTTGGCACACAGCTTTAGCTCCCAACTGACGTACCCACAACCCAGGGGGAAAAAAAAAAAACAACAAACCCCAACAAAAACATGCCCCAACCAGTGTTTTTGCGAGCGGCTCTCAGCAGCCACAAGCCCACGCGGCGGCGCAGCATCTGGAATCCTCCCAGAGCGCGGAGCTGAGGGGGGGGGGGGAAAAAAAACCCCAAAGCCCTCTCGCCGCCGCACCTTGGCGTGAACCTCCTGCTGCCTGACGAAGCTGTCCGCCGACAGCCGCAGCTTGGCGATGCGCGTGTCCCACGTATCCTTGACCAGCGTTCGAATCTCATCGGCTTTGGGGATGTTGTCCGAGGCGCTGGAGGAGGAAAAGAGATCAGCAAGCAACGCTGGCAGTTCTTCAGCCCTCCGAGGCATGAGCAGAGCAGTTTGCCATAGAGAAAAAAAAAAAAAAAACCAAACCACCTGCAACTCAACGTTAAAACCCAGCTCGGCACTTGTGCTGCTGGGATTTGTGGGATGGTTTATTTACCCGGCAACGCTCGGCTCTGATGCAGCATCTGGTTCTCACTCGAATCCTTCTGCTCTTTAATTGCCCAGCTGGTACGAAGTACACGGAGGGCCAATAACCCGGCCAAAGTCACGGGCGGGTGGGGAATTGAAAGGACTCGGCCGCGATTAGAGCCCCGGCTCTGCGCTCTCGTGGCTCTTTCAGGGAGTATTAAGTTGAAAGGACTGCACGGGTTGTGCCTCATCCTCCCATTAAGGCAATTCAGCGCTGCCATAAGGACCTCGAGAGATCAGATCGATTCACACGGACAGAGCTGTCAGGGTTATTCTAGCATGTGGGGGGGGGGGGGGGAAGGAGCCGCACGCCAAGAGCGGCGTCTCCAGAGGAAAAGCCGGCGCTCAAACGACCACCGCGCCGTCACCGAGGGCTTAAAGGCAGAAGAGCTGAGAAAAATACCAGCCAGCACATTTTACAAGTGAAATGTCTCAGCAGGCAGGAGCTCAGCCTCGGAATATCCCCGGTCTCCCGCTTCTCGGGCCGAGGGAAGAGGAGCTTTCCTCCTGACGGAGAGCCAAGGCAGAAGCCTGGAGGGTTCAGGCTGCTGAACAGATTGCAGCCACGGCACGTGTCGCCGATCCTCGAGGCCTCCGCGCTCAGCTGCCGCTCAGCAAAGCGGCACAGCCCCAATTATCGGGCGGCGGAACAAGCGATCCCCCAAGTCACCGAAAACGCGAAGTCGCCGTGAGAAAAGCGCTGCAGCGCGATCTTGGCAGGCTGTGAAATAAACCCCCATTAGCTCCCGCTTTCCCACCGCCCTCCGGGGTTGCTGCCAAGGAAAGCTTGAAAATTTGTCTACGCAAGCACGTACTCGGGCGGAAACTGCTACAAGACATTTCCTACTCACTAGTTTAACAGCAGCTTCGTGAGTTCCATGTAATAGGGACTGGGCATCGGAGTGAAGGTGTTCTCTTTACGTTCCTGGTCCCGGATTTCCTCCAGCTTTTCTAAAATACAACCAGGAACAGTCAGGCGTTCTCAGACCTTCAACGCTCTGGGCACATTTTTATCACCTCCCCAAGAAAAACCACGTGTTATTTCTGTAGGACCAGCTCTACGTCCGAGCTTGAATCGCGGTGCGGCAAGAAAAAATGTTTCTGTAATGAAGTGCACAAGGATGCTGAGAGGGACACTGAAGGATGCACCGCAGCTGGGGGCTGGATCTACACCAGCTCCATCCCCAAAGCCTGTGAGGAGAAGGTCCCTTTGCCCACAGAGCACTTTGGTCAATTAATGTTTGTGCTCTTGACTAAACGAAAGTCTCCCCCTTACTGCAGCTCCACCACATCACCGATGTGGTGCTGCTGAGTCATAGGCTGGACTTGAGGATCTCAGAGGTCTCTTCCAGCCTCAACAGTTCTGTGTGATTCTGTGAATAGCATTTACTCCCCTTTCTCCGTTTCCCCTGTGATCACAAAAGGGAGGCTGCCACGATTCTCACTTTTTTAGAGAGTGAGAGACCTCCCCTTCCCAATGCCCTCAAGGAAAATGATCTCACTGAGTGGATGAACCAGCGATCAAGACGTGTGTGTGCTCTCCCAGGCCTCCCTCCTCGCAGAGCGTCAGCTGAAGTCCCCAAAGCTTTTTCTGAACAAGCCTCAGGAGAGATGCCAAGTGCTGCTCAGGAAGACCAGCAACCAGTGCTGACAGCCAGCATCAGTGCTGGGGGTTCAATCACAGAACGTCAGGGGTTGGAAGGGACCTCAGAAGATCATCTAATCCAACCTGACCCTTGTTCTTCCCCTTTACCAGAGGAACCGAAGTTAAATATGTGACTTAACTGGGAAGATTACATCTGCAAATATAAAGAATCCCAGTGGTGGGACACTGGATCCTTCTCAGAGCTACTTTGTGTTTGTCAGATGAAGCTTCCCACTAATGGTGAAAAAAGGGTTTGGTTTGTGGGTTTGTTTTTTTTTTTTGTCAATTTTGTGTTTCTGCTGCACCCAGTGAAGCCCAGAGGCTGAAGCAGTCACTCGTACCAACGTCCATCCAGTCCGGAGGAATCAGCCGGCACTTCTGCCTCTGCTTCAGGTTAATGGCCAACCAGACAGGCACCTCCACCGGCAAGCCAGGGTTGAAAGGACCCAGATCTCCCTGGATGGACAAGGGAAGATAAAAGTAAAGCAGCAGCAAGGGCTCGGCCACCACAGAACTCGTTGCCTGCTCATTTGGCCTCGGCCGTCTCTGGAGAGCGCGAGTTTCCAGATTTTGAACGGCCTGAGTCAAACAGCATCTGAATTTCAGCCTCCTGCTTCCCATAATTCTTGCTCTCAGGCTTTTCCTCCTCTCCCTCGAGGAGCAATAACTACCGTTTCCAGCGCATTTTCAATTTCAAAGCGTTTCACAGAAGTTACAGCCAGAAATTACATCTCTCCTGGAAACCCAGTCCCCCCCCCCCCCCCCCGGCTCAGGCCGAGGCGCTTTCAGAGGCACCGGCGCAGCAGACCCGGCACCCGCTGCCAGAGCTGGGGGCTCTACACCCAGGTCACCCCCCCCAGCCCTCAGTCCTGTGCCAGCGAAAGCACCGGCAATGCAGGGGACAGCGCTGCCCCCTCCTAAACCCCCCGGGAGGCCGTTCTGCCTCCTCTCCCAACCTGCTCCCCCTCTCCTCCCCTTCTCTACCCCCCGATCCCTTAAAACCTCTACACCCCCCCCATACCAGATATCCCAAATCCCTTCAGCTCCTTCCCCATGGCCCCCAGCCCCTCTCACTGCCCCCAAGCATCGCACCCCACCCCTAACTGCCCCCCGCCCCTGTTCCCCTGCCTCGTGCCCCTCAATCCCCTGAGCCCAGACCCCCAGAGCTAATCACTCCCTGCCCCCAGGGCCCGTCCACAAGGTCCCCAGACCTCATCCTCGATTTCCTCAGGCTCTGTCCCAGCAAGCCCCCCCATTCCCTGCCCCCAAGACCCTCAGCCCCTGTCCCCAAGAACCCCCAATTCCTGTCCCCAAGCCCCCCAGCCCCTGTCCCCAAGAACCCCCCAGCTCCTGTCCCCAAGAACCCCCAGTCCCTGTCTCCAAGCCCCTCCAGCCCCTGTCCCCAAGAACCCTCAGCCCCTGTCCCCAAGAACCCCCCAGCCCTTGTCCCCAAGAACCCTCAGCTCCTGTCCCCAAGAACCCCCAGCCCCTGTCCCCAAGCCCCTCCAGCCCCTGTCCCCAAGCCCCTCCAGCCCCTGTCCCCAAGCCCCCCCAATTCCTGTCCCCAAGAACCCCCGGCCCCTGTCCCCAAGAACCCCCAGTCCCTGTCCGGAAGCCGCTCCAGCCCCTGTCCCCAAGCCCCCCAGCCCCTGTCCCCAAGCCCCCCAGTCCCTGTCCCCAACCCCCCCAGTCCCTGTCCCCAAGCCCCCCAGCCCCTGTCCCCAACCCCCCCAGCCCCTGTCCCCAAGCCCCCCAGCCCCTGTCCCCAACCCCCCCAGCCCCTGTCCCCAACCCCCCCAGTCCCTGTCCCCAAGCCCCCCCAGTCCCTGTCCTCAACCCCCCCGGCCCCCTGTCCCCAAGTCCCCCAGCCCCTGTCCCCAAGAACCCCCGGCCCCTTCCCCAAGAACCCCCGGCCCCTGTCCCCAAGCCGCCCCAGGCCCCGCTCCATCCCCCGCCCCCCCCTCCAGCCGCCGTCCCGGCCCCGCCGACCCCAATGAGGTGGATCCGGTCGAGGCTGAAGTTGGGCACGATGGTCACCAGCTCCTTCTCGGCCAGGAACTCCGCCTCGGCCGGTTCCATGGCGGCGGCGAAGGGGCCGGGGCCGCCACCGAACCGGCACCGGGACCCCACCGGAACCGGAACCGGGACAGCCGCGCGCCCACCCTCCCTATTGGCTGCGCGGCGGCGAGGCCCCGCCCACAGCGTCCCTCTTCCCGCCGCCGGGCGCGTTTTCGCGGTCTCCGCGCGGGGGGGGCGGGGCTTGGCGGAGCCCGGAGCCTCCTGATTGGCTTTCCCGGCCGGCCGTGGATCCCCGCGGCGCACGCCTTTCTGATTGGCTCTGCTACTCGCGCCGCTCTCCGGCTCCTGCCCCGCGGAGGGAGGTCTGGGGCGGGCGCACAGGAACCAATCGCGGCGCGCCCCCGGGCGAGCTCGGCCAATCAGCGCTCAGCACTTGTTGCCGGGGCGCCCCCCGCCCTCACCCCTCCGCGCATGTGCGCCGCTCTCGGCCCTGGCGCCCCCTGGCGGCCGGGAGGGGCAGCGCCCCCGGGGACACGCGTGGGGACCCCGCGGGTGCGGGCACCCCGGCACCGCCCTGAGCCCCCCCGGACCGCCTGCGCGCCCTCCCTCCTGCCCACGGACCAGCGGCAGCTGTGGGTCTGCCTGTCAGTGCAGTTGTCTCTGTACGGCCAGCCCTGCTTGGGCACCGGCCGTCACCCATCCGTCTGTCACCCATCCGTCCGTCCCTTCCCGCCATTCATAAGCCGACCCACCCATCGATCTGTCCATCCGTCTATTCCTCCATCCATCCATCCACCCACCCACTCACCCATCCATGCCTCCATCCACCCATCCATCCATCCGTCCGTCCGTCCATCCGTCCATACACCCACCCACCCATCCGTCCGTCCATCCATCCATCCCTCTGTCCATCTGTCCATCCATCCATCCATGCATCTGTACATCCATCCATCCATCCATCTGTACATCCATCCGTCCACCCATCCGTCCATCCACCCATCCGTCCATCCATCCATCCATCCATCCATCCATCCATCCATCCATCCATCCATCCATCCATCAGTTCCTCCACCCACGCCTCCATCCATCCATCCATCCGTCCGTCCGTCCGTCCATCCATCAGTTCCTCCACCCATGCCTTCATCCATCCATCCATCCATCCATCCATCCATCAGTTCCTCCACCCACGCCTCCATCCATCCATCCATCCGTCCGTCCGTCCGTCCATCCATCAGTTCCTCCACCCATGCCTTCATCCACCCATCCATCCATCCACCCACCCCTCCATCCATCCATCCATCCACCCACCCACCCATCCTCTATGCATTCATTCATGCCTTTGAGGAGCCATCACCCCTCCCCTTGTCGTCTGTCCGTGCACCACATCATCCTTCCCTCAACCCCTCTTTCCATCCCTCCCCCTCCGGCTTGTGCTCAGCCCACCCGATCTGCTCTGGGCGATTTGGGCTGGGGTGGGAGGGGGGTGGGCTGCAGCCCAGCTTGCATGTCGCCATGGAAACAGAAAGCCCCCAAATGATGCCAAACTCTCCCCATTCCCTCTCCTTAAACCCCCCTGGGGCACCCATGGGAGCGACCCTGCCCCTTGGGGTGAGAATTACCCCCCGGTTGAGCTGGGGGGGCCACATTTTGGGCACGCCCCTGACCACCCCTCAGCGGAGGCTGTAGGAAGAAGGTCCCACCCCCCCCCCCGCTCCATTAACCGAGCGGCCCCCGCGGTGCCGCCGCTCCGCCGGGCTCTCTATAAATGGCTCCGCCGTGCTGCGACTCCGCTCGCGTGTCTTTTGCCATCTGCTGCTGTCATTAAAAAATTAAATTTCCATCTGCTTTCACACTCCCGCCTCTCCCGCCGGCTCCCGGTGCCGCCGCTCCCGGGGAATCGTCGCCCCCGGGATGCCGTCGCTCCGCCGGGACCACGAGGGCGATTCGCAGGTGCTGACGGAGTTCATTTGGGGTTTTTTTTTTTTTACCGTTTGCAACCGGCTGCCGCCATCTGGGCGGAGATAAGTGGGGGCTGGCAGGGCGCACCCCACTTTTGGCCACCCGTCGGCACGAGGTCAGCTCCAGGGTGGTGGCGAGGGGGGTGTTTTTGGGGGGACGGCCCACTGACACAGCCTGAGCAAGGTGGTGGGTGCCAAACTGGGGTGCACGGAGCCCCCTAAGGGGTTTATTCACTGAGGAGACGCTGTGCAGTATCCCTCCCCACCAGACGCTTTTCAGAAAAAAGAGAAAAATGAGTCACTGGTGTCCAAACCCACCCGTGTGGCGGGTGCCCCGCGTGTTCCCGGGGTGCTGGATCCTGCCAATTCGCATCCCTGGCTGCCTCAGTTTCCCCATCCGTCCTGCCGGGCCGGTGTTCCCCCTCTGTCCCCACGCTCAGCACTGGCTGCACGGCGGGGTACCCCCACCCCGCCGAGCCTCGCGGGACAGCATGGTCCCCGTGGGCGTGGGCGGCGTGACGATGATGGAGGGCACGTGCAGGTGATTCTCATCTGGGGACGCTGCTGGGGTCCTGTCGCCGCCGTTCCCGCTGCTCACGCACGTCTTCAAGCCTGCAGAAATTGGGGAGGGGGGCCGTGGGGATGCGTGAGAAAATCGGGCGTGATGCTGCGGCATCCCGCCCTCTCCCAGGTCCAGCTCAACCCCTTACGAGCCGCTAAAGAATCCACAGCCCCCACCAACTCCTCCAGCAGCCAGGTGCAGCCTCATATCTCCTCCCCACCCCGGAGTTCGGGGTGTCTGATGGAGGCAGATAACATCCCCGCTCCCCATTGCCTGCCCCACCCCGGGGAGAAGATCGCTTTAATCTGCTTTTTTTTTTTCTTTTTTTTAATCAGGAGAAAAGCCCCAGCACAGCGCAGGCAGCAGCCAGGGAGGTTTCAGCTCTTCCCAAGCAGGAAAATGCCCGGAGGGGACAGACACTGATATTTTAAATCTCTTTTTAATTAAGGATAAAGCCCTGCCTTACGTAAAGGGGCTGGAAAAGGCGAGGTGGGAGGGGAGGTTGTCTTTTATTTTATTGCAGACTCCAAGCTCGTTGGAAGGCTCTGGAGGCACGGGGGGGGATATTCTGGGGCTCTGCTGTGGATTTGGGGCAGGATGGGGACTGCCTCAGTTTCCCCTCTTCAGTGGAAAAAAGAAGGAAAGGTTGAATTATCCCTTGTGGGGAGCGGAGCAATGAAGGATGAAGGATGCTCGGGGTCGGCACGGAGGCCGGGAGTCGGGGTACCCCGACTCCCGGCCTCCGTGCCGACCCCGAGCATCCCATCTGTGCATCCCTGAAGCATCTCAGCTCTGCTCATTCTTCCCCACTTGATTCCTTGAGGG
Source organism: Trogon surrucura (assembly GCA_020746105.1). Classification (NCBI taxonomy): domain Eukaryota; kingdom Metazoa; phylum Chordata; class Aves; order Trogoniformes; family Trogonidae; genus Trogon; species Trogon surrucura. The sequence goes on from CM036629.1 coordinate 2,784,793, forward strand.
ATGCCATCGGGCAAAAGATGCTCCAAGAGCAAAGGATGCAGGAGCAAGCGTAGCGCCGGACCTTTATATTTTCCTAAGGATGGGGAAAGCAGCTCCGGGGCGACGCGTGAGCGACAGGTGGGACTTGAAGCCAAATCAGAAATCCCTTAAAGCTCCTCCACGTCTAACCATGCTCCCTCGCCAGACGCCTTCACAGAGCACCTCAAAAACTCACCCAAACGTACCTTTCAGGCAGGATAACTTGAGCCCCATGTTTTCATCCTCTTAGCGGGACCCAGCTCTGCAGCCCTGCCGCCGGTCCTCACCGCCGGCGCTGCAAAACACAGACGAGAAGCGATGCCGGGAGGGAAGAAAGCGAACTCGTACGCTCGTTTTTTTTTCCTACATAGATATCTATGAGAGCCCGGGGTGCCTGGGGCAGAACAGGAAACGTGGCTGCTCGGTAGCAAAAACCGCGAGCGATGTCACAGCGTTTTAGTGACTCAATCTCGGCCGCCGAGTTTCGGGCAGAACTTTTCGGGAGCAACTTTTTGCCACATCCCGGCTCCTCCAGGGTCAGCGCCGCCAACGTCCGCCGGCAAGAAGGTCACAAGTAGAAAGGACGGGGTTGTTATTTATGAAGGCAAACCGGTGCTATCAGAGAAAACCCCGAGGCCACGGCTGCAGCATCCCACCCCTGGCTGCCTCCCCCCCGGGGCTAAGTCAGAGCAGTCAAGGATGTGCTGCCGGGGAGCACACGGTCCTGCTCCATTTGGGGCATCCCCGACACCCTGAGAGCTTTTGGGGGGATGAACCCCACCACGTGGGACTTTGGGTTTTTTTATCAGGTGGAAATTATTCTGGGCAAAAATCCGTTTACTGAGAAATTTGCACCCCTGCTGGGTAAAAGCTGACTGGGTTGAGGGTCAGTGACTCATTACGGCTTTTCCAAGCTCCAGGGCCCTTCACCTCCCCTGCCCGACCTCTGGGCAGCTTTACTTCGCCTTTCCAAGTGGCCCTGACACAGGCTGCCAGGAGCCAGCAAGAAGTGAGAACTTGTCACTGCTGGTTTTAATTCTGCATTTTTTTATCAGCTCCCTGCAGGCACCCTGAGCTGTGACACCCCTGCTGCTGGATAGATGTGCTCTAGCAGAGCCCTCCCAGGACCCTTCCACATCGTAGCTACCACAACAGCTGCCCAAATATCAAGAAACCATTTCTGAGGAGAGTTCTGTGTTTTTTTGGCACCTGCTGGTGGCCACCCCAGCTGCTCAGGACTGACGGAGGTTTGTGCTGGTGAGATCCAGCCCCGTAGTGCAGGGTGAGGGGCCTCCTCTGGGACAAAACCCCCTTGGCCAAGCCCTTGCAGGACACGGCAGCCCCTTCCCCATCATCACAGTCAAACACCAGCGCCTCTCGTTTGCAGCACCAGGGGAGATGCTTGGGCAAGAGGAATCCCCTGTCACCACCACCAGCATTTCAGTACCCACCATCGTAGAGGATTTCTAGCGGTTGGTGCTGGGAATTCAACTTGGCTCCCGTGCCGGCACCAGGCCAAAGAAGTATTTGCATTCCTGATGAGTTCACGCTCCAAAAACCCCCAGACGCTCATCGCGAGCGTCACTCGAGCAGTGGCTGCAGAGCTGTGGTGGGGTGGGGGGATGCTTGGCCGGTGTTTGGGGCTGGGGAGGTGCAGGGGAGCAGGGTTGAAGCCAGCTGTGGAGCTCCGAGAGGTGACACTTACCCGGTCCCAGGAGCCGAACGCACGATGCCCGTCATCGCATCCCAGCTCCCCGTCTGCTCATGGGATGCGGGAGGGGAGCCGGGGCATGAGGCCGAGTGGGGGAAATCCTCACTCAGGACCAGCCGTGCCCTGGGAGCGCAGGAGGAGGTTGCAGCGAGACGGCTTGGATTTTTTGCAAGGTTGGTTTCTAACCCAGTGAATCAGGTTAGCGGAGTCCCGGCTCCTCCCAGCTATCCCTCCGCTCCAGCCCCATCCCAGCCCTTGGGTGGTGAGGAAACGCTGCTTTACTCACACCCCGCTGCACAATCCAGCCCCGTGCTGAGAGGGAGAGGAATGGGGAATGCCCGTCACCTGCAGCCAAAGCTCCTGGACCACCGAGCACCCCTAGAAGCAGTCAGGACTACCGAGTGCCTAGAAAGGCAAATACCACCTTGGTATGACGGTTCCACACCCAGCTCTGCCAGGACCCATCAATGTCCCTGAGGTTTTCATGTCTAGAGAGCAGTGATGCCCGCAGCATCTTCTCCAAAAGGTCTTTTCCCCTTCCCATCTGACCTGCCAGCCCAAAAACCAGCCTGGCAGAGGGAACAGCATGAGGCAGAGGGTTTCTCACCACCCCCTGGATGACAGCTCCAGGTCGGGTGCCACTTCATAGGATGCTCAGGGGAAGACTCTGCTTCCAGAGCAGCCTCCTTCGCCTGCATGAAAAGCAGCCGGAGGCTCTTTCATGTTCACCTCCTCCGCAATTAAGAGGCGAGGCCCCGAGACGGCTCCTTTTCACACAGAGCTGAAAAGCAGCGGTTCACATCCAGGGCGCCGGCGTGCGGGGAATGCCGGCCGCACATTAAACACCCCGCGGCTGCAGGCAGGAATGAAGGGAAAGCTTTGAAATTTACCCGGAGATCGGAGCAAACTGGATCCCAGGAGCTTGGGAGGTCTTCAGCAAGATCAGAGCCTCACGCAGGAGACCAAGCGCTGCTGGGACAGGCATAAAGGGGAGCAGAGAGGAAATGGGTGGTTTTGCTCCAGTTTCTGCCAGCCTGATCCTGCCATGTTTAGTGAAAATCACAAATATGGGAAGGGCTGTTTTCCTTCCCAATCTGGCTTCTCTGATTTATCAAACAACTGAGTTATTGCAAAGTTTCAAGCTCAGGGAGCTGGGCAGACAGCACAGGGGAAAAGCTGCAGTCTCAGCCACAGGTACTGGTTCCAGATACAAAGGCTGGAGCAGAGATGTTTGCAACCAGTGGCTTCAGGTTTTCCCCAGAAAAACAGATAAATTAACTGGTTCCTCTAGGTTTTTTTGCCTGTTCAGCTGCGAAGCCCAAGAGCCAGAGCACGGCAAGCCCTGTCTTTCCGGATCCCACCCCGACCTCTGCGCACGCAGCTGCAGCACAAATCCAGCCCAAGCAGTAGAAATCCCCCCTCCACATTAGCTAGTTTGATGCCTCTCTCCAAAACTACCTGTTTGCTGCTGTTGCGTGAGAAACCCAAACCCAAGCGGGCTGGAATTAGCCCGGCCTAGAGCAGTGGTTGTTGCTAAAACCATGAGCGACCGAAAGTGCTGGCTTGCTGCGCTGGGGAGGTAAACATCAACATCAGCCTGCTAAAATAACTGTGGTTAGCTCTGCGGGCTGCAGCGCTGCTCCTGCTGGCATGGCAACACCTGATAGGCACAAACACAGCATCAAGCACCCCTTCCTCTCCCTGCCACGGGCTGGGAAGTGAAGGCACCCTTGGGCAAGTTCATAGGGTGGGGGTTGGCCACCTCGAGGTGGCTGGAGACCCTCTGGAGCAGAGTCCTGCTCGATGCTTGATGACAAGAATTAGGCAGAGCTGAGTCCTGAGCATGGGTGCTGCCCCGTGGGCCAAGCATTCCTCTTTCCAGTGGCACCATGAGACTCTCATGCAGCCTTGCCTGCACTCCAGGTCCCCCCCCAGGAGCTCCTGATGTCAGGGGCAGGGTTGTGACACGCTGAGAGCATTGCAACAGGGCAAGTGGCCAAACCCCACCACTCTTGCCAGCAGACAAGGGGGAAGGAGAAGACGGGCTCGTAAAGTTTCCTTGGTGGGTCAGGGTGGAGCTGGCTGACCTCTCTGGGGTAAAGCTTGTCCCTTCAGACCAGACAGTCACCCCAGGCAGTTCCTCTGATGTGGCTGGTGACTGGCTTCCAGTTCTGGCCCTGGCCCTTGGGCAGCCGGGCTGCTCCTCAATCCACTGGCCTCATCCTGCCCTGGTGCAAAGGAGGGTGTTGAAGCACCCAGGACAGGATGAGGATGGAGGGCAGCCTTGTAACTTCGCTGGGAGGCGAAGGGCAGGGCGAGCTCACGGCTTCTCAAACGCCAGAGGAACCACAGGGAGAGGGATGTGTTTTTGCAAACACCAGCCACAAGAAAAGCTTTGGCAGAGCAGAGCCCCGAGAGCCCGTGGAGCTGCTCCTGCAAACACCAGCTGGGCTTGTTTTAGACAGGAGGGAGAGGAAGCAGCTTTCTGGGTCACAGAGTCCCAAGGTCTGCTAATGCAGGTGACACGTCACCCTGGCTCCGTGCTAATGCAGCGACGAGGATGCCTGCTCCCCTCTTCTGCCCCGTGAAGGGGAAAGGGCTGGTCCCAGCCTGGCTCAGAAATTGCCCTAGAAGGGGGCTGCAGGTACGGGACTTGTGGAAGCTGGAGGTGGCAATGAGGCAGTAGGTGCTGGAGGAAGAAACTCCCTCCCAGAGCCCCCCCTCCAGGGGAGGCTCGTAACCACCCAGGGCAGGCGAGCGGTACCCAGAGACGACGCCAGGCGTGAGAAGGGAGGAGGATGTCACGAGGAAGCAGCTGAAGATGCAGGCTCCGGGGAAACTGGAGCGGCTCCAGCATTCCCCAAGCACAGACTCTTTGGCAGGACCGGCAGCTCGAACAACCGACAGGAACCGTGCAGGCAGAAAAACACCGCCGAAGAAAATCCATCAGGCCGTGGCAGCAGCCCTCACGAGCGAGCCAGGAGCTGCCGCAGAGGGGCGGGTAGGAAGCAAAGCGGAAAACAAGCACGTACCTGAAGCCCAAAACCAGCGTGCGCCGGGCTGTCCTGCTGGACCCGCATCCAGAGCAAACCACCTCCCTGCCGGGCATGGATTCAGCGGGCGGCCGCGAGGCCGTGGCTGGGAATTGGCTTAGGGACCTGGCCGCGGCTCCGTGCTTCTCAGCTTGCTGAGCTCCAGGTTAATCTCAGCCCAGCTTTCCCTTTTATCCCCTGGTACAACCCCGATATATTATTATTTTTTTTTTTTTTTCAATTAGGTCCATCTTTTAAGCTCCCGAGCGCATTTCTAGGAAGGGCTGCGTTGCTTTCTCTTGGCCCTCGTGGGCTGATGCTGCGCAGACCGGGACATGCCTGGCACCGGTCCTGCCCGCATCCAGCTAAAGTGCTTCCACGCTGCAGCCAGCGTGGCGCTGCCTGGAAGCACTCAAGGAGTTACCCGTTTTACCCCCAGCCCACCTACCAGGTATTTTTAAGAGCAGCGTTCCCCGTTTGCCTCATCGCAGCAGGTCGCAAAGCGCCAAGCTCACCACGCAGCAGCGCGGAGCGCTTCCACCTTTCGCACCGTCCCGTTATCGGAAACCCCGGCCGACAACCTGGCTCTGTCCTCCGCGAATCCGTGTCTGCCGGCGGTTGAAAACCAAAGGGAAAAACATACAGCTAGGGCGTACTTTTGGATGAGAAGGCTGGGTGAAAGCGTGGTCTAAAAGCAACAGTATAAAAAAGAAAAAAAGTGATAAATCGATAAAGTCCTCAGTGGATACTTGGGGAGAGTGAAATCGCTGCCTGCTGCGGGAGGGCTGCTTGCAGGGCGATGGGTGAAGCAAGCGAGCAGTTTGCAGCGCAGGAATACGATGCGCTGAGATGTTTAACTCAAGTCGGGAGTAAAGGAGCCTGAGCAGGACGGGATGGAAGCGGCTTGCCCAGCCTGCTCTGCTCAATCCACACCAGCTCCTACAGGCAAGGATGGGTGACCCCGCTCCGCTCCGGGAACTAAAATCTGAACCGAGAAGCGAAGAGCTCACAAATGCGCTCTGAGCGCGTTTCCCCTTGAGGCCATTTTCCAAGCTGCAGTCAACCGCAAGTCCACGCCGCTAACAGCCTCCTCCATTAGCATTCGCCTGCTCTTTTCCCTATCGGTAATGCCCTCCCTCCACCCAAGCATCTCGAGATGTTTTTACAAATAGCAGCAGCAGAGTGCAGCGATTAGGCCGCCGGCCAGGGAGCAAAGAGTCCTGGCTTTGCTTCCCACATCTGTCACTGTCACCTCTCCTCGGTGCTTCGATAAGAAGTTCTTGGGGGCAGGACGTCGCCTCTCGCGGCGCATCTCGGCAGCGCCGGGCTCTGCACATCTGGCTGCCCCTGGCTCCAGCTGTGCTGGGCTGAGAGGTTGCTGCTCCTCCGTCCCACCAGCAGAACCGCTCGCGTTTGCTTCTCGGCTCTAACGAGCTGAAACAGGTTACGTGGTGGGACTTTGTGGGTCTTTGCTCCTTTTCACGCTGACACAGGCTGGGGGACATCCCGTGAGCTGCTCAGCTGGCAGATGGGAGGGGGGAAGGGGGAAAACTCCAGCAGCAGACTGCTTCACTTGCTGAAAGAAATAAAACTCCCCCCGAAGCCCTCATGAAATAAAACTCCCCCCCGAAGCTCTCACATACACACCGAGCAATGAGCTCAAGAGAGAATATGGCACCAGTATGTTCCCCGGGAACAGGCATCAGCGAGCGTCTGATCAAACGCCCACCCTGGCTCTTGCCATTTTAGGGCAGTTTCACTTCTTGGCGAAAATCATGCCTGCAGGCTCCCCAAACTCCCTGCTCTCTTCGGAGTTTTCGAAGCTTGATCTGGATTTTTTTGGGTGGCACAGCTGGGGACATGCTTCATGACTGTCCAGGTCACGGGTCGCTCTGATCCTTCGTTTCAAACCAAATGGGCACTGGAAACGACACATACTCGAGGCTCTTCGTTCACCCCCTTGCGACTAAAGGCGACCACTCACGTGGATCCAGCGGGAAGAGCAGCGAGCGTCCTCCCACTCAGCAACCCAAGCACTTTGTACTGGTATTTTCAGACATCTGCGGGGTCTGTTTATTACTGTTGTCAAATATTAGGGTTGAGAACGGAAAGAAAGAATCCCACACGGGAGTAATTTTGCATTTCCAAGTGCTTGCGGTGCTACGGTTGAGATAAAGAGCTGAGAGTTAAATGCCTGGGCAGGCAAATCTTAGTGAAGAGAGAGAGGGCAAAAAATAAATAAAGAATCCTGCACGGTATTAATTGCCGACAAACCAAAAGAGTAGGTCACCCTTTCCCAGTTATCATGAGGGTTCCAGCAAGGGAGGTGCAGATGCCTTCCCCAAGAGATTTCTTCCCCTCAAAAGTTTTAAAAGTAGGTATCTTCAATTCCTCTGACAAATCCAACTGATTGTCTGGGCAGGAAACCAGCATTTGCTCCTGCAGGGAGGTTTGGTACATCAGCAGGAAAGGGGAACACAGCCCTCGTTGGGTCCAGCAGCTTCCTCATTTTTTCACAAGAGCCACGGTGGCTGCACGCTGCCCCGACTTTATGAAATCGCTGCCTTTTGTCCAGCCTTCAATGCAAAGAGGAGAGGTGAGAGAAGATCTGAGGACTGCAGGGCTCGTCCTTTTTCTGTGCTGAAAGCCAATCCAGGTTTCTACCGGTGGCAAAACCCTCAAAGGATTTCAATGAAAAGCAAACAGAAGACTGAAAAAAATAAAATAAAAAAGGGAAAGCCAAAGCAGCAAGAGCTGCTCCTCTTCCAGCACCGTGTCTCAACGGTAACGGAGCGCTTCCATCAGGTTACAGACCAATGGAATATATTTTGCTTTGTCCTGCGAGCGTGTGAGGGCAGCACCGCAAGATTAGCCTGTATGAACGTATCTACCATCAAAGCTTGGTTATGACATCCACTTCCAAAGAATAAAAAATACTTTCCCTGTGGCTCAGGAGACATACCGGCTTACCTGTCAGCGTTGGCCGACAAACTCCCATAACGTAATGTGTTGTGGAATGGTAACATCCGCCTCTGGAACAACAGGTGAGATTTCAAGCGCGAGAAGAGTCCTCTTCCCACAGTGTGTGCAGTTTGTGGAGCCTACCCTGAACACATCTTGCCAGAGCACTGCTGTTTCCTCACCATCTTTTTCATAAAGCCAGGGAGGTGTAGCAAAAAAGCTCCTGGAATGTGTTTATGTCGCTGCTTGTGAGCTGGATGTGTGTTTTCCTTCAACAAGCACCAACGTTTTCTTCTCCTGCAAGCCTGACTCATGCTTAGGAAAGACTTGAGTAAATGCCAATCCCTTTCGTAACGCCCATCATCACATCTTTTCTACTGGCAGATGAACCGAACAGTTCGGTTCAAACCCTGCCCAGGAAGCTGAAGGTCAAACCTCACCTCACAGCTTTGTGGAATCTGGACTGCAGAAAACTGCACGGCACAACCTGACTGGAGGCATTTTGGTTCTGCTCGCCGCTTCCAAACGGGATTTTAACCTTAAGCCGCCTCTCTGTAGGATCAAGAGTAAAACTTGTGCTTGTTTAAGCAGAGGCAGAAGTAGAGCAAGAGGTTTTGACAATCCCTGGCCACACGTTTTAAAGTAAGAACGCTAAGGAAAAGCAGAGACTTGGGCCCCTCAGTTCAAGAAAGACAGGGAACTGCTGGAGAGAGTCCAGCACAGGGCAACTGGGATGATGAAGGGAGTGGAGCATCTCCCTTATGAGAAAAGACTGAAGGAGCTGGGACTCTTTAGCTTGGAGAAGAGGAGATTGAGGGGTGATCTCATTCATGTTTACAAATATATCAAGGGTGAGTGTCAGGAGGATGGAGCCAGGCTCTTCTCGGTGACAACCACTGATAGGACAAGGGGTAATGGGCTGAAACTGGAACATAAGAGGTTCCGCTTAAACTCGAGAAGAAACTTCTTCTCAGTGAGGGTGACGGAGCCCTGGAACAGGCTGCCCAGAGAGGTTGTGGAGTCTCCTTCTCTGGAGACATTCAAGACCTGCCTGGACACATTCCTGTGTGGCATAGTCTAGGCATTCCTGCTCTGGCAGGGGGATTGGACTTGATGATCTTTCGAGGTCCCTTCCAATCCCTGACATTCTATGATTCTATGATCGTTTGGATATTCCTTGTAAAAACATTTTTGAGCAGGAGGAGAAGGAAATCTAGAGAAACCAAAACTGCGGTTTGACAACCAGCCCTGAGGACTAAGGCAACACGACTTATAAAGAACTGTACTAGTCCAATATAAAGCTTTGTTGTCCAGTAAACTTATTCTTAGAAACAAACATTAATTAGAAAGACTGGAAGAAGCTGAACGAGGCTCTGTCTAGGGTCCTTGATTTGATGTGCTCCACTTGCCTTCAGCTTGGAGCGACACATTTTAGATCGACTTAAAGGGACACCAGGTGAACCAGCTGAACATGTGATATGTTTAGAACACCCCAAAAGACTGCATAAAATTAGCATTTTACTCCTTTAGTAGATTTAAAACTGCTTTAAAACTGACACTTGAATCCATCACCGCGTTTCCAGTAGTTTTGTTTTTTTTTTTTCACAAATCGTTAGGTGAATATTTGGTTTTACCTTAACATGTTCAAGCAATAACTTGTGCGTTGTGTGCCCAGAGAGATCAGGAATCACTGTAGCATTTGGCAATATTGCTTTAACACGTTCTCTGCGGCTGGGTCACGCTAAACCACTGCAAAACAGGTGACACACGAGCACATCGTCCTCAGCAGCCTGCGTTTTACTGCATTGACAGAATGACATTTCCAAGCCAGGCCAAAAGAAACCGTTAACCTTACGTTTTATGTATTCGACCTTAAAATTTCTCATCCGAGGACAAAAATCGATATTTTTTTTTTCCTTTTGAAAGGTATTTCCATAAATCACTATAAAGTAACCTCTCTAAAGATTAGAAAAGCTTACTCAAAACTTTGTAATACCAACGGCAGGGACAAGCAGCAGTCGTTCTGGTTTCGAAGGAACAGCAACATTCACTACAACGGGGGGCGGCGTCCACGAGGGAAGTTTGCAGTTCTTCCAAGGAACCTCGCAAAAAAAGATTCAACAGCTTATGGACACGTCGCTCTGCCACGTGACATGCCACTCGTTTGTTTGGGTTTTTTTTAATCAGTTGGGTTTCCACACAAGGTACCGAATATTATTCTATTTACATTCAAAAATAGCATTTTTTCTCTCTTCAGTACACAGTGGGAACGCCCATGACCAAGTCAGTAGAAAGCCCTCTAGCAGAGGTGGAGGACAGCTTTGTTGATCTCGGGGTTCGTCCAGTCATTCCGGATATCATCCAGGTGATTATCGAAATCTACGAGCGACTCGTAGGATTTGCTGTCCAAGAGAGAGGCGGCGATTCTCTGGGCTTCGGTCCAATCTTCACAAAAATCACTAGGGCGTAAAATAATCAGGTATAAATAGGAATCACAGAGAAAAATCGCCACCATCATTCCTTCGCTCTGGGAATTGAGCCGCGCTCTCCGTGGCGCGGTCACACCACCGCTCGGCTGGAGAAGCTTTCTGTTCTCTCTCACTACAGCAAAATAAAACAGCTTTAAAAACACCCTGAGCTACACCCACTGCCCTCACAGGGTCATCACAACCAGAAGTCTTGTCCTGAACGAGGAGGAGACCCGTTTTTCTTCACCACCCGAACACAAACGAGCTCTGGAGTTTACTCACACGTGCGGGTCTTTGCACCTCCACTTGTTCTCGTGGAGCTCGTACACGTGAATGGCAGGCTCGACGCACTCCATCGTAAACTTGGTGTTATCGACCTGGCGTGCAACAGAAAAACGTCACCTCAAGTCCCCTCCCCTGGATCCCAACGGATGAAGCAAACAAAAAGAAACCAACAAAGGCAGTTTTGACAAACAGGGCACCTGACACTAACTCGCCTGCTTTGCTGCGGCGAAGCGAGCCAAATTTTACGCGTTTAACCTGCCAAACTCCTTTGCCACTGCAGCGAGGAGGCAAAGCCCTGTTTGTTTCGTGAAGGCACAGGAGAGGTCCTGAAAGTCACGAGTGTTGCCTTCGCTCAAGCCACATGAACAGGGAAAGCTTCTGCTTCTTTTGAGAGGACTGAGAGCTACCTGCAGCCTCTCTGCAGGCTTCTCAAGAACTTCAGTGGCTACAAGTCCCCATGGCTCTTCCCATTCGGAGGGAAAAGAGAAAATGAGTTCCCTCACTATTAAAGGATTCAAAGAACAGCACGGAAATGACGAGGCCAACACCATGCTTGTAACATTAACAATACAAAAAGAGGAGGGGGGATAAAAAGAACCTGAGTGATTTACCATGATGAGCGCTGTATCGTTAAAACCCTCCGCGATTCTGGAGGCCACCTTTTCCGCCACCTGGTTGGGGCTGCAGCAGAAAGCAAAAGCAACCGTGTTACACGACCCGCGGCGTCTCAGCCGAAAGCAGCAGGAAACGCGCTTAAAGAGACGTGAAAGCCAGACCGCGCTTACAAACAGGAACAAGATACCGAGCTGATGCTACGCTTGATCGAAGTCAGAAAGCCAAGAAAGCTCCAGCTCCTCTCTTCAGCAAACGATCCGGATGGCAGCGCGGCTTAGGCAACGCTTTTTGGAATGGCAAAACGCTCACTTGACGTGGAATCAACGGTTTTGCAGCCTCCTCCACCTTCTCCTGCCAGACCAAAGACCGTGGCCGCCTTTGTCCTGGCAGGCACATAAAAAAGAGCCCGATTTTGCTCCCCTGTCTGCATTTGAACTCGCTCACTGCCCAGTTTCTCTATCAAAATCAGATCATCTTCTAAAGGCAAATCTTTGCCGTGTTTCAAAAGATGACAATCTCTAAGCGGTGCCATGAAATGAAACCGTGGTTAAAAAAAAAAGCGACAAACCAAACCAACCTGAGTCTGCAACATGCTTTCTAACCTCAAACGGAACAGACAAACTGCATCTTCGCCTTAAAAATGTCACCAGAAGTTTTATTTCCCTCGTAAGGAAAGCACCAATAATATCCTTACCCCTCCCAGATACCTTAGCAGTCACAAGGGTTACTCAAAAAACCTGATACTTGTGACTGAAGGATATCCATCAACAAAATAACTGGGGCCCAGCATAATAGTTCAAACAAACTGTTCATATTTATTTTAAATGCAAGTAGGATGTCCTCTCATTAGTCTTGAAACTGGATTTGTCTACTAGATACAGGGGAAAATATTGGGTATATGTATCTAAACCTATACTGTGGGGTTTTTATTGCTGATTGGGTAATTTGAGTTAACTAGCAGGGAAAAAACCAAGCAAAAAAAACCTCACCCCTACTAATCGTGGGGAAAAGAAGAGAAAAGAGGTATCTCTGCTTGAGTGACGTCATCTTGAGACGTCAAGAGCGTCCTTTTACCACGTAAAGAAACCCTCTGGTACAACTCGGAGGCAATTAAAGAGTTCAGCAAGAAATTGGTCACTCCTGAAAAAACTTTCCAAAAAAAAGATACTCGGAATCATTCGAGTTTACGAGATCGGTGCCCGCACGAGCGAACGCGTCTGTACAATTTTTGGCGATTTCCCTGACAACGGTAATTAAACCGGCTGGCAGTCGTTCAAAGATTGGCCTTTTATAGCATCCACGAGAAGAGGAGGGATCCTGGGAAGCCCAGGGGTTTCTGCACCTGAACAAAAGGCCGCACCCGCCAGCGCCGCGAAGACAATGCGAACCCAGATGACAGCTGTCAAAGCCAATCGACGCGCCCGACCCACGGCGACGATTTCTGTTGGCAGGGTACAAAGTGCAGCGGGAAAGAGCAAGCAGAAGGAGATATTGCCCCAACACACCTGGCATCTTTCACGCGTTCGTTCGCCTGGTAGTATCCAGCTATCACGTAGCTATTCTCTTTGCACCAAGAGTCAATCTGAAAAAGCAATTGGAACAATTAGGCCCAGGGGAAAAAAAAAAAAAAAAAGAAAAAAGAAAACCCCACAAAACTAAGGAAATCTAGTGTGTGTCTAATTGCTTCTTTAAATATAGACCTATTTTTATATATATATATATATATATTTACACTATATATTTGGCTACTTTAACTAGAGTAGAGGAACGAAACTGAACATTTGGAGGATGATGGGAAACATTAATCAAATGGAGCAAGAAGTTATCTCAGTCAAAGCCTGGCCTAAATTCAAACGACAGGACTAGCAAAAAGGTTCAAACAACGGCGGCTGGGAGAGGAGCCTAGGTCTTACCTCCTGCCCTCTGTGGCTATTTTCTGCTGACGTTCATCTGACAAAGATCCTTTAGAAAACCTCCGCCGCGCGGATGTGGAACTGTCCTGCCATTTCAGAAAGGGCTCGTGGATTTTCTTTCTAACCTAACGTTTCTAGGTTCGAGGGTAAGCAGTTTTGACCTGAATTAGCAAACAAAGCTCCAAGCAAAAGGTAAAGGCGAGGCAGAAAGTGCCTTTTTCCCCGTTTGTCCAACCCACTCCGTTACAAAAAGGCTTTGGTAAAATTGTTTTTCCTTCGAGAGTCGCCTCGCGCTGGAGTGACTTCTCGAACCGCGTGGGCGGTTCTCCACTCTTCAAAAAAAATCCCTCCATCAAACCCAAACGCTTTTCTAAAAATACTCCACAGCTCAGCTCCAAGATAAGGGTTCAGTGAAAGAATTATTGGCGTTATTAAAGATACGGTCGGCCCAGGCAGCTCCTCCTCATTTAACATCTGCGCACGAACGCTTAAACGCGGGCATTTCTTTTGCAACTCTTGATTTACACAGGCACAAAAGTTGACGGATTTTTGTTGCTGGTCATTTCTTTTTTTTAAGTGGTTTTAGAATACGCACGCTGCTGCTCTTCCTGCTTTATGCTGGACCTCAACTCCTCCTGCTGACTCTGTGTTGCTTTGAAAATACGTATGTGTGTATATATATATATGATGTTTCTCCTTATAACTGAGGATATTAAGTCAGCATAAACCAGAGCCCTGAAAGACAGAATTGGATAAAACAGCCAGAATTTTCCTTTGCAGTCCCCGGAGAACACGCATCAAAAAAACCCTCACCAGCTATATCGAAACGGAGTCCAAAAATACATCTGATGCTGACCTGTCACATCCTGTAAGTCCAATCAATCTCGTTTTTAGCAATAATTATAGTGTCAGACTGCATAAAGAAACAAACAAAGCCATGCGAATAATCCCTCCACTACAAGGGATGACACGGATTTAAGTGATAGCAAATGAATAAATAATAATAAAAAAATAAATCTGCGTAGCCCTGCTATAGATGGGGGCCAACTGCTGTTTCAATTACAAACCCATTTTGAGGGCTTAAGACTAGGGTTTTAACTGATAGCGGTTTGAAAGCCTGGCATTAGAGCCAGAAGCCCAGACACTAAAATTAATAATATTTTTTTTTTAAAAGAAAAAAGTCCATCAATTTAAAAATTAAAAACCTTAGCTCTGAAACAATTTTGGTTGCATAGCAAAAACGGTCTTAAAAAATTTTTTTTTTTACAAAAGGGTGTGTGATTTTTAAGTTTCCAGTTCCCCAAGTGGTAATTAAAAACTGCTTCCGTAAAAAAAAAAAAAATTTTTTTTTGAATTAAAGCTGTTTCCATCTGCAATTTCCGACCACTCTCTAACCACAGCGTCGTCACCACAAGGAGCTTCAGCATCGGTCAGTCCCCGGTATTTTGAATTCTGCCCTGCCCTGATAAGCTGAAGGGGGACAAATCATGTCTCGCTTCCACACGGGTGACCGCTCAAAAATCAGAAGCAGTTTGCCCTCCTCAAGGGAGGCAGAACTGCTGCTTGGGGATTTTTTGCTTGTTGGGTTGTTTTTTGGAGAAGATGCGGTTGCAAAACCGCATCGATTAGCTGAGAAACTCCACAGCACAACCCCCCCCCCTCCCCCCACGTTAAAACTTAATTCGCTTTTTCCCCTTAATGACTCCGTCATTTTTTTTCCGAAAGGGCTTTCAAACTGATGAAGCCAAAGCGCAAATTACAACGCGGCGCTTCTGCCCCGCTCCTCCAGAGCTACGAACCTTCAAGCGCTGCCGCAGGCGTAATAAAATCTAATTTTGTCGGTGCGTTGTACCCTGAGTGGACAAGCCCGTAGGAAAGCACACCCTGAGGGGTTTTTTTTCAGATTAAATCAGGAGACTGTCACCCTCCCGTTGATGTCCCGGGATAACTCAGGTCAGAGAAGAGGAAACTCGTGGTGCTGTTTCTAGAAAACCCTCGGGCACGGGAGCAGCCTGCAGGCTCGAGCAACAGTCGGGCAGGGATTGAACTGGAAGGGGAACGGATCCCGTCGCTGCGAGATCCGTTAGAATCACAGAGTCACAGAACGTTGGGACCCCGAAAGATCATCCAGTGCCACCCCCTGCCAGAGCAGGGTCACCCAGGGCAGCCCCACAGGAACGTGTGTGGGTTTGAAAGTCTCCAGAGCAGGAGACTCCACAACCTCCCTGGGCAGCCTGGGCCAGGGCTCCGGCACCCGCACAGCCAAGAAGCTTCTCCTCATGTTGAGGTGGAACTTCCCATGTTCTAGTTTAAACCCATTATTCCTTGTTCTACAGCTGGGCATCACTGAGAAGAGACTGTCCCCTTCCCCTTGACACCCACCCCTCAGATATCTCTATACATTAACAGGATCCCCTCTCAGCCTTCTCCTTTCAAGACTAAACAGCCCCAGTTTTCTCAGTGTCTCTTGACAGGAGAAATGTTCAAGTTCCTCCATCCTCGTAGCTCTCCCTTGGACTCTCTCCAGTAGGTCCCTGTCTCTTTTAGAAACAGAAGAGTTTCGACCACGCTCACCTCACCAGTTCAGCGGGGAACCACGCGCCACGTCATCACGTGCAATGGGTGAGAGCACCCTCCTTCCAAACATCGCGAGCAGTAGAAATCTCGTTTCTCGTAGCGGCCCCGGCGCCAGCGTTTATCGACGCCTTCGCCTCCGTTTGACCAAAGAACGGGAGCAAAAGCCCTCGGGGCTCTCGCCAAGGTTTGTGAGCTGCCAAGCGTCACGCAACCAAACGTGCCTGCAAACCACGACGCGCCTCGGCAAGTCCTCGCTAACGTGGGAAAGGCCAGATCTGGTGACTTTTTGTATGAAAACCCAAGAGCGAATATGCAGAACGCTGCCCTTTCTTTGCTTCCCCAACGACTTGCTCACCGTAGAAGTGGCGAGGTATTTCGGATGTTGTAAGAAACAGGTTTTATTTCCTAATAATCTGATCCCGCAGCAAGATCTACGCTATAAAACCACACTGCTGGCCTGAAGTTCACAAAAACTCACCGTCCCGACCCTGAAGACTGACATCTAATTCAAAGACAAAATCTACGCAGACTTTAAATACATTAAAGGTTATTCTGGACTGCACTTGCAACTTCCACTCGCTTCTCCCCAGAGGAAAAACAGATCACCGTCGTTCAAAACCGTAAAGTCGAGCCACGCCCACACTAAAGTAATTATAAATGGTTTTATTACATTTTCCCAAGCAGGAACACGAGGGAAACTGAAGCAGAAACGGATCACAGGCGTTTCTGAGTTCCTCCTACGCTGTTGCACTGGTGTAATTATATTGGAGACTGATAAATCTGGCGTGCTCCACAGCAAACTTGGAACAGGGCTCAGGCTGTTCCTCTGCCTCTGGCTGCGTTTCATCCAGCCTTCAGAAAGATCTCAATATCCCCAGGGCACCCCATCAGCTGGGCTTTACTTACAACTAAATGTTTTCGGACGAAGCAACCTCTTAAAACCAAGGGAAACCTTGAGGCCAAACAGTCTAGAAGGATCAGGAACTAGTTATTCACGCAGCTATCAAACAAGGGATGGATTTTTCTCCTGTTAATAACAAGTCTTTAAATGGACAGAAAAGCCCGGAGCTCAAGTCACACCCAGATCACACTTCAGCCACTGGAAAATGGATTATCCCACGATAACTTCCTGCTCTTCCACAGAGGTGGACGAGGTAGGGGACTCTGTAACGGGGAGAGCTTGGCTGCCCCTGGCTATCCCAGAGTTAATTAACCAGCATCGAGCTCACGATACACCAAGGGAGATTTCAAACCCAAGGGAGACCTGCAGGATGAAGAGGTGTAGTTTTTCCTTCCCCTCCTCAGACTAATGGCTTTCACACTCAGTGAACAGACGCCAAAATGAATTCGGAAATACGTACTTATACCCATCTATAACCCCCTACTCGGAGGGGACCGTGCCTTTTTCCAATTAGCTGATATGGCTTTGAAGTGCCTTAAAGGTAAGCCAGGAAAAGCTCTTTCTGCTGCAGAGTAAGGGATGTTCCCTCTGGGAGTTATTCAGGGATAACGACACCAATATAAAGAGCAGTTTCCCTGCACTGAGCAAGAAATCAAACGAAACCACCGAACTCTGTACAGTTTTCTGCTGCTTCCCCAGTGGGAAGTCGTACAGCGGACGGGCCTCCGGGTTGGGGTTTTTTTCTGCTCTAGAAACACTCTGCTCACCCCACAGATTTGGCTGCTGCTAGGACAGGGCTGGCATTGCTGCCCGGAGTCCCCTCAGCACCAGCTCTGTCTGCACCCCCCGAGCTCTGCCAGCACCTGGAGACGACCCCAGAATCACCTAGAACGGAAAAGACCTTTAAGATCATTGCTCCCAACCATTAACCTAACACTGAAGAGTCCACTTAAACCATATCCCTAAGCATTAAATCTACGTGACTCTTAAATACCTCCAGGGGAAGGGCACTCTACTGCTGCCTTGGGCAACCTGTTCCAACGCCTGATAACCCATTCAGTTAAAAAAAAAATCCTTCTTAACAGGCAATCTAAACCTCCCTTGGCACAACCTGAGACCTTTTCCTCTTGTCCTAGCAGAACCGCCGAGGTTAGAAAAGTCCTTTAAGATCACAGAATTATAGAACAGTTTGGAAGAGACCTTAAAGATTGTTTCGTTCCAACTCCAACTCCCCCTGCCATGAGCAAGGACACCTCCCACCAGCCCAGGTTGCTCAAAGCTTCATCCAGGACGGTCTTTCGACAATTCCAGGGAGGGGTCATCCACAACTTCCCCGGGCAACCTGTTCCAGAGTCTCACCGAGCCCAACCGGGCCCCGACAAGACCCCCCCCCCCCACCCCTCCCAGGCCTCACCAGGGTGAGCGCCACCTCCAGCATGGGCGCCAGGGCCAGGGTGCCGTGGAAGAGCGGGATGCAGTCCACGAAGAGGGAGGGCGGCCCGGCCTGCTCCCGGCGGGGAGGGCCCGCGGGCCTCTCGGCCACCAGCAGCCCGTTGACGGCGCAGTGCGGGTACTTGGCGCCGTGCAGCACCATCTTGCAGTAGGCCTGAGTGGTCAGCTTCATCCCGCCGCGGCCACACAGCGCCGGCCCCGCCGCCTCCTCCGGCCTCCAAGTGTCGCCAGACGCCGCCAAGTGTCGCCAAGCGCCGCCAAGTGTCGCCAAGCGCCGCCACCGCTGCCGTAAAACCCGAGCGCCGGTCCTCCTGTATCCCATCAGCCCTCGCAGCGGGGAGGCGGGGGGAAGGTGGGGACGCTCCTTCACGCCACCTCGCTGACCACCCGTTTCCCGGCGCGCCCCGCGCCTTCCGCTCGGCGTCTTCCTTCCGGTCGCGGCCCGGCGGTAGAGGACGGTCGCCAGGTCGTCGGGCCGGGAGCGGGAACGGGAGCGGGGAGGGGGCAGCGCGGGGAGCCGCCCGCCCCCCGCCACCTCCGCCCGCCCCCCCCGCCACCTCCGCCCGCCCCCCCCGCCACCTTCTTCCGCCCCCGGGGGGATGGCAGGCGGGGCGGGGTGGGCTGGGGAGGAGGGGGGTGGGGGGGGGGGGGAGCGCTGCGGCCTCCCCCCCCCCTCCCCTCTGAGGGGGCGGCGGCCACGTCCTGTCGCCGCTGTCGCGTCGTGTCGGGCCCGGGGAGGGGGGACACACACGTTTTTCTCCCTTGTGAAGCCCACGCCAAGGTCAGGCGTGAGGCCGCGGGCTCCACGCTTTCCCTGGCGGCGGGGGACGGGGGTGCTGGGGCGGTTCTGAGCTGAGGTGGGGGGGGGGATCCGTGGCAAAGTCGTGGGGTTAACCCTCGGCAGCGGGAGAAGCCGTTAGCTGTGTGCCCGCCCTTCCCTCGGGAGTGAGGGCGTTTCTTCAGTGGGTGTGCGATGCCTTTAGTTTCCTTTAGGGCTCCTGGCATGTGCCCAGTAACGATTTGTTCCCGAGTGAAAGCGTCCCAGAAGGGCGACTTCAACAAGGGAGCATTGCCTTTGCGTTCAAATGCAGCGCTGCCCTTTGGAGAAGGGGCAGGAGGCCTCTAGGCCAGCTTTTGTTTTTAATAGATGAGAGGAAAATGGTGTTATTTCACCTTTGCACATTTGGTATCTTCACCCGATGCTGCCTTACCTGCTGTTTTTATCCCGATAGGATGTTGGCTTCAAGGGTGTTCAGCCTCGTTGGGAAGAGGGCCATTTCCACCTCCATCTGCGTGAGGGCGCACGGACATGGTAGGTGGCAACCGTGTCATTTTTTTCAGGAAAGATGACGAGACAGATGCTTTAGAGGAAAACCACACGCAAGAAAAAGCTGCTCCTGGGGGTTTGGGTGAGGAAAGAATGGGGATAAGAAGGGTGTCCTGGGTTTAGCTAAAAACCCAGTCCCGTTTAGTGGTTTTTACTTTCCAGTTTAGTGTCTTCTAAAAGGGGATTGGGGAAGCTGGTGGCAGGGGATCGGTGCAGGCTGTGCCAGCAGAGGGCAATGCGGAGGTGCAGGCAGGGCTGATGGCTGCTGGGGAGGTGGCAGGAGCCAAGGGCTGGGTAGCAATTGGGGCTCCTAGGCGTTTGACAGGGTGGCAATTAGTGTGACAGCTAGAAAGAGAGATAACTGAGACATTAATCAAGTTTACGTAATGCTCTTTATGTAGATCTTCCTTCTGCTTTACTCTTATGCTCCTAAACTAGCACCCACTTGAGGCACTCTCCCTTCCTCCTCCTCCCTGAGGAACGCTTCGCCTCAACTGTCATCACTTTTTTTGGCCAAACTGTTGCTTTTTTTGTTGTAACCGGTAAGGAATGTTTGTGCAGTCGTCGGAAGCTTGACTGGGCGTCTCTTCTGTTCCTCTGTGCAGCTGGTGTTGTCAAAGCAGAGGATTTCAGCCACCCAGCCTACGTCGACCGGCGTGACGTCCCTCTCCCTGAAGTGGCCTTTGTCAGGGATCTCTCTGCTCAGCAGAAGGCGCTGAAAGAGAAGGAAAAGGCGTCTTGGACCGCTCTCTCTGTCGATGAGAAAGTTGAGTGTAAGTGGCGGGGGCTTTAATGACACAAGCTCATCTGTTGCATGTTCATTATTGGTAATTTTAGTCGAGAGGCTGCTGCAGACAGTGCTGGTCAGGGCAGCTGCTAAATGCTGCTCTTTCCAACGGCTCCGCGAGCAGAGCCGTGAAGGAGTGTTCCCGGCATCCTTGGTGCTGTTTCCAAAAGCTAGAAGCACCTGCTGTGGTGTCTGTTGGGTGCCCTGAGGTCAAGCTCAGTAATTTCTTCCTTTTCTGGAAAACCAAAAATAATTCTGTTTGTTACTTCGTCCCCATCTGCTGTCGACAAGCCAGAAGAAAAATCTCTTCGTTAGACCAAGAAGCAATTATTAGTCCAGCTGAATAAAAATGAACCCTGTGTATTTTAACATGAATGACCAGGGATCTTAGCGTCGCCAGATTTCAGCTAATTAAAGTGACTCGCAGGCGAAACTGCGTCATCTTCTCTAACCACCAACGGTGCCGTGTCCGCCCTCGGTGCTGCGAGAAGGTTTGAAACTTTTGCAAACCGCTCGAATGTTCGTAAGCGCTCTCCAAATCTAATGCTGTTTACAAGTCCAAAATCTCGTGGGCCTCTAGCGGCAAAGCTGAGAGAAACCTTTTGAGATACGTTCCCACTCAAATTATTTGTGCAGGGAAGCTTGGTGGTCAAAAACCACTCTGGGAATTGAAGGGAAGGGAGGAAAATGCCCTTTCTCCTTCTATCAGACCTTTCCCTTTCGGTCACCTTTAGGCTTTGGTCCTGTCCTTCTGAAGAGCAGCTTGACTGCAAGTCGCAGGAAAAGAAGTAATTTGATGCTCTTAATTTTTATTTTCAGTGTATCGTATTAAATTTAATGAGACCTACGCGGAAATGAACAAAGGGACGAACGAGTGGAAGACCGTCGTCGGTGGAGCGCTGTTCTTTCTTGGCTTAACCGGTCTCATCCTCATTTGGCAGAAACATTTCAGTAAGTAAATGCTGGACGGTGTTAACTCTTAAATTAAGAGCCCAATCGATCGATACCTAATGGGAAATCAGAGAAATCTGTGAACTGCTTTGGGGTGGAGGGGTCAGAATGGTCTATTGAACAGCTGTTCCTGGCAGTTGCTGTTTGCTACAGTCTCTGAAAACTCAGTTCTGGAGTCGTAACTTCACGGGGATCAGCGGGTACGTAGCCCAAATTTTCAGGAAGCTGACTCTTAGGAAAGTGGAGGTGGTGGAGACAGCTTCGGTGGGAGGAGAAGGAAGGGTGGTGATACACTAATGATCCCAGAGCTTCCCCTCCCTGTGGAACCTGCTGTCTTAAAAGCTTATTGCTGCCTTGGTAGTAAACATTTGGGTTTCTGCCACGTTTGGCATCCTTCCCAGCTAACGATCCTACCTCGAGGGAGCCCTCCAGCTGCCGCAAGGCAGAGCACACAGTGAAATGAGCTGCTCTCCATCGTGAGGCTTTGCTGGGAAAGGCTGGTACAAGCCTTTTACTGATGAATAAAACGGCTGTAGGGAATCAGTGGGGGAATCGGGTCCGAGCTGAGCGCTTCAGAAACTGGGTGTGGGGACCTGGGGGTTCTGGTGGGCAGCAGGATGGCCATGAGCCAGCAGTGTGCCCTCGTGGGCAAGAAGGCCAATGGCATCCTGGGGTGTGTTAGAAGGGGGGTGGTTAGTAGGTCGAGAGAGGTTCTCCTTCCCCTCTACTCTGCCCTGGTGAGACCCCATCTGGAATATTGTGTCTGGTTCTGGGCCCCTCAGTTCAAGAAGGACAGGGAGCTGCCTGAGAGAGTCCAGCGCAGAGCTACAAAGATGGTGAAGGGAGTGGAGCATCTCCCTTATGAGGAAAGGCTGAAGGAGCTGAGTGTCTTTAGCTTGGAGAAGAGGAGGCTGAGGGGTGACCTCACTAATGTTTATAAATATGTCAAGGGGGAATGTCAGGAGGATGGAGCCAGGCTCTTTTCAGCGGCGTCCATTGACAGGACAAGGGGCAATGGGTGGAAGCTGGAACACAGGAGGTTCCATAAAAATATGAGGAAAAACTTTTTCACTGTGAGGGTGACGGAGCCCTGGCCCAGGCTGCCCAGGGAGGGTGTGGAATCTCCTTCTTTGGAGACATTCAAAACCCACCTGGACACATTCCTGTGCGCTCTACTGTAGGTGATCCTGCTCTGGCAGGGGGTTGGACTAGATGATCTTTGAGGTCCCTTCCAACCTCTAACATTCTGTGATTCTGTGAACGTAGGTTTGAACAGACGATGTGGGGGGTGTGTGTGTGTGATCAGTACTGATGGCTTCGAGAGGCAGGGGAGGAAAAAGCTTTTTGTTGGTGAAATTTGCACCTCGGTTCCCAACTTGCTCGTTTTTGTACCGCCGCGTAATTCCCCCTGCCATTGAATTGCAGTGTACGGCCAGATCCCGCACACCTTTTCCGACGAGTGGCTGTCGATGCAGACAAAGAGAATGTTGGACATGAGGATTAATCCTGTGGAGGGCATCTCTTCCCAGTGGGATTTTGAGAAGAACGAATGGAAGAAATGAAGCGGCTCAGCGGAATCTGCTCGGCTTGAATATTAAATGATTCCATTACCTGTGCGTGACCTCGTCGCTTATGTACTGGAACAACCTCTCCACCGACGTGGATACTAATAAATGTCTGGTTAACTTGAAAGCTTCCTTTTATTGGTCTTTAAATGTGTTTGTCGTGACGGTAATCTGTAGGGCGGGCTGAGGTTGTGTCACGGCTGGAATATAATCGGTGAGAGGGAATGTTTCTGGGGCAGAGCCAGCTGGGCTGAGGTCCGAGCTGTGTGTAAGGTGAGCAGAAGCTCCTGCAGAAGCTCGGTGCCCCGTAACAGCTCCAAAAATAGCGTGTCGGTTTTAAATCTGTGCCTGTGTTTAGCGGCCACGATGGAAACCCTGGGATGGGGCATAATTCTTACCCAGGGGCTGGCCAGCCTCTCCTTAACAGTCAGAGAAATTCAGGCAAGGTGAGAAGATTTGGTGGGAGTTGAGTGATGAGCTCCTCCTTCCCGCAACTGAAAATTCCCTTGGGCGAAACGTTTGTTCTCCAGGGTGCCGAGGAGGATGTTACAAGGATGGCAGTCGCAGGCTGGCGGGGTTTTCGCCACGCTTGCTGTCTGCTCGTCGTGCAGCTCGTGCCTTTTTCAGGCTGATCGGTGAGCTGCTGGGTGCATCGGCTTTGAGAATTGATATTTCGAGGCGCTTGCTGAAACTGTAAGCGCTGCTTCACAGCTCCTCTTAACCTCCCTGGAGGAAGGGGGAGATGGGCTTATCCTCAATGCTCCATTAGCTCCGCGCCGCTCATCATGTGCTCTGGTTTTCGAGGGAAGTGCCTTATTCTGAATTCTGCTCTCGTTTCTCTGACTGGGAGGAGTTAGTGGGAATGGGAGAGAAATCCTGCTCAGCAAGGAGCTCGTACTGGCCCGTAGCATCCTGGAATGAAGCCCGGTGAGCGTCGCTGGGATGAGGGAGTCATTCCTCCCGGGAACATCCTCCTCGTCACTCTACTTAAAAAGGCTGCAGGGAGCTGGGGAGAGAAACCTGAGCCTTCCCACCATCCTGGATCCTTATTTTGTTCCCCCCTGCCCAGCACCAGCCACTCTCGATCCCCTTCCCTTGCCGGCACAGCAGAAGTGACCTGCCGGAGCAGCCTGCAGCCAGTGAGTGAGCTGAGTTTGCTGGGACTCTGCACACTCGCCTCCTGGTATGTGTTCCCCTTCCCTCCTGCTTTGGGGAGAGGGACGTGCTGTTGGAGGGGAGGCAGGTCTCATCATCCTGTCTGGGATTTTATTTGCAGATAACCTCGGATACCGAGAAGCCACCTGAAATTCTGATTCTGGGAAGAGGAAAACCATGGGAAGTGGAATGAGCAAGGTACTGGGGGGCTGGTGGGATGCTGGCCAGCACATCCCCTTGGGCAGGACTTTTCTCCTGCAGCCCAGGGGGATGCTCATTCCCAGGCCACTATGATGCCCTAAATAGAACCATTTCCATCTTCCCTTTCTCATTGAAACGTCAAGCACTTCAGAAAGGGAATTAGAAAGCTAATGGTGATCCCCAGCTTTATATCCGAGGAGATGAGCTAAGTGCCTGTGGGTGTTAGAGAAGTGGCAGCTGGCTTTAGATACTGGTCCCTTGGCTGGTAAAGCTGTGGCATCATCATCCTCAGAGCTGACGGGGGTCTCTGCAGGGAAATTCCCTTCCCTCACCACCTCCGGGACGTGTTTTTGCCTGGCAGCCGCACGCTGCAAAGGGGGAAGTGGGGTTTTACCACTGCTTGTTGCTCAGCTGAGCTCTGGGGCTGGCAGAGGGGACTGATTTCTGTTGGTGTCCTTAAATAACCGCTTGGTATGTGCTTTCTCCAGTTTAAAATTAGACCCTGGGACAACAACAGAGAGATCAGATCAGGGCAAGCTCTCTCTGCACAGCTCTGATGTGATTTAACACCAGGGCTTCACCCCCTGTGGACACAGCCCCACCTGCAAAGTGGCTTTTCCAGTCTCCTTGGTGCCACCAAAAACCCTCTTGGGGAGCCCAGGCTGCCAGGGGCTGGGTTGGTGCAGACACATTTGCAGTCTTTGACTTGACGAAATGCAGGACTGGGAGTCCCCCTTTCAGTGGTAACAGCTTGTAGTGGCCACAGACGTTTGCTGAATCCAGGTGTTTGCACCCCAGGAGCGGGCTGAGGTGGTAGAGGTGGGCTGGATGTGACCCAGTGCTGTCAAAAACCCACTCTATGGCCTCTCAAACCACATGTTTTCTGCCACGTAGGTGCAAATAAGCCCAACCTCTAATCATCTCTTCCTTTCTGTGCCTCTGGAAATTGCTCTGATGGGCTCTTACACACCGTAAATACTCTGAGCTGCCCCTTTTTCTCCTTGTAACCCTGCAGCAGCAAATTGGAGACCAGATTTGCATACTTGATGGCACTTACTGCAACAGCCTGGCCAGGAAAATGTTATAAATAGCCTGTGCCTGTCCCCAGCTGGCAGAGACAACCTTTGGAACTATTTGTGAGAGGTGATTGCTATAGAATAGCAAAGCAAAAGGAATCTGCTATAGAATAGCAAAGCAAAAGGAATCCTGATAGCAACAGGACCACCTGCAAGCCCCTTCCTTCTGTGTGCTGAATTTTCCTGACCTCTGCACTCCTGGAGAGGGTTTTTTGGGTTGGTGGTTTGAGTGGGTTTAGCCTTTGCTGTTCAGTAATAAAGATGGTTCTTTAATTAGGGGACTGGTTTATCGTTTGGTGCCAGATGCCCTGGTCCTGCTGGCACCATGCGTGTGGCTTGATGCTCCCGTCACGTCAGGTGCACGTTGTGCCCGTCGCCTTCTGAAATCTCTCTCCTTTTTGTCACCTGCCAGGTTGTCAAAGGCCTCTACCTTGGGAACATCCGTGGTGAGTGCCTTCCCCTGCTCCACCTCCACCTCGTGCTGGCACCCCTGGCAGGGCTGGAGGAGCTCCTCTCCTTTGGGAGCTCCCTGTGCCTCCTCCTAGCTGGAGACCTCAACACCTTTTGGAGATCCAAAACCTCCAGAAAATCCCATCCCAACCACAGGAGGCCCCGTGCAGCTCAGGAAAAGGGATATCCGTGAGGAGCTGTGGTCAGCAGTCACACTGGAGCACCGAGGAACCCCTGGCATGGCTGGAAACCTCTCTGTGTTGCTGGGGCAATATTTACAGCGGGGCCAATGCCTGGCTTTCTTGCTGGGACCTCTGGCCACACTGGGGAGCAGGGCGAAGCTTCGCTTTCACCCAACAGTGAGGACAAACCAGCCTTTTCCAAATTAGCAGTCCGATTTCTGATTCCACAGGTGGTTTTAGGAGCCTGGTGAATACCCAGTGCATCCGAGGGGGATTTGGTTTAGCAGGAGCCACACTGGTCTCTCCCATCCCGCATCGTGTGGGGCGAGAGGCAGCGGGAGGGGGCTGGTGTGGGGGTCAGGGGTGATGGGTGGAGGTTGTTAGTGGCTGCTTTGTCCAGCACGTCTCCTGCAAGCGCTGCTCCTCCTCCAGATTCCGAGGACCAGGAAAACCTGCTGAGAAATGGGGTGACCCACATCCTCTCTGTCCACCACAGAGCCAAGCCGGTGCTGGAGGTGAGTGCTCAGGTTGGGAGGTGGGGAGGGTGCCTGTGGGACCACTCCTGGGGAGCAGATTTTGGGAAGGTGTGGATGGGACACGCGTGATCTTTTCCCTGCGCGGGGCAGAGAAGGGAGAAGCGATGCTGGGTTTGCACCGAATCGCACCCAGAGGGGCTCGGCGCTGGCTTTTGGAGGAGTGGGGTGTTAGGACGGGGAGGCACGACCAGGTGGGGTTTTTTTTTTAGGGGGTGAAGGTGTGCAGTCGCACACCCCCTGCCTGGTGGGGCGCCCGGTGCGGGGAGAACCGCGAGAGGGCGGCGGCGGTCCGCGGATGGCAGCACCGGGGCTGCATCCCGCCCCGGCGGGGATGTGAAAAGGGGATTCAGCGGGACACGCAGGACCCCCTCCCCACCTCCAAAACAGGGGTGCCTGGCCACCCTGGCTTTGCCTGCCTAGCTCCCCCCCTCCCCACCTCGCTTTGCTGAGCCTGAAGCGCTGCAGATCCCTCTGGCTGTGAGTAGGGGAAACTGAGGCAGGAGGGTGGGTTGATGCCAGAGGTGCTGGCCGGGTCTTTAGTGCACAAATCCTGCTTGTGCGGACCCGTGGGCTTGGGAGAGCCTGGAAGAGAGGGAGAAATTTGGGCCATGCTGCTCATCTTGCAATGGATGGCCACGTAAAACTTGCACTTCATCCTGGCGTCGGACCCTGTGCCAGCTCCCAAATCTTGCGGAAGGCAAAGGAAATCGCTTGGATCCCTCATCCTTTGGGACCACGCTGGAAAGGGAGCTCTGGCGAAACACCAGTTCGAGTCTTTTCCGTGCTGAGGCATTGAGTAACGGCGGAGAAAGAGAGAGAAGGAAGGAGGCTGCATAAAATGGGTGCAGAGAAAACGGCTCGTGGCCGGGGAAGGGGCAGCAGCTGGGGCTGGTGGGGCTCGGGACGTGGCCAGACGGGTGGCAACCGCACGGCGAGCTTACAACACGGAGCAAGCCGCCGGGCCCTGCGGAAAGGGGAACCGGAAAAGTATGGTGGGTTGAGCAATGTGTCAATCACAGCTCCGGGTCAGGAACCGCAAACCCCAGCGCCGTTCCCATGCGTGGCTCAGCTCGCCGAGGCGGGATGGGGGCACCTGGCCCCCTTGGGGAAGGGGAAGCCGCTGGCAGCCCGTCGGTTAATCTGGGGTCGGGGTGCGGGGTCGCTTTGGCTGTGGGGATGTCGTGCTGGCACCGGGCACAGCCAGGTTTTGGGAAGCCGCAGCCCGTCGTGGCTCATTCTGGAAAACCCGACAGTGTTTGCTTGCTGGTCCCAGTGTCCCTGCCTCGTGCGTGGTCCCCATCTACCTGCCAAGCTCCCGTGGGCACCCTCCATCCCCTGTGTGCCTGGGAGCTGCGGTTTGGTCGGGGATGTGGATGAGGAACCCGCTGGATCCGTTTCACCACCCTGCCCCAGCTTCTCTGGGTGGGAAGCAGGTCTCCGGCACGCCACGGGGAGCCAACAAGTGCCACCTCGCTGTGGCTCCTTGTCCCCATCCTGCAAGAGGCTGTGGGATGGGTCTGGGGAGGATGGATGGGATGGAGAGGTGATGCATGAGAAAGCCTGCCCGTGCTCCTCCTTGCAACATGGGTCTTTCCAGCACAGAAATATTCCCATTCCCATCCTGCTCTGCCCCTTCCTTCCCTAAACAATAATTTTTTTCCGACCTCCCTGGGCTATGTGCTTGGGCTGCATCAGTCCGGGGGGGGAACATTTTGGCAGGCAGCTGATGGAGAAGGGCTAATCCCCGGCACTTGGTTGTTTCAACTCTGGCTGGCGAGATCTTCATCGTTTTGCAAAGGAAAAAAAAAAAAAAAATCTGAAGAAAAAGATCTAATTTTAGCCCGCAGCGGGGAGGATCGAGGAAGCGATGTTTTAAAGAAAGCAATCTGACCTACGCCAGCATGCGGCAGGATGATTTATTGTGTATTAAAAAGGACCGGGAGGAAATAACTCATTGATGAGAGTGACTTCATCAGTGCGTGTTCGCACACATCTTCCTGGCCTGTCGGGGCTCTGGGAAAGGGGTGGCTCAGTTTTTTTTGGGAGGGGTTCTTGAGCATTGCAGCAGTTCCTCACAGCCCAGCCTGTCCTCTGGGCTGAAACGAGGGGGAAAATAATCAGGAGTGGGTTGGATGCCACCCATCGTGTTTCTCCCTGCCCACAGGGAATGGAGTGGTTGCACCTGGAAGTGGATTGTGGCTTTTCCCTCACTGAAGGGTCAGCTGGGGAGAGGGAACAGAGAGAAATGGGGGATTCCATGGGTTTGGGGGTATCTTACTCCATCTTTGTATTGCAGGGCATGACCTATCTCTGTATCTCAGCCTCGGATTCCTCCAGTCAGAACCTGTAAGTCGTTTGCCATCCTTTTGCCTCCCAGCATCGCGTGTCGGTAGTTGTTGGTCAATAAAAGCCCAGATTCTGCAGGCTGAAGGTTCAGTCAGTGAAAACTCTATATCATCGCTGAGCTTGACAAAAGCTGCAGTTCATTCTCAGGGTGTAAATAGCATTTGTAGGGCTTAAAATCTGCTTCTGTTTGCAGCCAGTAAATTTAATTTCCCATGAAATTTCAGAATTATTCTACTGGGCAGGGTTGAAAATCGGTGCATTTTTTTTACTGGTTTGGAAAGACGATGATTTGTGTTGGTCTTCCAGACATTCTCCTTGGAAAGAGACATAAAATATTTATTAAACCAACATGTTTCTACTTTTTTTTCCCCCACGCAAAGCTTAGATGCTTGTCTTTTAACAATGTTCTGGAGATGAAGCTGGTGAGAGGTGCTCAGCCTCAGGCTTTCATGGGATGTGGTGCTGGGGTGTGATGGGTGCTGGTGCTGCCGGCACTGGGGAGGGTCACAGCACCTTGCTGCTGCTTTTGGACTCCACAAGCCATCTGCTGCAACCAGAAAATCCCAGCTCAGAGGGATATTTTTTCACCAGTCAAACCCTAATAAAGATTGGAACATTGTGCACAGTGGCTGGACCAAGCCCCATTTGTGGAGGTGCTGGTTTTCCAGCATTCTGGCAGCAGCCATGCCCGGGGGGGGTGTGTGATTCCGCTTGCTCATGCTCCCGCTGAGCGGAAAGAGAAGCTTTACAAGAAAACCCTGCCTCAGCAAGAACTGGGCTTTTCGGTTGTTATTTTTTTCTCTCCTCTCATTTCTTTGCATTTGTTGCATATCTACTGTAAGGACAAAAAGGAAAAGGGAAAAAAAAAAAGAAAAAGAAGACTTGCTGCTGGAAGGAAGGCTTATTCAAGGAACTGTTTTGTGCTTGTCAGTTTATGCCTCGGATTTCGCAATCCTGGTGAACTTCTTGTCCTCCAGAGGAGATTCTTATGACTCAGGACCTCAGTGGCTCTCAGCATTACCAGGCTTCATGCTCTGATCCCATGCTTTGAGGCTGGAAAAGCAGAGAGAGAGAGAGCTTTCCTGAGGGGGGAAACCCCCCCCCCCCCCCCCTACAAAAAAAAACCCTGTGGAGTGAGTGAGGATTGTAGAGGTAGCTGAAGTGCTCACCTCCCTCCCTGTGGGATGGGTTGGTAGGGGGATGCTGTGTGCACAGAGCGGGCTGGAGGCTGGCAGCAAGCACCCTCAGGGAGCTGGAGGTGAGAGCATCACGTCCTTGCATCCCTGCTGGTGCCAGTCAAGGGGCTGCAGTGGAGGACCGGGATCCAGAGAGTGTGGATCTGTGTCCTGGGGGATGCTATCTGCTTGCAAAGATGAGTAGGATGAGGAGAAATCCCCCCAGGGCAAGCTTTAGGCAGGGAAAGGACTCCTGAAATGGCAATGCCCTGTTTGTTACGGTGGTTGAGGAGGAGGCATGTTTGCAGAGGAGCGATGAGCTGATGTCTCCTTCCAGTGCTGAGAGGCTCCATGTTTTTGGTATGGTCCCCATTTCTCCTCCTCTTCTTGGGCAGCAGAACCCCTTGCTATTTCTTAACATGTCCTTGGTTCCTTAGAAGGTGCCTGAGCCTTGTCCTTCCAGGGAGGCGTAAAGAGCATCCCCTTCAATGGACCAGCAGGGATGGCAAAGGTTTTGGAGGGTTCTGCCTCGTTGTCACTGGGAATCCAGCTCTGGGCTCTAGGTGAGGGGTACAGTGCGGGGAATAGCTCTGTGGTAGCTCATGCCTTGGCTTCTGAGAAATCAGGAAGGCTCACGCCCACCCTATCACGCGGAGGCAGAGGAAGTCCGGCACTGGGACAGAGACACTGCCAAAGGGACCCTCTCCTCCTCCTCCTGAAAGAAACGGGGCTCAGAGAGTTCCACCGGCAGCCCAAGTTACCCAGAATCAGGTTTTCTGCCTCGAAACTGCCCCACGGCTTGGTGGGACTGCGAGGGCGAGCAGGGTCGGGCAGCGTTTATTGCAGAATAACTGGCTCGACGGGGATGCCCGTTGTCTGCGGGAGGGATCGGCAGCAGCTGCCAGCATCCCAGGCAGCGATGAGCAGGAGGGGTGCATCTCAGCACAGCCTGCATAACCCTCCCACAAACGCCCACTTCTAGCTCCTCAGTACACATGAAGTCAGTTATCCTGGTTTCTAGGTCTCAAGCATGTTGCAGTTGAGCTGCCAGAAAGTCCCAGCTCCTTGGCTTGCCCTGTTTTGCTGCAAAAATCCCTGGTTTAGGGTTAATATGTTCAGGATAACCTCTCATGTGGGGGATGCTCATGTCCCTCAGGCACAAGATGATGCCTTACCCTGGAGGCTGCCTCTCTGACATCCTCCCTGAGCTGCTTTGGCTGATAGCATCACCCTGTTCCTAATTTCTCTGGCAAGCAAGAAATCCCCTGGAAAGTCTCCCAGGTCATTTCCTTCTTGGCAGATGAAGATCAGCTCCTCTGCCTTCACCTGGCAGAGGAAGGATCTCTGCTCCCACCCTACGCCGGTGGCCCCAGGGTGGTGGGAAGTCCCAGAGACGGCCACAACTGCTGCTGCTGGTGTGACAGGGCACCTTGCTGAACTGGACAGCCCTCCCATCCTCACCTCCCTGCCTCTCTCCTTGCAGGCTGCAGCATTTTAAGGAGTGCATCAAGTTCATCCACGAATGCCGGCTCGCTGGGGGAGGCTGCCTCGTCCATTGGTGAGAGCTGCTGTCACCACCTCGTGTTCTCGTCCGTCCTCTGGGAGGTGGGCATGGGCCCCCAAAAAGTGTCCTCGGGGTCGCATGTCACTTGTAGCGGGGAGGAAGAGGAGGAGAAGGCAAGGAATATTGGGAGGATGACAGGAGAAGGTGTGTGGTGCCGAGACCCGTGGGTTTGGGTGGTTCGTGCCTTAAAAACTTGATAAAGGAGGGGACAGGGGGAAGCCACCTGCCTGGGCCACCAACAATGCCCCCCTGTCCGTGCAGCTTCTTACTCCTACCCAGACCACAGCTGGGGAACCTCACTAGCGCTCCAACACATCCCATGGATGTCCCTCCATGGTGGGAATACCAGTCCCTGATGCTTCTCTCTCACACCGTGCCAGCCTGGCTGGGGTCTCCCGCAGCACCACCATCCTGGTGGCCTACCTCATGACGGTGACAGAGCTGGGCTGGGAGGGCTGCCTGGCTGCCACCAAGGCTGTGCGGTCCTACGTCAGCCCCAACTTGGGCTTCCAGCAGCAGCTGCAGGAGTACGAGGCGACCTTGCTGCAGGAGGTATGTCCCATGCCGATGGCCCCTTATATACGTGTCTGCAGAGTTTGCAAGCAGGCACAGCTTTTTTGCATGCAGCTCTCTGCGAGGGCCAGCTGTTCGCCCGAGCTGGCTTTTTGTGCATGTTATTTATTGCCTGGGGATTTTAGGTTTTGCATAAAAAAAAAAATAAATAAAAAATATATATATATAAAAAAGAAGTGCCTAGACATCATGCGAGTGCACTTAAAAAGGCTCTTTAAAACCCCAGTGCTTTTCTCGAGAGTTCACTTTGGATGCAGCGGGAGGGATGGGTGAGCAACAAGTCCCCTGGGAGCCCTTGGAAGGGTGCTGGGCCAGTTCCTGGGAATGCAGCACAGCGGGAGCCAGAAAGGGGGACAGGAGGAGGAAGAAGGCTCTTGCGAGCGGCTTTGGGATGTCTGGGCATGCTTGGATCTGGCTGGGCTTCCTCTGACAGCAAGTCCTCTGCTTTTAGAGGCAGGCGACATCAAAAAAGCAAGCATTGACAGAGGAAATCTCTTTCCTCCCCCAAATGAGGCAGAACAGGAGCCCAGGCTATGTGGGTCCCCGTCCTGTGCAAGGAGGGGATGTTGTAGCTGAGCAGAGCTGGATGCTGGCAGCTGGGAGCAACAGCGTCATGTTTACTCGGGCAAGCACTAGCTGCAGAGATCAGAGCTGCACTTTTCACCCAGAAAGCCTTCGAAAGCAAAAGGAAAGACTTTTAAAGGCAGAGCTCCCTCTGCCCATACTGGACCCTCCTCCTCCACCCACCCTCAGGGTCCACCATGAAGGACCAGCATCCAAAACTGTCCCGGGAGGGCACACAGGCTGGATCTGTGTGAGGAAAGAGTAACCCACATGTCCAAGATACCTCACAGCCTACATCACCTTTAAAATTGGTCCCATCCCTGGAGGCAAAGCCCTCACCATCTGCTTTAGCCACGAGCATTGTGCAATGGCCCTGCAGCAAACGGCGGCAGGACCCGGTGGTCCCTCTGGCCACACGGAGTGGTTTGAGGGGATTTCTCTCCTCCCGAGAGGGAGGCAGGGACAGCATGTGACATTGACCTGAATGTCAGCTCCTTCCCTGCTGCAGAGTCCCCTTCCTCGGGTGCTGGAGGGAGCGGGCAGGCACTGTCACATGAGGGAAGCAGCCCTGCCCCGTTATCACTGGCTTGCAAAAATACCCACGGAGGAGGGCGAAAAATGGTCCGAGGGATTACAAAACACTCGCGATGCTGGAGATTCCCTGTGGGGCTTCCCCTGGCTGGGCCAAGCTGTCCCCAGCCCTTCCCACGCCCTGGCTGTGTCCCAGCACAGACCGTGATGCCAGGTTTTCTCTGTTGTCCCCCCTCTTCCATCCCACCTATTCCTCCGGCTCCCCAAAACGCCGGCTGGCACCAGCCTTCCCTCCCTTTCCCGTAGATGCTGCTTTTTCGTCACCTCGACGTTTCGCTGTGGGCTTTGCAAACACTTCCCCGAAAAATCCTGAAGGCAGAGCCAAGGATGGAGGCGCTTGGATGCATTTTTTCGGAGCCCGAGGGGTTGAGCAAGAGCCGCCTATTACTTGAAACACCCTGCGTTCCCCGCTAGCGCAGTGTTGAGGAGGGAAGCTGCTGACGGCTCTTGTGGGCGGACTGAGGCTCGCACGGCTCCGGGGGCGAGGGCTGGGTGCCAGAGCAGGGAGTGTTCTGGCATTACTCACCCACAGCTGCACTTGAAGAAGACGAAGAGTCAGGATGGATGCTGCAGTCTGATACCCTGCTTGCAGCTCGTTCCTTGAGCCCTCCGTGTTTGCGAGAGGAAGGGACTTGGGGGCAGGGCAGGCGAGGTGGATGGTCAGGGGTCCCTGCATGGCCAGAAGCCTGTGGGACCTGGTGCCACGTGGGTCCTGCACCTTGCTTCATGCCAAGCACCAGCTGGCTTGCTTACCTTGGCTGCGGAGGTCACGCCTTGTTCCCTTTCGTGGTATTTGTGGGTTTTTTCCCCACGTGTATAGGTAGGATGCAGGAGTAAGGGTATCGTAACCTGAGTTTCAGCTATTGCTGAGTATAAAGGGATAAAGCAGAGGTTGAATTTCCTCATTTAGCCCAGCTGTCACCCCGGCAATTTGGAAACACCGTACTTGAGAGTAGACATGGATAAAGGCTGGGCAGGCTGTCTGGGAGGAAAACCCTCATTTATTGTTGACTAAAACCTGCAAGGAATGGATCAGTCCTTCTGGGGACCTTCTCCCCAGGGCTGTGGGTGAGTATCCCTCGGTGCCTCCGTTTCCTTGATCTGGAGCCAGGACCTCAGACAAGACCCTGGGAGGTAGAAATGGGGAAGATGCTCTCTGGGACTGGCCAGCCAGCCCTTCACTGCAGGAAGCATGCCTTGAGCGTGCAGCTGTGGTTTTTTGAGGTGGCAAATGGTGCTTATTGGGGCTAGATGGATAAGAAGGAAGGAAAGGACCAAGAGTGGCAGCAGAATGACGGGTGAGGTTAGAAAAGGAAGTAAATGAGCGCAGAGAAGACAGTGTGGATGTGAGGGAGGGCACACTGGGTGAGGGACCTGTCCCGCTCTTGCCCCAACACCCACCTGCAGTGTTGTCACACCATGACTAAGCTCACTTTCTCCCTGCCCCGGTGCTGTCCCAGATGGGATGAGTGCTCCTGGCTCCAGGAGAGAGAAGGAGGGCAGAGGGTTAGTGGTCAGCAGTGGAGGAAATGGCCTGTAACCACTTCTTGCTCTGGCTTTCAAAGGAAACGCCTGGCAACAGGAGCAGGGTGCTTCCCCTGGCCTCTTGCTGGCTCCTTCCCTTCTTCACTGGAGGGTGGGAGCCAGCTCTGAGGCTGGGAGATGGGTGCTGAGCCTCAGTGGGTGCTGTGCCTTAGTGACCAGGCTGGCTTCCCCATGGAACTTCATCCCTTCAGATCATTTATGTTGGCAGCTGACACGGATGCTTGCCCCAGATCCTGTCCCAAATCACTTCCCAGGGGTTGTTTTCTAGCAAGGATATCATGTCTGGCTTTTGGCGTCCATCCCTTGCATGGGGATCTTCCTGCTTGCTGTTGATAAGCTCACAGCAGCCATGGTGAGTCCCGCTGTCCAAGGGAGCGGATTTGGGAAACCCAGGCATTCCCAGCGGAAATCCCCTCTGCCCGAGCTGGTATTCCCTGGCCATAGGAGAGAGAGATGCTGCCAGGGTCAGTCTCAGACTTCCTTCTCTTGCAGCTTGCGGTGCCCGTGCAGCCCTGGCAGGGCAGGGCTGACCTTTGCCACGAGCTCGGTGGCTCCCGGCTGTGGGGTGCTGCTGCAGCACCCCAGGAAGCCAGAGCCATTGCAGGGACATCTCACCCTGGGGGTGCTTAACTCTTGGGAACTGCAATCTGGGCCCATCTTTGCCGTTTCTCATCACAGTATGGACTGTCTCTGGCTTCCCAGCCATCTCCAGACCTCAGCCTGCTGCCAGCTGGCCGCCGGCCATGCTCCTGCTGCTGGAGCAGCCTTTGCAGCCGGCTACAGAGATGTGGGAAGACAAGATGCACCCCACTACCACCCAGCAGTGAGCAAAATGCTCTGCAGACAAACCTGCCTCAGCATGCAAGAGCTGATGAGGCCATGCAGCTTGTGGCGGCGAGTGCAGCCCATCCCTGCGCTGCCACGGCAGGGAGAAAGCGTGGGGAAGCTTTGCTTACCGGAATTCAGGCACACAAGGCACAGCAGCAGCTTCCTGGCAATGAAAAGTAAATAAAGCTGCTGTCCCAGCTGCAGCCAGTGCGGGAAGCTGAGGGTGCTGCCAGCTCTGTCTGTGCCGGCTTGGGGAGGTGGGGAGGACTCGGTTGCAGGGGGGACACTGTTGCATCTCTCATATGACGCGGTCCTGTCGTGTGGTGTGTGAGCTCTTGCAAAGCTGACACCTTCCTGGGGATCCCTGGCTGAGGCTGCAGCTGGGATGCAGCGGGCATCACCTCAGCTCACTGCTTCCCGCCCTAGTTGTTGCAAGCCCCAGCTCCCGAGTTTGGACAGGTCTCAGCCCCTGGGTGACCCTAACAACCTCTTTTGGCTTTGTCCTGGCAGTACCGCGCCTGGATCCGCCACGACTATGGCAGGAACCCGTTCAAGGACCAGGAGGAGCTGCAGTGTTTGCTGGCCCAGCAGAAGGAGCAGCAGCTGGGGAGCAGGGATTGCTCCTGGCTCTCAGCTCCCACCTACCAGGCAGGTGGCAGACGGATGAACAGATAAGCAACCTCCTGCTCGAAGGCAGACGTTGGCTCTGGGGCTTGGAAAACTCATTCCTCCCTTTGCTGAGCGTCCGCAGCGGTTCGTGTCTCGGGCAGCGAGCAGCCAGCGCTGGCTGCTGGCTCAAGTGTGGGAGTGGGGATGGTCAGGACTTGCAGACCCCCTTCTTGGCTGCCAGCTCTATGTGTGCCTCTGGGAAAGCCAGTTCACTGATGGTGGTGTCTTGTTCTGTCCCATTCCCTCATTCCCCAGCCACTTTTCCATCACCCGTAGCAGCAGCAAGCCCCATCCCTGTCCCCAGCAGCGTGGTACCCAGGCGCTCCTCCGGTAGCACATGAGGATGCCGACACCACCTTGGAAAGGACTGGAGGTTCCTGGGGCTGCAGATGCCCCTTGCTGTGCTTGGAATTTCCTGGTCCACTTAGCAGATGTCTGTCTGGCATTTTTTTTAAGCCATCCCTCCCAGGGAGGGGGGAAATCCAGCAGTGCTGGAGGCTGCCCGTCCCCACCGCCTCCATCCCCAGAGCCCGAGAGATTTTGGGTTTCCCCTGGTGCCCTGAATGACCTCGGTTGCAAAAGAAGCCAATGGCTCGATTGGACTCAGCTGACCCGCAGACCAATTTAATGCTGTCTCTCCCCAACAGTCTTTTTCATATTGAAAGACCATCCTCATGCCCCTTTTTTCATCCCAAACTCATACACCTTGTTTCCAAAGTGTGAGCTTCCTTTGCCAGGACTCCCCGTATCCATCCTGCAAGCGGGGTCCCAACTCCTCGACAGAGCACTTTGACACTTAAACCATCAACTCTTCCACACCAGCTTGGCCTTTTGGTATTGTCGTGGGTTGACCCTGGCCGGCCGCCAGGTACCCACACAGCTGCTCACTCACTCCCCCTTCACTGCTGAACAGGGGAGAAAATATTTCCAAGGGCTCAGAGTTTGAGATAAGGACAGGGAGATCACCCTCATTCACCGTCCCGGGCAAAACAGACTCAGTTTTTGGGAAATTAGACATTTATTAAAAGAACTAATCAGAGAGGAGTAGTGAGAAGTGAGAAAAAACAAACCTTAAACAGAACACCTTCCCCCCATCCCTCCCTTCTTCCCGGGCTTAACATCAATCCCGGTTTCTCCACCTCCTCCCCCCGAGCGGCGCAGGGGGACAGGGAACGGGGGCTGCGGTCAGTTCATCCGACGTTGGTTCCACCGCTTCTTCATTCCGGGGGAGGACTCTTCACTCTTCCCCAGGGCCACTCTGGGGTCCCTCTCACGGGAGACAAGCTTCACGCTCTCTTCTCCACATGAGTCGTCCCACGAAGGGCAATTCATCACAAACTGCCCAACGGGAGACACCTCACGAGGGGCAGCCCACCCCTCGTGAGTCTGAGGCGCAGTCCTTCGGGGGAAACTGCTCCAGCGTGAGCCACCCACAACGTCCCAAAAGTCCCACCGGCCAACCTGCTCCAGCGTGGGCATTCCCTCTTCCACGGGCTACAGGTTCCGGCAGCAACTTGCTCTGATGGGGGCTTCCCACGGGCTACAGTCCCCTTTCAGGCATCCACCCACACGGCGTGGAGTCCTCGGTGGACATCTACGCGGTGATCCTCACGGTGGACTTCTGCACCTCGCCCATGGGCTGCAGGGGGACAACCCGCTTCACCATGGTCTTCACCACGGACCCGGGGGACTCTCTCTGCTCCGGCGCCTGGAGCTCATCCTCCCCCTCTCCTTCTTCACTGACCTTGGTGTCTGCACAGATTCTCACTCCTCCATCTCTGTGCCAGCTGTTGTGGCGCAGTTCTTTTTCCCATTCTTAAATATGTTTTTCACAGAGGCATTCCTCTGCTATCACCTTACTGATAGGCTCAGCCTTGGCCAGCGGCGGGTCCCTCTTTGTAGCCGGCTGGCATTGGCTCTATCAATCTTGGGGAGCTTCTAGCAGCTTCTTACAGAAGCCACCCTGCAGCTCCCCCCCCGCCGCCGAAATCTGGCCAGGCCAAACCAAAACAGGTATAAATACTCTTCTTGGCTTCTCAGAAATATCTGTTCTGCAATGTATTCTGAGGAAAAAAAGAAAAAAGTTTGAAATATTCTGAGAAAAAAAAAAAAAAGAAGACATTTAAAATATTTCTGGGGAATCTTAATGAAAATTTCTGGGTACTCGGAGAGTGACAGCACTGGGGGTGACTTGCCCAACTCCTAATAAAGAGGAAAGTGATTATAACCATGAGGACAGTTGGTCTTGATTTGTGGTGTTCCTGGTGGGAATGGATGGATGGACTGACATGACCGCTCCGCTGCTGTGTCCTGTTTCCTATTTTCTTGGTGACAACCACCAATAAAATTCAAAGTTTTAAAGACTTGGTGTTTAGCTGTAACATACAGGATTCTGGAAAAAAAAAAATATTGTGAGGGCTTTTTGCTGTCTTTTTAGGCTAAGAGTAGAGTCCCTTTGGCTGATTTTTCTGCATGGAGGTGTGCCATGGTCCGTGCCTGCAGCACACTTCATGCAATTAATGAGAATTAATGAGATTCAAGGACCGTAAAGACTGTTGATGGAGTGGACTGAAGGGAGCTTGAGCAAACTGGATCGATGTTGAATTTAATGGCTCAATGTTATCGTTTTAGGAAGCAGAAAAATGGAACTTGGGCGCAGGGGAAAAAGAGAAGAGAGCTGTTTTTTGGTGTTAATAGGAAGTCGTCAGAGATATGTGATAAGCAGAGATTAGGTTTGCAGGAGGTGTGACAACCTCCGCGCAGCGCTGCCGTCCCGTCGCATGTGCCAGCCAGGATGGCCGTGCCCTTTCTCCTCCCACGACCGGCCAGCCGGGGACTTCATCATTCCCCAAGGAACTGCAGCACCAAAGCAGCTGGTACCCCCCAAAAAATCTCCCTGATCTCGAGAATCACAAAGGATGCTCCTTCTCAGCTGCAGCATCACCTGCACCCAGCATCACAGCAACAACCCTTGCCCAAATAGCATCTCCTAAACCAAATTTCCCCCGAATCTGAGGCGTGTCCCAGGTGAATATATTATTTTTTCCTGTGCTGCCTCAGCCCTCCCAAAAGCCCTGTGCTTCTGGGGTGGGGAAAATCGCTCTTCTGAAGCATCAGTGAGCTTCCCGGGGTGTTTGTTCCACACAGAGAAATAGTTTGCAAGAAATTCCCTGCTCTGCTCCTTGCCCCAGGGTGTGTTTTGCATTTTCCCCTTGCCAGCAGGGCTGTATGGCATCTCGCTCCCTTCCAGCCTGCCACCGTGAGCGGCTGAAAAACCCTTTTTAAGGGGGTTTATTATTTTATCCTCCTGCTGCTGGGATCCTCCTCACCCCAAGGAATGGAGATTTTGCCTTTCCAGGCTGCCCATGAGGTCGTGGAGCCACAGTGAAGCTAGAGGTAATGAAATCATCCTGCAGTCAGGCTCCAGCTCTTCAGCCTCCAGGGGAATGAGGGAAT
The DNA here is from genome assembly GCA_020746105.1 of Trogon surrucura. Lineage (NCBI taxonomy): Eukaryota > Metazoa > Chordata > Aves > Trogoniformes > Trogonidae > Trogon > Trogon surrucura. Next base: position 2,824,267 of record CM036629.1, read on the forward strand.
GGAGAGGCTTGATTATACGAAACCCCTTTAAAATATCCCGAATTTGCCAGAATTTTTACAAAAGAAACAATTTTTTTTTTTTTTTTTTTTTTACTGGGGGGATCTCTGGCCAGCACAGGGAGGAAGGATCAGACTCACCCTGCAGAACTTAACTTTTTTCTCGGTAGAAACCGAGAAATAGCCCTGACAACCGTATCTGATTGCAAATGATGTTTTTTTGGCTCTCCCCAGATCTCGCAGGGGGGGATCTGATTCGGCTCAGCTGGGTGTTTAAAAACAAGAGCTATTATAGCCGTCACTTATTAGAAATGACAGTAAAGGTTGTGTACCTTAGATCATTATTTTTATTATACCATCTGTGCAGCTCCATGCATTTCCCATTTCTCTGTATTACCCACATGGGAGTAATTATGTTTTTTTTTTTTTTTTCCAAGAAATGTGTGTGTAATCTGGTAATCCCAAAAATAACAACCAAAAAACCCTCTGAAGTCAGGCTGCAGATGGTCCTTCACCCTCTACTACGGCCACCGGTCCCAGTTGGGTTTGGCCAGGCTGGACTGGGGGCAACAGGCACCGCTGGGGCGACAAAGGGGGAATGGATCTGGGACCTGGGGTTGATCCAGGAGGGAACTGGGAACTGCCTGGAAATGGACTGGTCTGGAACCGGGGAGACTGGTTTTGAACTGGGTAAGGACTGACGTGAGACTATGGCAAGGTTAGTCTGGGACTGGAGGGGGATTGATGTGGGACTGGGGATGCGTTGACCTGAGACTGGAGGGACTGGTCTGAAATTGGGGATGGACGAATCTGAGACTGGGGAGACTGGTCTTGGACTGGGGATGGACTGATCTGGGACCGGGGTTACTGGTCTGGAACAGGGGAGAACTGAGCTGGGACTGGGGATGGATTGATCTGAGATTGGAGAGTCTGAAATTGGGGATGGACCAATCTGAAACTGGGGAGACTGGTCTGGGACTGAGGACGGACTGGCTGGGAACAGGGGACGGACCAGTCTAGGACTGGGGAGACTGATTTGGGAGAGGGGGGGACTGCTCTGAGATTGGGGAGGGACCAGACTGGGATGGAGGAGACTGGTCTGGACTGGGACTGGGGAGGCTGGTTGGGAACGGGGGAGGGACCGGTCTGGGACTGGGGATGGACTGGACTGGGGAGACGGGTTGGGACTGGGACTGGGTCAATCTCGGGGGAGCTGAGCTCAGCCCGGGGACGGACCCGGGTGAGACCCCCCTGGGCGGTGCCGGCCCCGCCCCTGACCACGCCCTTGACCACGCCCTTGACCACGCCCCCGCCACGCCCCCGCCACGCCCCCGCCACGCCCCCCCGCCGCCCCAGCTGATTTCTCGGAAAGGCGCGGGCTTCGGAGAAAGCCGCGCCAGCCGCTCGAGCCCCGGCGAGGCGGCTCCCCATTGGGGCAGCGGAGACAGCACCGGCTCCCCATTGGGCAGGCCGGGCGTGAGGGAGCGGCCGGCTATTGGCCACTCCGTGCGCGGGGGGCGGGGTCGGGGAGAGGGAGGTCCCGCCTCCCCAGGACTGCTATAAAAGGGGGCTCGGGGGCAGCGCGGGCAGAGCGCGGAGCGGTGCGGGCGGGAGCAGGTAGGGGCGGTCCCGGTGATCGGGTCTTGGGGGGCTGTGGGGTGCGAGATGGGACCCAGTCCCGGTCCCCGTGGCTCTGGGGTCGCGGGAGGTGCTGCCCCTGCTTGCCCCGGGGTAAAGCCCAGTGGTGGATGAATGGGTGGGTAGGTGGATGGGTTGGGCAGGGCTTGGTGGTGGCTTGGGACTAGGATCAGGTGGGTGATGGTGCTGGAACTGTCAGGCAAGTTTTCTGGCTGCTTGTGCGTGGGAAGGGCTCCTCGGCTGTGCCCTCCATGCGCTGTCTCAGTGGCAGCCTGAAGGGCCTGCCCCACCTTTTTTGCGTAGGGAATGTGGAGCTCTGCTCTCTGCTCAGTGCTGGGAACCAGCTTTGCAGAAAATGGGCTGATGTGGAAGGGGGTGCGAGTTCAGCGAGTGCTTCTGAGGCTATTTGTCCTGGCGTAATTGGAGTGCAAGGTGTTTGGTGCAGGAGCTTGCAGAGAGTCGGTGCATCCCCCTGTTGCTCCGAGGATGAGCTGTGGCATCTGCTTTGGGGCAGCTTTGGAGGGGCAGGTGGGATCCCGAGCTGTGCCCCTCGGTGTTATTAACTATCTCTAAAAACAGAGGCTGTGCTGGGAATGGCCAGCCTGGTCCGTGTGTCCTACCATGCAGGAGTAGGGCGATGGAGAAGGGGCAGAAGCTGGTGGTACTGAGGTGGTGTGAGCCCGTGGCAAAGCAGTGACCACCAGGTCTCAGGCTGTGCTGGCAGCATCCTCATTTCCTCCCTGAAACCTTCCTGCAGGGCAGGAATTAAAACAAGAATGGGGGGGAGGCAGTCCTGTAAAATTTAGAGGAACGCTGTGGTGAGCCCAAAAGGCTTGGAGGCTGCTCCTGGGGCAGCTGGTCACTTCTGCCAGGCCACCACCCCCTGAAGTCCCTGTGGGTTTTCCTGTGGAGGTGATGGAAGATGCTGGGAGGGTTGAGCCTGGCACTTCGCTTCCAGCTGCACAGGAGAAGCTTTCTCATGGGTCCTCCATGAAATAACCGGGTGGGTTTGGCTAAAAATGACCCAAAGTCCTGGCATCAGTCCTCTTGGTTGTGCAGCCCCCATCCCTGCAGTGACTCTGGGTGCTGCCTGGAACTAGTGTCTGCTCCCCAAATTGTCAGTGCCTGCTGAGAGGGGCTGCCGCCTCCTCTGGGACAGACCCTTGTGCCAAGACCAGCTGGGGGACAGCATTTGGCTTCCTTCTCCTGCAGATGCTAACGGGTGTTTACCCTGGGATGGCCTGTCCCAGTGTCACTTGCTCAGGTGACAGCGGGAAAAAAGAGTAAGGAAAGCATCGAGCCACCTGTTTCTGTGAGCAGAGCTCTGATGGATAAAATTAGTAGTAACTCATGGAAAATTGCCTTGATATTTTTAATGATAAAAGAAGCAGGGGAGGATTTTGACGCAGAGACGTTGGCGGGTGGGACCCTCAGAGCTGCCGAAAGCCGCTTGTCTCTGCAGGCGGTGCCGCTGCCCGAGTGGCAAACCTTTGATCCCTCGTACCCCAGCTGTGGTGGGACGGTGCTGGGGGATCTAACAGGGCTTGGACCTCTCGCTCCTTCCAGGATGTGCGACCGCAATGGCGGGCGGCGGCTCCGGCAGTGGCTGATCGAGCAGATCGACAGCGAGCTCTACCCCGGGCTCATCTGGGAGAATGAAGAGAAAACCATGTTCCGCATCCCGTGGAAACACGCTGGGAAGCAGGACTACAACCAAGAAGTAGATGCCTCTATCTTTAAGGTAGGGATAGGTGATAAATGCCTTTTTCTTCTGGGCTTTTGCTGACAGCCCGGCTGGAGGGAGATGTCTGTGTTCTCTCTGCTTTTTGTATCTCTGACCCTCGCAGGAGATGCCTCACGCTGCAATTGGTCTCACAGACTCTTTTGGGGATATTTTTTCTTTTTTTGTCAAATGTTGGTACAAGTTTTAAGTTTGTTTTCAGAGTTTTTGCATCCTGGTTTGGCTTGAGAAAGGAGCTGGATGAGCTCCTTCTGACCTGGTCTAAACTTCTTATGAGGCTATTCTTGCTAGAGGGCTGGATTTACCAGAAAACTAAAAAGACTTTGCAGGAAGCAAGGACGTTTTGCATTTCACTGAAGGGGAGGGGGGGGGGAGAGGGGTTTTCCAGTTTTGGGGATAAGCTGGAAAAGTTCATCCTGAACATAAAGGTCAGACTTTTCCCCAGGAATTCCCTTCACTCTGCCCTGACTTTCAAATACCTGTACCAGTGAGCGAGTTCACTTTCAGGACAGTAATATCTGGTTACCAGCTGGTTTGGGAGGCCAGAGTTATGAATTCAACCATCTGAAGATGGAGGTATTTATTTTATAGGTATTTTTTTTATATATATAAGAAGTTTTGTTTAAAAAACCACATACTTTGCAATCTCCATCCAGTGGTAAAATATATTCTCCCACCAAAAGCACAAGCAATGTTCTGATCTTGAAAAGAAGCCAGCTTTCATTGATTAGTCAGGACCCAGAAAATGAGGTTTACTTTGATTTTTAACCGAGGTGTTACCAGATCATTAGGAGCACGACCTCTTTGCCAGCGATTCCTTGCCTCCCCGGCAGCTCCCGACCTGGCGGTGCAGAGGTGAAGCCACATCTTATGACCTTGACCTCAAACCTGGGTGCTGCAGCCCTCCTTGCTCCCAGGTGCACCTGTCCCCACGTTTGGTGGCTTTGCACATGTCCACAGTCTAGGAGCAAAGTGGCGAATGCGCGCGGGATGGTTGGGAGGGCGCGAAAGGCGAGGAGAGCAAGATGCTTTCTGCAACCTCAGCTCCTTTGCGTGTGGGGTTGAGGAGGTTTGCAGAGCTCGTGCGGAGGGTTCTCATTTTTGTTGTTGCCGTCTCTTTGTTTTAGGCTTGGGCTGTTTTCAAAGGCAAGTTCAAAGAAGGTGACAAAGCGGAGCCGGCCACGTGGAAGACGCGGCTGCGCTGTGCTTTGAACAAGAGCCCCGACTTCGAGGAGGTGACGGACAGGTCTCAGCTGGACATCTCGGAGCCCTACAAGGTCTACAGGATCGTGCCGGAGGAGGAACAGAAATGTGAGTGCCCCGATACGGGACTGGCCCCTGGTGCAGGTCGGTCCTGTGGTCTTGTGCTTCCTGGCCACGCTCTGCTCTCGAGCTGTGATGCTTTGCTTGTCTTGCTTTACAGATGATGTCCCCTGCGTCGCTGTGGTGGTAGGGAGGCGGAGGAGGAAGGACAGCCTTTTTTTTTTTCTTCTTTTTTCACCACAAACAGCTGCTTAGGAGATAGAAGCTTACACGATGCTGCAGTTATCCCCTATCTTGTAAGGATATTGTAGAGGAAAGTTCAAAAATCCTCCTGTTGCGGGGGGTACTTGAGCCCCAATGCCTGCCCTGGGTGGATGGCAAGCAGCTGCAATAAATCCCTTCTCTCTTACCCGGCAGTGATTAGAGTAGCAGTAATTTCACAGAGAGCAGTTGCTGCTGCGATGTCCGGTGCGGTGCAGGTTGTGCTAAGTATATCTCTATTTGTGGTTAGGCGCGTGTGTGCTTTTTTTTTCTTTAAAGTAAAAACCTCGCAAAAAAAAAAAAAAAAACCTCGTTGTCAGGAAATCTGCCTTTAGCATCTCTATCTCCAGCCACATTCACACGGGGGGCTTGCTGCTGCTATGCAAATGGCAGTGCAGGTTCCCACCAAGCATGACTGTGCATGGGGTGGCTGGTGGAAAAAGGAGAAGCAGCAGCAGCCCTGGTCTCTGGGGGGCTCAGAAAAATTAAAAATTAAAGCCAGCTCCTCTGCTCTAACTTGGTCTCTGCTACTGTCTGGTGCAATGGATTGCAAACAGGTTTTTGGTCCAGAAAAGCAGCTCTAGAGAGGGCTGCGAGCCCCACCGAGGTGCTGCGCTGTGGTTCTCGGTTTCATAACTTTCATGGGGCGAAGGGTTTCTAAAAGTCAGCGGTGAGACGAGCTGTGGCTGGGGGGCACGTGTGTCCTCACTGCATGCCGGCCTCTCATTCCAGGCAAAGCGAGTGTCGCCAACGGGAGCAGCCTGAACGACGTCACGGAGATGGACTGCAGCTCCTCTGCCATCGATGACCTCATTAAAGAGGTAAGTCCTCACCGTTGGCTGCAAGCCACCTTGGCTGGAGGTGAAGGGGTGGTGTGGAATTCCCTGATTTAAAAAAAAAAAACAAAAAACCATTGCCTTCCTAAAACTCAGCCTGCAAAGCTTTGGGGGTCATTGTGGAGAGCAACACTGGGTTTTGCAGTTTGTGGGCCAGCACTGGGACACGCTTTCCATTTGCAGCCAGGCGGGTGAGACCTTCACGGCGGGGATAGAGGCTGTTTTGGAGCTCTGATCTCCTTCTTGGTGGTGTCACCTTGGGTCTTGAGGGTGTTATTTGAGTGTCTGGCCTGGGGAATGCCAAACTTCATCTTTCTAACCTGAAAAGACTCCTTGGCATCCTGCAGGCATTGTCATTCAGACCCTCTCTGAGTGCTCCAAGTGTTTCAGTGCATGGAAACAGCTGTCTGAGGCTTCAGACCTCCTCTGATCTTGGTTGTCTGCTCTTGCACAGCCCCCCTGTGTAGATGAATACTTGGGGATCATCAAGAGGAGCCCCTCACCCCCGCAGGAGACCTGCAGGAACCCCCCGATACCCGACTGGTGGGTGCAGCAGCCCAGCCCTGGTAAGTAGCTGACAGCTCATGCGATGTTTAATGAGACTGAGATTTCTTTTTTGTTCAGGGCGTGAAAAAACCTCACCTTATTGTGCTGCAGTGCATAATAGACAACAGTTGGATTTTATCTTCCTTATTAAAAATGCTTAAAGTACTAATTATGAACACTGTGGTTGGTACCAGGTGCCCAGCAGCGTGCATTGCAAAAAGTTAAATCTGTCTGGGACTATTTGCTGGTGTCTCCTGTGTGGGAACTGGGAAACACGATGTGTCTGGGAGAGAAAACTGGGGTGGGGGGGTAGTGGAGGGGAATGGAGGGGATTGGGACCTGGGAGCTGGGCACACATGCTCAAGTTGGCTTTCTCTCTGCCCACAGCGTTGCCTCTGATGAATGGATACTCTGGCTACGAGCAGCATCACTCGAGTAAGGCAGCTACCCTGCTTGGTTGTGGGCTGTGGCCGTTAAATGCTTCTCTGGGGCTCACATGTGATGGCAAAAGGCGGCGCTGACTCTGCTCCTTGCCTTGGGGAGGAGGCTTTGCTCTGGGTTTGGGAGGTGCTGCACCCTTCTGAGTATCCACAGGCTTTGCATGCCAAAGAGGGATGCATTCTGCTTGGTGTCATGTGGTCCTGGCACGGGGGTGCTGCCTTGGGATGCTGGGGTCAGCCGTGATGTTGGTGTGGGGGAGATCTGCCCACATCGAGGGAGATGTGGAGCAAAGGCAGTAGGACAAGGTTCAGTATTGGGAGCTCTTGCTTGCTGATCAGCGCGGCTTCCAGGCTGAGCGCTGGAGATGTCCTCTAGCCAAGCAGGAGGTCTCTTCCATCAAGTGAGACTTGCTCTCAGGCAATTTTGCTGCTCTTACGGGGTCTGGGCATTGCAATGAAGAGCAGGCAGGGTTTTTCCATCTCCTAATGGGTGGTGTGCATGCTCATCACCTCCTAGGTTACTCCCAGATGGTGATCAGCTTCTACTACGGTGGGAGGCTGGTGGGTCACATCACCACCTCGTGCGCCGAGGGCTGCCGGATCTCGTTCAGCCACCCCTCGAGCCACGGCGAGAAGCTCTACGCTCCGGATTCCTTGGAGCACGTGCGGTTCCCTTCGGCCGACACCATCCAGAATGACCGGCAGAAGCAGATCACCAGGAAGCTCTTTGGGCACCTGGAGAGGGGTGTCCTGCTGCACAGCAACAAGCAGGGCATCTTCATCAAGAGGCTGTGCCAAGGCAGGGTCTTCTGGAGTGGGAACACCATGGTTTACAAGGACAGGCCCAACAAACTGGACCGGGATGAGGTGGTGAAGATATTTGATACCAGCCTGTTCTTCAGAGGTTTGTAGGAGCATTTCCCTCCTTTTTTTCCCTTCATCTGCTTTTTATCTGCTTGAAAGGGTGAAACCTTTGGCCTTGGAGCACTTTGGAGTCATCCCTGATGGGTTACACAAGTGCTTGGGATGAGTAGCTGGTGCTACCAGATGGAGGAGGGAATGGCCTCACTCGGCTGCACAACACAGCTGGCTTCCCTCCGTGGCATGGTGCTTGGTCCCAAAGCTGCGTGGCAAAGGCTGGCAGCTTGCAGCAGGCAGCTTCCAGCTGTTCCCCTCTCCTTGCAGAGCTGCAGCAGTATTACAACAACCAGGGCCGTTTTCCAGAGAGCCGGGTCATGCTGTGCTTTGGCGAGGAGTTCCCGGATGCGGTGCCGCTGCGGTGTAAGCTCATCCTCGTCCAGGTACGGAGGGGCTCCTTTGGAGCTCTGCTGTTGAATTCCCCACCTTCTCTTTTATCCTTTTTCTTTTACACCCCACAAGTAGGGCTCTAGCTTCAGCCACAGACCATTTGGGTGCTTGAACTGGTTGGGTGGCAAGTGTGATGTGAGCATCAGCTTATCTGCAGCCTCCCAAGAAGTTCTTAGGCTGTTGCTTCTCAGGGGCTCCTTCATCTGGGTAGATTACGTTTGTAAACAGAGCATCCAGATGGCAAAATCTTTTCTAAACTGCTTGCAAATCTGTTCTTTTCCTGTTCCTGCTGCTCAGCACTGGGACCTCTGCCCTCACCTTTGGGAAATGGGGGAATAAATCCCTGGAATGGTTGAGTTAAAGGACAATCTCAAGCTGAATGGCCAACAGATGTGATGAACAACCATGGTGGACAGCAGTGGGGTTGGGAAACCTTTGGGAGGGTGAAGGAGGAGATTGGATGAGAGGCAATCCCTGTGGCTCTGGCCAGAAACTTCTCTTTGGAGAAGCTGACGCAATTCTGGGATCTCAAAGGCTTGGGGCATTGCATAGGGTGTTTCTGGAGCCTGCACCCAGTGTGGGACCCTCCTTGGGCCAACAAGGGTGTGGCTGGAGGGACGGGGGATGGAGGGTACAGGGAGGGTGTTGCAGAGACCCACCAAGACTCTATGAGGTGCTGGAGAGGATTTTTAGAAGTGCAGAAGTGCTCTTACATCTCCCTGCACAACTTTCTGACCTGCCCAGCTCTTCTTGCCCTGGGTGCCTGCACCAGAATATCACTCCATGTTCCTCACCTCCCTATAGCTCTGCTGGGAGAGGAGCTCTCATGACTGCCTCTTCTCCTAGAGGTGCTCCTAGTTAAGACAGGGTAGCTTGTGGAGTTGGACCTGTTGGCCAGGGTGGTCCTGACCACCCGGGTTGATTTGGAATGACTGCTCTGCTGTGTCTCTCCCACCCCATCCCCTGCTGCCTGGGCTGGTGGCGGTGGATGGCAGCAGCAGGAGATGCCCGAAGAGGTTCCTCTTCATTCAGTGTCTTCATGATTTTTCTTTTTTTGCATAGGTGGAGCAGTTATATGTCAGGCAGGTGGTGGAGGAGGCTGGAAAGACCTGCAGCAGTGGCCCCATGCTCCCCATAGCTGATGAGACTCAGCACGACCAGGTGTACAGGATCTTCCAGGACATCTGCGCCACGCACCAGCGGCCGCTCTTCAGAGAGAACCAACAGATCGCAGTCTGATCCTCCTTCTCCGCAGGCGTAGAGTGGCGATTTGGGTCGATTTTAGACCCAGTATGGTCGTGTTAGTGCCTAAATTCCCCTTTTGGAAAGTTGGGTTTTGTTCTTTGCTGTTCCCAGTCCCGAGTCTATATAAATAACAGCGGTGAAAATTTGCCATGAGAAAGTAGGTTGGATGCTCAGCATTCATCTTGCAAACACTTTATTGATACAAATTACTTTTGTACCAAGCAGGGTAGCCCTGTTGTCTTGCAGCTGATGGCAGGGGGAGGAGAGGAGCATCTGAGCTCTGTGGGAAGGTCGGGGCTGGCTTTGCTTTGTGTTGCCTTTAAGGGCCAGCCAAGCAGAACCAAAAAGCAGCAGCTGCTAGGATCTGCCCCAGTGGTCTGCAACTTGGACCTCGCTGAGAGTAGTGGTTTGGTACGAGGTGACTCTTGGAAAATCCTTAAAATACTCTTTCCAGAAATCAGCTCTTTATTTTTAACGTCCCCCCCGCCCTCAAAGAGCCCTGCTGATGGAAGATAGGGTGTGCCTTCCAAGGAGAACATTCTTAAATTCTGATTCTCTTTATTTTTGCTATGAGATTTATATGTTTATCCGTAATGCCGAAGTATTTTGAAAATTTGGAAACCCATGCAGAGTTTATGTATGTAAATGTTGAATACAAGAACTTAGGAATCTTATTTTTTTCCTAACCAGAGACAGAGTTTATATAAATATACTATCTTTAATTTTTAAAGATCGTGGCGTAGTGTGAATAGGTTGGCTTCACCCTCCCAAATGCACGTGTTGGTCTCTCCCAAGCGTGACGAGGCAGCTGCATCCATGTGTAAATCCTCATTCACATGCTTCGGGTGTGTGCCTAGCACCAGGGAGCTGCTTGGGCACGAGGCTTGTGGCTGACAAAAAACAGGGGTGCACACGTGTGTGTTACTAAGCAGCCTATTTATTTTATGTCTGAGGTTTATTGAACTTTTTTGTGTGTCTTTTTTTTTTATCTTCCTGTGATTAAAGCGCTATATTTTGTATTTCTTTTGTGAGGTGGTGGTTTATTTTTTGGTTGCAATGAGTGGGGGTGTTGTATCACTGGTGGGCAAGAGCCTGGGATCCCTGACTTGTTCCTGCACTGGTCTTCCCTGCAGCGGGGTCTGTGTTAAGCCTCTGCTGTCACCTCCCTCCTGCTCCATAACTGGTTTCATCTCTGGGGCAGGGGAAAAAATGACCCCAAATGCTACAATGCAATGGAGAGGGGAAAAGGTTATTACTCACAGGGCCTTGATTCCAGGGAGTGTGATGATAGGTCCTTGCACATCTGCCACAGCGCTGACCTGAGTGCACTTGGGCTGGGATGCTCCAAGGTCATGGCATGGTGGGGGAGAGGTTGGTTGTGGTCCTGCTGAGACAGGCCTTGGTCAGACAGCAGAGTCAATGTAGCAGAGGGGTGGACTGAGCATCTGCACCCTTGCCTACCTTCATTTCAAGCCTGGGTTTGAGGTAACATGTCATGGAGTGATGGGTGTGAGGAGTGTGTCTGATCTGTCTTCTTGCCCCCTGCGAAAGATGAACATGAACTCCAGCTCCTTTCCCACAGCAGGCTCCGCCATGTGCCAAGGGTCAGCCCCTCCAAGGGGTGCAGCATCAGCCTTCATGGGGTGACTGGTATGTTGGGCACCAGGGATGCAGGCACTGGTGAAGGGCATGCCTGGAGATCCTGGCAGCTGGAGGCGAAGTCTCTTTAGGAGATGCTGATGAGGTGGGTTCAAAGCCCTCCTCCCTGCTTGGGAATCAGAGCAGGTGAGCTCTATTCTGCTGCTCTGCCTTCTTCTTAAAGACAGATACTATCCCAAGCTTGAGAACGTGGTCAGGGTACAGTTAAGGTATGAGGACCCTGACCTGGGGTGAGTTGACCACAGACCACCTCTGCCAGGAGGTGAGGTCTGCAAGATTGTTAGCTGGTTTGGGGTGAGCAGCTTGGTGTTCCCCAGGAAGCCTCCTTAAAATAAAGTGTAGAGGGCTAGAAGCTGACTCTTCCACGTCCCTCCAGCCACTCTCCCAAAGAGCAGTAGATGTACAGTGGCCAACACAGCACCCAAAAAGCGCTCTGAGATGGGAGACCCAGCTGAGATTTTTGGTTACTTTACCATTAAGGGAGACCCTGCGCCTCAAGCTCCTTATGCTGTGAGCACCCCACTCTGGGTAAGTTGTTCTCTGTGCCCCAACTGTTTTGGTGGGATGCTTGTAGTTGTGTTTGCACACTTGTGTATGTCCCTTGCAGGCATGGATGCACGTGGCTTTGCTCTTCGTGAGCGGAGATGGCTGAAGACCCAAGATTTTTGAGGATGCACCAGGATCCGAAGTGCAACAAAGTCCCCAGCTCCTGTAAGCTCTTATGAGGTGCTTTGTCATGGAGATAGGGATTGCACCTTGCAGGTGCACCATCACCATTCACCCCTAGCCTTTCCCTGCTCCTTCTGAGGATCATCATGATGTCCCCTGTGGGTTTTGATCCTGTTCCAGCCCTCGGTTGCTCCTCAGGGCATGAGGAAGACTCACCTCCCTGTGGGTGAGGTGCCTTTTGGGGGGTGGGGGAGGTGGGAGCAAGGCACTCGCTGCGGTCTGTGCTGGAAAAACACATGCCCACTTGTGAAACACATGATGGGCTTCAGGCTGGGACACCATAAACACCGCTCGCGGTTTCCCCAGATGTCCTGGTGCAAGTCCTTCCTCAGAAACCACCACCTTGTGCTCGCCTGGAGCCACCTGCTACGTATTCAGGGCTCTTTCAATTTCCACCCCAAGACCACGGAAGAGCGGTGGGGAGCAGAGGTCCCTTTTCTTGGACCCGGCTGCACGGTTTATTTTTAGTGTTACCTTCGTGCCTCGGAGCCCAGAGCTCGGATTGGGACTGTGCTACATAAAACCAGCAGCATGGCTCCTGTCCTGATGGCTTCCAAGCCATGTCCAAGAGAGGACAACTGGTGGGAGTGGAAGGACTGGGAAGGAAGCCATGGGGCAGGGTCTTATGGCAGAGATAGGATGCAAGAAGGATAACCCAGTGGGGTGCATCACTGTGGATCCCCTTTTTGCTCAGGTCTCAGGTAGGACTGCCGTAGCATTGAGTTTGTGCTTAATGTCTGGCCCAAACTGGACTTCCCCATCCCCAAATCCAACGTGAGAGATGCCTCCCAGGCTGGGTCACAGACAAAGGACCAGCAGAGGGGAGAAGGTTGCAAGGTCCAGATTGCACTAAGGGATGCTCTGGCCCAGACTTGTAGTGGCTTTTGTAAAAGCCGGGAGGAATTTCCGCACATCTCACACTTTTCCTCCAAACTTCTTTTGAGGGAAACCTCAGTGTGCTGCTGTCCCCACCACCCCAGCTGAGGAGCTGGTGGCATTCAGGAGCACCCCAACCCAGAGTCAGAGCCCATCCCTGCCTCTCATCTGGCCTCCAGCAGCTCCAGTGAGCTGCTTGGTGCAGCTGCACCAAGCCTTTAGTGGTTTTGGTTGACCGGGGACTCCAATACTTTCGTTGGTTTCTGTTCACTTGGGTTCTTCTCTATGACCTCACTGAAGTGAAACCTTGGTGCCTGGTGTTGGCTCGTCTTTGTCAACGGTACATTGTTGGCAAGTCCAAACAGTGCCCCTTGTCTTCTTCAGCTGAGAGTCCTGTCCCCAAATCCTGGGGATGCAGTACCCACTGCACACAGTTTCCGTGGCACAGGCTGAATGATCCTCACTGGTGTGGCAGGATCTTGGGCAACATTAAGGAGAACTCAAAGGCTGTCCTCCTCAGAACGCTCGCTGCTTGTCCAGATGTGGTTTCCTACACCCTGAGCACGTGTTTTGAGTTGGAGCAGCACTATCATCAAACTCCCGCCTGATGTGGAGGTGTTTCCTTGCTTTGAGGGAAGGTCAACCCAGGTACCACGTCCTGCTGCTCCTCTGGAGAGGGCTGCAGTCCCTGTGGGCGAGAGAGGGTGATTTCTGGCAGATGCCCGTGCTAAACTCTTGCCTTCAGGGGCAAAAGGGCAGAGGGAAAGTTTCACATGGAAGAGAAAGGAGCTTGGTTTCCATGGAGACTGACCTTTCCTTGTAGGAGATACCCAGTTCTCCTCAAGTGTGTTTGGGAAGAGGCAGTGTGGTTATCCAATCCTTCTATCAGCAGAGAAGGATGGACCAGGACAGACAATGTGAGGGAATTTTCTATCGGCCCCTTCTCTGAGGTCTTCCAACAAAAAGTCTCCATGGTGTGCACTGGGATGCTTTGACTTCTAGGAGCTACAACTGGCTTGGTAAGCACTGCAGCCCCACCTGCTGTTTTGCCCACTGACTTGGGGTGTCATTTGGGCTCAAAGCCAACCTTACTCCTGAGATTTGTCATGGCTGGAGGGCGGTTGTGCCATTGGGAAGCATTTTCCATAGATGAAAATGAGCCTGGTTATGTCCTGCAATGTTATCAGTCTTGTTCACACTGTGCTTTGGTAGCTTTGCACGACGTGCCCTTCAATAAATGGAAAAAGGATCACTGGATGTGGCTTCAGGAGCAGAATTCAGTGTCTATGAAGGCAATGAGCTTCTGCCCATCCCTCCTATGTGCTTAAAATACAGTGCAAGGAATGACCTGGTGATAAATCTCCTGCATGGAGAACAGGCTTGCTGGACTGCAGGGTTCTGGTCCAGCTGAAGCTCTTGAGAATTAGCCCATCTCAGTGGAGAAAGAGGAAGAACTCTACAACCATCTCCATCCAGCTCTGGAGGCCAAGTTGTCTGCACAGACAGACGACCAGCTCACAGTTGAACTGCTCAGGAGCACAACATAAACCAGCTACAGCTGCTTCCTCCAACCTGCTGCCCCTTGGCGTGGGCCCCCACCAGCCCCTACAGGCGTTAGAGAACAAACAGTCACTTTTTTATTTCTAGACACCAGGGTTTCCAACTGGTTTGATTGCTCAATGCCCAATTTCAGCACAGCAGCCTGTCCACGACGAGCATCTCTGGGCTCTGCCTGCGAGCGTGTTGTAATATGGGAACCATCCTCCTTTGCACGATCACCAGTGACAGGACACCTCCTCCTTGCCCTCAGGGAGGCAGGAGAGCTGCACAGGGGCTTGCACCTCCTTCTCCAAGGGGTTTGTACCTCCTTGCGTGGTCTTACTGCCAAGGATACCTCAGTGATGCCTTCTGAAGGAAGCTTGGCAGGACAACCTACCTAGAGTTGTCTTTGGTGGACCTCAAAGGACTTGCACCGTTGTGTGACTGCTCAGTGCTCAAGCTGGTGTTACATGGCACTTCCAATTCATATTTGCTTTGGGTGGTCACCCTACATGGCTGGTGGGACTTGGTTCATGTGTCAAACCACAGCTTTCATGAAGTCAGTCCCATGGAGGCAAGGGATGGTCTGAAGGTAACTCATCAGCTCTGGGCATCTCAGCTCCAACAGGACTGGCCGAGAAGAGAGAGGAGGTGGTGAGAAGAGCTGAGGCTGAGGGAGCTGAAGTTGCAGGATCTGAGCCTGGAGAAGCAGCCAACCTGCCAATTTCTTGAAACTAGACTTGGCTGCAGAGGCAAAGAGATCCCAAATTCCAGCAAGCACGACAGCCGCTCATTTTTCTGAATCCATTTTTGGCAGATGACCTCTTCCTCCTCGGAGTCTTTGCTGAGACACCAGGTACAAGTTCATGAAAACAAGCTCCACCCAAGCCACAAATGCAAAAATACACAAAGATGAGAAGAAACATGGTGACAATTGTTTTGTTATGCCAGGTTTATTATGAGACCGAGTCTGTGAAAGTAAAATCCAGGCTGAAATACCCTCCCTTCCCCCTGAGTTTGCATGCACCTAAATGTTGCGTCCTGTGCTGAGCCTATTTTTAGTGCATGCGATTTGCTTGCAATAACACAAACACCCTGATGCATCGCTGGAACCATAAAACACAGTCAAATAGCGCTTTTTTTTGTGTGTGTGTGAGCCACAATCCACCCTGATAGCAGGTAACTTGGGCCTCTTGCTCTTTGGGAGAGTAACATCGACTCAGCCCTCAAACACTCATGGAAGTGGGAAAAAGGAAAAGGGCATTTCAGGCTATTGCACAATCTTTGTCATGTGGAAATTAAAAAATACTTCAAGCTGGAGAAACATTCCTTTTCCCTCTTTCCAGCCCTTCCCCTCCCTGCAATGTGTGAGAGTAGCTGGGGGTTCAGAAGTGTTGCTCCAGCTCTTGCTGAGAGAATAATTCAGATCACTTACATAAAGCTCCCTTACTTGTGCTGGATGTTCTACAGAGAGCACGATTTTGAATTTTGGAGCAAGTAGGCTGTGGATTTCACCAGTATCGATTGCCAATGGACTGCAGTTCCTGTTTCTTCTTCTGAAGGGCCTCAAGGGGGGTTGTGCCCCAATTCATCTCCTGCATGAGCCAAGAGACGACAGTGCAAGGGTGTGGGAGGCGCTGCCGTGAATCCTGCGCCGCTTTCCCTGTGTTCTGCTGCAGGACTGGCTGTTGCTGAGCCAAACCGTGAGTTCGGCTGTCAAAAAAAACCCAAACACCCTTAGCCTGTATCTCGTAGCTCCAGGCTGAGGGACAGCAGATGGCATCGACAGGCTCCGTTGCTCTGGAGAGCAAAGCGAATGGACGGGGCTTCTGTTGGCGTGCTGCGAGAGGCGGCTCTGCCATGCAGATGCTTGCAGGGATGTTTTATTTGGACATGGGGAGGTGTGTGCAGCAATTTCTATCACCCAGCTGGAGAGTGAGGTCATTGATGTCCCTTAAACAGCAGTTTGCCGGGCAGCATCCAGCTGGTCTGAATGCGGTGCTTGGAGCCAGCTGTGATCGGGAATTGCATCAAGCTCCCAGCTGGGTGTTGAGCTCCAGCTCAGAAACTGGAGCTGTAATTCATTTATAACCTGTTTACCCAATGAGGCCATAAAGGAAACACACATTTCCTTGACATCTGATGCCTCGGTGCACCGAAGACAAGTCTCCATCCATGCCACATGGCAGCAGCCGTGTCCAGAGGCCACCAAACGTCACTTTGGTCTCTCCATGCTGGCAAAGTCACCACCAGTTAATTCAAAGATGCTCTTCTCCTTCAACCCCAGTCTCCTCCCACACCAAACCACCCCACTCCCTGCCTAACCTCGCGCCTTAGGACAACGCCATGCAAATCCACCCTAGGACCTGAAACTTCTTGAGGTTCCTGGCGAGGTTCCTACCAAAATCAGCATTTCCCCATTTTTTTGTTTTGTTTTGTTTTGTTTTTTGCACAGATATGGCAGAGCGGGTCCCCATCAGCCAGACACTGCAGCCCCCGAGGAGGTGCGTGGGGTGGGAGATCCGAGGGATGTGGAAGCAGCACAGTGGTTTGAAACAAGTGATTCCCTCGCCTGGATCTTTCTGTTCTGTATTTCTCTTGAGAAGTAACCACTTCTCCTCAAGATAAATCTGGCTCATGGATATGTCTGCAGGGTGCAAAAGGCAACATGTCTTCAGGTTGGTCTTCCCAGCGAGCATGGCTAGAAAATAGAGAGAGGGATGTTTTTGCACCCAGAAAAAAATAGTCTGATTTTATTTTGGAGGAGGGTCTGGACATCTCTTTTGTAAAAAATCCCAAATATTTAGAATTTTCCATTTTGCTGCTTCTACCCAAGTTGCTGCTCTGGGTTTTTCTCTGTTTGCTCTTAAATTCTGACCACCGCTGTGACCTCCCAGTCGTCCTTGGATTACTGCTGAGGTCTGGAGGAGACCTCCTTCACAAAGAGACGGGCAAAGCTTTGCAGCTCTGTCTCCCGGGGCAGGGAGTTTTCAGGTTGAGAAGAGAAAGGATGACTTGACTGCACTTCAGGCAAGGAAGAGAAAGGCAGCGGAAAATGGTTTCCTTCCGGCGTTGCCAGCAAGGGGAAGGAGCACCTGGAGGATGAGGTCTTGTGGTTGGGATGGTGGGGAAGGTGGGCTGTGGTGCTCACCACCAAGGCAGAGATTGAAAAAATGGGGGAAAGTGAGGGATGAGGATGGATGGAGGGAAAGATTCGTCACTGACGCAGCGAAGGAGGAGCTGGTGGAAGTCATCGGAGAAGGGTGAACACCTGCCACACCAAGGCCTGCCAAAGGACCATCCCAGATCCTACACCCAACGTGAGTCAACGCATCTCTGGGACAGTTGAAGGACAGCCTGGCCCACAGCTTGTGCCTGCAGTGTGGTGGGTTGTAGCCCCCAGCACAGCTCTTCCCCAAGGACACCTTTAATGCCTTTAACCTGCTCATGGCTGTGGTGGCCAGGCCCTACAAAGTGATGGCCAAGAGGTGGACTATGCAGAAAGGGGAGGGGAAAGAGAGGTGGGGTTATCCTCATCGGGCAAGATACGGCACCAGTTGCTCCTGGAAAAGGGAGAATTTCCTGAGTTCTTCCTGATGAACCCAAGAGCATCTCCAGTGCACGGTTCCTCTTTCCTGGCCTCAGCAAGCGATGGTGCTGAGTCTCCTTCCATGGGGCTGAGGCGAGGCAGGAGGCCGGCATCAGGACAAGCACGAGGGAGGGGAAAACGAACCTGTTGTGCCCAGCCTGTAGGGCTCTGCCCTCGGCGTGGATGTGGGAAACTCTCGGTCTTCACAAGAGGCTGGAAATTCTGGTTATAATTATAGCCTCGCCGTGGGTTGTGAGAAACCAAGGGGCTTTACAGGTTGCCGTGCTGGGTAGTCAAAGTCACGGTATGCAACTCCCCCAGGAGAAACACTGAACCCCAACCGAGGGGCCCATGTTCGCTGACGAAATACAGAGTGGGGATGGCTCACGGGAAACTGGTTTTCAAAGAAGTCAGTGGTTTGGGGTGTTTAGAAAAAGCACTGGAAGATGTGCTCCAGGGAGGTTGTGAATGGAGGATCCCGTTTTCTTAATTTCTCCCCCATCAGCTTTTCTGGGTGAAGCTTCTTCTCCCTCCAAGCACAAGCCATAAAGCCAAGCGCTGTCATTGTAGGAGGGTTTTGAGAAATGGGCAGACGTCTGTCTGGGCTGGTTTGGTAGTGCCCATCCTAACCTGGAGCTCTTATCACCCTGAGTCTGAAGCTGCTTTTCAATGTAGGGGTCTAACGCCGCGGGTTTGCAGCCCTCTGCGTGAAAGCAGGAGCATGAAAGCAAAACCTTGCCTCGGTGTTGCCTTGTTCAGAAATTGTTTTATGTTTCTAGTAAAGTGACAGCATCAGAATGAGCTGCTGCAGGAAAGGAGGTTGCTGAATTCGTTGCTGCATGGGCTGCCACCTCTTTTCTGGTCTTCCTTCCTAACTTTGGCTCTCGAGTAGGTTAAACTTAAGCAAAAGTGGAAAACTGAGGATTTCACCCTAATTTTTATGAAACTGATATAGTTTATAGGAGCCTATTTCTAAAGTGAGAAATGCTAGAAATGCTAGAAATGATGACTGCAGCCCACGGAGCAATTTTGCACAGCAGCATCTACCCCAAGAACCAGACCGAGGAAAGATTTGCCCGCCCGCTCGTGGAGGTTTATTTGCTGAAGGCTGAACCACCCAGGGCTGTTGGCACCCGTTAGTGCCTCGTACCACCGTGTTTTCACTCATCTCCAACCAACCAGGAGCCATTCAGTGGGATCTGATGCATCACACACATTATCATCCCCATCCTCGGCGGAGGTAAGGCTGGAAATGAGATGGTGAATTTAATAATTCACTCTCGATTTGAGCGGCCGTCGCTGATGGATGCTGAGGTCTTGCCAGAGAAATGATCCGATGTTCAGTGAAGGGCCAGGTCTTAAAATAGGAGGGTGGATATGAATCGTAATGTGTTTTTTTTTTTCTCTTTTGCTGGCACCCCATAAACGCTCTCATCAGCTGGGCACGATGTGGTGATGCCGGCTTTCCGGGAATCACGACCTGGGGACCCGCTGCTCTACCCTTCACCCCAATCTGAGCAGACGCTGTATTTTCTTGAGATAAGAACTATCTGTAGTTTGGTCAGACCTCTCCTATTCTTTTATTTTCTGCAGTTTTAGCCATTTTATCGTTTTGGGGGGGCCAGAGGAAGAGGCTGGCACAGTCAGGACCACTTTCAGCCGGCCCCACTGCTCTGTACATTCGATTCTCAGGCTGGGTTTGGGATGGACCCCTTTTTCCCCTAAACCAGCATCCATCCATCACACGCTTTGGCTTCTGAGGCTGTAGGTGCAGCTGTTTTAGCTGGCTCCCAAATGACAAAAGACAAGTGCTTAGGCTTTGAAAATCCACAAAGCCACCAAAAAAAAAAAAAAAAAAATCCCCAGCCCCTTTTCCCAGATGACGAGAGCTGCTCTCAGTTTTATACACTGGCAAAACCTGGAGTTTCACTGAAACAAGCTCTGAAAATACCTGTGAAAATGTCCTGTAACCTCTGACCTTTTTGCAGCAATTTGCTGTGAGCTTTCCTTACAGCCTCCTCCTCTGTCCTGACTTAAAGACAGATTCTGGTTTAAGACCAAATTTTGAAAAGCAAATAGGTAAAAACTGAAAAACAAGCTCCGGTGCACAATGCCTGTTTGCAGAGAAAAGCAAAAATCACTAAATAAATGTTTATTCTGCCCAACTAAGCTTTCCAAAGAGGTGAGGAGGACTTTTCATGCTGGGATGAGCCACATCCCTCTGACAACAAACCAAGTCTTGGGGCTGAATTTGGATGTTTGACCTTTGCCAGGAATTAATCCGCATCGCGCTGCTCTTGCCGAGATTTCAGCTCTTTGGTTTCCCGCCACGGGACGTAGACCTTGGGGGTGCCCCTGCTTTAAAAATCAGAATTTCCTCTTGAAAATTCTGGCAGAAAAAGTGACTTGCTGAGACCTGGTGGCTGATGGTGACGGGGCTGGTCCCAGGCTGGCGGCCTCGGGGGCTCATTTACATCTCGCCGAGAGAGAAGTCGGGCGTGAGCTGCTTTCCTGTCAGTGCCCAGCTCGACCTGAACCCCCCCCCCCTTAGCTTCGTCTTTCTTAGTGCTGACAGTGAGACCTTGGAGGGCAGTGAGCTGTCAAGCCTCTTTTCCTCATGAGTGGATTCACTCGTGTCTCGTAATGGGGTTAAGCTTGTGCCTCGTCCTCTCCGTCACCACCTCCGTTGTTATATTTGCTGTTTCCAGGAGGTTTTGCAGTGGTTGAACATTCCTGAAGCTGCCAAAATCATGCCTTTGGAGTCTCCTTCATCACCTTTATTGTCCTGTTTGCTGTATCCAGGAGGTCTGCGGGAATTTTGAGGCTGCTGAAAACAGGCAGAGCTGAGGCGTGGAGGCAGACACAGAGATGCCATCGCAAACATCCCTTGCCTTGGGAAACAGACCTGCAGACCCCTGGGGTTTGGGCTTCGGGGACCACTCCTCTTTCTTTCCCCAGGCTGTCGCACAGCGCAACGCCGATGCTCACAGCTCGTACCCGTCCCGCTGTGGTTTTTGGCTGCCGAGCCACCGTGGGCTTCAAGGGTGTCCCAGTGCCACGAGTGACGTGACAGCGAGGAAGCACCTGAGAGCCCTCTGCTCAGGAAGCCAGGAGTGTCCTGTGGCCTCAGCGTGCTCTGTCCTCACCCTCCCACTCCAGGGCTCCATGCATGGACCCCAAAGGGATGCCCATCGTGCTCGCTCAGCCCTGGAGGCCACCTGGAGATCTCCCTCCTCCTGGGATGCTGCCTGGTTTGGGGGCACCTCCAGCAGCAGCTCACCCTCTCCCCAGTGGTATTTTAACAGCCATCAAGTGTTCGATGACAATTGCCAAGTGATAAGGGAATCCCTGGGGACAAGAGAAGGACACTCCAGGGGAGTTAGAGAAGCTCTAAGAAGGGAGGTCAGCCTGGGCATCAGGGTGGGAACACACGGGCTCCCTGCAAAACTCCTTAGCATGGGGCTCTGTGGGTTTCCAGTTTCAAGGGAGCATTATAGCTGGTGGGGACGCCTGTGAAATAATTATGTTGCACCCTGGAGCGGGCTGGTTGCTTATAGCTGCTGGCGTTAGGGCTGTTCTTTTATTTTTTTGTCATCATCTGCATGAGCTGGATTGCTCAGAAGGGATAAAAATGTAGCTGGAGAAGAAACCGAGTGTTTGCAGGCTCATTTGTCCATTTGCAGGCATAGCACCCCTGTTTGCAGGGCTAGGATAGGAGGTGGAGGAAATGTTGGAAAAGAAAACTGGGAGTCGGCTCCAGAACATATCCCCCCACTGGATGCAGGCTAAGAGTGCTCAGGGCGCCCATGCATCTTTGTCCTTTTGGGATTCTGAACATAAAAGTGAGGATAACTTTCTCCTTCTTGCTGCTGTTGTTAATGCCATTGGACTCCTTGCCCTTCCTTCTTCACCATTTTTTGGTGCAGGATGGGATGATGCATTAACCCTTGTGCTCCTTGCCCTGTCCTTGCAGAGTCAGTCATCCCCCTAAGGCAAAAGGGCATTTTACAGGGATAAACAATAAAAAAAGGGGAAAAAAAAAAGAGGTCAGAGATAAATCCAGGCCTCAGGGCGAGGGGTGTTTGCAAAATCGCTGGAAATCTCACAAGGCCAAGCTGCATCTCATGAGATTTCTGATACTTCCCACTTCTGTCTGGGCCAGAAATACCGCAAGAACAACGCAGTGTCATCATTCTTGGCGTTGGCTTCGCTGTTCCCACCATCCCGGCAGGGATTCTTCTCCCAAACATCCTCTGGGCTATGGATCCACCAGCACCGGCTGCAGCTCCTGGGGCAGCGCTGCCAAACGGCGCCCGGCGTGGACAGCGTCCGGCTCTTCCTACTAAGACCCATGCGTCGAGAAGGCAGATATTTTTGGTCAAGAAATCAAATGACTCATCTGGGGACCCGAAGAGCTATTTCGGGACCGAGCGCGCGCCTGCCCGGTGCAGTCCCATGCCGGCGCTCACTGGGGATCTCAAACTGACCCGCATGTGTGGGTGCAGAAGGGACATTGCACCCCCAGCCTCCTGGATCCCCCCAGATTACCAACCCCAGAGACAGCCCGTGGCCACGGATGTTGTGCAATCCTGCTGTACACGTTTTTGTTCGGTCCTTACCCTTTCCGCCCTCCGGCCGGGTTTGTTATACAGAGGAAGCTTGTTAGGAGCCTCCACAAACAGACAGGAAACCGAGTCTTTCACCGCGCGTACACATTGTCTGCCCGGGCTAATTTTGAAGAGAAAAAAAAGAGTTTATTTATTTCTTTTATTTATAAATCCTGAGCCTTACGCTTTGAAGACAAGCACACGCTCTTGTCGGGCTAGGAAGCGTGCCGGGGAGGGCAAGGGGAAGAGTAGGAAGAGCGGCCGTCGCGGCACGGAGCGGCCGTATGACGGGGTCACGGCGGGCTCGGGGGGATGTCTGTGGGGTAATGGCAGCAGGGAGGGTGCAAACGCCAGGGCTCGGGCTGGGTGGCTGCCTGGGAGCAGTCGTGGGATGGAGACTCCACCTTGGGCATCCCTTGGGTCAACGATGGTGAAGCCGACGCCGGGCTGCAGCCCACATCACCCGGAGCATGCTGAAGTCCCCAGTGGCTCCATGTCCCCACAGAGGTTTGAGTGATGGGGAAGAGGCATCGGCGAGATGGGGTGGCCACTGCTCAGGTCTGTGCCTGGAGGCATCATCGCTGGCCTTGGCCACCACCTCTGGAGAAGCCACAGAGGTCCCTGCCAGCATCAGGGACCCATCCTGCGGGCTCCAAGTCTCCACCAGCCCCAGGGACTCTGGTGAGGCCTTCAGAGAAATCAGAGACTCCTTTGGAGACAGGGTTTTTTTTTTTAATTTATTTTCCGTGTACCGGTGGGTATTTCCAGGGCAAGGTAGTGTGATAGGAGCAGGCAGATATTAGTCACCGCAGCAGACTTTAAAAAGTGAAAACATGAAGTCGAAAGCTACCAAACCTGCGGCAACTTCCCAAATCCCACCCGAAAAATAGCAAAACACACCTAAAAAGGCGCAAAAAAGTAAAAGTTCCAGCATCGCTTTTTTGGGGGGGTTGTTTTTTTTTTTTTCCTGTCCTTTTTTGGAGAAACATCATGCTTTATCCCAAGAAAGGAGAAGCGCTGGGGCCATCAGCTCTTCGGGGTCATGCATCTCTCACGGGTGCCCCTCGGGAGAGCAAAGATTGGGGGGGGGTGAGCCCCAGCACCCCGGGTTGCATCAGCGCTTGGGCAATGCAACAGCGATGCTGAGGTTTCTGTGGCAGAGCCGGGAGGTGCAGGATGAGACAGGCGGGTGGCACCAAAGAGGAGAAGCCTCCCCTTATCCTCACCCGTTGCCCCTTTGCAGGGATGGGTTTGGGCACGGGGCTTCTCTGTTGCTCCCCCTCCCACACAGCCACATCCAGCCAGCACCCAACAAGACACACCGGCCATAGCGGCTCTTTTCTTTATTTATCCCTCCCCGAACCCCAGAGGAGCCACTTCCACATTTCTCCCCTCCGGCCATGGCCAAAAAGCCTCTGGAGCCGTTTCTCCTCCTCCTGCCCGGCTGGTCTCGCTTGCAGATGCTCAAACCACACGCGCCTTCACCCAGGCTGGCCCATCGCAGATGGACACGGCTAAAGAAACCTAAAAATACCTCCTGGCCGCAGGCGTCCTGTGAGGGTCTTGCAGCCGGAGCAGCTGGGGACCAAGAGGACGGGCTAAAAATAAGAGCGCGGCGCGAGTTTCAGAAGATCCCGAAACATAAGGTGAAACTCGGTTCGGGGTTAACGGAAGAGCTGAGTGTGTTGAAAGGCTTGTTTCTTCTCGGGGAGGCTCAGGAGGGAGGAATGCAGGAGCCTGGGAGCTCTTAGGTGTGTGAAGTCAGTAGGGCATCACCGCCACCTCCGCGCACCACCCGTGCTGGCTCCTTGGGGTCACAACTCAGGCAAAGGGCCACCTTCGTGCTGAAACTGTTTTATACCCAGGAATTTTCTTTCAGGGATGAAAAACCAGGAGTTTGGCCCCCTCACGTCATGCAGACAGCCCAGCAAGCCCTGTAATTGCACGCATGCCTCACAGCACCCTGCCCTGAGATGATGCTCAAGCCCTCCAGCCTTTTATAAGGATGGCAGCTGGGGTGGGGGGGAAATTTCTCTCTGTTTTTTCCAGCCGTGAACCATGAGCTAGTGCCATGGAGGTGTGCGGTCCTGTGCAGGTCCCCCTGACCCACCATTGAGCTCAGGGGAGCTCATCGCGGCCCCGTTCCTGCCCCACCTTGCACAACCTCGCCGGTCCTTCTGCTTCCTCGCGCTGGGTGAAATCAGAGCTGTTATTTCAAAGAGCAGCTTGTGATTTATCGCTGTAATCTCAACCACAAGTTGAGCTGGCAGTAGTTAGGGCAGCCACGAGGAATAAGAGAAGGGTTAGCTATTCATTTCTGCATCCTCTATGCTCTTGAGGTTTTTATTTCTTCAATGCAAGAGCAAGGAAATATGGGCTTCTGCTGAGTAAAGAGGAGAAAATGAAAAGGCAAAAAAAAAAAAAAATTGCCTGGGATTTGTGCTAAAGTAGCTCGTGTTGGGCCATTTCTTTGCATAGTGTTAAAAAGAAAAAAAACCCAAAAGGGCAGCTTTCTGAACTTTGAAAACCAAGGTCATTGCAGAAACTGGAGGGACCAACCCTTACTTAGCAAGGGTAACACCCTGGGAAGGAGAGCGAGGTTGTCCTGGAAGGTCAGCGAGCAGGACCGAGTGGGGTTTCTTCTCTCTTTCTCCCCTTTCCCCTTCTCCATAAGTCACTTTTAAAGCTCTCAGCATCCAGTCTGGAAAGAGCAGCTTTGCACCGACGTTAGCGAGACTTTAAATCAAATGGGCAACTGAAGGGCTGTGTTGGCCAAACGCTGATGTCTCCTTCCAGAAAGGGCTGAGGATGCCCAGCCTGGGCTGTCAGAGATGCAGAAAACTCCCAAACATTGACTGTCTTGTGAAGTAATGGCATTTGCATCTTCATTATCTGATTTTTTTCTTATTGCGCTCTTTATTTATACACGATTCTACAGTTTATTTAAGGCTTTGAATTCTAATTTCCTCAGTTCGGCTTTGCTGTGAAGGGACCTGGAAGCATAATTTTTGCTAAATATCAGTGAAATGCTCCTTAGCTTGTGGAATTTCAGACCCTGGAGATCCAATAAACCCCCTGAATTCCCCAAATTTCCCAACACTGGAGCCTGGCAGAGCCTTTTGCACCCAGTACTCTGAGCTCCTGATGTGCTTAGATGAAGTCCATCATTTATTTCCTTTTTTTCCTTGTCTTAACAGAAGAAAAGGCTGGTTTCCAGGCTTGCTGCAGACTGTGGAGGAGTCAGACAGCATTTTAACCCAGTCTGAGGAAATGATAAAGCATTAACTCCCCTGAAAGGTACTGGAATAGTTTTCGATAAATACAATCTTTGCAACTTCACAAGAGCCCTGCGGTTATTTTCCAAGGAAGAAAAAAAAAAAGAAAGGGTCGTTCTTTCTCGGTTTTCTGGTTTGCTAATTTACTTTGACATTTATTAGCAATTATTTATTTCCTTCCCCATTGGCTGTTTATGGTGCAATTTTTCAACAAAATAGGCATTACTCAATAATAACCTCTTCAAAAAAAAAAAGAGGACAATTAGGAAATGTGAAGAAGTGCATTGCAGGGATGGCTTACAGAGACCGTGGGCCTTTCCCCACGTACAAAATTTCGTTTTCTGGCTCAGATGGAGCCAAAGATGCTGCTCTGGGCAGCAAAACCTGGCTGGGCTCTGAGATCAGAGCATCTCAGCTTTCACCCTATCCTTTCTGCAAAAGACTCGGGCTCATCCTTGCTTTTTTGCAGCCTTTGCAAGGAGCAATAAGGTGAGAACCACGTATTTAGGAAGACCTGCTTTTGCTGTCTCCTGGGTAATAATGTTCTTTCCCCCCTTTGGGTTTTGGCGATGAGGAAGATCCGCAAAGAAAAACAGGATTCTTGTTCCTTAATGAAAACACTCTGCGCCGAAAGACTCCCACGGGTTCCCATAAAGCCACAAGACAGTGTAAAATGGAGAAAAAAAATAAATTAAAAAATAGCTTGTCCTTTTGGTGCAGCATCTCAGGAGCGTTTCCTCATTCCCCCTCCCTCCATGGGGAGAGCTCTGTGCCGGCCGGCTGCCCTGCAAAATCCCCCCTGAGCAGCAGCTTTCCCAAGAAAGGGCTTCATTGTGGCTTCTTGTGTGCAAGAAGCCACAGCGGGTGAAAGAAAAAGCTTCTAATTGAAACAACGGAGCTTGCAAGAAAATAAATCCCTTTTCTAGCTACGCTTGCACGCAGAGTTTTGCATGGAGCATCCTTCCCAATGGATGCTGATGTTGGGCACTGGTGGGGAGCTTTGGGTACGATGTTGGCCCTTCTCTCATCCCACCCAGCTGGGGATTAATCGCACAAACCATCCCAGAAATCAGCAGGGCTGGGTGATGGCAGGAAACACGGTAGAGAGGGGTGAGAGAACAGCGAGCGCTGCTCGAAGGCGGGGGACAGCCCAGTCCTGGTTCTGCTTGGCTGGAGCTGTCACCTAAAATAATCAGCTTCGCCGCAGTACTTTTGCTGGTTAGGGAAACTTAATTTTCATTTTCCGATCGGTTTCCCGGCCGGGACATGGGCGAGGGCTGGTTCAGCGGGCAGGAGGTGGTGAGAATGGTGGGGTTCTTGGCTGCCGAGCGCCCGGGTTTTGCTTTGCCGTGTTTTTTGCGCCTCTCCCGCGTGACGAACTCGTTAAATCACCCGCGCTTTAGATATATACGGTACGTACAAACATAGAGGCAATAAACACAAACCTTCTGCAGACACCGAGCGCTCCTGGAGACAAGATTAAGCTCAACAATAAGAAATCCAGCAGAATTTCATCTATTTATAGGCGCCGTTAAGGCATGTGGACAACCCACCGCGCGTTTCTTTACGCCTGCCATGAATCGCGCGTTCCCTGGTGCCGCGCGCTTACCCAGCCAAGCCGCTCCCTCCGCTTCTATTCAATATCTCCTCCACATATCAAGGGCCTGAGAACATTTCTCTTTGTGGATCCTTTTAAATTCCACACCCCAAACACCCTTCTGGATCAAAGTGTGAATGTTTGTCCCCAGGATCCTATAGGGAGCCTGGGAATTATTTTACTGCCACAAATTTTTCTCATGTCTTATCGAAATTCAAATATCCTAATGCCAACGTTACTAAAAAAGCGAAGATGAAAGTGGCTTGTTCAGTGTGTGGATTTCTTTTTAGCTGCTTATTCTTGGTAGGTGCCGTTGAAAAAACAAGCTTTTCTGATTGTAATAAATATAACAGAACAGCCTGCGATAAGAAAATACGACTTCTAAGCAAGCAAAAGCAAATTCTGAAATTAAGAGTCTCAAATCCTTCTGGAAAATGTGCAACGAGGATCATGGGGGAAAATACCTCGCTAGAAATAACAACCGCAGCCTGGAAAGTGAACAGTGGAAATATTCTTACGTACGCACAGGAAGAATCTGCAGCCATTGAAAACCATTACAGTCAGCATTAATTAGGGCTGATTGACTGAAAACAGAGTCCGGCATGAGCTCGGCTCTGCTCGCAGGGCTGCTCAGAGCCTGTACTGAGTCACTGTGAAAACCACATGCTAAGTTGTAAGAGGGGAAAAACATGAAACAAACAAATATATATATATATATATGAGCAGGTGGGATTTCTCCATGGCCCTGAGCGATGGAGGAGCCTGGTGTTGGGCATCAGCCTCGATTAACGGGGACGGTGCCTCGTGCTCCTCATCCAAGTTTTGCAACCCAGGAGAGCGATGGTGGATGCTCTCCAGGGTGGGAACGAGTGTCCCTGCCAGGGATGTGAAGACAGGAACACAGAAGGAGAAGCTTCACTCCCTGTGGAGCCCAGGTCCTCAAAAGGTGGAAAACAGGAAATCTGGAAGCCCTCCTCCTCCATCCCCTTGCAGGCAGAACTCCCATGGCTGGATCCAGCCTTGCCGGCGGTGCACGAGTGACAGCTCCTCTCCCCACAGTAAGTTTTAGGGCTGTAAAAAAACACTTCTCCAAAATAATCGCTGCTCTTTCACCGTTGGGAGGGCTGCAGAAAATAGACAGGTGCACCGTGTGTTGGGGAATGTGGAGAAAGGGGAGCTGAAGCCTGGTGAAGGAGGCTCTGGCCTACCTGGGGTGCAGCCCCGCTTGGCTTTCAGAGCCTGGTTTTTAATGGTTGGACTTGATGATCTTAAAGGTCTTTTCCAACCTAAAAGATGATTTTGGAGGATGGGAAGTCTCGAAGGGTCAGTACAACTCTCACTCCACAAGAGTGCTCATCCCCAAGACTCATCCTGCTGCCTCTTGCTCTGATCCCCAAAACTTATGTTTTCATGACTCTTCCATGAGTTGTTTTTTTTTTTTCTTTCTGTCATAAATTCACACAGCTTTAATGACCTTCCTGAAGAAATAAGTGCATGATCCTGTTGTCTGCTGCCTTCTGCAACAACCAAAGCTCAGCTGGAGCAAGAGCATCTCCAACATTGGCTCCTCTGGCTCGATTTGAGGCTGGGAGATGAAAAAAACAAGCCCCCACCACCTCTCCCTGCAGTCTTTTTTGCATGGCCCATGGCTGATCTGGCTCTCTCCCTCCTTCCCGCCCACCTCGATCCCCTTCCCCACGTGCTCCAGCTATAAAGGTAACGGCACGGTCAGACTCTCGCTATCGGTCACCATCCTCTTTCTTATGTAAGAACAAACGAGAGCTGGTTGCTCTTTTGACTCACGGGCTGCAACCTCCATGCAGGGTTTGCAGCAGGAACTGTCCTGTGAATCGATACAGTTAATTCAGAAACTAGTCACTGGCATGAATAATTTAGAATAATCTCTGGAGCAGACTTGGGGCACAGACTCGGGACACAGACTCGGGGCTGTTCTCTGCAGAGGGGCTTTCATTGCACTGCCAAGTGGATGCTCCCTACTTTGTATTTTTCCTTTGGAAGAAAGATTTTTATGCTAAAATCCCCCCCTTACTCTGGATTTTAAAGCTCCTTATGCCAGCCTGGCTCTGGGTACGTTCCTGGGAGCAAAGAAGAGGAGACATGGGTGCCATCCCTTTTGCCCCAATCTTGGTGTTTCCCTGCAGAGCTACGTGGCCACCTTGAAACCCCTGGGACCAAGAGTGGACAACTTTGACCAGATGACCACAAACAGGTCCAGGCATGTGCTACAGCTCTCTTTCCTAGCTGAGCCGGCGAGAAAACCTGGTCCTACGTATAAATGATGATTTATTGCACCCAAACGACAGAGAGTTGGCATTCAGGTGCAGCAGACAAAAGCTGCAGGAGACCCAGCAGGTGGGTGGGAAAGCTTTGCCTTTATACACGACCCTACCCTTCATGGCAGGGGATGTCTCCTAGAGAGAAGATCCCTTTTCTCTGCCTGTGCACAACTTTTTGGGGTGCCGGAGCCCAAGTCGCTCCCTGGCACAGCTGCCAAGGTAGCTCATAGAGGAACAGAGAGCGCTTCGTATTTAGGAAGTTAAACGGGGACCGAGTTCCCTAAAGGGATGGACTGAGAGTGAGAAGGATGGCAAACAGACAAAAGCATCCAGCTGCTGGAGGGACTTAAAGGGGGACCCCTGTCGCCCCTGTCCCCCAGGTTGGGAGGTGCACCCGAAGCTCCCGGTGCCTGGTTTTGCTGTGTCCAGGTCACACTGAGCCACATGATCTGCGGGGTCGGAGCAGAGACAACAACAGGAACAATCTGTGGGAGAGGAACTTAGGATGAGCCCAACTTCTCTAAAAGTATAAAAAGAGCCTGGGGAGGAGGGGGATGCAAAAAAAAAAAAAAAAAAAGGCTTTGACTTGCACGTCCTCTCCTCCCACCGCTGCTGCCGCCTCGCAGCCCTGACGGTTGGAAGCTGGCGCTGTCCCGGCGTTGTGCAATAAATTTTTTCAGTGCCTTCGGCATTGGCTCGCCCTGCCACTCGCCTGCCCTCGCAGGAAAAGAAACGCAACGCCAGCGATGGGTGAAGGTCCTTTGCAAGACGGCAAACGGCTCCTCTCAGCCTCTGTCCTGCTCGGCGGTTTCACCCAGGTGATGCTCCTGTGAAAGGAGTGAGGGAGCCTGTGAAAAACCTGCACCAAACCCCATTGAAGAGCATCAGGGAAGGGAATTAAACATCTCTTTCAACTTAAATGATTTTATGAATTGTAAGGAGTGTCTCCACTTTCTAGCAAAGGATGCTCGTGCAGCTCAAAAGAGGAGCTGGGCCAATTAATTCAAAGTCAAAGAGATTTTCAGCATCTTTCTGCATAGTCACTCACTCAACACAGCTACACCAAGGGGCATGGCAGTTTTGGGGGTCCTATTCCCATCAATTTCTTCTTCTTTCCTGGATTTATTGGCATTTCCACTTGCTGACCCAAGCCAGCTGGGGGGAGGACATGTCACTGGAGCACCACAGCTTTTGCAACAGGTCTCTGCTTGTGCCCTGAAATAAGGCATTCAGACAAGGACATTTTAAAGCCTATTTTTGGCTTGGGGAAACACTAGCTCTGTCTGAAACCTTCCAAACGACAGAAAAAGACCCGCTGGAAATGAAGGCAAACCTTGTCTGGTGGCTTTTCTCTTGACCAACCTACAGAAAGGCACATCTTGCGCACAAGCTTATCTCCAAGCCAGACCCGGTGGCATCCTCCAGGAGATGGCTCAGATGCTGTGACTGCCATCGAGGCACATCTAGAGATGCTTATGTTCCTTTTCACAGTTTGTGAGCTTGGAAAAAATGTCATCCCACAGAGAAAAACTTGCTTCAATCGTATCCTTTGGCCACTGCACCTGCAAGGCTGTGACAGACACCAGGCAGCCGTGTGACATTTTCTCCCAGTCTAGAGGAAAACGTTTTGCTGATTGGAGGGAGGAGAAATGATAGAGAGGAAAAATCGGTCTCAGATTCTAGGTTTTTCTGGCCGCTAGAAAATTGGTCTTTATTATTAAGGCAAACTGATGCGACCAGCGGGGAGGAAAAGTTAAAACATGATGAGATTTAAAACTGTCACCCACGGCCACTTGCAAGGCAGCTGTGCCTTAAGTGTTTCACCATTTTTTCTAGAGTCATTTAAATAAACCAGGAGCTGAGATTCCAGGAATTTTGGTGTTTTTTTGTTTGTTTGTCTTTTTTTTAAACTTATAGGAAAGGAGGAAGAAACAGATGGGGACGCTGCTTCTGAACTAAAAATACTGTTTAGAGAAGGACATCTGCAGCACAGCTCTGAATGTCAAGGTCCTCCTGTTCTCTGTCAAATGTCACCTCCTGACATTGGGAGAGGTAGGAAGACTGGAAAAGAAAGTGAAAGTCCGCAGCCATCCCCTTCTTCCCTTGGAAATACTTGTTCACCTGGAGGGGCTGCAATGAAATGGGAAGAAAATCTCACTTTCAGCCTGCGGTGCAGGGACGGGGACACCCCCAAGCTGTCCTTCCCAGTTTGGGGTCCCCATGTGGTGGAGCTGCACTGGTGCCAGCTGCTGGAGGCTTCCTGGGGACGTGGGTGTTGCCGAGAAGTCTTGACAAGTCATTCATAAAACTTCTGGGAGAGTATTTGTGAAAGCCAAGCACGTTCGGTTCCCCAGCTCCCGCCCCCAGCACTGAATAAGTGACCTTTGTCTTGTCTTTCGTTTTCACTTTCGAGCTCTTGCCTTCCAGAGGTCAAGTGGTTAAAAAAGGCTGGCACAATTAAAAGGGCAGGATTAATCCTCCCAGTTATTTTATCTTGCTGGCCACCATGTCCTCTTGCTTTTGCCAGGCTCAGTAATTATGCAAAAAATCAAAATGTTCCAAAATGCCACAAATCAGGCCCCAGAGAACCCAGGAAAGCACAGTATTTGCAAAAAAAAACCAAACCCTTCGGCCTCCTCGTCTCTCCATTCGGAGACTCTTTGCAGTTCTTGTTTTTCAAAAAAAGGAAGAACGATTCTGATGTAACGGGAGGACTCCGGGAGCTGGAGATTTACGGGGAGGTGGGGGGAAATAATAAGTATTGTTCAATTCGTCATAAAGTGGTGAGAAACCACCTGTGCTTCCCTCTGGTCTTGTTAAACCAGCTCTGCAATAAAGTTTTGCTTTTTGAATATGGTTTATAAGATTATAGCCATCCGGGCCAAGCAGCGTGCAAGCCAGGCCATAAACTTCCATCAGCTATAGCGTGTTGATGTTCTTTAACCTCTGATTATTTAACCCCCCATAGTAGGATGTGGGAGCTCTTATCTGGACTCGGTGGGAACATCACCCACCGTGTGCCGAGAGCAGCAAACCCCCAGACTGGAGTTAAACATTAATGAGCTGTCAGGTCGCTGGGTTACCAGAAAGCTGTCGAGCTAAGGTCATCCTCAGGGATGAAAGCGAAGGCTTATTTCAAATATCTCCAGGATATTGTGAGTCAAAGCTCGGAGGGCA
The DNA here is from genome assembly GCA_020746105.1 of Trogon surrucura. Taxonomy (NCBI): domain Eukaryota; kingdom Metazoa; phylum Chordata; class Aves; order Trogoniformes; family Trogonidae; genus Trogon; species Trogon surrucura. The sequence continues at coordinate 2,856,887 of CM036629.1, forward strand.
GACTCGCGTGAGTGTCACCCATCCCTAGCGTGGCTGAGGTCTCTCTTGGCCAACATCAAGGCTTCCTCACACTTCTTCCTTCGGGCTTGTGGTCCAGCAGCGGCTTCCCTCCGTATGTTTAAAGGGAAAAAAAAGCAAAAGAGGCGGAGGGAAGGCTCCATTTCTGAAAGCCCTTTTATCGCTGTTAATGGGACGGTACGTGGCATTCTTGTCCTTCACGTGAACCTCTTCAGGTGGTGGCTTCAGCTGAAGGGATGTGTGGCAGCGAGCTCCCCCGTCTAATTACTTCTGCCAAGCGAAAGCGCTGCCCTTTGCGGGGGGTTAATTTCCCGTGTATTCCTTTCACCTAATGGCTCCTTGTGCTTGGAGTACAAGCCGTGAAAACAGCTCTTAATCTACCTCCTGCCTCCCACCAATTATTTAATACCTGGGTTTTATTCCTTCTCGTTTGTCTTTCGAACTACCCTAATTTTTCCAGTTTCTCTCATCAGCGTTTTCCCAAGCTCTTTATTGTTTTCTGATTGCTGTAATTCTGCAATATCTCTTGGCGCTAAAACACGGCTCCCCAGAGGAAGAGGCTCATGAATTTATACAGCGACATTACGGAGGCTTTTCAGATGAGTCTCGGGGCTGATTCAGATGCCCAGAAATGCTCCTTCTGTTCCTACCTCTCCCGTCGCTGCATCTAATTTAATGAGAAGAAATTAGAAAGTAGAAATTGCACAAGCGGTTTGCTCTGGACTCTTGGTATAAAAAGTCATGAAAGTCTGGGCCAAGGTTTTTGGAGAGTAAATGCTTCGTCTCCTCCATCTTTCCCCTCTCTCCACGCCTCTGACTCAGCAGGGCATTTCTCTCTTCGTTTGTCAAGACAAGAGTTTCAGCCTGGGAGGAAATTTTCCCCACGGTATTAATTTCTTCATCTTCTTGCAACTGAAGCGCATTTGAGAATTTGCTCCTGAAACTTCCCGTGTTCTAATTTTACGTGATGGGGCTCTCAGAAGCAGTGCACAAGAGAAGCGAGATCTCCTCCGTGGCTTTGGGGTGACTGCGCCGCCCTAGAAGGGACGATGAAACTCAGAGACTGCTCCCCTGCTCATAAATACCAGATTTCCTCCCTTGGCCCCAGGGATTTTACGTGACAAAACCTGGGCCCAACATCCATTAAATCCTCTTCAAGCGCTGCTGCCTCTTTTTTTCCTTGCTTGGCAGAGGAATCTGCCTGCTAACCAAATGCTTGAATGTGCACGTGTCAGGAGAGGAGTCTTAAATACAATCAGTATGAGGAAATGCATTGGGGTGCTGGGAATAAACATGTTCTGTAGGAGCTTATTTATCTTATAGGGCTGCCCCAGACTAAGGATCGGGTGAGACGGGAGCCAAACGTTGCTCGAAATTTGCTTCAAGCAACCTTTTTTTTCCTCTTCCAGTAACTTGTTTCTCTTTCCGACTGAGAGTGGAATTAAAAGAGGCACAGATGACGACGAGCGATTCTGCTTGTGAAATACTCTGCATTTTTTGAAAGGCAAGAGCACACAGCTGTACGGTAAGTACCGGTGGGTGGATGGAGATGTAGACACCCATGTCAGGATCTGGTGGAGATGCACTGATCAGAGATCTGGGTTTGGGTCCCCGCTTCTTCACGGCTGCTTCTGCTAGCTCATCCTGCTTGAAGAGACCCCATGACTGCAAATCCTGTCACTGGTGAGAACAAACGCTAGTGCTTCCTAAAGGTGTTCCCAGGAAGGATGTCCAAGGTCAAAGCGGGAAAGTGGTTTTCTTTATTTCTTGTTAGTTATCTGCCTTTTCTGCCTCCTCTTGAGTGCAGGAAAAGATGAGCAAAGACTAAAGTGTAATTACTTCGTTGAGAACCAGGAGAGGCTCAGAAGAAACGTGTAAAGATCCAAACACCATGGGTTCTGGGAAGGTTGGGGTTGGCAGCTGCTGGTGGGTGGGGGTTGACCTCTCTTGCGTGTCAGCAATGACCTGCAACATGAACTTGCAAACAAACCTCAGTTCAGGGTTCAATTGTGAATTGATTGATGTGGGTTTGAGGTGGTGTAATTCCAAGGACTTTGAGGCTGAGGTCTGTAAATGTCATCTATCATCCACACAGAGAAATCAGTGTCTATCTGCTCCCGTGATTACGGGTGGGAGGAGGAAGACCTTTCCTCATTTGGCCTGAGGTCTCTCTTTTAGCATTTTTCTCCCATGTCGGTTGAACAACACAAGTAACTTGGGTCCAACCAAGGCCAAGCCTTGGAAGTCTTTCCAGGACCACAACCAGTATCAGTCCTGGTGACCAGTACTGAGCCCAAATTAGTTGATTTTCATTAGAAGAGATGCTTAGGGTGTCTGATAGCGCATCCACCGATGCTCTCCATGTCTCATCATCTCACATGCTTGCTGGGGCTTTATGTTTTTGAGCCCACAAGCATCACCACTTTCTTCCCGATCAGTTTTGGCCCTTTTCTGGCCCTGCGGTGTGGTCGACAGGAGCAGCTCATGGGACAACCTGTCATGTGGAACCAACCGACCGCATCTCGTGTGGTCCATTTTCACCTTTTTTTTTTTTCCCCTCAGAGAGGCCAGATTGTGACCATAAAAGGGAAGAACGGAATATCGGGTGAGAAGCCCTGCCCTGATTGGTTGAGCTCCGATTCGTGACGGTTTCGGGGGAAATAACCAGATCGGAGTAATTTTTGGGCCGAGAATAAAAACAATGCAACAAAACCGTGTGGTTCACCATTGAAACCAAGGCAGGACTTTCGGTGTTGATGCCTCCTGTTGTTCTTGGTTCCACCTGCGTGAAACTGCAGCACGGCCCTCACTTCCACGTGGGCACAGTGGCTCAGCCGCACAGAGCTCCTGGTTCCCGTAAAACATCTCTGCAGCCACGACCAGCTGATGCCACCTAGGGTAACGTCTCCTGGTGGGGAACTGGAAGGATCTGATGGCCAAGTTGGCCAGGAACCAGAATTGCAACCACCTCCTGTCAACCCATAAAACATCTCTGCGGCCATGACCAGCTGGTGGTGGCATCTCCCTAGCCCTAAGTGGCTAGGGTAACCTGTCCTGGAGGTGAACTGGAAGGATCTGGTGGCCAAGTTGGCCAGGAACCAGAACCTCCAGTCAACCTTGTGGTCTTCCGAGTTGGGAAACCCTAAGCATCAGCTTCTTGTGGTTCATGCATATCCATGTCTGAAAACCAGTAGAACAAAGTCCCTCCATGCCTGAACATCTCTTCCACCCAACCTTCATTAGACTATTTCCATGGTTAAAACCAGGACTTTAATCTCCTGAGATGCTCGCCTAAAATGTGCCACTGGCACTGAGAGATAAAATTTAATAAATATGATAAGAAAGGTTGAAACGGTTTCCTCGAAACTTGGGCTGCCTTTCTTTGGGAGTAGATGTTGGTGGCAAGCAAAGTCCTCGTAAGCTGTAAAGGCCTTCTAATGATTAGCCTGAGAAACGAGGCAGCTGAATTAGGGTATTTGTGCTCAGGAGCACGGAGAGCTGAGGTATCAGCTTCACCCCTTCCAGGAAAGCTGTGCCTTGTAAGTTCTTCACCATTGCCTTCATCTAATAAGAACGAGATGGTTTTACAGTTAACGCTGTCTTGGAGTTGAAAATGAAGTCCCACCACCGAGCCGGTGGCAATCTTCTGCCTTGCCTTGCGTGCTCGGTGTGGCAGCGGGGCCACCCGCAACGGGGAGCGTCTCTTCTGGAAGGTGAACCCAAGCGCCCGCAGAATGAGACAGCAGCCTGGCCACTGTGCCAGAGGAGGTCCGCCTTCACCATCTCTCAGAAGAAGTGGCTCCGGCAGCCTTTGGTTCCTTCCTTAAATTGGAAGAGAGTGTTGGTCCCCCCTTTACTGGCTGCTCTTGGCAACATCAGGATGATCATCTGCTCCTTCAGCAAGACCATCCAAGTCCAGGGGAGATGTGCCCTGCAGGTGACTGTGCAGATGCTGCAGCCTGCTCTTTTCATCCCTTTCTTCAAATTTCCTCCCCATTCCTCCTCCCACCCACCCTTCCCTCCCAGCCTCCTCCCTTTTCCCCCAGGCAACTCGCTTTGGTGACACTGGAGACGATCCTGCACCATCACCCCACCTCTCCCTCTCCATCACATCCCTTCCTCTGCTCTTGCCCCAGTCCCGGGTACCTTTTGCTCTCCCGTGGTAGCAGTGCCTTGGTTCTCCTCGCTCCACCACCCGCTACAATTCCTCTCCTCGTTACCACTGCAGCTATTTCTTCAGCAGCGACCGCTGCGGTGAGCCCTGGGACCTATCGCAGCATCGCAAGCCATGGCGCTTGGCCCCACAAAACCAGAGGGGAACCACGGCGTCTTACTCATTGGTACCAGAAAGATGCTACCCCATCGCCTCCTTCCCGGTGGGCAGTGGTTTGGGGAGAGGGGGAAGAGGTGGCCGTGCTCATATCAGGGCAAAGCGCTTGCTCTGGGGACTTGGTCTCTTCCATGGCCATCAACGCAACATCTTGGGGCTCTCCAAAACTAGCCTGGGCTGCAAGAGTCCGAGTCAAGCATCTTTTTTGAGGTGGGGATGGAGTTGGTGCTCGAAGGTTTGTTACTGGTGTGGTTCAGGGTAAAGAAACTCTGAAAACTGCAGCGGGGACCTGAGTAGAGTCAACCCAACCAAAGGTCCGTGCAGCGGTTTCCTGCTCGGTGCGCTCTAGTACGTTGGCTTGAATCATCAGGTCTTTGGGTCTAAACTGTGCTGTTCTGCAGTACACAGGAAAAAAAACAACTTGCTGGAAGTACTGCTTAAGCACTGGGTATTTCAGATATACCCTTGTACTCATAATACCTCCCTAAGGCAGAGCTGTGCTGATGTCCCCGTTGCACAGACAGTGAACGGGGGCCGGGGGACATGGAGGGATTTAGCCAAGGCTGCAAAGGAAGCCTGTGGCAGAAGCAAATTGAATCCACCTCCCACCCTAAGCAGGCTCTGGTCTCCCTGACCGCAGGTTTCCTTTCCAGCCCTTTGGTCCTAACCCCAAATCAGCTTGCAGAGAGCAAGAAGGAATTGCACAAACGCCTTGGCTGCATTTCAGAGAACATCACACACACACACATCCCCCTCCCCAGAATAGCCTGGGTCCCCCTGGGACACTGTCAAACCTGAGCCCTGGACACAGCCTGGATCCCAGGCAAGGGACACCCAGTCCTGCTTACAGCAGCCAGGGAGAGTAAACCAGAAGCTTTTAAGTGTATTTCAGACCTTTCAAAGGACAATATCCCTTATCAAAGGGCCACTTTTCCCCAGCAGGATGGCGACGCTGGTACCGTGCCCACCCACAAGCTGCACAGCACCCATGGACAGGGCATAGAGCCGAGCAAGACGCAGCAGGGCGAACTGCAACAGGCAAATGAGTATTGAAAAAGAAATAATAATTAAAAAAACCCAAACAAACCCAACTTTAACTACACGACAGCTTGGTCAAGACCCTGTTCCTGTATTTGCTTAGCTGAGGGCTATCTTTATAAGCCCTGGCTACCAGATGTTCCCCCGTTTGCATGCGGGCTGAAGGGGAGGGATGCTCAGGGGTCCCTGGGGTGCTGCCAGGGTGCAGGAGCCAGACGGCGATTGCCACCCAGTGGCTGAGCGCCCCGGGCTGCCGCTCGCCTCGCAAGCTCCCTGAAAAGAAAGCGTCGCTTGTGCAAGGGCAGATCTTTTTCGGCAGCTGAAGCTGCGGCTTTTTCTCTTCAGCAGCGGCGGCGAAGCCCGCGGCGCGGCCGTTCTGCGCTCGGAGCGCTCCTCTCTCACGGCCGGCGTGGTTTGACGGCGGACGGGAGATACAAAACAGCTTTATTTTTAGCGCAAGCCGCTGCTGAGCAGCTGGGTTAGCCGAGCCTGGCACTCAAGGAAATTCTGCAGCTCTGGTAGAGCTGAGAAAACCCGCCTGATCCACCTCAGAGCCTGTCCTGACCCTAGGCTGGCAGACCCCATCCCCAAACCACTCGCCATCAGTACAGCCAGGATCTGGCAGAAGTACGCTCAATGCCTCCAGACCCCCTCCTTTTTTTTTTCCCCACCCCCCCCCAAGCTTGTTCCTCGCTCAGGTCATATCAAACTCTGGAGGCAAATTCTGTGGCTGCTGCGAGTTTCTGTCACAGACAACATGGTCAGAGACATCCCAGGCATCAGGGTCTTGCAGGGACCTGGGTTAGGTGACTTTCCAGCTAATTCCTCCCAGGCTGGGACTCATTTTCTGCTCTCAATAACTTTCTGATTAAACAGCAACACCCTCCCAGCAATCACCTTTCTCTGCTTAAGCTGGCCTAGTGATCTTGTGATCCTTTTTCAGGTATCTTTTATATTTGTACATTAACATTACCTATACAAGGTAAAGTCAATAAAGAGAATTACTCCTCTTGCCTACAGCAGGGCTAGTTCTACCCCCAAAGGAAGCTTTCTAAACCTTATTTTCAATACCTATATAGCAAACAAGCCTCACCTTTGTATAGACACCTCTCCATCAGGCTTATATGGCCACAGCCCCTTTAAATTCAGCAGGGTGCACCCTGATAGGGCTAATTGGGAGCAGGGGAAAAGGAAGTGCTTTTATTGCAGCATTTTTCAGCTTTATTTTTTTCTGATACTTTAGTGGTTGGAGCAGGTCAGGTACCTTGTGTTAACCTATGTGCTTGTGTTGAACATGCTCGCTGAAGGGAGGTGAAAGGGCTGAGCCACTTGGGGTTTTTTCTTCTTTTGTTTTCTTCATCTTTTTTTTTTTTATTTTTTAACAGCTGCTGCTGGGGCTGTTACGCCAGGATACTCCCTGAATTTCATTTTAGATGTACATTGCATCCCTTGAAAGTGCTTTGAGTACGTTGTTCTTGAGCTATATCTGTCTGAGCCTGGGGAGAGCTGCATCAGGTTTAATGGCTGCTAGCAGATTTTCTTTAAGGCTTGCTTGAGCATAAATTACCTGATCCCAGAGCTGTAGGGAGACCACTATTACTTCAGAAACCCTGAGTTTAGGCAATCATGGGGAGGGATGCTGCATGTGCTGAGGGCTTTTGGCTGTTCTTGCTCTGCCTTTTGTTGCCCCCCATTATGGGGGGCCTGGGCGTCCCTTCTCCTTTGCTCTGCTCCTTCCCTTGGGGGTTTTCTGCTTAGAAAAATCTCATTAGGCTCCTCGACAAGGAGAGAAGTGCCTGTGCTCGCTGATAAACAACGCTGCGGTGTGTTCATTTGGAGCTGGGGGATGCAACGAGCTCCCTTCCCTGCTCCATCCTGCAGGCAATGAGAACAGGCAATGAGAACAGCCCCAGAAGAGCCGCTTGGTCGCCTTCTCCTTCATCAAAGCAAGTTTTAGAATGTGAGTGGGGCTGTTTATTTCTTAAAGGGAATTTGGGAGGACCCAGGTGCTCCATGTGGGATTGTATTGGGTGCCCAGAGCCAGAAGACTCAGATGTGCTCTAAGCCCTCAGACCAAACCCTGATGTCCAGTACCAATTCTGGGGAGGGCGGAGGGGGAGCTTCTGAGCAAGCTCATGGGTTAAGAAGAAATTATTTTCTCAATTGCCCTCCCAAGGCACAGGGCTTAACCTGAAATCTCTTCTCAGCTGCCTGCTTGCAGGAGCCACCTGGTGCTTTTGCAAGGGAAAAAATCCCAGCGCTGGTTGTTCCAGCACTAATTGCAGACTAATCCCAGCACTAGTTGTTCCAGCACTAATTGCAGACTGGCTCGGGAGCTGCTTGGGCACCTGAAAGCACCACTGCAGAGGTATTTCGTACACAAAGCCTTGTCTCCTGCAGCAAACCCGGTGCCCTCCTGCAGAAAAACATTCGTGGGAACTGCTTGGCCGCTGCTAAACTTTCTCTGGGTGCAAAACTTCTTCCCTGTTGCTCCTTCATGTCAGCATTTAGCTTACACTTGTTTCATCTGGAGGAGAAAAAAAAAAAATAAAAAAAATAGCAGCCTCCAAACCATTTCCTCTTTCTGTGAGATGTGCTGCTGAGCAAGGAGACAAACACAGCTTGTGTGGGGCTGGATAAAACTCTGACCAGTTGGGTTTAGTGCGGTAGAAATCATAGAAATCAGCCTTTTTGTTATATAAGTAGCCTGGGGCTGCTATAAATACTGCTGTGTGGATCAAAGAGGCAGGAAAGTGGAGAGAGGAGGTTACGAAGGCATCAAACTCAGCTTGGGTATGTCTGTTGTACAACAAACAACGTGTTTGTATCCTGGAAAGGTTCAAGGCCAGGGTGGAGGGGCTCTGAGCAACCTGAGCTAGTTAAAGATGTCCCTGCTTACTGCAGGGGGGTTGGACTAGATGACCTATGAAGGTGCCTTCCATCATGAAACACTCTATGATCTTGGAAAATATCTACCTAAAGAGGCTGCCAAAAGCTTTTTGAGCACCGTGCTGGCTGAAAGCAGGGTGGAGAGTGCCCCTCATGCTCATTTCTGATGCCTGTGAGCAGAAAGGCAGCCTTGCATGTTCGTGCAAGAGGGCAAGGATGTGGCATCCCGGCCCCATCACTAGATTCTCCTCTTTGTAGGGACAACATCCCGCTCCTCATCAACTGCTAGGACCAGTGCATGCTTGTCACCAGCCCCTGTGGTTGCTTCTTTCCCCGGGAGCCATCCGAGCCTGGTCAGCAATCCCTGCTGCAAGGTGTTTGCAAAGTGCAAGCTTCACGGAGATGACCGCAGATGTAGCACGGGCCTCGCAACGTGGGCGTCTTCAGCCTGATGGGGCAAGACTCGAGATGTGAGAAGCAGAGGAGCAGGGGTTGAGGTGGGGAAGGAGAGCTCTGAAGACTGAGCGGGCTCTTCAAGGATGGGGTTGGGGCAGGGTGGGATTTGGGGAGCTCCCCTTTGCCCACGGCAGGGAGAAAGCCTTGTGAGGCTCAAGCCAGCTTCCTGAAAACCCTGGAGGTCACATGGGAAAGCTGCAGTTGGGAGGAAGTGAGCGTGGCCACGGGTTCACATCAGAAGTCCTGGCCCATCCTTTCTCCCTGGGGACGTGGCTCCTGCAGACTCTGGTGTTCCAGGGGCCGGGACGCCAACCGGTTCAAGGAGCCGATCCTGCCAAAAATAACCTTTCCGAAAAGACCAGTGACTTGTTTTTTTGGCTGGATCAACTCCCCAGGGTGGCTCAGAGCAGGCACGGAGTGGGAATGTGCAGTGGGAAGGGCTCTGTTGCAGCCTGAATTCATCTGCAATGCTTTAAACTGCCAAGAAAATGCATCTGAAGAAGCTGGCTTTCCTCTTTTGCTCCAAAAATCTCTTCTAGGTCTGTACCTTAGAGCTGGGTGGAGATCAGCCATCTTTAGGTGGGAGGGCAAGGAGCTACGTGCAGGCACGGAGCCAGCCCTGCTGGGTGACCTGCTCGAGTTCCTCATGGAACAAATCTCCTGCTTTTAGACCCCAGATTAAAAGGGACCTTCATTCAGAGAGGTAAATCCCTTCCCTTTCAATCCGAATCCCCCTTTGAATTTTCTGAGCTGTTTATATTAAGCAGTGATTTAGGTGAATATTGTATTAGAATGCCCCGGGAGCCAGAAAACACAGTTTCTGTGAGAGATCCTTGTCGAAATTAAATCGTATTTTCCCATTTGTTGTTATTTGGATGCTAAATGCGCACCAAGTGATACCTTTTGGCAACGGCCAAGTCCGCGGGAAGGAGCAGCAAAGATAGAGGAGCTCCTCTCTGCTGTTTGCCTGGAGTGAAGCTTTGGGCAATCTCCTGCCTCGTTAGATAAATAACTGTCACGAAATAAGGTCACCTCCTCATGCCCTCTCTCAGGGCTGAGCTAATTCAGCTATTTCTGTGCTCTTTTGGGAGAGCGCCGAGCGCATTCGAGCATCCTGAGGTGGTTTTTTTTGTTGGCAAAAGGCAGCTGCCGAAGCATGTGGAGCTCATCAGGAGCTGTTTGAAGATGCTGGGCAGGGCAAATGGGCCACCTGAACCAGCAGCCCGTGCTGGGGCTGGATTTTGCACGGATCTCAGCTGGAGGAGACGCAGCCCCGGCAGCTGAGCAGCAAAAAATGTCACCCCCAGTGCTAACAAGAAAGCAGAAACTTGGCTTTTTCCCCTAAATCAGCCTAGAGCAAGGCACTCTGGGGTTTCAGAATGGAACTTTTTTCTCAAACTTCCTTAAAAATTTGACTTATTCCTTTGCTGGCGCTCCTTTTTTTTTTTTTTTTCCCCTAAGGTGAGAGGGGAAGTGGAACCATCGACCCACATTGATTTTTAAAGTATCTGTTTTTATTCCAGTCTATGTTACAAACCTTGAGAAAACCACAGTGTTCAGATGCCAAGCTGAATCTTTAAGAAAGGGCTTTTGTATAATTTTTTTATAACTTTTTATACTCTATCCCTCCAGCTGGTCTGTCTATCATGTAATCATTAAATGGCTACATAAAAAGTTGCCCAGGCTAACAGATATTTTTTCTGGATACCTTAATATAGCGATTATACTGTCTTTTAAAAATTGTTCCCTGGGTTTTGGAAACCTGTTAAGAATGGTGGCATTTATATTTAATTTCTAGACGTAACTGTATTTTGTATATGCCTGTCTTGACATAAGATCTGCACACCTATGTAGTAGATATAAATAATACTCTTTGAAAACACTTCTTCACTGCTCCACAGTTACTTTTTCCTGCAGCAGGTCCTGATGCAGCAGCAAGATGCATTTTTCAACCCTATTCCTCCATCCCTGCCTGCCCTGGCTTGCTATTAGCAATGGGACTTGCAGTTTTACCACCCGGTTGTAAAGGATGCGTCACTTTATAATAAATTTAGGAGAGCTGCTATTTTCTGTGCTGGTACAAGCCACATCTGAGCAACGCTTGGCATGACCTGGATCTCAAGGCACTTCCCATTCCTGCTTTAATCCACGTGCGACTGGTTCTCGGTGACTTTTCTGTTGAGCAATAAGGAATGGAAGGAAATAGCGCTATGAGGTGGGACTCTGCTAAACCTGGATTCAGCTGAATCCTGGAGGATCTGCAGCAACCTGAGAAAGGAGCATGGGTGAGTGATGTCTTTGAGGATGGGAGGGATGAAGGGACTGCAAGGGGATTTGGGGAGATGGGTAGCTGAGCCCACCTACCCAAAATAGTGCCAGAGCAGGTCCAGCTCCTTTGTAGATTCTGTGTGACTCGTCAAAGCCTCTCTCTGGGGAGATGCTGATCCGAGGCAGCTCCGAGGGAACAGCTTATACAGGGGTGGCTTATACAGGGGTGGTTTATACAGGGGTAGTTTATACAGGCTGCTTCATGTCTCCTCTCCAGGAGGCCTGGGAAGCTCTGGCTGCTCTGAGAGATCCTCGTCTGGCTTCTCTTGGAGACTGCTTCCCTCTAGTGAGAGCAACAGCAACTCACATGCCGGGCTCCAGCCTTCCTCCCCGCCGCTGGGCTGCATGCGTGGTTGCTGTGTGGGTCTGGGGTGCTGTGCAAGTCTCAGGTGCTCTGCTGCACACATGGAGGGTGCTGTGCAGGTCTGGGGTGCTGTGCAGCTCTCTGATGCTCTGCTGCATGCTTCGAGAGTGCTGTGCATGTCTGGGGTGTTGTATGTGTCCCAGATGCTCTGCTGCACACATTTGAGGTGCTGTGCAGGTCTTGGATGCTCTGCTGCATGCATCGAAGGTGCTGCCTGCATCTCGGGTGCTTTGCACCTATGCCTCGGGTGCTGCGCTGCATTCATCAAGGATGCTGAGCTATCCTGGGTGCTGTGGGTGTCTTGGATGCTGTGCCATGCACATCCCAGTGCTGTGTGTGTGAGTATCGGGTGCCTGCCTAGGGCATCACACAGGCCTGGAGGGTTGTGTGTATCGGGAGCACCAGGTTAACTGGAGCCCTCCAAGCCGAGCGTGTGGCAGGTCTGAGCTTTTCGCTACTGCCTGGGGATGCCCAAGGCAGGAGGGTGAAGCAGCTTGGAGTGCCCAATCTGGCACCAGATTTGCACGAACACGGATGAATGGGCATCTGTGAACCGGCAGCCCCAACTCACACTGAGCTGGCACTTGGCGTCAGGCGACCGCTGTGTTTTTCGTCTCATCCTAGAGCCACCCCTCCAGGCAGGATTTGTTGCGCTGCTGGATTTTTTTTTATTTTTTTTTCCCTCATTTGCCAGCAAGGGTATGATTTCATCAGACGAGCTGTCTAATTTCACCACATCCTCAAGGGCTTGCCTGCAGCTTAGCTCTTCCAGGCTGCCCTTAGCAACCGACGCAGGCAAAACTGAGCTACACCACTCGAGAGTACTTGCTACTCGCAGGAGCATCTCTCCACACGCCGCACTCCTGGTCCTTGCACTCTCCCTCGTTACGGCCAGAGCCTTTGCTCCTGGTACAGCCCTTGGCTCCGAAGGATTTGGATGCCATCCTAAATCGGGAGCAGGCGGCAGCTCTTGACGGGAAGACGTGCGGGAGAAGTGCTGTGAGCTGGAGGCAATCAGGGCAGTGAGCTATGAGCATCCTCAGCTTGTCTGAGCTGACCTGCAGGCTCTCGACCCTGCTGCGCGGGTGGGTGGAAGGGGGGGAATATTGATTGCCCTGGCAGCAAGGATCGTGGCTTATGCTCTTTTCCCAGCCAGAGCAGTTAAAGCTCTCGGGGAGATGTGTTGTTCGCAGAACAGAAGGTCAGAGTGGGGAAACAAGATCAGCAATTCTTTCGCTTCATCCTTGCAAATGGGCTAATTCCCTTCCCACACAGCCAGCGACCCTCGGGCAGCCGACGTGCCCCAAATCGCGCCGGGGGCTCAGTCGGGAGCTGCAGCGGGGTCGGTGCCGCTGACACGCGAGCTGCGCATCTTCCAGCTGGGGAACATATGCAGGAGCAGCGCAAGGGGTTATTTCCAAGCCCTTCTGCCTTGGCAGCTGATGGGCTTTCCAAAGGGAAATGTTGTTTTCGATGCCTGAAGTGGGAGCTTTATGTCGGGGGTGAGCGTGGCAGCGGCTGGCAGCTGCAAAGCATCCCCGAGCGATGAAGGAGCGAGAGGATCACCCGCAGGCAAGAAACGTGGGGAACGGCAGCAGACTGCAGTGTCTGTTTTGATCATGCTTAGAGAATGAGCAGGGTTTAATGTACAGAAGGCAAAAAAGTAAGTGAGCTGGATGCGCTAGAAGAATGGAGCCTGGAGAGAAGTACATGCCAAGCAGTAATGGGCAGGGTGTATGTGTGTAATTTGGCTGGTTAGTGAAAAAAATCAATATTGTGGGCCAAGACCAGAACACAGCTTTGCTCTTTTCCAGATTTTGAAGCATGAGGTGCTCTCCCCTTCCCTCCAGATCTGGGCCTATTTTGCTTCTAATCTATATTGACAAGGGCTGAATATCGACGATATGGGGGCTACCAGTTAAGCAGAATTGCTCACAGGCACTGGGGCCAACTTGATTTTCCTTAAGGAGACCCACTTGGAAATCACCAGCCCAGGCACTTCTGGCTCTGCTGGGCCAGAGGAGCCAGCCTGCCTTGACTTCTGGCTGTGTCCCACCAAAAAGATGTATTAATAATAACTACATCCCAGGGGCAGGTTTCCCCTCCCAGCCCCGAGATGGGATCAGGCAGGGCTTTGATTTCAAAGCTTGCTTTTTTCCTTTTTTTTTTTTCGACTTTGCCCTCCTGCTAAGTTTCCTCCCTCCTTGAAGATACATATCTTCCCCCCTTCCCTTCTCTTGGGCTTTTATATAGCACCTATTACCTTGCTACCTCCGTGTCGACGAGGGGGAGCACAGATGTGCTGCAGCCTCCCAGCCACCCTCTGACACCCCCTCCCTGTTAAATCCCTGAGGATTTGAGAGGTCTGGAAAGCCGAGAGCTCCAGTTCCCCTGGGTGCCATATAACAGCAAGGGGGCTGTTTCCACCAAAGGGCCCCTGACGCGCAGCCCAGCCCATACATCAGCTGGGGGGGCTTTGATTCAGATAGCCATCTGCACAGGGCTCGCCTTCAATTAAGGGCAAGGGATGGAGTTTATGGCTCTGCTTTCTCCCCTCCCTGTCCCCACAAGTCGATTGCCTGTCGGCATCAGAGGCATCGGCTGTTATGGGGACCCGCAGCAGCGGTACGGAGCAATGGGGTCTTCTCTCAGGGAAAGGGGGAAGACGAGAGGTGCGGGGAAATCGGGGCAGGTTTCGCCTTCTTCTTCCCTCCCAGAAGAACGACTGGTTGTAATTGAGCCTGATCCACACTCCTAGAGTAAGAATGGAGATTCCTCGTTTTGTTTAAAAATTAGAGGTTGTGGGGGAAATAGGAGTGGGGCAAAAAAATGCGTAAATGCTGTGTTTGAGCGTGCAGTACTCTTCCTCTCTCCCTTGCCCTCAGACCAAGACTCCAGTGCCTGCTCTTTTGTCTGCAGGGCAAAATTGGGTTAGGGCACAAACAGGGAGAAATTGGCCATTTTCTGAGAAAATGCAGAGTTATCCCACGCAGAAATACAAATACCTGAAGTTCTATTTTGTCCATATGCTGGGTATTAACTGCATATCCTGAAGGATTAATAGGGTTGGAGGCAGGGAGCCTCTATTTGCGGCGTTTTGCGGTGCCTGCTGCCTTGTCCCAAGGTTCTCCCCAAATGACAAACCTCACCTCACCCCTGGAGCTGGTTTTTGGGGTACACACCCAAAAATACGCCCCCAGCACCGGGGCTGCTTGCATCTCTTTCCCTGCTGCCCACCGCAACCCCTCTGGGTGCATTAGAGACGGGCTTGGTTGCGTTTTTTGGGTTGCTTGCTTTCTTCCCACTGGAAATAAATCTTCAGCCAAATTCATCGTCTGCTCTGGAGGGGAGGGCTGTTCACCCCAGCTTTCTGGGGTCAGGGACGCACTGGTGCAGCTTTCTGGGATCAGGGACGCACTGGTGCAGCCCAGGGAGCATCTCCAGGTGTGAGATGGATTCGGCTGCAAAAGCTGTTGTTGCAGAAGCCTCTGCTCATCCCTACAAGCAGCACCTCCTCCGCCGAGTGGTAGCCAGCCGCGTTCCCAAACGGTATCTGCTGTTATTGCATTAATTACAGTAATCTAATGGGAAATGTAAACAGGAAAGCTCCAGGGGGGGAGATAAGGGGCGCAGGGATGCGAAGCAGGGGCTGACAAGCTCCCTCTGCTGCAAGGAATGGAGTTCAGAGGAAAGTTCATTTTTCAGCCAGCGGCTGGCTGCCCCTCAAAGGCGTTAATTAGGGCAGCCAGATAGCAATCGGGACAGTGTCCCCAAGCTGTTTCCCCTTTTTGGTGACAATCGCATTCCTGGGCCTTGAAGTTCAGCTGCAGAGACCTAACGCCTTCGGTGCATGAAGGGGCCCAGGGCAGTGCATTACTGTGCAACAGATTATTATTATTTTTTTTAAAATCATCCAGGTTTTAATCCCACCTGAGGTGTTCTGCTGCCAGCTGGCTGAGGTGCATGGAAATGGCTCTTCCCTGGCACTTCCTCAGCACAAAGTATCAGAGGTGGATGCATTAGATGGGCAGGACCTGCGAACTCTCTGTTGGGGTTTTAAACCTCTCACCCTGCTTCATCCAGAGCAGAAACCAGCCCGTGGAGCTGCACTTTTGCTTGCTGCCTCGATGTGCTGGAAGCGCCTGGGTGAGGCAGGGTTTCTCATGTGCCACGGGGGGCTCCATGGGTGCCCACATCTGCCCTTCAGCCCTTGCCCCTCCCCGGTCAGCCCCTCCAGTGCCTGCGAGCATCTTCTGCTTCTGCCTCGTGAATTAGGATCCAGGGTAAGAGGAGACAGACTTGGGTGGGGAAACAAACAGGAGAGTGGTAAAGAAGCTCCTTCTCCTTTTATCCCACCTTCCCCTTTTATTTTGTTCTTTAATTCTCATTTTTGTGCCCGCAGATTGGTTTCTGTGGCACTTCCCCCCCCTTTTAAGGCTCTGGCTTCTTCTCCCTGGGTGTGCTTGCAAACACTGTGCCAGAGGGACAGGTGTGCTCTAGGGCCTTTTTTTTTTTAATTTTTGGAAAAAAACATATCCCTGACCATTGAGCTTCTGAAAAAGCCCTTTCTTAGGTGTTATTTTCCCAGTGTGACAGAGATTTCCAACCCCTAGGGTGTATCAGGGCAGGGTCCTCAGGTTCTGTACCTCCTCAGGGTGCTCTGCTGGGCTCCCCAGCCCTCCTCTATTAACTCACCCCTTAGCACAGATCTTTCTTGGCCATCTCCATACTGGGAGGACATAGATCCCAGTTTCTACCCCTGGGATCTGTCTGTTCTCCTGGATTTATTTTTTTTTCCCCACTTGGCCAAATCATCAGGAAATCTATTTATTTTTTTTTTTTTTGGTTTTAATCTGAACTCATTTCTCAGCAATGAGATTTTTTTCTTCTCTGGCTTTTCGTCTGGGTAGGTGTATGTGTGGGGAAAGGAGACAGATGAAATTACTGTTTATGTCACCTCCTTTGGCATTAAAGCAGCAAGTGGGGAATGTTCAAGCTGCCAAAGCCATTTATTTTTATTAAATCCAGTTTTCACAATAAGAAACACTCTCATCATCCTTGCCCCGCTGCTGGATGCACCCAGCTCGTTGCATGCAGCACCCAGGAGAATCTGGCTCTTAAAGAGCAGGAATCCAGGACAAAAGCTATGCCAAAATACCTGTGGCTGCAAGCTGGTGACCAGAAACACCAGAAAAACCTGGCGCAGACCGGGAGAAAGGGTTTGCTTACCTTTGTGTTGGGTGTTCAGTGGGTTGGCATCTCGAGCTTGTGGTGGGAGCGAGGAGCTGCTGGGGACGGCGACCTGGGATGTCGTTTTGGTCCCCGTGTGTTTGCCCCAGGGCTCCTGCTTGGGTCTGCGTGAGTGGGTTTGGCTGCCCTGTGGCTCCGCTTCCCTGTTCTTGCGCTGGGAACGATGACCTGAGAATGAAACGGGGCAAATCGCGGCGTCGCGCGGGGCTTCAGCCAACAAAGGGAGCCAGCCCCGGAGGGAGCGAGCCCCAGCTTGTCGGCACTGCGATCCAAATTTGAGCTGAATGAAGCCCAGTGAACAGGTGACCCCCTCCCAAAGGTGATAACATCCTCATTTGGTCCTTAATTTTCTGTGAGGAGCTGCTGGCTAAACCCCAAAAGCAATGCATGAGAACGCCAAAGATGCCACGAAGCCAAGAGAAAGTGCGGTGCCACCACCCAGTTCCCTCAGCTTGGCTGAAAATCCCCTCTCCTTGCAAACCTTCACTTTTTTCCTTGCAGCGCCTCCACCAGAAGCATCCAGGAGCTGGGTGGTGACGATGAAGGCGCGTAGGTGGAGCTGGGAAGCCTCCAGGGGTGAAATGGCCCCACTACCTGTGTGCGGGGCTGACTTGAGCGAGGTGTCCTTTTGCAGAAGTTTGGGCCAGGCTGGCGATGGAGAGCCTGCCAAGATAAATGGCCACGCTTTCTACAAAGTTAAAAATGTCTTCGGAGTGGCCAAGCACAAGGTAGACTTGCCCCAGGGCAGGTCTCGTATTGCAGAAGTGTTTTTGGGGAGGAGCGAGTAAAAATGACAGAGCTGGCTTTGTGAGATGCTGAGGTGTTGCGAGCACCATCTCCAAAAATGTGGGGACTGGGGTTGGCATCCCAGATCTGCTCCAAAATGCCACTTTATTCTCAAAAGGAAATATATATACACATGCGTGCGTGTGGGTGCATATGTTATGGTTCTCTGTGTATAACGAAAAGGTGCGGTTATAATTTCATTTCTCCAGAACTTGGCAAAACAGACCGGAATTGTGAACGAGGCACGAGGAAGGGCTATTTGCAGATGAGCTTTTATTTTTGCCATAGGGAGCAGAGTTTTGCTGGGGCTTCAGTGAAGACACGTGAGCCCAGGGGCTGCGGAGGGCTCGGGCAGAGCCGTGCAACCTCCTGCCTCCTTCCCACGTTTCGCCTTGCTCATGGTTTAGCATCACCGCCCCATCCCACCCCCGTAATCGTAGCATCACAGCAAATAAATGGAAAAGCAGAGCCCGTGGTGTAGGTGAAACCAGACCGGCTCAGCAGAGCTCTGCTCGAGGCTGGAGAGCAACCCTTGATGATGAAAATTAGTGAGAGCGTAACCAAAACATGTATGGTCCCAGCTCTGCCTTTCATGCCTGCCCAGAAGACAGATTATTTGTTTGAATAGGAGCTCTTGCAACTGGAGATTTCTTGTAACTGATAGGTAGGATTATTTTTGGAGAGGTGAGTTAAATACAGAGAAGATATGGTTGGAAATGAGTTGTGCATGCTCTGGGGGAACAAGCCCCTTCTGGGCTCTGCGACTGCTGCCGACCTCTCTTGGAGATGCTTGTTCCATCCTCCTCTGGTTTGAAACCCAAGCAAGTGTCGTGACTGGATGAGGTTGTAATTCAGTGTTTTCGTCAGAGGAAATAATTTTGCTTAAACCAAGACAAATTTAGGTTTTTATTCTCAGCTATTTTTCTTTGCAGGCAGCCATTCTTTCTCTTTCTGGGCAAATCTTTGCATTTTCATTTGGGCAGGGAGCAAATAAAAAAAAACCCTGGTACTCTTGAAAACAATTTTCCTCTTGCTGCCCACCCGCTCCTGAGCCTGACCCCATCGCAGAAACCCTGCGCATCTCTTATCAAGGTCTGAATTAAATTAATTTTAGGGATTTTAAAGAAGTTGAATGGAGAATCTGCTCCTTCTCCCGCTTTTTGTGGAAGCCCATGGTCCCTCTCCTGCTCAGCCTTTTGCTGGATTTATATCGGTGCCACTGAGAGCATAACATGGCTCTGAACCTCTTTGAACTCTGTTGTCTGGAGGAAAAGGAGAGCGTGTAAACCCAGCTATTAAAAAGCCTCTCCTCTAGTGCTGCTCAATTTAAAATACATCTGGAACAATAAAAAGGAGCGCCGGTGCCAGCGCCGCGCTCGCCGAGCCGTCACCCCGTCCTCCTGCCCCGCTGCTGCCTCGGCCCCATTTTTTAACTCACTTTCAAGTCATCTTCTTTTATAACCGGAGAAAAACGACGCGTCTGCCAGTCTGCTCTG
Source organism: Trogon surrucura (assembly GCA_020746105.1). NCBI lineage: Eukaryota > Metazoa > Chordata > Aves > Trogoniformes > Trogonidae > Trogon > Trogon surrucura. Next base: position 2,875,842 of record CM036629.1, read on the forward strand.
AAATGTAAGCTTCCCAGAAGGCGAATTTGTGAATGGTTGGCCGGTCATTATGTGCCTCGGGGCCATCATATTGTGTGTTGGGTGGTTTTTTTTTTCTCTCTCTATTTTTTTTTTCTTTTCCACGCCAGTTGAGGGAGGAAGTTTGCAGGATGTTATCAGCATCCTGTTGCTGTGACCTGCTGAGCAATAGCATGGAAATATGTCTCCCCTTCACCACACCCCAGTGTCAACCTTTTGGCTCCTGTCTGCTGGCCATGTTCTGCAAGATTAATGTGTTTTTCAACCGTGGCCAGGGCCATATAGCTAAAAGGGATGGATTTTTATTTCTTCTTGGGTGTCTTTTACTTGTTGCCTAGTAATCACTTGCGTAGAGCATTTCTGGCATGCGTTAACTGGACAACTTCTAGCACGGTGCAGGCATCTTGCTTTGCAAGGAAGGTGGGCAGAAATTTTGGTTTTCTGGTTGGATCGTCACCAATTGGAGACCACCACCAAAAAAAAAAAAAACCCACCAAAAACAAACCACAAGAAAAGGCCCAGCCAAAAAAATTCAACAAATGAGAAGAGAATAAACACAGGAATTATTCTCTTTGCTTTGAGTGAGGGCAGATATTTGCTTTTTTAGCTATTGGGGAGGTTTCCTCCGGAGCAGTCAGTAATGCACAGCTTGGGCAGCCCGTGCACTGGATTTTCTCCAGCAGTCATGATATTGGCCATTATCCACCTAATTCTGTGTTCCCTGTCTGCCTTGCCAGGCAGAGTAGCTTTTCATTGGAAATAGCTTTGCCACCATCGAATCCTTTGCAGGAAATGCCTTCATTTCACTGAAAAATGTCGAGAGAAGAATATGAGAGAGAGAGAGACCTGCTCAAGCCTTCTCATTTGGTATTGATGTTCGTGTAATTCTATAATCGCACGGTACCTCTAATATTAGCATAATATTTCAATCGCCCTGGAACAAAACATTCCAACGGTTCCAAATATATATATTTAGGCATTCTTGTTCCAAAGGGAAGAAGAGAAGAAAGTGAAGTGCCAGCTGTTCAGACTGCCTCAGGGTGAAAACAAAACTCAGAAACTCCTCTCAGAAGATGTTTTTTACTCTTTCCATGTCTCATAGCCCAGCCCGTCCCTCCGTGCCGCTGGTCTTAGAGCATCACCCTGGAAGGGTTGGACCCACAAGCTTGGTTCTCCTTCAGGAGCATCCCTTGGGAATGTGCAGCACCTGGGTTTGGGCAGCCTGGGCTTGGAAAGATGACAGAAATTCATTGCCCTGGTGTCCAGGCTTGACTCAACCCTCCCACCCACCCTCCCTCACCGCTTCTGGTACCCAGTTTGAGTGCAGTTTAATAGGAGAATGGAGATTTTGGAGACCAGAGGTTCTCGTGCATTTTTGAAGGCGGATGAGTGGGTAGAGAAGAACATCACCTCTACCTCCTACGCAGGGAGTCAGGCTGAGCACAACCCTTGTGAGATACCAGAGACCCTGCAGAGGAAGGAGGAGTGTGAACAGCTCAGCGTGGAAAAGGCTTTGGCCAAAATGTGGATCATGCTAGCCACCAGAGAAGCCAACCATGGGACTGAAAGCCACAGGGATCTGTGTTTTGTCGGCTTCCTGGCTCACAGAGCTACTTAGGCCTTTGCCATGTGGTTTCTGAGATGCTGGAATGCACCGTCTCGAGTGGGATGAGATTGTCGATGGCTGGGGCAGTATTAGGGGCAGGTATCATATGGTTGTTCTGTTCCCTGCTGTGTTGGAGAAAATATTGGTCTAAATGATCTCATCCAGCCCAGCTTCTAACTGGTTTTTGAAGGTGTTTACTTGCTGGACCCTGCTGCCCCAAAACAGCCAGGTGACCCTGGCAGAGAGGCAGAACTTCAAGAAGTGGGTGGATGCTGCCGCTGAAAACTTGGCCGCTCAGTAGCGCCTTGTCTCGTGATGCTCCTGAGGCTCCTTCCCACAGCTCCTTGTGTCCATGGGTCCTGCCCAGGCTTCCCTACATCCTTTCCTCGATCTCAAGCTCCCGGCTCTGCTCCTCTGCCCCAGCAGCTGTCTGCTTGTTGAGAAATGGCTCCCCAAGGCTGCTTGGGAATACAAACGAGCATGTAAAAGGAGCAATAAATTACACCGACTGTCACAGGTCCTTCCAGGAGATGCAATAGCTGAGGCCAGTTCAAACAATATTAATTCAGCATGCTGATAGAGAAGCTGCTGTAGTTATTGTTATCACGGTGCCTTGGCAGGGCTGTCATCTCCGTGCCAGCTGTCAGGGCGACACGGTGCATTTAAGGATACTTGCTCGGGAGGGATTTGCTGTTGTCCCTCCTCAGCTGCAGGTGTGCTTTGCAAATGCAAAACTGGGTTTGGCTGGTGGGGCAACCCTAAAAATCAGGTCCTGCTCTCCTGGCTCCCAGCTGGTGGGATCCTCACGGGACCAGCCAAGACCTCCAAGAAGTGATGGTCATCAAGCAAGGTGTATCAGCCAGCCTCCTCTGTGCTGGTTTGGGATTTAGTCTTTTTACCCTCTCTATATGCTCAGCATGAGCTTGTGGGACAGACCTGAGGTCTGGGTGGTGGGTGCATCAGAGGCTGGATGCTCCAACGTGGTTGAGGCCAAGGAGAACAAGTGAAGATACTGTTTGCCTCTGGAGGAAGCCAGCACCAGCTTTTATCGTCCCAGGGTGCTCATTGACCTGCCGGCTGGATGCCCCAAGGTTGTGACATTGTTTCTCCAGAGCCCTTCCTATTCCCAGCAGAACAAGCCGGTGTTTGTTGTAGGGAGAAAAAGTAGCCTCCGGTAGGAATAATTCTGATTTAAGGTCCTGTGTGAGCTGGTTCTCTGTTAGGGCTCTTCAGGGAAAGGCCACTTCTAACCCCATTTCTATCCAGTGGCCTATTTTTCATCAGCCTGACGGTAAAGGTGCCCTGGCTGGTCCTTGCTGCCAGCGAATGGGTTGGTCACGGCTACGCAGCCCTTCGTGGGAGCTGCCAAGTAACGTCAGCTGCCCCTTTGCACCCTGCGCCTGGGGGACAGTAAATCTGTAGGCAAACATTAGGCCTTCCTGAAAAGCCTGACGTTGAGGGGAGAAAATAAAAAAGCTGGAGGGTTTTATTATCTTTCTCCTTATTGTCTTTTTTATTGCCTTTTGGAGTCACCCTGGAGAGCAATCTCCATCCCGCATCATGGCCCTGCCAGACTTCCTCTGCTGTTGCTGTGACCTAAGAAATACAGGCCAATGCCTTCCTCTGCTCAGAGCATTAACGAACCCGGCCCCTCGTTAGAGCCCTACATCCAGTGGAGCCCTTTTTCTGTGTGGTCCTGGGCTGCAGCGGGTCTCCCGGGTCTTGTCCCCCTAAAACCATCATCTCTTCTCCTTGCAAATAGGGGCAAGAGGCTGCACTTGCGTTTGGGAGGCGGGGAGGTTGCAGGTTCCTCGTCTGCACGGCTGATGCCGCCGGTGGGAAGTCTCTGGAGTCCACCCGGATAACTCAGGGCTGGCTCCGAGGGCGGTCTGCGTGGGGGAGAGCCTCGGCATCTGGCAGGAACCCGCAGAGATGCTTCTTGCAGGGAAACTATGTGCTCTGCAAATTCATTAAGCACTTATCTCCCGCTCCTGCTCTTAAGGAAGACGGAGCTGGAGCGGAGGAGGTGCGGGGCAGAGCAGACGGTTGGTTGCAACAGGCATATACCCTTTAAAGAGAAGGTGTAAGTGAGACATCGTTGCTGAGGTCAGCATGAGATTATAGTGACTCCTTTTTGCCCTTATCTCTCCAAAGTATGCAGCCCAGCCTCTGCTCTCCTGGGAAATCAGGAGTCAGATGAAGAGAGGTGCATGGAAATGTCGGAGTAAATGCGCTGATACCAGTGTTCTCCTGCAGCAACGTGCTCGGCTCCGTCCTCACCTGGAGACTGGTCTCACCCCTTAACACCCAGACCCTGGAGGTCCTCGATTTCATCTTCCAGCATCGCTGTAGTCAGTGGGGTCTGAAAGATGTGATGCTCCATGAGGGAACATCAGGCGCGATGTTGATAACTTCTAGAGTACGTCCAGAACGCAACTTCTTGGTGTTGTCCGAGGCTTGGCTTGGATGTGCTGTCTGGATTTTCCCCATAGCAGCCAAAGGAATCTTGTAAGGAAGAAAAGTCACTGTGATTTCCTCCCAGATTTTGCTTCCTCATTCTTGCTCCCCCTCCCGAGGAAGCAGGGGGTTTTCCAGTCGTTGCCCCATGAAAGCCTTCAAACCTGGAGGAACCATATACCCAACCAGCCTCTATTTCAACAAGGAGCTCTGCATGGGTGGGCAGCTCAGGGTGTGTGTTTTCAGGGTCTGACCTTTTTCTCCCAGCCGTGCCTGAGGTCCAGCTTTTTTTCCTATTAATCTTCTCCCTTTGGCAACAATTCTGATATAAATTCATTAATAACACACTTGCGTACCTGCTCCTGTGGGTGGAGTTGGTCTAAAAATAAGCTCTGTTTTGCCAGGACATTTTTTCTGATAAAGTTTTCTGGCCCCCAAAAAAACCAGTCGACTGGATTTTCTTTCTCTATTTGCTTCAAAGCATGAAACGTCATGTCAGCTTCCTCAAAACCTTGAAATATTCTGCTTAAGATGGGAATATTCTCCTAAAGCGTTCAGCCAACCTGCATCCCTCTGGATGCTGGGCTGGATGAGCTGTTTTCATGCAGGTTGCAGCCACCAAGGAACTATTTTTCTTGGCTGCAGATTTCTGCTTAAAAAAATCAGGAGCCGTATCATACCAGAGCCACCAATGCTGCATTTGCAGCATGGTCAGAGCTTTGTGCTCGTCAGCTCCCAGCTCATCGCGCTGCTCCGGGCTGCGGCCGGGCTGCTCCGCGCTCCTTTTACATCCGACGACATTCCCATCGTATTTCCAAGGTCACCATTTTGGCTGACTCACTGGGGGCCAAATAGGGGATTTCCAGAAGCAAAAGCTGCAACATGACTATTTCTTATTGCCTGGCTTTCTTTCTTTCTTTATTTTCATTATTTTATTTTTTTTTCCATGTGTGTGTGAACCCTCTGAAAACCAGCTGGCCTGATTCTCTACAGCCTGGCAGCGCTCAGCTGAGATATTCCAGCTTCCTCCTGCTCCTTCTGGGAAAGGTTAGAGGAGGTCCACGTTCCTCATGGATGTGCATCCTGTCTTCTTGCACCTTGGGTAAGGGAAATGAAGGAGGCTCAATAGGTGAGGAGTTTAAATGGGGCTTAAAAACCCCAGCAACCTATTTTTTGATGTTTTCAGATGGCGCTTGAAATGTAAAAATAGGGATATAGAAATATCTGCGTGCTGTGAGCAGAGCCTGGCCTGAGATCGACAAAGCAGGAACCCAGTGTAAATATGAAGGGATTCCCCTTTAAACCTGATCTATACAGACCTTGGCTTTCCCCCTGCACATGCTTAGGGATCCTAAACAACTAAGAAATTTAAAAAAAGACCTTGCACATAAGGCTCTCATGAGCGCATTGTGCTGTCAGGAGTGGTTGTAGCCAAATTTCATTTACCCTTGTGCATCTCCCCTCCAAAGCTTAGAAAAGTTCAGCGAGTATGGAAAAAAAAAAAAAAGAAAAAAATATTTAAACCCCCAGATTTCCTTCCCAAACTTGAACCTGAGCGATTTCTGAAGGGCAATATCACTCTCTGGCTGCAAAGAGCGTTTTCTATAACCCAGATGCTGTCCAAAGGGTCTGAGGCAGAGTCAGCATTTGGATAAACACTCCAGGAGGGGGGTTTATGCCCTGGACTGACCAATGTCCCCTCGTTACTGGAGGGAGCTGACGGAGCATTAAAAGGGGACAGGAAAAAAACATTCAGCTGTGGCATTTGGTGGTTGCGTGCGGCCGCAGGCAGGAACTGCTTCCTCTGTTTGCAGGCTTTTAGGGAAAGGGGAGCTCAACGGGAGTTGCTAAATTAGAATGAAGTGAAAAAATATTGCTGTGAACAACAGAATGTTTAGCCTTTTTTTTTTTTTTTTTTTTAAAAAAAAAAGAAACAACAAAACGAAAACACAGAACCTTGGAGTGATTTACATGGGAAAGGGGAGCCGGAAACAATTTTAGAGGCTGTTTTCCAAAATTGATGAATAACAGAAGATACAATGGTTAAAGCAAATGGCCCAAATTTCCTGCTCTTTTAAGCGGCTGAATAGATACTAAAAACAAGGGTACCCTGTTTTTCTCCTTATAGAGCTGGCAGAGAGGCATTTCTCTGGGTTATTTTGGTTTTGGAGGGGTCGGTGGGTAGAGGAGGCAGATTCAAGGTGGATGCCGGGGTCGGCGCTGTCGAGGCCGCTCGGTCGGGCAGGATGCGCGGGAATTCCCGAGGTGGGGAAGAGTGGCTCGGGCCAGGAGCCATGTTTTGAATCATTTCTGGTGAATAATGCTGCAGGCATGAGTCATGAGGAGGGATCTGAAACTTCCTTTTTGGATTTTTTTTTTTTATTATTATTTCTGTGAGTAGCCATTTGATTTCTCCTTTGCCCGAGGCTTGCTTTCCTCCAGAGCCAAGTGCGTTTCCCTTCTAACCCCTTGCCCCTAACCAGCCCTGCTGGACAAAGACTCAGGTTTGGCTCCAACCAAGCACAAGTTGGAAACTTTTATTTCTCCTTGGGAAAGTCTTTGATGCTTCCCGAAAATAATCGTGTTTTGCTTTGAGAAAAAAACCAAACACAACAACTTGGACGAGATCCCTGCAAAGCTTTTGTCTTCCTCAGCTTAGCCAAGGTCCAGCACTTGTCTGAGACACCGCGAGGGATGGACACGTGTCTCATCTCTTATCAGTGACAGAACAACACAGGGAAGCCTTCAAATGAACCTCTATGCTGTGTCCTCTTGCAGTCGTTCGGCTCCGTGTGCACAAAATCATGAAGAACCAAAGTGATTTTGGATGGTTAGGTGGACAGACTGCAAGATTTTTTTTGAAGCTTTGCAAGCCAGCTCTTTGTGTTTTGCTGCATTGTAAAGGGCAGAAGTTCAAGGGCATGGAAAAAAATAAGAGTCACCTGGTGCGCTCCCACTCTTCTGGGTAGGAGAAGGTCTCATTGCTTGTCCAAACTGGTGCATGGACATCATTGGGAAATCTCCACCTGGTTAAGAGGTTTCCACCAACTCTTGTCATAATTTTTTCCCTCCCAGTGGATATTTTCTGCTTCCAAACCAATTTTATGCAGGAAACCTGAGGAGCATCTTGGACACTGCTGAGCCGACAACTTCCATCCTCTGTTAGGTGCCTCTTCTTGGGGGTGTTTCTGCTGGCCTCTTGCACCATCCGGTGAAAGAGGGCTTCTCCAGGTTACTTTAGGCTTTCAACACGCTTGAGATAATGAATCGCTTTCCCTGTCCCCTTCTCCCATCTCTCCAACATCTCTTCCTCCCCAAAATCTGGGAACTCCACCAGACAGTTGCACCCACTTAATCAAATAAAAGTAACCACAGATGGCAAGTTAAGTTGCTAATTGCACTCAGAAAGTTATCTCGCTTTTCACTGCTGGGACAAGCCATCACTCCTCCCCAAACACCTCCTCTTCCTCGGGCTTACGAGTTGGACAGAACATATATTAAACGCATAGTGCAAAGCCACAATTACAAAATCCCTTTCTTGGGTTGTTTCCCATGTTAACCAAAGCCTGATAAATCATGTCATGTATTTATGGACTCCAAGAGCAAATTGTCATTCAGAACGCCACTTGTAGCTCTCAAGCCCAAATGAGTTACTGCCCCTGTGATACACACCTCTTCCTTAACAACACATTCACATGTCAGGACCCTGAGCAGCACTTTCCTCTCAAAGGCTCATTCAGGCCCTAGAGGAAAAAGGATTCAAACCACTTTGGTATTTTTAACCAATTCTTTCCCAGTGATGGGAGTAGGCTTAGATGTCCAGCTGAGACATCATTCCTGTAGGTCTTCTGGTCTGTAACGCAGCATGAAATGAGGGAGGGTCTTGAATGCTGAGCCCCTGCAAAAACTTGCAGAAGTTACTTGATTGTATAAAGTCAGTGAGGACTTCTGGGAGCTGCGTGGTCTCCTCTGTGCTTGCATTCTCTACTCCAAACAGGGATTAAGCCTTGATCATCTATGATTCTATGATCTCATGGGCTTCCTGCAGGACCTCCATGTGGCCATCAGGAGGAGTGGTGATGCTGAGACGAAGGTGAGGCAAGGCATGAACAAGAGATGGGTGGCTGTGGGGAAGGGGGATGAGTTCTGAGGTGGGAATAAATCCTCCCCAGGAAATGCATCCTGGGTGAGTGTGGAGACGAGCAGTGGAGGCGTGAAGAACATCTGTGGTGAGGTGGTCACTGCATTTTTGTGGTCTCTTTGTGACTGACTCTGTCTCAATGCTCGCAGCTGAGCTCCATGAGATTTTGCAACTTCTATTACTACACACCGGCACTGCTGCCTTCTGCTGTGTTCTGACCACGAAGATGCTTTTGTCCTTTGGAGAGGCTGATGTGACCTACATTGACAGCTAGCTCTCGAAGAAGTTTTTAGTTCTGAAACAAAATTGACTGTCCCGAGAAAACATGTCATGTATTTCAACCCGAGCTGCTCAGGGTGCAAGTTTTGCACTGCTTAGTAGAAAACTGACGCCTGAGTTTTAACTGGGGATGTGACGGGAGACTCCCACCATAGGCTGAGCTTAGGTATCATGACCTGATTTACCACGAGCTATTTTAGGATGTGAACTCAAGCCTGACAGATGCAAAAAAAGCCTCTCCAGGTGTGAGTTTACAAGGAGCACTGATGTCTGAGGAGGAGGATGAGGGTGAGCAAGCATTGTGCAAGCCCCCGGGGGGGATGTCTATGACACGAGGCTAATGCTGCGCACAGCAGCAGCACATGCTGTTCTGAACAGCACGGTACTAATAACTAATTATATACATCCACTTAATGTCATTTGCAGAGCCCAGCGTGGGCGTGGGGTTGCACGCCCAGAGATCCCTTTGTTCCACGGGCTGCTGAGCAGATGGAGACCAGTCCTGGCCCCAAGCTCAGGATGCCCAGGAGCCACATGCATACCCAGGGACAAAGGTTGGCAAGCGATGAAAGGACTTGTTTACTGCACCGGCGTTACGTCGGCGTGGATGGAGGCTGCTGTCATCGGGTGAGATGGACACGACATTCTTGACGTGGTGGGGTTAGTCTTCCAGCACCAGGTGGGACACAGGTCATTGAGAGAGACAGAGCTCGATGGGCATTGAACGTTCATGAGATCTTGTGCGAAGCTGCTCACGATGCACAGTGTTCAGTTCCTACCAAGGGGTGGCTGGTAATCGGACAGCCGGGGTCGGTGGGAGAGTCTGCTGGGAAGGGGGAAGGAAAGTGAGGAGCCGAAGGCAGCTTGCTGAGGAAGCCCCACCGTAAGCAGTTTTCCTGCCCTGGGATGACCAACGTACATCCTGAGAAAAGGGCACTCGCATTGTGCTGCCTGCTGCTCTGCCCATCCTGCCAGGAACAATGCACCAGCTCTTAAAAAGAGGGGGGAAAAAAAAAAAAAGAATAAAAGGCATTTTAAGGGTTGTGGGAGAGAAAAGCAAGGGGCATCAGGGAGGATGGGTGAGCAAGGAGGGAGTTGACGCAGGAGGAGCAGTGATGTGCTTTGGCTGCGTAAGCAGCTGGAGAGAGAGCCCGTGGTCTGAGCATCCCAGCTTTGTCAGGGCCATGGACTGAAACCAGCCTCCAAGCCACCTCCCAGGGGTTGTTTTAATTTTTCCCCCAGGCCTGGGCTTTGAAGCACGGGGCTGCATATTGGGGATGCTGAATGTTTGTGCTCATTGCTGTGGTCCCAGGAGCAGGTAAAGGGGTGGGGGCCAGCAAGGTGATACTAAGCCCAGTGTTGAAGACAGAGGTGGCAGTTGGATCAAGAATTCCTTCCTAGTTGAATCTTCCCTCTTGCATATCCCTTCTGCTCTAAAAAGGACTTTTTCTTCCCATCACCTTAGCTGGATTAAAACGTGTCTCACTCTGCACTCTATAGAGGTAGAATCCAGGGGGAGATGGACCCCAATGCAAAAATTTGACTTTTTTCCCCCCAAACCAAGTCATGACAAAGCTCTTACTTGTCAAAGAGCCTCAGTATGTAGAAATTAATCCTGTGAGCCATTTTCTTTGTCCCAGCTCAGCTTCGCCATGTGAAAGGAGATGCTGGCAGGGAAGAAGCTGCATCCCCTTTGCCAAGGAGAATCCTGTCCTCTGCATCCCTTTGGCCGTGACCTTAGCAGAGGGAGCTCGTCCTTGGTGCTTCGAGGATCCCTAAATCACATCAGGGTTGACAGGGAGAATTTGAAAGGATATTGTCGAATTTTGCTGTCGTTGTCAATTAGCCTTTATAGCTGCTGCCGGCATTCCCGGCTTCCGGCAATTCCCCGTCAGCCTGAAGGCTTAATGTCTCCCTTGGCTGATTGTGGTAGGGATTGATTCATTTGGGTTGGGGCTTTCCGTGGGGGTCTAGCTGTGGGATTTCTGCCTCGACGACAGAAATGGTCATTTTGTGCTCAGCGTGTGGTATTTTCAGCCCGCGGGCTGGAAATCCTCCGGGCACCTGTGAGCTGTTGGAGAGGAGTTTTGACGTTGGGCTTGCTTTTCCTTTTAAAAATCAGAGCCACTGCAGGCAGCGAAAGGCATTAAAGATTAATTTTCCCGAGCGCTCGTGAAATTCGAAGCAGCTGGTGTCTGAAGTGCCTCCTCGTGCGAGGTGTTTGTGCCGCTTCTTCTGTTAAATCTGTTGCGTGAAGCAGCGTGTGTGAAACTCTTCTCGGTGGGTGTCCACGAAATGCTCGTTGCTGTCTTGCTTCGAGCTGGCAGCAGGATCCGTGGGCATGGCCAAGGGTGCAAGAGACCGAGGTGATGGGCAGCCTCGCCCCTGGTTTGCAGTGCAGAGCTGAAGCGGCCGGGCGACGTTTTCCGTCAAGGAACTTGAAGCACTTTCTGAAAGGTTAAATGTCAGCTCTGCCTTTTTACACCCGGGGAAACAAGGTCACGGAGCAGGGGAGGGGATGTTGCCCCAAGGTCATCTCCCATCCAAGGGACATCGCTCAGGGCCGGGTCAGTGCTCTGGCCATTAGCTGCTTCTCATACAGAAAGGGTGGAGCGAGGTACTGAGGATGCCGTGGGGACTGTTTGGGTAGAAATTGCTCTTTCCTGAATGTCTGAAAGGCTTCTGCTCCGGCTAAGAGCTCCTGGGAGCTGCTGGTGGATACTGGTGGCCCCTGGGGATGTGGCGGAGGGGAGGGTTTCCAGTGCACTGAGCACAGCAGCCTGTGCTGCTAACGTCACGCTGAGACAAATAAACCTCCCGTTAGCAAGGACAGTGCCACCGAGGTTAGTCAAACTACCTGAGGATTTTTTCTACTTTTATTTTTTACTTTTTTTTAATTTTTTTTCCCCTAAGCCCTCAACTATGTGGAACTCAGACTAAACAGAAAATACAGCTAAGAAAACATCTTGGTATAATGCTGCGAGTCAGGCTGTTGCAGAGTGCTTCTGAAATCCAATTGTGGTTGTAAGGTGATCCCAGAAACTGTAAGATTGCAACTGTAAGGCCGTTCATAAACACCAGGCCGTTAAGTAAAGCATCCTGGTTACTGAAGCCCAAGCAATTTTACGGGTTCTTTCGGGAAGGAGGTGGCACCAGGCATCTGGCATCTCAGTGGGCGCTGAAGTGGGAGGGATGTGCCAACCCAGAGTGTCGGAAATGTAGGTACCGGGTGCTGAATTGGGAATTTCTCTCCTGTAACCCATCATGGTCTGTCCAGGCTCAGAATGAAGGCAATCTCTTCCATTCTCTAATGCTGTTTTTATTTATGTATATATAAAAAATTATATATGTAATATATAAATTCATATATAAAGATAATATATGAAAATATATTATTATAGATTGAATATCTTAATGTTATATATCTAGCTCTATATATCTAATATAATCTCTAAATATTGTATATCTGTATTAAATAACATCAACGACTTACTGGTTTGCCTCCTTTGGGCTGCATCTGTTATTCTGTTTCCCCTTGCCAGCTGAATCTCGTTCCTTTATTCATCTGATAACCTTTCTATTTCAATGACTGCCCTTTTACACATTTAAAATGTTTCACCCATAATTCCCCCTTAATGCTAGTAATCCACCAGCCAAGCGATCAAATGAAGAGAGGAGAGATAGTGGCTGTGTCCAGCAGAGGATTTTCCACCTCTGTTCAGAGAGAAGCTAATGGAGGCACATCTGCCAGTGCAACAGCTTTGACTTCTCCACACTAAATGCGGAGGGGATTAATCAATTCTTTCTTGGCAGGAGGGTTGGAACTGGGTGATGTTGGTCTTGATGATCCCAAGGGTCTTTTCCAACCTGAACTGTTCTATGATTCTATGATTTTATGTTTAAAGTCCCTTCCAACCCAAACCATTTTACGATTCGATGATAAGCATAGGGCAAGGATAGTATTCTCCTTGGGGTTATTAACCAGCCAAAACACCCTTTTGCTGCATTTACTTTACAGCTCTAAATTCGGCTACCAATTCCACCCCACACCCCTGAGAAAGACCAGCTGATTAAAGCACAGGTTTACATGATAATATTTTTGCCCTGCAGCGCTGTTGGTAGCGAGTGCTAAAATTTTCTGGGTTTGAAGAGCTGAGTTTTAGTTCAGAAGTCCTGGTTACATCAGTGATAATGGCAAAACTCCCACAAACTCCCCAGGATTTCTCCCTGGAGCGTCGTCTTTCTCTGGAGTGATGAGCAGTCACAACTCAGCATCAAATTAACAGGAGTTGGGAGTCCTTGCGCAAGAAAAGCAATAAACCAGCACCTAAAAGCTTCAGCAATTCTGTGATTCTGTAAAAGCAGAGGGTGCTTTTCACCCTTCAGATTTTTAAAATCTCTGCTTTCAGCCTGATGGACTCAAGCCTGGGAAATCATGGGATCCTTCCTCTGCCTGGCCAAATTTATGTTTTGCAACAAGCGAATGAATCAGCAAGATGCTGCCTGGTTGGTCCCTTAAGCTGGTTTTCAGTGTTTCAGGTGCCATGAAACATTGCAGGATTACAGGGCAAGAAACTCTCCGATGCAACTAAAGGCATCACGTTAGCTTAGCCCAGGGATTGAGCTCTGACGGCCGATCCACGTCGTCGTGGGTGAGGAAAAGCAGCTTTTGGCTTTGCAAAGCCTGTGTCAGCCCTTTGAGTCTTCCGTCCCCCTCCACACACCGTGATGAGCAGCAACTTGCTCAGCTTCTTCACATGGGTCTCCTGATCTTGGAGAGGACGACGCTTGCAGAGTCAAAACTGAGAGCAGGCTTGGAATTGCTCTTTGATGTGGCAATGTTCCTCCCAACCTGCCTGGCGCAAGCGAAAAAAAAAAAAAAGCTCGTATTAAGTTTTGACTCTTCTGGGAAGCAGATCCTGGTTTGCAAGATGTTTTCCAGACTCGGTTAAACTTCTTTCCAAAGGCACGGCGCGTTTCCGCGAGGCGGCCAGCCTCCGCCGCGAGAGGCTGGAGCAGATAGCTGATGGTCTGAAATCGATTCGCCACGGATGGTTTTTTGGAGCTGGCGTGCCCTTCATTTCCAGGCAGCTGCACGTTGCTTCAATTTGGGAACGGTGTCACAAACGCTACTTTCTCCTTTCCTTGTAACAGCTCCTCCGAATTACAGTGACTCCTTTAATTTCGGAACAAGCCCTCTCTCTTGCAGCCCTTGCCACCTCAAAGAGCAGCCAGAGCGCCTCCCCTTCGCAATTTCCCTTTCCCTCTTAACCTTGACCTGTAATACGCTGAGAGTTGTTACTGAAAACTGCCTTGATCAGAAGCGACGTTATAAAAACCTGCTCAGCCAGATGCAGCAAAAATCCAGCCACGGTAGATTCCCAGAGCCAGCAGTTTTGAGTTATGGCCCTACCCTGTCTTGGAATATGGGGTCGACTGCTTCAAGGTAGTAGGTATTAAGTTTTGTTTGCTTTCTTTCAGAGCGACTGGGCTTTGTAAAAGAAGGAGGCTCGGCTGAATATTGCTGCACATAAAAATATCGAGCGGAGAGATGGACTGGAAAGCAGCGCTGGAGTCTGCCAAAGGCACATTTGCAGGGACGGTTGAGACTTGGTGACTTAAATTCTGCTTTGCAGCCATGCACCTGAGAGGAGAAGCCTGGCTTAGAGTCTTGAGGTCCTTCAGAGATCGGGGTTTGTGGTTTGAGCTCAGCTCACACTTAGAAACACTGCTTATGTGAACCCAGCTCCTAACAGCATGACTTTGTGGATGGAGACTGCAAAGGGAATCTGGGTGCAAGGCTGAGCATTGGTTCCCATTGTGCAAAAATTCTGCCAGATCTCGACACCACAATTTGGAAAAGCTCTTGAGAAGATTTTTCGTTTTGTTTTTCCCTCCCCGTTAAAATTTGTATTGTCTCTGGGAATGCTTTGCTTAAGCTTTTTCCAGACTGGGTGGCAAATTCACAGATCCCCTTCAGTGGGAGATCCTTGACGCAGAAGGTTACAAATGAACATCTGATGATTTGAAGCCTTCTCTTAGCCAGCCAAAGCCTTCTCTTACCCATTTTTCTACACTGAATTTCCTAAGAGTTAACTGTTAACGACTGGAGTCCAGAAATCAAAATAGTTTTAATATGTTTTGCTCAAAGCTTTTATTTACTGCAAACTCGAGTAGAGAAATCAAGGTCCGATGTTATTCCTGCTGCAGCCAGTGAAAACTATTTATTGCAGTAGGTAGAGACTCCAACCCTTAGCTTGTGTTCAACCTGAACTCCTCCGGTCTGCGTGTGTTGGCAGTGAATGAGCTGCTCTCGGTTTCTGGTCTTCGAGCTCTGGAATTCTTTTCGATCCTGGAGATAAGAGAAAAAGTCTTCTAAACAGATGCGTCACGCCTGCTTAATTTTCCATTAAAACCAGGGCAGATATTTAACTCTCTCCTCTCGGGGCGGGAGGGCGCGTGTGTGAACAAGCCGTGCTTTCTTGGCGCCAAGATCCATCCTATTAGTGGAGATACCGCGGAGACCTTGGAGTATCCGTCCCTGTAAACATCATTAGTTGTGGAAAGCCATTCATTAGTAACAGGCAATATGTTCTTCTATCCTCTCCTCTGAAGAATAGGCAGTGCTATCTAAATAAGCTGTTTCCTGAGAAGTTACTCAAAGTTACTGCTGTAGCTGTAGGCCAACTCTCCTCCCCCTGCAGCCGGACAGAAACAGAACTCTCAGAGAGGAAAGAGCTGCCCTTTAGGCCAGCAGACTGTGCCATTCCTCTGAAGTTCTTCCTTTCTCCTCAGCCTCCTGGTAAATGCGCTCCCTGCTTGTCTTCTCACCTCCTATCATCTGCAAACCCAGCTGTAAATCCATGCCTACACCCGAGCTGAAGGCACCGGTGCCCTGACACCCCTCTGTGCTCTTGGTTTGGCCAAAAGCAACTGCAAAAATCCTCCCTGATGTCTCATCTGACCCTCTTCAGATTCCCCTCGCTGGCTTCCCATGACCTCCTGCGATAATTCTGCATTCCTTGTTCTCCTCCTTCAGCATCCTCCACAGCACTTCCCCAGCCAAGAAACCACGACCAGGCACCTTCTCACAGGCTTTCTCCTGGACCACCCTGGCAGCAAGGACTTGGTTCTAGAAGGGGGGAAATTGGGAACAGTCTTCTCGAATGCCTGAGTGACAGAAACACTGCAGAAAAATCCTTCCTGTTCACTTCTTGGCACGGAGGGACAGGTTTGTGGAATGTTGTCTCCGGTGGGCTGGTGGAAAACCTGCTCTGATGGTGCTGGAGGGTGCACTGGGAGGAAGGAGTCTATGTTTCTTTGAGCTGTGCCCTCTGCTACGTGTTACCAGCACTTAATTACACCTTATACATTAGAAACGCTCCCTTGCCCTCAACAGTTCACTTCAGGAGGTGTTTTGGACAACGTGTCAAAGCAGGAAAGACTCTCAGAGGAAAGGGCAGACGTGAGGACGCGGATGGGTGTTCCTGGGCTGTCTTTCAGGCTGGACCCGTAGCCAGGATTTTAATTTCTTAGTGTTGTTAATTATCTCTCTTTTATTAAAAAAAATAAAGCGTACGAGCCTCTGCATAGTCATATTCCAATGGGAATGAGTTGTTTTGGCTTTTCCCAAATGCCACCTCTGGTGTCAGCTGGCTGTCCCAGCCTCTCCTTCCTTCCCCTCCTGTTGCTGTCAGACCTCCAGCAGCTTTCTGCTGAGAGCTTTGGGCTGTCGGAGTGGCATTCCCCGCTTCTGCTAGTTAATATTTCTAGAAATGCAGAAAAATTAGAGCCTTAACTGGATTCTCACTGGGTTGCAGGTGATAGGAAGTAATTACAATGCGTGTTTTTAGTGCCTATTCAGCATTTGCTGTGAGGTATCAGAGGGATCCAAGATACAAACCCGAGCCGAAGAGGAATAAAATGTATTAGGTAAACCCTTGGACCACCAAGTGAAGAGGATTTAGTGTGTATAATAAACTGCCTGTGTATCATTTATCACGGCTCCACAGCGATTGCCTGGGGGTGATGATGGACACCATAAGTTGCAAAAATATAATGACGTGTCGTGTAACAGACCGCAGGTGTCTGCGCGGGGAGCCGGGAGGAAATCAACCTGACAGCCCGAAGAAAACGACTTGTGCTGGCATCTGCCCGGACCCCCGGGCGCCCGGGCTCGGCCGCCGGCTGCCTCGTCGCTCTCCCAATTTCCTGGTGGGAGGGCTCTGCTGAAAAGGCTTCTTTCTTTCTTCCCCCCACCCCGTGCGGATGATCCCACCTCTTCGGGCAGCCTCTGTTTTCCTTTGGAAAGGGGAACAGCTGGGGCGGATCTCTGCTGCTCCAAAGGGAGCGGGCTGAGCCACCCCCCTGCCCTCCCCTGCACCTTGCTCCTGGGTGGGAGAGAGCAAGAAAGCTTGTAAGAAACTTGACATCACCCCGCCAAAGCTCCATCCCCTTGGGGATGAGCTCGGACTGGGGACACACACACCACTCCTGTGGCTCCAGGGAGGTGGTTGTGACAGAGCCCCCCTTCCGTGGCTGCTCAGTCCATCCGCGAGCATCTCCGTTATTGGAGAGCCCCTGACCTCCCCTGGCAGGTTTCTCCATTGTCTGCTTGACCTCACCGTTATAAAGCATTTCCTACTATTTAGCCCGATGTTTTTCTTTCTTAATTTCAGGCCATTAGTGCTTGTTCTTCCCAAAATTTACTACTGAAAACGACTCTGCCTCCTCCCTTCCTCTCGCTTGACGGATGGCTACGGAGTGACCCTCCAGGATTTATACCTCCAGTGGCGAAGCAGGACTCCTCTCCTATCTTAATCCTCTCAAGGCCGTAGAAAAATAAAGATGTTGTCTTTAAATCTGAATCTGTTACAACCTCTCTCTCATAGCAGTGATATTCTCACCTCACTGGGGTTCAGCTGTATTTGCTTTCACAGCCCTAGTCCAGAAAGTCCAAGAATGAACTTTCAAAGGTGCTTCATTTTTCACTAGGGATTTTAGACACTTGTTATATTGCCTCATGGTACATTAGCTAGAAATATATTTATCTTCTTTATTTTTCATTTAACTTCTTTATTTTTTTCTTTTTTTTTATTATTTTCCCCTGTGAATATTATACAAAAGCCATTCACTTCCTAGCCAGATAGAGGGGAAAAATTTCTCTTTTCTCTCCTTTAATTTAGAACTGTATGAATAATTCCTTTTGTGATTTGCTGCTTGAGCAAAAAAAAGAGTGAAAAAACCCCCAAAAGTAAGTAATATGGTGAGCAAAACTCCTATTTTGTTGGGTTTTGGATTACTAACAATTTTAATTCTCATTGGCTGTTAATTTTTAGAAAACCTCCCAAATAATAATAAAAAAAAGTCATTCAATGTGAGAGTTAATGGAGTAAATGTTCTCTTCTTCCACTTGTTTGAAAAATAAAATTGATGTGAATGAAACCTTCCTAGACCCAGATTTCAAAATGTTGTTGTTTGGCAGGTGAAATACCCTGACAAATAGTTTTTCCTGGCTGCATGTGGAAATTCCCACTTGAAACAGCAGCACCTGGTAGCTCCTTTGATTTGTCATACATGGCTGAGGAAGACTGTGGTCCAGCGATGAAGAGGTTGTGAGATGGAAGAACCCTCCTAGAAGGCACCGTTGGCTCTTCCCAGCCAAGACTGGTCTTGTCCCGCACCACGGAACCAACAGAAATCCCACCTCAACTGCTCAAATGGAAGATGTTGAAGATGTTTGTAAACGTTGTGGCTGGACTCATCTGAGGAAACATCCTCCTGGCTTCCGCTTGGGCACCGGGGGTGGGAGAAGTTCTCTCCTGTGCTCCTCCCGGGCTTGCAAACCTGGGACAGGAAGGGTGCGACTCCGCTCTGACCCTGGGAGAAGCGTTCATATTAGAAGATTGGCTTAAACATGGGGAAAATGGACGTGAACGTGAGTTTGGGGTGTTTTCTTTGGAGCCCTGCCCTCAACACTGCTCCTGCGTGGTGTGGAGCCGGACACGAAGGCCTGAGTGGCTGTTTCCTCGCACGGTCTCCCTCCTGCTCGGAGAGTTTATTTCTGCGTTGTTTCAGCCGTTTCACCTCCGAGAGGCATTTCCTCCTGTTTTTCCCTTGCGAGGAGCAAGAGGGGAGAGAGGAGAGGCAGCAGCTCCAGAGATGGGCTTCAAAAGGGGTCAGGAGCCTCCTTGGGAATTTGGAAATCGGGGCGATGACTCTGGTCGCCCAACGTAGATTTG
Organism: Trogon surrucura; assembly: GCA_020746105.1. Lineage (NCBI taxonomy): Eukaryota > Metazoa > Chordata > Aves > Trogoniformes > Trogonidae > Trogon > Trogon surrucura. The sequence continues at coordinate 2,894,584 of CM036629.1, forward strand.
CTGCCAATTTGCGACATTCTCCCTTTAAACGTAGACGCCGAAGATTTAATGGAAGGAGAGGTCAGGCTTTGACCTGATCGCTGAGTGGGGTGACAGAGATGGCTCCTTCATGTCCTCTCGAGGGGTTTGTTAGTCTAAAGTTTACCCCCAACATCAGATGATGCATTTTCCAGGGAAGTTAATGGATTCGCTTGCACCGCGACGCAGCGGTTGGCGGGGGTGGGAGGGTGACTCTTTCGTGAGAGACAAATGACTTCCTCTCGACAAGCAGCTCTGTTTTAACGAGGAGGATGATGGATGAGTCCCGAGGAAAGGCTTGCACAGGCAAACTAACATGCGAGCTTCACGTTGTCAGAGATCCAGGAGGACGACAAAAATCCCAACCGCCGACGAGAAGAAAACGCCCCCGAAACACCGCGACGGCCGGCGGGGGCGTGAATTGGTCCGTGGAGGGAGGCTTTGGGTCAGACAAACCACGTCACCCACCACGCGACCGACGCCAGAGGGAGATGCTTGAGCTTCGGAGGGCTTCGCAGGAGCAGGATGATGGGTTTGTCCCCAAAAGATCCCGGCCAAAGTTAAACCAAAGCCTTCCTGTGGCATGGGGAACCGCAGCCTTATCCTTCCGCCCCTGCTGTTGTCCCTCCCAGACTATTGTTTGGATTTCCCTTGGCATCCTCCAGCGTAGCAACAAAACTTGTCCACCATGTTCTTTCAAAAGTTTCCCTTGCATTTTTCTTCTGTGCTTACCTTTATAAAAGAAAAAAAAAGGATCTATTCTTTTATTCTTTTCTTCTTGTCTTCTTCTTTTCTCCTTTTCTCCTTTTCTTTTTTCTTTTCTTTTTTCTTTTCTTTTTTTTCTTTTTTTCTCTTCTTTTTTTCTTCTTTCTTTTTTTCTTCTTTCTTTTTTTCTTCTTTCTTTTTTTCTTCTTTCTTTTTTTCTTCTTTCTTTTTTTTTCTTTTTTTTTTTTCCCTTTTTAAAAATATGAATATATAAATACTTGGCAAGCGCTGGGCACTGCAGCTGGATCCAAGTTCCTGTTGTTAGCTCAGGACACTTGTGTACCTCACTGTTGCATCTGGGAGACCAAATCCAGGCTCTGTACTCTGCTGCCCTGGGCGTGGTACAACCACGGGTGGAAAAGATGGACTGAAGATCTGCTCTTAAAGCCTGAAGGACCCCATGTGGGGATACAAAGATGAAAGGTGACTGTAGCCTCCTCTCTTCTCTGCCAACATAAGATGCTAATTGGGAATGACCTGGAGAGCTGCTGGAGGGAGACCTTGGGGGGAAAGCGTCCCAGGGAGAGGAGGGAATAGGGATGATAAACTGGGAGCACCAGAACTGGTGACTCCTCATTCAGCCGAAGCTGGAGAAACAGCACTGAAACAAGGGGTATTGCTTGATCCTGGACAATTTTGTTGCTTGCAGCTGGAAAGAACGTCTGCATGGAAAGGCAAAATCTGAACTTGGGAACTTGTGCAGGAGGAGGCTGTGCCCAGAGGGGACAAGCACGCTCCCTCACCGTGGGCACTGACCCTCCTGCCAAGGGCAGTTGCCACATGTGGTTCCCTCAGTCCCTTCCTCTGCCGTCCCCTCCGCAGCCCCAGATAAAACCCGGGATGTTTATAGACCTTAATACAATGGTTCCCACAATGGCCAGGCGATATGCGAAGACGTAAGCCGCCTGGCTGGCTCTTCTTGGATATTGGAAAGCTTCCATAGCTCAGGTCCCGTTATCTCCTTATCGTTTCACTGCTGAGGACCCAGGGGTCCAACCTATTTTTACTGACAGTTTTATTTATACCTGCAATGGAGGGCGGGGGGATAAATAAGCACGTCGCCTTCTGGGACCGAGCTGAGGCTCGTTTTGTTGCATAATGCTGGAAAGCCTCTTGCCTGCCTTCCTTGAGTGTAGCTATGCCTTTTCATTCCCAGGATTAATTGCTGATCTTATTGATTGCAAACAGGATGGCTGAGATTGTAAGTTATTTTCTTACGTGACAGTTAAGTGTCATCTTTGCAAGCGAAAGGCACATTGCAGAGCTGTAGACTTGATTTATAGATATCAAGCATTTTACAGCAGTTTTTTATCACTTTCATTCTTCTCTGTTCCTCCTTCAGATGTTGGCTGAGCTGGAAGGAGAAGGGTGGGGAGGGACGGGGAGACAGCGGGCTTCAAACCATCAGAGCTCTTGGAGAAAGATGGTTCTTTGCGGGGTTGGGCGAAGCCGATTTTTGGGAAGCTTTGCCCGTGCTCCCTTCGAAAAGAGTGTCATCTCCTTCTGTCCCTCCTGCCAGTCTGCTCCCAGGTGTGCATCCCTACTCGGAGCAGGGAATTTCTGCGTGCAGATGTCTCCTGTTGGGTGTTATCTCCAGGTCAGATGTGGCAGAGCCAGATGTGTCCCCACTGCTGCCCTCCCAGTGAGGACCACCCTGCACCCAAGATCTGGCAATGCCAACCTCCACACCGAGCCTACCCTCCACAGGCTCCAGCCAGCAGCAGACATAGCCCCCTCCCTGAAAAAAAAATGCCAAGCATCCCTCTGCTGAACACCCCCTTCCCGCAGCCACCTGCGTGCTTAGCCAGATTTCTCCCAAACACATTTCTCCTTAAAAGCCCAGATTAGTCTGAAATTCTGCTGGAGATAAAACCCGGCCCTTTATCAGCAAACGCATCCAGCCCCCACGCACTCCCGGCGCTTCGCAGGCTCCGACCGTTGCCAGCAGCCGTGGGGAGCTCTGCTGCTTTCCCATCAGCGCGCCGAATCCGTCAGGGCTGGGAGATAAATCCCGCCGAGGAGAGGGATAGATGAGACCTGAATTTTCTACCATGCATGTCTGCTGGCATGCGTGCCTCCTCTTCCAGGCAGTATTTTTCTTTCTCAAGGGTTTCCTGGTCTTTCTGACCATCACTGGATATTTTTTCTTTTTTTTTTTCTTTTTTATTCCCATTTTACTTCACGTATCGATGCATCTGTTATGCTTTTGAGAGCGTCTCTCCCTTCTCCTGCTAAGCTGGGCAAGGCTCTCTGGAACACTGTGATTTAATACCTGAGCTGGATCTCAAGCGAATGAAGGTTTTACAGGGCAGAGATCAGGCTACCGGACCTTTAGTTCTCTTTAGCAATACTTAAAATAAAGCGTAATTTCAAGAAGCTCTGGCTAATGGGGGAAGCTGGCACAGCAAACCATCCCAGTGCGGGAGGCAGCGATGGCTTTGGCTTGAAAAAGACAGATTTGCTTTGAGCTGCTAGAAAAAGAAACATATTTAAAATATTTAAAACATTTAAAACAGAGATTTCTTAAATCTCAGACTGGCAAAATCCAGCATCGGGATTGAGTCAGATAAAATATCTGCATGTTGTGGTTTGGGGAAGGGGTTTATGGAACGGGAATATTCTCAGAGACTGTTTTAAAAGCCCCAGCTAATATAATTGTACAGGAGGAAGAGGGGTAGTGCTCCTCCACGGACCGCCTTTAAATCTGCTGGGGTTTGTGGGTCTCCCTGAACTGAAGGCCAAAAAGGCAGTGAAGAATCTTGCACGGGGTTTAGATACGATATGTTTCGTGGGTGCTCGCTTAGAGCTGCCAACGTGACCCGTCGATTCCGCACCCTTATCAATAAACACCGGCAGGAGATATTAAACCCAGCTGAGTTATGTCAGGGGGGTTATCAGAGGACAGACAGTAGTTCCTTTAGCCAGAACAGCCAAGGTCTTGGGGTTAAAAGCCAAGGGTCAGCACCGCCAGTGCCTCATGTGGCATGGATTAAATCAAAAATTATCTCGGAGTGGCGTTACTGCAAACTAGCCGAGAACATCCATCTGCGAGCTCAGCCGCCCCCAGCATAAATCACCTCTCCTGGGGGCTGGGTTTTAGAGGGACTGACTCGCTCCTTCCCAGTTATTGGTGGTGTGAATCCAGTCTAGAAAATCCAAGTGAGATTCACTAAGGGAATACTTGATTTTTTTTTTTTTTGCTGGATCAGATTTTTCAGCAGCATTGCTGGCTGCACAGCTTTAAAAGCCCAGAAACCTCTTGCTCAGCTCCACGAAAAGCAATTTCAGCCCCTGTTAACCCCAGCTATATTGCTGATCACTCTCAAACTCACAGCTCTTCCCTTCCAATCGATACATTCATCCCCGAAGGGACAACTTACATTTTATTTAACCTATTTCTCTCGTTTTGGTAACATTTAAAAAATATTACAGCTAGGAGCCAATCCATCAGGTCACTTTTGTCTCTTCAAACTTCCCCTTGCTCACAGCTCCTGTTTTAACTGGTGAAATTATGGTGAAATCATAACCCTAATTATGGCTGAGAATGGATTTTATTTATCCTCTGGTAAGTTACTGATACTGAAGGATCCAGCTCGAGCAAAATTCATCACAGTTCGTATAATGTTGTTCTGTACCTCCAAGAAACAAGCTGGGTTTAAAATCCTGCTCGTTGGAGCAGGAATAAATAAAAAAAAAAAAGTACAAGTGGCTGTAAATCTGCCTGGCGGGATCCTAGAAAAGTTCGTAATGCTATTTCCAAAAAGCTCCAGCTGGTGGCAGCAGCATTTTTTTTTCCCCCCACCAGAAGTAAACCAGAAAACTAAAAGGAAACTAAAAATCCCTAGAAATGCTCTCTGCAAGCAATGTTCTGGAAATCTCAGGTGTGTCGCTCAAAAATGAGAGAAAAAAATATTGATCGCTTCCTTAAAACAGAGGGAAAAAGAATTTTTTTTTTAAAATCTCTGCTGCATTTAAACTAAGAGCAGAGAGACCTGCTGACAGAGTGCCCTGGGATGGATGTGTCCACCAGACGAGGTGTGCTGAAAGGGCACTTGAAAAGCTTCCTTGCAGCTATCAGGATATAATGACCCCCAAGGGAACCAGATTTCCATGGCAGCTCACATCTTCCCATCCCTTATAATACCCTGAAACCCCTTCTGCGAGTAGGACAAATCCTGTTTTATCTAGGGTAAAAATATAGAGATACCTGGATTTGAGCTCTAGGGTGAGCCTGGCTCTGCCAAGAGCCTGGTGGCTTCTGTGCACACGATTTGCTTCTCATGTGGGTATCCTTATAGATTTGGGGGTTTTCTCATTGGGTTTTTTTGTTGGTTTTTTTTTTTTTATGCTGGCTTGACACGACACTGATTTGCTAACTCCCAACACCAAAAGAAATCAGTGCTGCCTTGCCGCGCTTTTGCAGCGTGAAGCTTAGCTCTTTTTAGCCTGAAAATCTCTGGAGAAGGTGATGACTTTCTTTTCGTGAATTTTGCAAATGGCCCTTTTGTGAATTTTGCAAATGCACTTGCAGGGAGCGATTCTCTCAGGCTATCGGCCACAGCTGATGGAGGCGTGTGTCCCCTTAAATTGGGTAGGCAAGCTCTGAAAGACGGGAGCAGCTTATGCAGCTGCAGCAGAATATTCAAACCCCCTTTTTCTCCTTCCCTTGCCTTTGTTCCAGGTGTTCCTCAAAAGCTTGTGCCTTCCTCTGAACCCTCCTATTTTCCACAGCAGCATCCCATTTGCAGGATATCTTAGCCTCTGCAGACCCCCGTGAGAAGCTTTTGTGTCCATGGGTTTAGGAGGGAGGACTACACCTTTCCATCACCCATTTTTCACTGCAAGTGGTAACACTGACCCAAAAGAAAACAAAAGAAAAGAAAAGAAAACAAAATAAAACCCCTGATACTCTGATATAATGCAAATCTGAGTCCTCTTCAGGCATCAAAATTCTCCAGAAGGACCATTCCTAAATGGAAAGCAACCACATCTGGTTCATCAAGCCTTTGGTGACCACGCTTTGGCCAGTGCCAGGCTGGTGAGGAGCTCCAGTCCTGGGCAAGAGGTAACAGCTTGCTCCCTGGGAACTCATTTTGCCCGTGCTCTGCCTCGGCTGCCCAAGAGCATCTCTGAAAGGAGTTTGCTCCTTTATTTGAGTTGAGGGAGTTGCTTTGTGTGCTTGAGGTGGTCTTCTTGGCTTTGGACTGAAGATCCCCCAGAGACCTCTTCCAATCCACCTCTCTGAGTCTCTAATTCCTTCAGATCAAATCTCTCTTCCCTTTTCCTCAGCTGTTGGCATCTCAGCCTCTTCGGCAGGAGATCTCTGTTTGCATCAGTTATGGCACTGCCACAGCCGAGTCTTGTTTTCAGCCTCCAGTTACACCACCACGTAACGCTTTGGTAAGTCTTCCTAAGCAGCCAGGCTGTCTGGGAAGGACTCGGTCTTGGTGGTTTTACTCTAATCTTTGAATGCCTTTGGGAATACCTCTGTGGAAAATAAACGTTTCTTTACCATTGGCCCTGTTGCACTCCCGACGGATACTGGGAGAATTTTGGAGCTCTCTTACCATGCAGTCACAATCATGGCTTCTGTGATTGAGTTGTTTCTCTCTAAATAAGTAAATTAACTCTAATACCCTTATTTGCTATCAACCTTATAAAACATAATAAAAGCCAGATGTCTCTTCCTTAACCTGATGTGCTATAGAGGTTCGATGGATTATTTTTTCCAGACATTATGAAAGTGATTTTGCACTCTTATTTTTTTTCTTTTTTTTTTTTTTTTTCCTCTGGTGAATTCATTGCAGAATCTGATGAGGAGAAAATTGGAAATGTATTAAAATGGAAAAACCTGGCATCATATGGATTCAGGACTCAGGCAGGGGAGAACCAACCTTTCTCTTTCCATGTCTTGTTCTGAGAGTGTGTGGTTTTGAAGCAGGGAAAGTGTCTCTGGACCCAAGGAGATGGCTTCTGGTTGAGAGATTTCAATTCAAAAGGGTGCAAAAGGATTCTCCAAAGCTGTTAAATAAGAGTCCTCATCTCCAAGAACCTACCAAACATGGAAAACAAGCAAAAGTGGTAATCACTCTTAAAAATACAGTAATCACTCTTGAAAATACTTCTTGGGATTCATCTACCTGTACCAAGTGTGCTGCCACCAACAAGAGAAGAGGGACAGATGGCCACAGGGGACAGCTTGGCACGTATGGGAGAGGATAGAGAGGAGTTAGAACATTTCCTATTTATTTTATTTGTCTTCCTTCAAAATGTCTGAGAAATTAAAGGACACTGTTCTGCAATTGCACCCCTCCAAGATACAGGACTTGTCCACTTAGTAATTTCGACTTTCAGTTAAAATAAATATTGCTTTTTATGGAAATAAAATCACCCAGCTGAGGTGATAACACAGCCGTGAAGCTTAGATGAGGTTTCTGGTGAAGAAATTTGGGGGTTTGTGTCATTTACTGAGAGTCAAGCTAGTCCCTCATCCAAAATCATAATAAACGGGCAATGCATGCCACATAGTTTTTCTCCTGAGCTCAAGCAGCCTTCGTCCAGGCACTCTTCTTCAACAACTCATCCATCCACTGCTTCTGCTTTGGAGTCAGTTGCTTCGACTGCATCTCTTACATAACACACTGATTCACACGTCCATGGGAATACTGCAAAATGTGAGCCCGGGCAGAATAAAGCCACCAGGGCTCATGGGTTGGAGCTGTCATTTCTATTATATACTGTCGGTGCCCGCAGAATACAGGGAAATCACTTTTTCTTGCGGTGCTGACATCCCATTTTAGCAGCGTTGAGACTGCTGAGTGCCTATTGCCCAGCAAAACCGTCATCTTCTTAATTTTAACCTGATAAGACCAGGTAGAGACCATCGAGCTGCCCTGGCAGCGACTCGAGTAACTGCTCCCAGCTTTGCTCGTTTGATGCTCTGAAGTGACGCAGATCTTAAAACCGCGTTGGCACCAAATTCTTTCTTTCCTGCATCTTTTCTCTCCGAGAGCACAAACGAGGCTGCTGGTAGAGTTTCATACTCCTGATTTGTACAAATCATGTAAAGCTTATGAGTGTGTCAGATGGCATTATGGTAAGCCCCTTTGCCTATCTGATTTTTTTCTGCTGATTTCCCCCTACCCCTAATTCCAGACGTGAAATGCCGGGCGAGCGAGCAAACCTCCTGCCTTTCAAATTAGAAAAAGGGAATGGAAAACCGCTGCGTCGAAATTACAGGTATCTCCTTGGTATTACAGAGGCATTAAGGGCTTAATCCCGTTGAAGAAAGGTAGAGTCCCAAAGCCTGCTGTGCAAAATCGTGCGAGACGTCAAAGCAATTTGTCCCGAAGTCCTGCTGAAGGGGGCACGGTCCTTCCTCTAAAGGAGAATTAACGGGAATCGGTTGTTTTAAGCTATGACCCCTTCGCTCGGCACATGCTACTGTCTTACTTGAACCATGTGAAGCTCCGGCCGTGCCCGTGGCTTTTAAACACAACATTTATTCTCCTTCCCCCTCTCCCCAACCCCCAGATTAGGGGGATCCCACCGATGGGCAGCCCCGAGCAAGGCACGCACATGGCATCTGGTTTTCATGTTCAATCTCATCTCTTCGACTTCGCCGTGAGGGAAGGCTCAAGTGACAACAGAACAATGCCCACCCTGCAGACTGACTAATTAGGCTGCATCTGGAGCTAATTAAATGTGGAGTCGCCCGCAAGGAGAGTACTCCCCTTATCATACCAGCAGCGAGGGCGAGACAGAAGAAAAATCGCCGATGATATGCCTCATATTTTATTATTTTTTTTTTTTTTTGCCTCATGAGCAATTTAAATGAGGCAACGGAGATCAGAGCGGATGGGCATTTTTCCCTTAGCGAGAATGGGAGCAGGATTGGTCCCGGGATGATGAAGCAGGTTTTATTTTGGAGCTGGGGGTTGGGAGGGGAAGGTGGGAGCTGGAGATATTTCAAACATAAGAACAATTAGACGAGATCGCGTTTGAGCTGTTGCTTCTGTGCGTAATGTATGGCTGTGAAGATACCTCTTTAGCATTAGTATCATTTAATATACTAGTTTCTGATACTCAGTGGTACACGTAATTAAAGTTAGCTGACCTTTACCAGATGAAATATGCTCCGATTTCTTTTTTTTTTTTTTTAACGATAAAAGGGAATTTTTATTGTTAAATGTCCTAATCTAAGTTTTATTTGGCCCAAGCTGGGAGAAGTATGGCTTCCACTGCTTTATCAGCCACTAATTAGTAGGAGAACGCACATTTTTTAATAGCTGGACAGTTTTATTCTGTAACCTTGGGAAGCAAATGAATTCTTCCGAAGGTCCAGCAAGTCCAGGGTACAGAGAAGCATATGGGTTTAAACATAAAGTAGCAGGGTTTATTTTTTATGCCTAGATTTTTCATCATAACACTCAAAATGGTAACACGGGGAGAGAAATCCTCCAAACTCTAGAGATAAATTTGTCATGACTCGGTTCAGAACAGTAAATTACTTTTAGATCAATTTTAGCTCCTCTTTTCTGGCCTGGAAACATTTCATTTCCCAGATGAACAACAGTTTTGGCTGCGGATTCTCATCACACAGAGATATTTTGACTGATTTTGGTTTCTTTTGGTTGTCTTTTCATCTCGGAGCCGTCATCAAGAAGCCACACATGCCACGAAGTGCCCAGGAGCACTCGGCTCCACACGTGGATCCCTCCAGTGGTGGGGTTCCTGCAGCGCTCCAGAACAATTGCTCTTACCCAACCTGCACCATTTCCATCCATTTTTTTTTGTCGAGATGAGCACCTGAGCCCGCTCAGGTTCTAGACCTAAGGATGCCTCTTTGTGCCTCCTCCAGATTCTCCTCTCTGTGTCCATCCCTGAACGTTATGCCTATCACGCCAATGGAAAAGTCCTAAAGCCAGAGAAATCCCCCCAAATGAATGACTTATATATTTAATTATATTTTATTTATATGTAAAATATATAATAATATATTATTATATATTAATATATTATATATTATAATTAATACATTAATATATATTAATATTAATATATTATATATTAATAATATATATAATATATATAATTATATATTTAATCTTTTGTCTTTTTGTCCCACCACAGAGTCATAGAGCTCCAGAAGCCCACCAAGACCACATCTGGGCACCAAAGCTTCTGCTGGGCTCTTCGCTTGGTGTCCACGTTCTTCCTTGCGTTGAGCAGGGAAAAACATCCACGTGGAGGCTTCGCATCTGCGCAAAATTGTCTCATCTTTCCTGAATTTTAAAGTTTCTGGCTATCCCTTTCCCTTAAAGAGCAGAGGAGGGAAAAGAGAGAGGAGCTGGGACATCCCGGGTGGTTTTTCAAGTCCTTGGCCCCTCGTCTTGAAACGGAGAAGTGACACGTCGGAGCGAAATGATGACTTGATTTGTGGTCTGTGTGGTTTAACAAGCAGTTTATGCGGATCGCTGTTGCGTAAGTGGGAACACGGGCTGGAGTTCAGTCTCGGTGACGTTCTTCGTGATCCCAGGCCCTGTCAGCCTCAAAATTTAAGGATTCTGGCACAATATGTCATAGTAAACCGCGGAGTTTCACGAACATGGGACTCGAGGATTGAGTTCAGTTTTTTTAGGCAAACGGTGTGTGTGGGAGTGAAAGGTCATCGTAGGCTTATCTCTAAATAAACCCAGGAAACTTAAAATCAGCTCTTTTTTTTTTTTTTTTTTTTTAAACCCACGCAGGCTGGCGAATGGGCAAACCAGCATGGATAGTAGTTTTTTTTTATTTTAATATACAAATGTTCCCCACTGAAGCATGAACTCAAATATTAGCTTTCCACCTAGCGAGACTAGACAGGAGCAGGGAAAAGGCATGTCTGTTTCTTACCTTTGATGCAGGGAAACTATTTCAATCTGCTCAATTTTTTTAATTTTTTTTTTTTTTTCAGCTCCGTATAGGAGTGTTTACTTTATTTGGGGGTGTTCAGGGGCTAATGAATGCAGGCTTTGGTGAAACCCACCTCATTGTAATTTTCGCAAACTCCATCAAAACATCCCTTTCTCCCCCTGCCTTTTCAAAAAGAATCTTTTTTTTTTTTTTTTTCTTCTTTCCCCCCTCCTTCCCCCGTGTTTCTGCATGTTGTGATTTCACTGAGGCTTCCAATGGTCTTCAACAGTTCATTTATGCCGGGAGCCTTCTATAAACTGTACAGCCGTGGTCTCCTTGCCCGGCCACCCACCAAACCAGCCTGTCTAAACAGCATCTGTCTACATCCCAGACACATCGAGCGAGTTAAAAATGGACCGAGTCCAGCTTTTTTCTTTCCTTTTTTTTTTTTTTTTCTTTCATTCTCCCCCCCTCCTTTCTGCCCTCCAGGGTGGGAGCTGAGAAGAGGGTGGTGTGTTCACTGCCCCCGACGTGGTGGGTTTGGGGTGTTCCTCTTGCATCCCTGGTGCTTCTTCCCCTCCCGGGTTTGTTTGGTGAGCCGTGCAAGACCTCCATCCCTCAACGCCGGCGTTAGTCCCACCAAATCTCTCCATCTCTAGCAGATGCATTATTAGTGACGGGAGCCTATTTAAACTTAATCCCAAATGCATTACCTAGTGAGTTTTACTTGGCTTTTTGACTTAAGGTATTGGAGGTTATTACCTCTGGTATGCAGGCGTCGCTCTGAAGAATCTCCCCAGCGAATGGCTCCATTTGGTATGAGGGCAGGGACGGACGAGGTTTTTCCTTGCTCATGTAATTTGGACACATTTTTGAAAGATTAAGTCAGATCAGCCACTCGAAAGTCTTGGTTACCCCTCTAGTGTGACAGCATGAAACCCATCCCTCCTCTAAGGAGCTTTCCTCCGCTTGGAGGGGCTGGGGCCAGAGCCTGAAAAAATTGAGAGGTGTTAATTTTGCTTGACAGCTTGGAGAGGTTTGTGTTTGCCAAAATGCTGGGTTTCCTCCCCTTTACCCTGCAACATTGTCGGAAAATACACATTCAGAGTGAAGGCAAGTGCCTGTTGCAGTCACTGGGCATTTGCACGAGGTTTATTCACATCCGTGTCAACGCGGCAGATGTGGCAGAAAGCAGATATTGCCAAGGGCTTGCGTAGGCTTCAGTCCTGGAAAAGTGTCATCTCAATTAGGGAAGCTGCCATTACAGGTAGATGGTATTTTAGGGCAAAAAAAGGATATGTTTCCTGGCTGTCAAGTGCTCAAAAATAGTAATTGGGCAATGAAATGCAAGGTTCAGATCTATTAGAGTCTAAGAGTTCAATAGAGCAAGGGTGTTGCACTGTATTTGGTGAATATGGCCTAGATGAGCTTTGATTTCCTTTAACATCTTCAAGAGAAAATAGAAGCTTCTGGGTTGCTATATGCAGCGGGTTTGCCTTTGGGCATCTACCAAGTGCCAGCTCCCTCTGAAATTAAGCAAACCCGCAGTTTTCACATTTCTGTCCTATTCAGCCTGAGAAAGCAAACAAACGAACGAACAAAACGTAAGGACAAAATGTGACTGAAAATGCTATTTTTTAAATAAAGCAGGAGAACGACACATCAATGAAGGGAATTCTAAAAAGGAGAAAAAAGGAAAGAAACCCGTAACCTCAAATTTAATCTCAATAATTTCTGCTCAGATGAAAGGCTCCAATGGGCTACTTATGCCGAATTACAATGCAAAATTATAATACTGCTTGTTGACTTCCTTGCATAGCATAGAGGTGATTTATTGCAAATTCTAGGTGCCTGAAGAGGTGTGTTTTTTTCTCTCACGCCTATCACTTGTCTCAGCATCGAGGGGAATAAGTTATGAAGGGATGCACGGCTTTAAAAATGAAATGACGGGATGTGCTCCCCGGTGCTGCTAACGGCACTTCGCTGTTCTTGTGCCTCCTTTAAGCCCAATTCAGATTAGATTCACTATCATTCATGATTATGTAAAAGAAGTGATAAAACGTGGCTTTTGAAAAAATCATGTTTGTACAAGAATTTGCTGACATATTGCGGAGTGATAACACGATAGTGAAAATAGCCAGATCCTGCCTGGCCTGGCGTCTGGAATCAGTAAAGGAGGCAGTCAGGCATATTGCAAGTTAACTTCTGTTCCCTTTCCAGCACAAAATTGGCACCTTTTATTATTTTTCTGTAATCCAGACGATATGATTTTCATTGAAAACTTGCCATATTCCCTGGATTTTGGCTCCAGCCTGGGCTGCGTTGTAATCATTTCACACCGAAGCCGAGTGGGGTGGAGGAGGGGGGTGGAGTGAGTTTTTGAGTATATAAAAGGAGAAAATGTCAGTGCTTCAGCAGAAATGGCCAGCCGGGCTTGTCGATACATCCCAGAGCAGCAACAGCTGATCCCGGAGGAATGCGGTCGCTGTGTGGCGAAGGAGAGCAGGGTGGCCCTAAGAAATTAGAGAAAAGGGTTGGTTTTGAATCAGGATAGGTCGTAGGCATCGCTGCTGATAGCCATGGGAGGTGCTGCCCCTTTTGGCCAAGTCTGATAAACTAGAGAGCCCCAGAGATAATCAAGGTCCTACAAATTGAGTGAGAATAGGTGTCTGGGGAGAAGAATAACACCTTCGGGAAAGCCACAGAGACTTTGCTGGTCACGGTCAATCTCAGCGGGCTGAAACATCACCATGTTGCTTCACCAAGATCACATTTCCCCATCAAGAAAAAGCTCCTCCTTGAAGTTCCTTTATCATCAGTTGTACGTTACACGCCAAGAGGGAATTCCCTTAAAGACCTGGACACCCCTGTGTCCTTGGGTCTATCAGCAACCACAAAAACCACTTATTACATCCTCTGCCTCTTCTGCCAGCTCCGAGATTTGCAGAGTATTTGATATCTTCAGTAATAACATTTCAATCCCTTCTCTTGAGGAACCAGGACAGGCTTGTTTAGGCTTTGCCATAAGAGAGGGATTTTCCTTTGCTTGATTCCACCCCATTGCTCTTATTTAATCCCTTCGTGTCGCTCTCAGCAATTACCTGCCCTCCACAGGACACTGCTTCTCTACCTATCGAATGGGCAGCTCTGCGTTTGCTTTGTAATATCTTATTTGAGCACACAAATACAGAGGTATTTGACAATTATGGTGAGAGAAGAAGAGAGGGAATAGTTACTAAGGAGTGGGGGCGTGTGTGTGTTTTCCATAAAAACGCTATTTCTGCAGTTTTATGGTTGATGAGGCAGAGCGTGTCTAAAACGGGATCCTTTTGTATAAGGTGAAAATGCCATGAAATGACTGGGATCCTCTTGCATCTGGAGGAATGTCCATGTTGCAATAGGTCTCTGTAAATATTTATACCTGATGACTTAGCAGCTGGCTATTAAGTGCCCTGATTGTTCCTGTAATGCTGCTAGCAAATGGAGATCTGGCATTTAAAGGACGCAGCACAAATTGTTCTTGCTGGCCTTAACTTTTGGTCAGAGAATTTACTCGGCTCTGGTGATATCACTGGCGAAGCATCCCTCGCGCCCCTTCTCCTTTCCATCCGCGCAGACCGAGCAACGCTCTCGTGCCAAAAGGAGAGGAAAAGGGGGAAAAAACCACATAGACACACAAAAAAAAGACACCTTCTGAGGATCTGAAGAAAACATGGGGCTGGTGGTGGCTTAAGGGACTTGGCTGGGGCCACCTCCTCTTGGTGAGGTTTTGATGGTACCTCACATGGGACGTTGCAGCCTCAGTTGCCCTTCCTCTGGTGTTGGCCATCGGCCAGGCCACCGCGCCGGCCGCCGGCATGACCTCCAAGCGACGGTGACTCACTTTTGCCAGGGATCTGCTCGTGACAAAGCCTTTCCTGCCAGGATCGGGGCGGTGGTGTTAACCCTTCGCTACTTGGTGGTTCCAGATGGTGCTGGGTGGGTTGTCACAGCTCAGGGGTGCCCAAGCCCTTGGCGGAGCAAGTGTGGAGGTGACAGCTCAAAGCAGCTCCACCAAGGATCAGGATTGGGACTACTGGGAGAGGAAATATGCATGGGGACCACAGGCTCTTTTCTCATGGATTTGGGAGCTGGACCATTGCTCCAGGGCTGGAGTAGGGCTTGAGGGAAGACCTTCACATCCTTGTATCATCCATCCTCATTGCAAATTCATTTAGAACCCAGGAGTGTAAAAATACCATTTTTTCATCACCACGGCTGATGCCAGTGTCAAAGAGACCTTTGTGGTTTCCTAATTCACGTAAATTAATGGTTCAACTGCATCTTTGGCTGGGTTAAAATTAATGGTGAGTTTGCCTGGAGCAGCCAAAAGGACTGCAGTGAGGGGACAGAAATCATTAAAAACCCAAACAAACCACAAAGTGCTTCGTTCTGACTTTCTTCCGAAAGTAACCGCTTTCAAACTTCTCCTTTTGAAAAGATGTCTCATCGTCGGGCTAATTTTGAACCAATGAAAAATAAATCAGCCCCGCTCCGGGCCCGCCGGCAGCACCCCGCGTTTCGTTCTACTGGAAATGAAGCAAATAAAAACAAATTAATCTTCAAAAGCTGAAATACTGGCACGGGGTCCGTGTGCCACGGTGCCTGCAGATGGGATTTCGCAGGCGGAGGAAGCAGTTGGCTCTCACGCTGCCAAGCCATGCCTGTAGAAAAATGGCCCGATGAGTCTTTTTACTTATTTATTGTTGAGGAGTGGCGCAGGTACCACTTAAAGCTGCTCCATCACCTTTACAAAGGCTCCTCCTTTAGACCATTAAACTGTTTTATATCCCTGTGGGTGATGGACTCCTATCATTGTACCCATGTTATATTAATCCCTACATTACATCCCTACCATAAAATACTTTGCAGCCTTCTGATCCATTATGAAAGTCAATGAAATAATTTTTTTCCAAGAACGCATTTTAGGAATCCCTCCTTTCCTCATTCCCTGGCTACATTTAGGCTCGATTACCTCCTGCTTTCAAGGCAATTTTTTTTCCTTCCTTCTCTGGTTATTATTTGTCTCTGGGTGTTGACACTGCAACTGGCCGAGCTGGAAGGGAATCCCTGCAGGCTGGGCTCAGGCTGAGGTTCATAACATTAGGCTACTTGTGGGTTTATCTTTTGGACCTTTCGACTTGGAAAGGAAAGAAATTTATGTAAAACATCTCAGCTTCGATTTTAAACAAAGGGGATGTGCTGCGCTCTGTGTAAAGTAGAGTATTTACAGTTATAAGGCAGAATGATATATGCCCCTTACAAATAATAAATAAAGGTTGAGTGTTGGGAATAGGATTCATAAGGCTAAAACTAATAACGTAATAGTCTTTATTGAGGAAAATGAAGACGTCTTCTGACTGGGACGAAATCCCAAAACAAATTTACTGTTTACTAAAACACTGCAGAGCAGTTTAGATGTTGTTATAAAATCATTTTTAGAGATGTGGGTCAGTGGGGCTGTTCCAGGTTTCCTAGAAAACTTAAGTGCAGTCCTAAGCGCCGCGGCGAGGCCCAGGCAGCTCAGCAGAGCCGCTCGCAAGGCTGAGGGCAATCCAGATTCCTGCAAAACACATCGAATGGGGCAAACAGGAGATGATGAACTGGCTGAATTCACGCCTCCAGACATGCCTTAAAATATGTCCCAATTCAGACTAAACCAACTGGAGCTGTTAAACGAGGGGCTGCGAGGGGCAGTGAGTGCATCGCTTGCAGGCAGAGATATCCCTCAGGTTTTCCACCTTGCTCCCAGGCTGAGCAGGTCATAGCCTTAAATTCTCACTGCTGAGCCCAATTGATAGCACAGCCTCTAATATAACTGTGTCAGCTTTCGGGTGCTGAAAAATACAATTACCCCTGTCTTGTGGTGTTGTCGTCCTTCCGCGAGAATAGAAAATAACGCTTTACATTCAAATGCACTGCAGAAAGCAAAATGAATTGTCTTTGTATGAGTCTTCAGAAAAGGAAGAAATACTTAAATATGAGCTAAGTTTGTGCAGATTGTTGATTACGGGCTCTAGGAAGAAAGGCAGAAAATAGACTAAAAGAGACGTGGGAAAAGAAGATAATACACAGGTAAGTGAACCCAAGGGTTAGCATCGATCAGTCCAACACAGCATAAGGGTTGCTGCAGCTCTGGAGGAATTAGTGCTTTGTTGTTCTGGAAGAAAAGGCAAACCTCAACATTTGCTGTAGCTCAATCCTGGTTTAAATAACTGCATGACTACACAAAAAGTGTGTTTTCTGGTTTTTGGAACACCCCTGCTGCTCTTCCTGCAAGAGGAGACCTAGGGCAGATGTGCAAATCAGCCGGTCTCGATCGCATGCCTGTGTTTAGTGCGGGGGATTAGTGGGTTTTAAACCTCGCTGGAGCAGAAGCTGTGGTCCAGCCTCACAGGTTGGACCTCAGGGCTTCAGTGTGGTCTCAGCAGCAGATGAAAATGCTGGAGGAGGCATCACGGGGAGCGCTGCTGCAAGATGGGGGTGATGAACGACATCCCCAGCCCCGCTTCTGGCAGCTCGGTGCTTGCATTTGAGGCACCCTGCGATTTCGCACAGCTCCGGGTTGCAGCTGGGTGGCTCCTCTTGCACATTAGGGGAGCCCAAACCTACAATTGTGGCCACTTGAGAAGCAGTCTCAGTGTTGGAGCGTTTATTATTGGCTTGTGCCACGATAGGAGAGCACAGGAACCCCCAAATGGAGAATTAAAGCCACTCTCTGTCTTAGAAGACACAAGACGAATGGATTGGAGGAATGGGAGGGGAAGGGGCAGAGAAAGAGCAATTTAAACATTTGCTGGTGTCGTGCTGGTCCTGTGATACTCTTCTCTTTATTTACAAAACCCCTCTCTGTCAAGCTGAAAATTTAGCTTGAGATACATGCAGAGGGAAAAGCCACTGGGCGACAGGACAAGCGGGGCATTGTCTGTCCCTAACCCACCGCCGTTACACGTAGACGTAGGTTTGATCTAACAGAGCCCCTTTCTCCTGCCTTGTCTCCCTCAGAATTACCTCCTCTCAGCAAGACCTTCATTATGAAAGAAGAAGAAGGAGAAAATACAGTTTGTCCATCTTGCCCTGACTTCCCCGTCTGCAGCTGGTCCATGGTGGAAGGGAAACTTTTCATCATTCAGCTGAAGGGTAAGGCTGCCATCCTTACTGTAATCCTTATCCTCTTCGTCTTATTAAGCTCAGAATTCAGTGTCTGGGTGCTGCGGAATTTCGTGGCATTATCATGGAGTATACAAGTGTGCTTGAAGCAAAATCAGAAGTGAGGATGCAAAGAGCCTGGAAATGTGTGAAGGGAAATCTATACCCTCTCTGCTTTTTGTGGGGGTATATTTTTAGGCGAGTATGACCGCCGTACAAGATATTTCTCAATTTAAGCCCTTCCCTGGATCTGGAGTCAAGCTCAGTGCTCCAGCAAGAGCTTATTTGGTTTACAGATACATGTTTATTATCTGGCAGAAATGTTTCCTTTGGCTTCGGTGTTCAGACCGGGCACTGCAGGGCAAGAGAGCATCTCTGGTAGCCAGCCTGAATCCCACTTTCCTTGCAGGAACTCTCTGCAGACCTCGACGCCTACTTTGCAAAAGCAAAAGGGATGGGTTTTGCCCTCGCCGCACAGCGCAGATCCGCGCACCGCGTACAAATGAGGAAGGATAGAAGGCAGTCGTCCTCCTTCTGATGTTACATTACACAGCCTCACCGCTAAAAGCCTGGCTTCGGCTGTTTGCCACCACGAGAAACTCGACGCCTGTTTTGGAAAGCACATTTCTTCCCTAGGATGCCTGGAAAGACTTATGCGCAGCGAGAGAGCCAACCTGGTGACCGCGGATGCTCACAGCCCAAGTTTGGAGGGAGGACGGGGACCAGGTACGGCCAGAAACAGCATTAGCTCTGCAGGCATGCTTTGCACTCCTGCCCTGTGAATAGTGCCTCTGTCGGCCAAGAAACTGAGGCCTGGATGCATCAAAAAAAATGATCCGGGCTGCCAGCCGCGTGCAGAATGAAGCCAGGCTTTCAGGGGGAGGACAGGCGGACACAGAGCAGGTTTACCCTTGGCATGTGAGGGGGGTTGTTGGCAGCACAATGCCACAAACCTGCAGCCCTGCGGCAAAACAACGGGGACAATTGCTGCGGCCACGTGAAAAGAGGACTTAAAAGATCCCGGGGGATGCTTTTTTCCCCTTCCCATGGTGCATGCGTTCTCCCCTTATAATATTATCCTACGGTTTTTCCCAGTCTTCAAGCCTCTCCCTACGTGTTCTTGAAATGCTCTTTGCACGAAGAGGTGCTAGTGGTATCGTCAACTCTTGCAATTTCCTTCTGAAATCCGTAACGCACGGCTCACGTTGCTCTGTGTGCAGGAAAGCCCAGGGCTGTGGGTTGGAAGCCCTGTTCTCCACTGATCAAGACTCCAAAAAAGCGAAGATAACCACAGGACATTTCTTTGGGTTTTGTTATTTTTTTTGGCTAGTCCTTCTCGAGACTCCTTCTCAAAGCCCTTATACCTTATGCATTTAATGTAACTGAGCTTGCATCTTGTATTTTATGTGTTTGTAACACATTGGGCTTTCAAGCAGTGACCTAAACAGCTTTTCTTGTGCGCAATATTGTTCTACAAATTCCCATGCAGCTCACCCTGCCAGGACCCATGAAGGTGGGCGACTGATTTATGATGTCTTAGCTGGGGAAATTAGGGGAATTTGCTGAAACATATCTCCCTTGTTCGTTTGCATCGTGGTTTCCCCTGTAAGCAGATTTCTTTGACAATCCAAGTTAGTAGCAGCAGCTGAGGAATGAAAAAGGGATTGCAAAGACTTTCTGTGGTGATAAATGACCCAGTGGGAAGGGCAGAGTAGGGGAAAAAGAGGATTGCAAGTATTTGGGGGGGCCGTGTAGCTGAGAATACTCATAAAATCTCAGCTTCTGATGACCCACTAAAGGGGTGTCCCCGAGCGGCTGGGGCACAGTATGAAATCCCAGGACATGGGTGTTTTAGGTAATCATTACTTATTGTTGTATTTTGCAACCAATGGGGGGAAAAAAAGCCGCACAACAAAAAAAAAACTGAAAGCTTTATCACTTGCTGGAACTCTGCTATTTCCTCCCTTTAAACCTCGGAGCAATAGAGATAAAAAGTGAGTGTTAGTTGCGATACTGGGAGAAAGAATGCAATATTCTACCCGTTACCGTCTGGAAGAGCCCCTATCATCCGGCTTTGCTTTCTCTCAGCCCCAGGCATGGAGACACACGCACGCACGCATCTACTCAAGAGGTGGAGGCCACTCGTTTTTTTAACGTGAGGCTCTTTTTCTTGGCTTTCTCTTTCGGGCTGGGCAGGTTTCTATCGAATCTCAAGAGCGACCAACGTTTGGCGCGACCTCTTCTTTCCAAATCCCCACTGAACGTGGAAACCCACCCGAAAAAATACGACGGGCAGGACGATGCGTCGCTTTCCGATCGGTCCCGTTTTGTTAAATTGTTGACTTATGGTGAACGTTTCCCCTCTGACCCTTGAGTGCTAAGACTCTTGTTCCTTCGGTGGGGCAGTTAAACTGGGGACCCTGCGAGAGAAGATGAAAGCAGATCTGTCTTTTGTGAGGCCAAAGATGCACAGCCAGCATCCCCGCTAGGACGCGAGGATTAGGAGACTACGTCGGATTTCCAAATTTAGAACGGAGGACTAGCTTCCCATAAACAAAGGCTGCGTTTTAAAATGAGATGCTAGCAAGATAATGCCAAAATGAAAAAAAAAAAAGGGGGGGGGGTGTGGAAGAGGAGTTTGCCTTTGTGACTAAATTCTGCTATTTTGCAGCCAACCTTCAAATGTTGGTGCAAGTGAACAAACGCTTCCTGTCTGTCCGTCCTCATGGGTGGTCGTGTTTTAAAATGAAATATACAGGCTGACAAATGCCTTTACAAAGGCCAGATTATAAACTGTAAACCTACTGTCAGCTGGGTAGAAAAAAAAAATCCAAATGCCTCTTATACCATTTAAAGATTTAGTTTGGCTTCAACACTAAAGCACTTCATCTTGAAGGAGAAAGGAGCTTAGAGTTTATAAATCGTTGTTTGGGCTCTAGTAAGCTCTGGATAAGGGAATCTATCTGCTAGGAAACAAATGACCTTCCCAAAATTTAGGGAGCTCTGGGTATTGTTACGAAGACAAAATGCCTTGGAAAAATGTACGCGGAATACAAAGGGATTTGAGACTGCTCCATTACTCTTAACGTACAGTTCATACAGCTGCAAAGGGCAAATCTTACAGTCCCAGTCTTTAAAAACGGGTGGAAAAAAGTTAAACATATCAGGGTAATAAAACATAAGCTGTTTAGATTGTCCCTCTCTGTCTAAATTGACTCTAGGCTATCACTTGCCCACAGTTATCGAATGCAGGCTGAATATCTACATTAACCTGGCCAAAAAGGTCTCCAAACAACCTACGTTTTCCCCAGCGGTGATCACCAAAGGAAATCTTTGGGGCAAATGCGACAGTTGATGGCAACGTGGTTGCTACGTTCGGCATTTTGAATCTGAAGTGGAGGAAGAAAGAAACTCCAGGAGCGATGAAAAGCAACGGGCGTTGCACACCCTTGCGTCGGCCACGTGAAATCTTGCAGCTCTTTCGTGCCTCCCTGCGCGCGCAGATCCTAAGCTCTAATCCTTTGCTCTGCAAACACCACCCACCGTCTCCCTTTCTTCGGTGGGTTGTGTTTGCAAGCACGCTTCTGCTGCAGAGATGAGTATCTACATTAAAATGAGTCTTAGGTTTTTTTGGCGTTTGGGTTTTTTTTTGCCCATTCTGCTTTCATTTTGGGGGGTTTGACATGAAACCTGAACTGGCCATAGGATCTGGAGGCAGCAAGATGCACTTGCTCCGCAAACCTTTGCTGTGTTTCTCTTTCCCTGCGTGGCTTGCTGTTGTGTGCCAGGAATATTGCGGATCATCCATCAAAACCAGGAAGGCTGAGAGAACTGTGCATGCTGAGTTGGGTAAGAAACAGAAAGGAAAAGCATCTCTTCCATGGGCTGTAGGGTTTGGTTTTCATCCCTGTCATCTCATGTCAACCAGTGCTACCCTAAGGCATCCCTTCTCATTCCCTTGCCACCTTCATTACTGGTGTCCCTACTGGTTAGCACGACTATCTGACACCCTTTCCTTGAGAGATGACCAACTCTATCTTTCAAAATGCTCAGTCTAAATCTTGCAAACCACACACTTCTGGTTTTAGGACACATTTCTTTGAACACTGCCTAGCACCACAGCGGTTATTTGAGATGATGCCCACTTTTCAGGGCTCTCAGCAGGTTTGAAAGGATGAGAGGCAGAAGTTTGTGCAGTTTTCTAAGCCTCCTGCATGAGGTTAAATTCTGTCTGCACCAAATTCCACGAGACCTTTGAAAACCACGACTGTTTCAGTGCCCATCAGATTGTTTTAATGCTGGGACAAGGGCTATCGGCTGTCCCTCCTCTCCTACCCAGAGACCAGATGACAGTTGTGCAGCTGCATCAAATGCTTTCTATTAAAAAGGAACAAAAAGGAAATTACTGGAAAAATCTTCACAGCGAATCTCCCTCCTCCCACAGAGCGGTGGGAATAAACATCACAACTTCAGATCTTGGTGAATGCAGATAAATAGAGGCTTAGCTGATAAGTTAATGACATACCAAAACCAGATTGCTTGAAGACTGAAATAATAAGCAGCAAATGAGCAGAATACTGGAATCCTGACAAACCCCAACACGCTTTGACGTTTTGTGCTGCTCTCTGTGAGGAGGGAGCTGCTGCCGCTGTGTACGGCGGGGATGCAGGCTGCAGCATCCAGGCAAAAATCTCTTTTTTAGGCTTCTTCATCCAGGCGCGTCTGAATGGCTTCAATTCTCCTCGCATGATTTCTCCAGTATGTGCCTTGTCCTGTCCATCTGCACTGCTGGGTCTTTCCTCTTGAATCCACTTAACTCATGTCTTCACTGTTGTGGTTCTGGGAGATATCTCTGCTCGTGTTTACCCAGAAGATTGTTTGACTGTCTCGTGTCTCTTTTTTTTGGTGTTTCTCCTCCGTGATATCTTATTTATGCAACTCCCCTTCCTTTTCAAACCCGTCCCCATGTTCCTCACACCTGCTCTCTTTCACGATCGAAGGATGATGTCTATTTTCTGTTGGCAAACAAGTGGATTCTCTGGTATCCTACATCTCTCTACCAGACTGAGCAATTACTGTCCTGCCATGGGTTTGTCCTGGCAATAACTCCCTGAGGTCAGGGCTACTTTTGGGGAAAGAGAGGCTTAAGAGTGCCCCAAGTACCTCCAGGTGGGTTGAATCCAGCTCCATCACTGACCCCTCCTTCACAGGTGTTCTGCATCCCTCACACACCTGGAAGTGAATCAAGTGGAAAGCTGGGGAAGAACATCTCTAAGAAAATATTTTGCAATTCTTTCCTGCCCTGATTTTCTCCATGGTGTTGCAGTAGATTGATGTATGCATCAAATCCCCTCTGGGCTATGCTTTTTTTGGCAAGTTAAAATGATCAACATATCCAAAGAAATCATCAAAAACTTCTCGCTGAAAACCAATTTTATTCCTGCGTAGACTGTGGCAGAATTTGTGCTCCCTTCATAAAAATTTAATCAAGATTTCATGGCTAAATGGCCAGAAAACTGACCACCTGTCTGACCAGTGAAATGCTTCTTGGTCCTTCTTGTGCTCTTGCTGGAACTGCAGCTCCATAGGTGAGGATCCATCCAGGCTATGCCTGATGAGCAAAGCTGCCCCAAACACTACTGACAAATCAGACCTCTTTCAATGGAAAGAGATATAAATGTAGAAGTTAGATGAACATCCAGCAACACTTTCCTGGAATAATGAATCTATGTTTGCCTTACCCTAGTCCTTCAGTCCTGCCAGGAACAGTTGGATGCTCCCACTGACTGCCCCAGGGCTCTCCAGAGGTGGAGGCACATCCTTTGTTGGTGGAAAATAGATCCAGCAACACTAAAGCCAAGCAGCAACGGGTACCAGCTCAGGGTTCACAGCATCTTCCCAAGGCCTCCAGAAAGAATCTGCAGAAAAAAAAAAAAAACCAATAAAAAATATTTATGAATGTTCATCTCCAAAACATTCCTCCAGCTGCACCCATGACTTTATCTGTTTTCTTTCTGCAGGGGCTATTCCCCCCATTTTTTATTGTTTTTTATTTATTTTTTTTGCAAGCTATAACTCCTCTGCCATATAAATCCGAGCTGAGATGGGAAGATATTTAGCATTTCACAGCAGCTTGCTGAAAACCTTGGTCTTCTGCAGCCTGCTTGGGTTTGTTTATCAAGACATCCAGCACAGTAGAGTGTTGCAGCTCCAAGGAGGTGAATTACCCCAGCGTGCCGAGCGTGGAGGCTTGCTCCAAAATCCCATGGGTTGTCACAGAGCTGGTGGGGGGGTGCCAATAAGCCAGAAGCTTATTTTAATCACCTTTTCAAAAGAGTGGAGCTACCTAGAGCAACCAGCTGACGGGCGAGCGTTTGTTTTTCTCTTTCTAAAGGCAGCTTGACGCCCGGGGAGGGATGACGTGAACGCCAAGAGCAGGTTGAAGGGGGCTGAAGGGGGGGAAGCCGCTTGCCCCTGATTTATCCGCGCCTTCCGCGAGCGAAGGGTTGATCCCGCCCGGCCGCGAGCGCTCGGCACTTCACAGGATCGGGCCGCTCAGTAAATGGGGAATTCATCCAGAGATATCGAGGAAATACATAGAATAAGCTGCCAACCCTCTCCCTAAAGCCAACAGTTCACTAATTTTAATCAACAGCTGGATATTTTTATAGGGAGTGAAGGGATGGAGGGGTATTATGACAGAACAAGGGAGGTGGGATTAGACTAATCTAACCCCGGCCAAGTGGGCTCTTCCTGCTCAGCCATGTGTAGTGTCACGGCTGTGTGATTTAGACTACTGCACACTCACCAACACTGATAAGGGGGACAATTACGGGAGGGATATGCAACTCTTTTGCGTAGCCCTCAGCCAACGGAGCGGGCTGGGTACCGGGGATGTCAGCTGGGGATCGTCTCCGGCTCCAAATTAGAGCCGTCTCCATCCCTGCATCAGGAAGCGCGCCCCGTGATGCTGCAGTAAGGGATCCTGCTCTCGGATGGAGGTCCCTTTTGCCATGCCCCTTGCAAAAGTTTGAAAAAAGACCTTTCTGCTGAGCCCCCACCATCACACCGGTAAAACGTGGTGGGTGGCAACAGCGTCATCCGCCTCTCCGGAGAAGGTTTCTCTGTGTTATGACTCCGTTGAGTCCCTCAAGGGCAGTTTCTCCGGTGCTAATTGTCGTGTTTCCCTGTAACTGCTGGTTCTCTCCGTGTCCTTTCTCACCTTCCGCTTACTCATAGCCAGCCGAGACTTGTGCCAGATCGTCGCTACCTAAATGTGACCCGAGGAGCAAGGCAAAACACTCAATGCCACCTCGTGTAGCCCCGGTTCAGTCAGATACTCCTTCTGGTAGGAAGCATGGGAAGAAATATTTGGAGCCAGATTTTTAGATTTTTCCCTTTGTTGTTTTTTTGGGGGGTTGGTTTTGTTGGGCTCTTTTTTTTTGGAATAACCCTCTGATTTGCGCATAGCAGCTTTTGTTGTTGTTTATTTGTGTAGCTTTTCATCTCAGTGAGGATGTACGGAAACAATTACCACATGGTTCATTCACAATATCAGCTCAGGCTTTTCCTGTCTGTGCAGTGATTGGGCTCAGCCACTGAATATTATCTAGCTTTGCAAAAGTCATGCTTCGCACTCGTTTTTTTTTTTAATACATGTTGTACAATAGGGATGATTTTTTTTCCTGGTCAATACTGTTTGAGGTTTGCACCAGGTGGCTGGGAATGTCACACAGTTTCTCCTTTTTGGCAGTCAAAAATTCAAATGCTTTAAGAAGATGCACATTTTTCAGGCAGGCAGAGAAAGGTCAAGATGCACTGACTAATTCAAGATTTCCTCCACTGGTTTCCATAACAAATAATCATTTTTTTTTTTCTTTATTTAGCTGCACTCACTGGTAGGTTTTCATTTGCATCAAAGCTTTGTTCGGCTCTCATTTGGGCTGCCTCCAGAGACCAAACAACATCACAGGCCACTCGCAGCAAATCCTCCGGAGAAATGGGCCAAATTCAGAGCTGTGAGTTGGCTCCCACATGTAAAACCTCGCAATATGGATCCTGGAGCATAGAGAGAGGTCTGAGGACAGTTGATGGAGATTTCCATGGAGAAATCCACGGAGATTTAACACTAAAACAAGTTGGGTTCACCATCTGGGTGAATGGGGCCACCATGCTATTATTAAGTTGATAACAGCTCCTGTTCTGAGGCCTTTCATCTTGTTTTTTCAGGAGCTGGTTGGAATTTTACCTCCTTGGGTGACATCTTTCCATACACGCGTCTCTTAGCCCAGCCTGATTCAATATTCATATTATTCTTGGGGGAAGTTCAACCCTAATAACTCAGGAAATGGGTCTTCAAACTCACCTCCAAAAAACCATGGCTAGTTTTCCTGCGTGAAAATCCTGGCACCGCTGCGCTGTGGAAACCATTGGGGATTTTGGCAGGCGCTGGCTTTCCTCGCGGGCTCTTTGCCCTTTTCCTGCCCCTGCCGAGAGCTGCCCCAGCAGAACAAGGCGATAAGCAGCTGATAAATTGTTGTTTTGCATGGGATCTGCTAGGATTTGACAGCTGGCTTCCCTGGAGATACTGGTTTGTGCTGGGTGTGCTCCAGCTGGGGTTGCGGGAGCTCACATGGGGTTTTCCAAGAGACCGAGGACACGGGTGTGAAACCCAAGAGTGAGGAGAGTGGGTCTTGGTCCTTGTCTGGCCGCAAGCATCGTGGTAAAGGAGATGGCTGGCTGGTAGGTAGAAGGTGCAAGAAAAAGAAGGAGTTGCATTAGGAGGAGAGAAAATGGACAGACGAAAAAAAAACAAACAAAAAAATGGGGTCTAAAGTTTGATGGCAGGCTGAAGAGGAGATGAGATATTGGGTGAGAGCAGCCAATATTGAAAATAAAATAAATGAAGAAGCCAGAATTGGAATGAAGCTTCTGCTCCAAGGGCCTGACGTGTTTTGCTGGAGAACTCTTCAACACAAAAGCCATCAGCGAGCACCACGCTGGAGACAGAGCCACGTCACCCCCCCAGCTCCTGCGCCATAACCACCCTGCCCGATGCGTGCCTCGCACCTTAAAACCCATCAGCATCTCTGCTGGTCAATCCCAACCTCTGACTTCTTTTGAGAGGTCCAACCACGCACATGGACCCTACTCAAATCTGCTGCTCAATGGCAACTGGGTGGGTACCATGAGTCGATTGCTCAAACTGGTGCCCGTTGGGTGACTCCCAAGTGTGCACCGGGAGGTGAGAAATCGCACTTCCCACTTAGAGATCTTCATCCCATCTTCATCTTTGGCAAGAACGTGGCCAAGGAATTGCTCGGTGCCCCATCCTTGGTGCTGCTCAGGCTGTGGCCTCGCTGTGGTTAGCAATGCGCGCCGCATTTCTATTTATCTGATGCATGGAGACATCTGTTTATCATATGTTGCATGCCCGATAAGCAACTCTTTTTCCTCGTCCCAAGGCCCGATTAAAGATTCCGATTAATGTAACTTGCTGGAAGGTCCCGTAACGCAGCTTTTAAATCACTGTCATGTAAACTTCGCTGGGTTAATCCTGCACATCTGAATTCAGCTACAAACCAACACTGCAAGGTCAGGCTGTACAAATTGATGGATTTTTATTCCTTTAACCTTAGAAGTGTTGCGGAGAGGGTAATAGCGGCAAGACTTGCTTCTTCCAATTTCTTCTTTTTCCTACAAAAGAGCCAGCAGATATTTTCCTTTTCCTGATATGGGCATATATATAATATATGCATATATGATTTTTCTTTTCTAAATGAGAGGCATTTAGGCCAGCAAAACACTACAAAAATTTGTTGCTTCTTTTCATGTGTATCTTGCTTTTCATTTTTCTTGGTCATTGATTTGATAAGGGAGAGAAGGATTCTGGTACTATAAATCAGTAAGATAGTGAAGACTATCTCTCCTGCCTTTTGAAGGATATTTAGGTAATGCATTAAATAGCTCTAACAAAAAAAAAGAATCTCTTTGAAGACATCTCAGAGCGTTTTGTAGCTGAAGAAGGCACGAATGCTGCAGTAGCAAATTAACATGAACTTGCAGAAAAAAGTCCTACGCAATTCTTGTTTTACTGCTAGGGCAAGGGTTTTGCAGTGTTTCTGCAACTCAGAAGTAAAAATCTCTTATCAAAGCTCTTTAGTGCCTTTACACTATCATCAATACACATAAACAAAGGATAAGAAAGCTAATTCTTTGCATGGATAACTTTCTGCAGGAAAATGCAGCCTGTAAAACAGCTTGCGGCAGAAGATCGTCTTTATCAGCTTTAAACTAAGGAGTGTGGTTTATTTATGGAATTCAGCACTGCAGGCATTCTCGTTTCTTTGTTTGACAATACTCTGTATTTCCCATATCCTGTAACATAGTGTTGTTCAAGCATAAATGTTGGCTAGTAAAGACCTGCTGGAGGCATTTTGGTTTTTGGCTTGGAGTCCTGTGGCTTTATGTTTCCTCCTTAAACCTGAGAACTCTTCTGTAAGAATAATTTTGAGCTTATAGTACGGGATCATTTCCTCTGAACTTTATCCTTCTTTTTACTTTTTTATTTATTTTGTTATCTTTCTCCTGTCTATTATCAAATGTCAAAACCAGCAGAGATGTTTCAGAGCACTCCTTTTTGAAAAGTGGCTAATGCCACCTTCGTGCCACTCTGCAACGCATCTCCAAAGCCAATGGAAACCAGGAACTTGGGCCTTGGTCCTTGTTTGACGCCACCAGTCAGCTGCCTGGCAGGACCCACCTGGAATGACAGCAGCCTGCTGAAATCCCACCAGCAACTTTAGCTTCTGCTTTGGAAAACACAGTCCAGACAGTTCTGGTTCCTGCAGACAAGGGTGTGCCAACGGCATCGTCCGTGCTCCTCCGATCGTCCCTCATCGCTTTTTCACTGGTCAAGTTCCTGCCTGGAGATTCGTCCTGCCTTCATCTCCTCCTAAACTTGGCTGTTTCACCTTTCTCCTTTGTTCTTTCATGAAGTTTACGTGCTTCATCAGTACCAAATGAGCAGTGCCGGGATTTTCACTGGAGCTCCTTCTGCTGGCGGGATGACCCCTTCGCATGGAAAAATTCCCTTGTAAAGCCAGACAAGAGATATCTCTGTTTGAGTTGTGGGGTTTTTTTGTTGTTGGGTTGTGGGTGGGTTTTTTCAGGGGGATGTTTTTTGTTTTTCTTTCTCTTTACATACACTTCTTCCTAACAGAAGCATAACCTTAATAAAAATACATATGCTAAGTATTAAGATTATTGCATATGTCTGTCACCCATAGCCTGTTGATGTATTCGAGCTCTGAGACTCACTTTAAAGCTGGCTGAATCTTACAGGGATCTTCTATGAATGAGTTTGGTATTGGGCATGTGGAGTCCAGAACGATGAGAAGACACACTTTGAGTTTCTTACCCGTTATTTCAGAATCAACTTCATCTCCCTGCCCATGTGGTGTTGGATGATCGCTCCTTCTCCTTCCACATACTTTTGTCATTGACTTCAGCCTGGGCAAGACACAAATTCCTGGCAGCCTAATTTCCTCTAGTTATGCTTAGAGACGTAGACATTCCTGAACATCTTAGGCACCAGTGATGTCCGAGAGAAGACCAGTTCACAGCAGACACCATCCAGCTGCTGGCAATGCTACAAACTCATGATTAGATTGGTAACTTTCTATATGAAATAGCCCAAAACCAGTCTCTTAGCTTGTGAAGACCAGCAGCATCCCTTCCTTCCCAAGTCACCAAGCTCTGTGTAATTACCTTTGGCTGTGGCTGTCCTGTAGCAGTTTAATTTGGGATGAGCCACTTTAATCACATCTTTATTAGAAGAATTTTCCCTTGACAGGGTCTGACAGGTGGACAAAAAGCCTCTTTTCTAGAGGACTCTGCTTCTTGGCCACGGCAAGACCTGCACCCCACCATGATCTCTCAGTGGAGTGATGCCGTGTGCCTGGACAACGTCACGAAGCCCTTGCCACCGGACAAGCCTCCTCTGCATGTCCCTACACATTTTCCCATACATCTCCACTAATCACGAAATAATTAAGGTTGGAAAAATGGGTCAGGAAGCAAAAAAATCAGCCCTATCCTCCATCCGGTGAGGAGCTGAGCTTCACCAGCCATTTTTCTCATGCAGCACTGAAATAGCCCTTTGCTGGAGATGGCTCGGTGCCATCCTTGACCTAGGCTGCGCTTGAACTGGGCGACCTAGAAGTGAAAGGCTCAGTATCACGTTGCCAGTTCTCCCAACCATCTGTCTGCCTTCAGTGAGCTTCCTTCAAAAGTCCCCGCACACTTCATAAACATCCCGGCCCTTCTCACCCCTCCAGCTGCCCCCTTCCTCTAGGAGAAACAGCACTTCGAAGGAAATACCACTCTTTTTTTTTTTTAATTTTTTTTTTTTTCTTTCCCAAGCGTGTTGAATCCGACGTCTGTGATTTGGCAAAAGTGAAAGTCTTTCCTCCATCCTGCCTTCTAAACCTGTCAGTGGGGATGGAGAAGGTCGACATAAAACCCTCTCCTGGTGAAGACGATGCAGTGCCCGGTAGCAAAAAAACCCTCCTCTCGTCTTTGAAGACCAACAATAAAGCAAACTTCCATTTCCTTACCATAACATCGTCATGTCACAACCCCGAGAGCTCCACCTTCCCTTTCAAGAGGCTAGAAAGTGGGACTTCAGACAAAGAAAAATAGTCTCAGGTGGGTTCACCATGGATCATTTTGACTATATTTTAAACATTTAAATGTCAATGCTTAGTCATAGACAAGACATGATTCTTATCTAGCTACATGTGGCTTCCAGTATAAAAAAAGTTTGAACCCGTGCCATTTCCTGTTGGAGAGAGCTTAAACACAGGGGTGACAAGGGCACATCTATTTTGGATCCCTATTTTAAAAGCCTCCAGATATCATAGAAATCAACTGGCACAAACAGAGGACTTTGAATTTCTTTCATGGCGGTGGCAAATTACGTATATCAATGAAACACATACTTAGCGAAGCGGAAGTGAGCACCAGCAATACTTCAATCAGCTTTGGCACATGTATACATTATTCTGTTTGATCTCATAGGATGCTGGATTTAGATGATATAATACATTCTGGTTATCTTCCTAGAAGCTGGAGGGACGTAAGGAGATATCCACTTTCACAAGATAAAATTAGCACCTCTTTATTTTTCGGATAAACATTCCCCCCTCTTTTTTTTTTTTTCTTTCTTTCTTTTTTTTTTTTTTTTCAGGAAAACGCTGATTAGAGTTACAAAGCATACCAACGGGTATGAGTTTATTCATATTCAACCCGAATCCTATTTATAATATAAAGGAAATAACATTGGTATTACACAGGGCAACTTGGACAGCCTGGATGTAGGAACAGCGAGCTGCGCTCAGGCAGGTCCCTTCAAAAGAGCCGAAAGCATTAATTTTCCAAAGCCGTGGTGGGAAAGTAGAGATTTCGCTTAAAAATGGACAATGGCACCAGAAAACGGTCAGCCCACACCAATTCTGTTGTTTTACCACATCATTTGATGGCATCACCTTGGAGCTGTGAGCTTAAGGTACGAAATATGGACTTGAATTTTGGCCATTCAAGATTTGGCATATTTTATTCTGTGCCCCGTCTCCGCGATTTAGTTCCCACCTACACCTCGAAATGCTACTCAGATCACCTCCCAAATCGCTCGTTCACGGACAAATTTAATGTTTTAAAGCAGCCCAACGAAAAGTTATTTTCGCTAAGTCGAAGCGTGGACCTCTCGGGCAGGGGAAACGCGTTTCTGGGTAGATCTGTGTGAATAACGGATTGTTTGGTTCACTTGCCGCTCCAAACAATCGGGAGAGAAAAATGGTTTCCGGCAAATTAAGCCTTTTGTACAGCATGGAAGGCCTTAATGGACCTTTGAACTTTTTTTTTAAAATAAAGAAATACATGGCATTATCTGCAATGCTTCATTTAATGTCAAAAAAGAAAGGCGGCGACCTTCAAGAAGTCTTTTGATGGCGAGAACAATTCAGCAAAACCAACGCAATTTTTTTTTCAAAGCGTTTCGGTCGGCTTGAATCTCTGCATTTTGATTTGGTGGTGGGGAGGGGGAAATACAGTTGAGGTAATTTTGCTGTTTATGACAAAAGAGATCCTGGGCTTGTCGGGGTGAGCTTCACCCTGATGATAGACTGATGGATCTCCAGATGAACGTACACGCTCGGATCTTGTTTGGGAAGGTAATATTGGTTTTAAAAGCAAATTTCAGAGCTGGTGGTTGGAATGAGCATGGGGATCCCGTTTTTTACTCTCCTGGAGAGGGCTTTTCTCTGTGACGCTGGGTCGGAGACCCGAGCTATTGGCAGCGAGTTCTCCTAAACACGACGCACTGAAAAGTTCATAAAAGCGTCTGCAGAAACTTTTGCCTCGCGTTACGAAATGAAGCCGCAAACGATACAGTCTGTTGAATTAGTACGTGAGGCCTTGGTTATCAGGACATGGGTTTGTGCTGCTCTCCGACGTGAGGCTTTCCAGTTTAATACACGATGACAGAACGAGATCCTTTTACAGGGAGAAAGCTAGATCGGTTTCACGAGCGAGTTTAGCAACTTCTCAAATGTCTGTTGTCGTCTGTCCTGTTAATTGGCTGTATGGCTGCAGTTTGTGTGGGCTGGCCATTATAATGTCAATAAATCCAGTGACTGGAAATGAAATTTGATGCAGGACGGGGCTGAGTGGTTTGTTCCTGAGAGTCTGACCGCGTGCCTTGGCCACGGGATTTCGGTGGACACCGCTGAGTAGCCTCGTACCGTGCAAAAGTGATTATTTCTGGAGAAAAAGTCTAGGCAGTCGCTTTTTGTTTAATGGAATAAACCCAAAGAGTGGTCATTTAATGATATCAAGGTTTTCATGGTCCCCAAGTCATTGACGGCTCCGGCGTTTCCTTTTGGGACACTGACAGGAGCTGATTTTCCTACTGGTATGAGATTTCAGTGGCAAAAGCCCATTTTATGATGAATACAGCACCCAGAGGTGCTGGCAAGGGAAGGAGAGAGGGGGAAGAGAAGAAATCAATGAGATAGGGGAAACCAATGGCCGCAGGGCTGTGACGGGGGGGGGGGGGGGGATGCCCCACAGAGAGTGAGGGGGTCAGGGCAGGATGTGTGGTGGGTCCAGCGTGGCCACGGTTCACCCATCACCAGTATTTCACTTTTGCGATCAGCAAAAGGGCTTTTCTGCTCCAAAAGCCCTAAATTTTGCATTATCCTTACTTATTCCTTAAAGAAAACAAGAAAAAAAAAAAACCCAATGAACTCCTGCAGAATACTCTCCCTGGAAATGTCGATTTATAGCAGAAAGCCTGAGCGATAGGAGAAGCTGGGAGGCAGCACGGCTGGATCTTCAATCTTGGGTTATTAATAGGGAGAGCATGGGATGGGGATTTTTTTCTACTCATGCCGATGGCAACAGTTCGTCTCCCGTTGTCCAAACTGTTCAATTCCTGGCAGTCTGCAAATCGCAATTTTTGAAGGGACGCACCAGGCTGAGGGGATGCTTAAGGCACTGTAATAGCAGGTCCTATTAAAAAAAAAAAATTACCAAATACACGAAAAAGAAAAAAGTTAAAACTGCTGCGTATTGTGCATGACAAGATCTTGCAAAATCTGCAGGCTTCGCTCTTCCAGAAGTCAAATTGAGGGGGTTAAGAGAAACTTATTGTCTATACATGAGTGTTTCTATACATTTGCAATCACAGCCTTTGCATCTCCCCTCCCCGAGAGCTCAGATTTCGCCGGGGAAGAAGCCGGATGGTCGAGCCGTCCCGGCAAAAAGAGCCACCGACGCTACAATTAGCTGCAGAAGCCCAATTTGGGGGGTTTCTCATTAACCTGTCATGTCAAATGCTGTATGATAAGATGGTGAAAATCGGGGGGGAGGAGTGGCAGTGGAGGGGTAAAAGTTCATTTCGCAAAGCAAACAAACAGCAAGTCACTTGATTTTACTAATTATCCTACCCTGTGGCTCTCCCAGCCATTATTTTTCCCCCCCCATCAGCGTATGAACCGACAAGATAAGATAGGAGCTGGTATTTTCTAAACTATCCTGCCTGACGGCGTGTACAGATAATAGGAGGATTCATTTGCGAGAGGGCGCGGAAGATGAATTGATTTACTTAACGGCCGAGTAATCGCTCATCGGGGGAAAAAAAAATTCGTGGGGAGCGGGTGTCAGGGCAGCCCCTAATGCTCCTCTCTGTGCGGTGCCCCCGAGGTGGAGAAGGGCAATTTATTTATAATAAAGGGCAAGTTACTTCTAATAACACGGAATTATAAATGCATTTCTGTAAATACCGGGTCTGACCCGCAGCTCACTGGTACCAACGGGTGGGTACATCGGCTTGCACACCCTATGGAGAAGACCTCTTATCTCTACATTTTAATGATAAATTCAATTTTGAACTAACACTGTCGCGCTTCTCAGACCTGTGATTTCCCAGAAATACTGGTGGGTCCAGGCTCAGCTGGCCAAAACACCTTAAATTTTGCCGGTGCTAGCTCTCTGGATCAAATCTAGCCGGTGTTCCTTCTCTTTAAATTCAAAATCTGCATTTTGCTTCCATGCAAAGCCCTCAAAACCTTATGACAGAAGTGCAGTAGGAAACTTGGATTTGCCCTAGCTCAGTGAAATCTATGGGTGGGGAAAAAAAAAAGGCAAATTTAACTGTTATGTGGTTTACCAAGGACCTTGCACTAAATCAGTGCATAAAGATGAAATAGGCTTTAAATAGATAGCTGCCCCTCTTTTTTTTATGATATAATAATTAAATGGATGGTTGGGCACATATTACCTTTACAGGATGCCTTTTATGAGCTTTTAGAGCATCCTCACCGGCAGAGAGCAACGCGCAGCTCTCGGCGGGCAACTGCCATTGTAACCGTGACGGATGTAAAAATCAGAATGTTAACTTCCAATATCAAATTTTAGCCCCGAGCCAGCGCGACGTGTTATGTCAGAATATGGCTAAATCTATAAAGAGTGCTTCAGCAACATGTTGCAGCTGGTGCCGTGTATTTATAGCTTTAGGGAGAGTAAAAAAAAAAAAAAAAAAAGAAAGAAAACACAACAGGCAACACACACACACACTGGAAAGAGCATTTTGAACAGCAGATTTGTCAATGTTTTTCCTTGCTGCTGAGTCGGACGCTGGGTCGGCGCTGGTTTAGATTAGCCGTGTCCCGGGCAATTTGACAGTAGCGACATGAACCTGCGGCGCAGGGATCTGAAGCAAAGATAGGAGGAAGGAGGAGGAATTCAGGGAATGTTTTTTCTCTCGGAGCGCTGGGGAAGCGCTGACGGTGGGACCGGGGCTGCGGTGACAGCGTTAACACTTCCCAGAGCCGACGACCCCGCCGCTGGAATGGCATTGCCCACCCTGAAAGTGAGAAGGTAACGTTTATTTTTTCTATATTTTTTTTTTTTTTTAACTCCCCTTTCGCTCGCTCTCCCGTATACAGACAGTCTCGAGACCACCAAGAGTGGCCCATTTATTTTTTTTTCACGATGATGTACAATTCGCGTTTGTTAATAAAAAAAAATAAAAAATATTTCTGCCTGAGGTCATCCATCTAGGTTGTTGGGTTGGGTTTTCTTTTTTTGGGGGGGACGGGAAACTGGTTTCAGATGTTTATATGTTAAAAAGTTAGGCTGCTAATCTGCCTACTCATTTCACAGGCATTGACAACTGTCAAATCTTTTTATGTTGCCGGCTTTCAAGCAGAATTAGCTATTTCCTTAATATTTTTTTTTTTTTCTGGGGGGAAAAAACCCACAATTGTGCAATCATTTGGATTTGCTTCCTGGGTTTGCTTGCTAACGCCAAGCAAAACCTCCTCAGAAAAAGTAATTCAGAGTTCACCACCTTGTGCATCACAAGCTGTTGGGCTGATGGAGGTGAACTCTTTCAGGAGGGCATCGAAGGAAATCTTGAAGTTTGTGTCCAAAAGGGCACAGAAAAAGCTGCAACTTTTAGCTCTAGAGTGACTGGGGATAAATGGATAAAGAGAAATCAAGCCGCCTTTCTCGTTTTCCTTCCCGCTCTTGGAAATAATTCCTGCTTTTATTGGATTTCCATGCAGGAAAACCTGATAACATCCCACCAACATTCTCTCGGGCAGGGATACCTGGACGGGAGCTGCAGAAGATGCTGGAGACCCTGAGGCAGGTCACACGTTATTCACGTTTCTGACGTGGATCTCGTTGCCCTTCGGCGTCTCGAACCGCGCGCCGGATTTTTTTCGCGCGTCACGCGTTGCCCGGGTCGTGGTGCTCTTAAGCACACGGGAATAAAATTAAATTAGTTCTTCTTTAACAAAAATGGCGTAAATCACAGGTGAAATGTCTGAGTTGTATTCTGTTGCAGGAGCCTCGTGGAGATTTATCCGGAAAAAGTGCTGGAGGAGGATGCTAATTTTCTATTAAAACCTATTTTTGGAGGATATTGGTCAACTGGGTACACGCAATTTTAGAAACATTTTACTGCTGTGTAGATAAAAGGCAAAGAGTGAGAAAACATGGGTCGTGCTCACTGACTGCACAGAAACTGAAGCGATCTGAGTGCTACAGAATTGTGCTGCTCCAGAAAACGCAAACTGAGCCCCAGAAAATACTTTTCCTCCTGAATAAAAAAAAAAATCCCGACTTTTGAAGTGACTTTGTACTGTCTAATGAATGATAGGTTGTTTTTTTTTTTCTAAGCCCCCCAGAAACAAAGCCTGGTTTCTGACCTGAAATTAAAAGGCAGTGATAATCCACTGTTAGAAATCTGCGCTAACCATACAATGTATTAAAAAAAAAAAATCAAAGAAAATGGTTTTATTTGCACCATTTCAGCAACCACATTATATGTCCTATGTGGCAAATTTTTGAATTGCTTGCATGAAAATCCTTGCACGAAATACAGGCATGTATACCAATTGCTTTCGGTCGACACACGTCGCATGAATTTTCTGTGTGCTGTTAATTCCTGTTCTTCAAAAAAAGGTGAAGCTGCAGAACCACAGAAGATATTTATCCCCTGTTTTTAGGGTGAAGACTGGCTGCTTTACATCCAGAGAGGCACCCCAGAAGCTTTTACATTAAATTATGCTCTCTGAGCAAATAACCTCATTTCATCTAAAACATGTACTTTGGGAATTTTACTAATTCAGCCAATCAATTATCTGTTCTTTTTTTTTTTTTTTTCCCCCAAAAGCCCCAAATCCATATCTCACCAAAGTTAAAGAAAAAAAAAAACTAAACGCCCTTCTTCTTGGCACATCCCCTTTAACAAATGTGGAAGCTCGCCGATGACCACAAATATATTGTATATAAAAAAAACAACGTGTAAACTAAAGGCAGTGATATTTTCCAAAAGAACACCTGGAAGGTGTAAATCAAAAATATTGTAAACACGTCAGCTGGGAACATACGACAGGCACCCCGGGTTGCCGTGCACCCAGCTCATCGGGCTTTGGAAATCCGAATCAATAAATCAGGGGATGATCTTTAGACTAATAAACAGTTCTTTTATGAAAAGGAGATATTCTGTGCCCCTGCAGCCGAACGACGAGCCGGCAAAAGATGAGTTTGTAACGTTTACAGAAATGCAGGAGGTCGTTTCCAATAATGTGATTTCTTTTTTTTAAAGAAAAAAGTGCTCGTTGAAGGAACTCTCAAAACCAAACTCGGCTCATTTTGTGCTTTAGATTGGGAGCAAAACTAATAGCACTATCAAAAACTTCGCTATTTTCTTAGAAATAGTTTCAGGCATTTATTTCCCCTAGGAAGCTTTTAAACTGTTGATGAGATGCAAAGGTTATAATTTATATTTGCGCTACCTTTTACATTTACATTATATTTTACGGTCATGATTTACATTCACACTCTGTTTTAGATCTGCATTTATATTTTACCAAAAGCCTTGCAGACAAGCAAAAGGGATGGACAAAGAGATTTGGAGGGCAGATTGCTGGAAAAAACCCAACACTTTAAAAAACGAAAAGACGACGGGATCAGGCTCCTTGTGCTGCTGCTCTGAAAAAAAAAAAAACCCAATTCTAAACCTGACTTTTTCCCTTATGGTTATGTCAGTCGACTGAAAGAAACCCTATTAAAATGCTATCTTCTGGAAAGCGTCATAGAGGCATGAGGTTGGTAAACATTATAAAAACAACCCCTAATAAAATTTTTATTGCTTTACATTTCTGTACGTTTTTACGGCCAGCGCGGGGTGGGGGAAAAGAAGTGACAGTGATTTCTCTGCCCTGGTAGCAGGCGGGAGATTTTCTCCTTGCTTTCTGCTCATCAAAATAAATAAAAACTCTGAAGCCTGTTCATTTCTCAGGGATTCGGGGGGGAATTATTCCACGCTCGGAATAAGCCGAGGGGAAAGCTAAAGGCTTCATGAACCTAATCCGTACGTTACGAACAAGTATTGTGCATTTTGGACACCACGATATTTTTATCGGTTGAAAACCAAACTGCTTTATTTTGTATCCCTACACAATTTAAAAACCTACACGTGTGTATGCTTTGTACACCTATTTTTGTCATTATTGAGCTTGCCGGCTGACGAGAGTTGTAAAATTGCTCCCCAAAACCCAGCGCAGACGTTTGTTTCCTGAGTGAGTATTTATAGCTTCTGAATGAATGGTTGAGAACGAAAGGAAGAAAGAAAGGAAAAAAAAAAAAAAAAAAGAGGTAATTGTGCTTGCAAGTGAGTATTTAAATATTTACATTTTAAATATATTTGCTGCCAGCTTCTGTTAGCGAGAAGAAAAGTAATTTGGGAAATTACAGCCCTTCCTATTTCCCACATTTTTTAAGAAAATAAATGCATCTCTGAATTTAGCATGCCCTGAAGCTTGGCTGGCCAAAGTTGAGGGCGAGAAGTGAGGCCGGGCTGATTACTCACTTGAGTAAGGGTGCTGCCAGGGAGGGAGGGCTGAGGGGTTTGGGAGGAGGAGTGGGGGGAGATGAAGACGTGTCTCCTTCGGGCTGGAAAGCCTGAAATCTCTCGCCACGGCTCTTCCCTGCAATCCCAACGTGAGCATCGGCCAGCGCCTGCGCTGATTCCTCACGTCATGACCTCAAGCAACAAAACCTCACGATACGGCCGGTCTGCTCGTCCTCCCGCCCCTCCAACGCGCGTGTCGGGGGGAAACGTGGCCTCAGTCGTGTTTCCCCAAAACCCTCCAGCGGGGTGGACGAGGGGAGGTGATGTCTGGGGTTACAGAGGTGATGCCGTGCCCAGCCTACACCTCAGCTGCAGCCAGGCTGGAAAGTCTTGGGTGCAGGATGAGTTGAAGCATCGGGGATACCATGAAGCAATGAGAGAGGTGGGTTCATGCAGAGCCCAACCATGGATCAAGGCATCATCCCCATCACCCTTCCTTCTGCAGGTGACCAAACCCCCGCCCTCCGTGCCTTTAGTCTTGCATAATTGCTAGTTTATTTTTTTTATCATGTTTTTTTTTCTTGGCTTCCCTTCACAAGGGCTTTTTTTCCCATGAAAATTTCTGCTTCCTGAAGCAGGCTCGCTAGGGTCAAACGAGATTCGAAACCAAAGCGCTGCTTTGGGTCCTTCCTGCTACAGCGGGTCTTCTAGTGAGGATCTGCTTCTGCAATTCTTTTTCCCGAGGTCAAGAAGCCATGAAAATCTCTTCTGAAATGATCTGTCGAGGCTTCCAAGCCTCATGTGCTCAGCGGATATGACCTGGGTGCCACGAGGATGCTCAGTCACCCGACTCATGGCACGGTCACACCAACTGGCTGCTCATCCTAGGGTGACGACGGAATTTTGCGGTGATTTTTGGTAAATCCTGACGGTCCATAAGCACAGGTCTTGCTTAGGTCATTCCTTGTTGCAACCCAAATCCGTGCTAGTCAAACAATCCTCATGACACGGTTTGTGGTGACAAATGCTTCATCACCTTCCTCATACGACAAAGGGAAAAAAAACAAACAACCCCCTACAACGACGTCAGATGTTGTTGATTTAGTTCTTGTTCTTGGTAAATACGTTCTTCAGCCAACGCTCACCTGGGCAGGTTGTCCCTCAAGCCTGTGCAAATAACGTAAGGCTGCAAACACCAGGCTACAAATTGTGCAAGTATGTGGTTCCTCTTAACATCAAGTTTCCTTCTACAATCTGGTGTTTTTAATATTTTAAGTTTTTGCATTAATAGATGCCGTTGTGTTTGCTGGGTTTTTTTAATCCCCAGGCTGATTATGTCACCCGTTTAGACGTGGAAGGGAGGGGCAGAGATCTCAGCAACCACCTTTGTTTCCTTCTGCCGTTACCAAATCAACCTTGCCTCGGTTTGCAGAGGTTTTGGGGTAAAACTTGGCCCTTTTAAAACCAGTGGCAACTTTCCCACTGACTTCATCTGGGCTGGGATTTCACCCTCCCCGCTTTACCTTTTCATCATCGCCCGCAGTGTGAAAAGCTTTGGTTGGGAGATCACCAAAGCAAGAAAATCACCCGGACTCTGGAAATACTATTGTTTACTTTAAAGCACATTTTGTTTCCATTTTGCTATAAATATAGATGAAGTGAAAATCTGCTGTTGTGTAGGGCCTGTCACTTCAACAGCAGTTCAAGCAGAAATTCTCCTCTGGCCTCTCCAGCCCATGGAAAGTCATTCTGGGGATGCTGGGTCCAACTCTACCAAGTATCACATCCTTATGATGCTTCTGCAAACCAGTGGGAGCTTGAAGTTACTCTGCTTTGGATAAAATAAAAGATAAAATCTTGCCTCTTCTTCAGAGAAGGCTGAGGCTGTGCATGTTGCAGAGAAGAAAAAAAACATTAAAAAAAAATCAGGAAGATGACACAGATTTGTGTTTGCAGGAATATCCACTTAATTCTAGTTCAGGTTCATATGCAGAGTATTCGGGTGTTCACTCAGCTATAAGAGCGTGGACTGGAAATATTTTTCTGAACTAGTATTTAAATGAGCCGAGAGCACTGGAGGTGAGTAGGAAAAGCAGACTGTTAGTAAAGCAAAAATGGGAAATAGATGTAAACTGCTCACTCTCACCTTACTGGAAGGCTTTTGCGATATCGCAAGCTCTTGTTTATTCAAATTAAAATGTACCTGGTCCTTGGACAGGCAGAACAAGCCAAGTCCTGCCCTCCCAAGCAGGACCAGCACATCTAGAGCAGGACCTTGCTGTGGGTGGAGGGTTGGAAGAGCCATGGGAGAGTCCTGTGGGAGGTAGTGGGTGACTTTAACCCACTTTTGCACCCCTCAGCCCCTTGTTGCAGCCTCTGCCCCGAGACCTATGAGAGCACTGGGGAAAGATGGGATTATTTCATCTCTGATGTCTCAAATCCTGCCCTGTGTCTCAGAAGTGTTATTCCCAGGAGAATATTTTGGAAAGGAATTGCCTTTCACAGCCAAATATTGCCTTGCTACCAAGATCTGGAATTGAGGAGAACGTGCGCTCTCAACATGCTATGGAAACCTGCCCTCGGCTGGAGAATTTTATCCTTATTTTTAAAGAAAAGCCTCAATTTTATGATTTCAATTCAAAACCTGGAAAGAACAATCCCAAGTCCTCAGGTCAGAGTTCTCTATGAAGAGCCATGCTGGTTTAAAACCAGCATCAGCATGGGGAGACCTCGTCTTGTTAAATGTGCTTTCTCCTGACTGCAGATGTAGAAGCACCGTGCTGAAAGGCACATACTCGGGGCTCCGTAGACATTTATATGAAAAGTTATTGTTTACAGATCTGTCAGAGATTTAGCTTTGAGGATTTAAGGTTGGTAAATGTCATATGTAACTTCCCTGACACTGTTTTTCTAACAAATGGCTCTTTCTCTCTGCCTCCACTAGGAAAAAGAAAAAAAAAAAAGGAGTTTGAAAGGACCCTGAACCTTAACGCCATCGAGTTTTGCTCAACATGTACCAGATTCTGTTTGATAAAATATCTGACCTCCCATTATATAACTTGTCTCCTGGAGAGGGCTGGTGTTACTTCAGTGCTATCACTTACGGGGAAAATGCCATTTCATTAAATATCGTCCAACGTTGATTAAATCTAGAGTTAGAAATGAACTGTCTGCTGTATTTCTAGGATAGCTGAGGGTCTCAGGAGAAGCAGGGCTGGCAAAGTAATGCTCTGAGCTTTTGTAGGAAGATCTCAGGTAACACAAACGGTGGTTCAGCAGGAAAAAAAAAAAAAAAAAAGATCTGCTGAAGAAAGGAAAGAGACCTTCAAGTGGCAGAAGGAAGAATTCAACCTTGGCTGGAGGTCAATTCTAACTATGTGACAGGAGCTGGGAAAATGGGATAAATTTAGGAGAAAATGGAGCAGAGAAGGTGCCAGGAAAGCAGGAAGGGAAACAACCCAAAAAAACGTGCCCAGGAGGCTTTCTGTTAGGGTTTAGCATCTCTTATTTTAGAAGTAGAGGCAGGCAAATGGAGAAGACACATCTCAAGGAAGGGAAGTTTCTAGTCACCATCCCTGAAGGTGTTTAGAAGATGTGTAGATGAGGTGCTTAGGGGCAGGGTTTAGTGGTGGACTTCACAGTGCTAGGTTGGACTCGATGATCTTAAAGGTCTTTTCCAACCTAAATGTTTCTACGATTCTGTGAAGCACCTTCAGCCCGCCAAGTACCTCCCGCATCTGGTATCAACATCCCCTCCACGTTTTAGGAGCTGCCTTGGGAGATGCCATGACCCAGCTGCTTCCAGAGGTGATGAAGGAGGACAGGGGGATGGTACAGGTAAATCTGAGCACCTACTCTGCCACCATTTTGCTGGGACCACATGCCATGGCTGCCACTTCACACTGGGTGGATGCTGGAAAACGAACCGAAGGCTTGCTGCCGTCCGGAGCAGGTGAGGAGAGGAGAAACTGAGGTTAAAAAAAAAAAGGGGTGCATAATTCATTAAAGATGTGTTGTCATTCATTAAGGGCACACAGGATGCATGTGTTTCACAACTTTACAAGGTCACCTGCTGGAGCAGTGAAGGGAAAATCTCCCTGATGGCGACACTGTCCACAAAATGCAAATCCAGGCAAGGAGGAATTCCTTGGTTTGGACCATCACAGACCTATAAATGAACTTACAAATACGCATTCCTTTAGCCCACAAAAAAAATCTCCCTTGGGTTGAGCAGTTGAGGAAGAGCAGGCAAAGACCTTGGAGGCTTCTTCTAGCCTGCCAAGCCAGCTGGGTCTGAAAAGCTGTGCCTGCAGGTAATGGCATCTCTCCACCAGCATCCAAATGGAATTGTCTGGAGGATGAACAAATAAATCAGGACATGCCAGGTGGAGATGCTGGGGTTTTCGATTTTAATCTGTGGGGTCAGAGAGGCTCAGACTTGGTTTGTGAAGAACAGGACTTGGATTTCTCTGTAGAAAGCAATTCAAGAGCATGTTTCTCTTTTTTCTTGGATATAGGGGGAAAAAAAAGTCATTCTCTTAAAGGTTTCCAGGAGGTTTTCTGGACCTGGTCACCACCAGCAGGCTCGATACAAAGCTAAAGTGCTGTAGATGGGAGCAGGAGGGTGTTGTCCAGTCTCTCTTGTCTTACCTGTGGGAGAGACAGTCTCATCAAACTCTCCCTCTCATTCCTCTTCCAGAAAAGAAAGGTTCCCTGGACACTATCCAGAGCTGAACTCACTTGGCTCTGACAGAAAGTAAAACAGCCTGGGCTCCAGTTTTATTTACTGCTCAAGATTGCTATCCTTAAAAAACACATTATACTTGATTTTTGGCCAGCCATCCAATATTTTATGTTTTTATTTAATTGTCATTATTTGCTCCAGCTCATCAACAAACTGGAAATCCATTATTTGTAGATGAATAACAGCGAGGTGCAAACACATCTCTCCAGCTCCTCAGGGTTCCTCTCCCTTCTAAGTGTCACTAGCTGATACACGTTCTTGCCCTTGCCCTGTAATAATCATGATGGCAAAACAACTCTCTTGAAAGCATTTCAGCTTGTGCTAATCGAGATAATTTTAATAGGATGAGAAAAATGAAGGGAGAAGGAAAATGTCACTATTGGTTTTAGGACTGGTTTCTGGAAATGCAAGATATCTGAGCTTCACCTCTTAAAAAAAATGTAAAAAATCCACTCATTCAAGGTTTGAAGTGTTCTACACACAGGGGCAGAAAGCCTGTGTGCTGCTGGGAAGTGATGCAAGCATCTTTTTTCCCATGTGTTGCAATAAACTCGTTACTCCAGCATGGCAGGGGCTGCTCCAGGAGCATCCCACCTGATGCAGTTCAAATATCTAAATCTTGAGTGGTTTCCTTCCCTCCTCTTCTGTCTCCTAAGCTACTCAAAAGAGAAAAAAAAAAGCAAACGAATCCTAGATAAATATGTATTTCACTAGTGCTTGAAATGAAGGTTGGCTCCATTGGTGGAGTCCAACAAAGAGTGGATGGAGAGCTGAGAAAGGAAAAGAACCCAAGAACGTTTGGTTATTTATCAAGTTTACTGGTGAGCTTTTGGCTCACCCATCATTGGAAGAAGAAGATGACATCCATCAGAGAATTTGCCTTGGATGTTTTGGGGCATTCCAAGGTGGTGTTGATGGGGAAAAGGAAAAAGGGGAGGAAAAATGGCAAGAGTGACACAGGGGAATCTCCCCCA
The DNA here is from genome assembly GCA_020746105.1 of Trogon surrucura. Taxonomy (NCBI): domain Eukaryota; kingdom Metazoa; phylum Chordata; class Aves; order Trogoniformes; family Trogonidae; genus Trogon; species Trogon surrucura. The sequence continues at coordinate 2,939,093 of CM036629.1, forward strand.
AAATGCCACCTCCAGGTTGGCTACCACCTGAGAATTATTTTCTTTCAACTTTCTATGTTCGCAAAGGAGAGTTTCCCCATGATGAGCGTTCACTGCTGTTTTCCTGGCGCTGTAGGGAAGACGCCGTCATTAAAAAGAGAAAAGCAAGTTGCTTCCCTCGGCAAGTGGCCGTTCAGCGGTGAGATAATGCTCTTCCCAAAAGTGCGTGTTCACTGCTGCTGGGCCCTGGCCAGAAGCAGCCTCCCCACTCCTTCTGGAGGTGACAACAATGCACATGTGTGTCATTTCCTGATCTCTGTGGAAACTGCGGGGTTGGTATTTGTGGCTGAAAGAAAAAGAAAAAAAGAAAAAAGAAAAAAGGAAAAGAAAAAGGAAAAGAAAAAGGAAAAGAAAAAGAAAAGAAAAAGAAAAAGAAAAAGAAAAAGAAAAAGAAAAAGAAAAAGAAAAAGAAAAAGAAAAAGAAAAAGAAAAAGAAAAAGAAAAAGAAAAAGAAAAAGAAAAAGAAAAAGAAAAAGAAAAAGAAAAAGAAAAAGAAAAAAAAAAAAAGAAAAAGAAAAAGAAAAAGAACCAAACCCACAGCCGAAAACTGATCTGGAAAGATCAACACCCACCCCCCTCAAAGACTCCACATTCCAGATTGCTTCATCTCTATGTCAAGTGTCTCTGCTCATCTTGCTGTCCGCTGCCAAGGCTGTGTCCTCCCTTCCAATGACTCAGGCCCACGTCGTCCTGTTGGTCCCCGTGGGAGGGGACAGGAGCTGGGGTGGCGGTGGGTCAGGGATGTCTCACATCCCCCAGGGCTGGTGCCCACCTCCTGTGTTCAGCATCTCACTGGGCATCTCGAAGGATCACACGTTTCTAGAATGACTGCAAAGTCTTAACCTCCACCAAAAATATCCCTAAATTATCAAAATATACCTACGCAGGGTTATATATCCCTGACACACCATGCAGATAGGTGAACCAGAGCTGTCCCGCATCCAAGCTTACCCTGAGGGTCTTTGCTCCTGGACCTTCTTCAGATATGGACTTGGATGGGAGAAAATCTGCCTCAACGTGGCACAATATTTAGGCTGTTCAGAAGGAGAAACTGCCTCTCTCTGTCCATTTTACTCCTAGAAAATTTTGGGGAAAAGAGTATTGTACATGGTTATTTGGGGGGCAGGGGGGAATTGTGTTCCTGGAAGTGCTCCACGCAGTAGGAGCCTCAAGAAGGAAAGCTTGAACCTCTTCCAGTCACTTTATCTTGTATCACCGCATTTTGGCAAAACACGGAGCAAATGAGCAGCAGAGCCGCATAAACAATCTTAAGGTAAACATTATCTGCATGTATATCCTGATTTATAATGTACGTGCATCAGTTAAAAATTTACATGAATTTACCACAGTGTTTTAAGTAATGCTATTAAGAATGTAACTTCTTAGGAAAACTCAGTCTGTTTTTAGCCCAGACATGCAATTAGGGGAATTAGTAACACGATACGTCATGTTCAAGAACACACAGATACAGTGGTCAGAAACCTCATGCAACCCTCTGGAAGGAAATTTTTGCTCGCAGCGTATGTGAGTGCTCGCTTACAAGCCTCCTAATTCCCAGGGAGAAATAATTCAGCCTCTGAGCCAGCGCGCTGCCCGGTTTGAGTGCTTGGAGGGTGAGGCCATGAGTTTAGTTTCCTCCTCTTTGAGGGGGGCAAAAAGAAGCGCTGAAAGGGTCTTCAGAAGGTTCACTTGCAGCGAGGCGTGATGAATCTGCGGTGGCGTGGGTGGAAAGAAGGAGACCTTGTAACTCCCAGCTCTCTCCTCAGAGGCACGCAGGTGGGATCAGGGTTTGGTTCATGCTCCTCGAATGGATTTTTTCGGGGTGATTTAGTCTGAAACCAACAGGAAAGTCCAGCGTGAGCTTCTGGAGGTGCGTGGCACAGTGATGGACTTGGAGAGCAGCTCCATGACTGAGGTACACAGGGTTGCCGGACCAGAAGCAGCAATCAAACAGCCCCTGAGCCCCCAAATTCTACAGAAAAACTTGGCACACATTCCTCTTTTTAGGTCTAAATGAAGGGGTAAAAGTGAGAGTGGGCAGGTCACGGCAAAAAGAGCTTTAGCTCTCCTGTTGCTCCTGACACCACGATGCATGGTCTTGGACCATCTCCCAAAACCGTGGCTCTGCAGCTCCTTCACCCCACCCCACTGCCATCGGGGCCCTGTCTACTCCTGGGACCATGGAAAATTCCAGGAAAAAAAAAATAAAACCCCAAATCTCTCCATCCCTGCTTCCTTCCAAGAGTTCCAGCTGAATTTCACAAGTTCAGGAGGCTTTTGGCTAGTTTACATCAGCCAGAGTCCAAATTTTTGGTTGCTGAACCAAGCCTTGAGACAAGGCATTGAGGTTTCTGTATCACTAGCAGCGATCGTTGCTTTTGATTTTGTTTTGGGTTAGGCCTGCAGCGCTACTAAATGATGACCTGATCCTGCTATGTGGACATACGTGAGGACAGCTAAGAGGATTGGGACATTCTTAGGAATAGCTGCAAATGGTAGAGAATCCTGCAAAAATGTGGGAAAATATGAAAAGGTCAATGAAGTAGGGAAAAGAGTGATCCAAAAAGGTTGGGTTGTTTTTTTTTTTTCTTCCCTTAAGAAATAATGCATTATCTGGAAATCCCACTTTATAGTCTGGAATTTGTTTTTGTGTTGGTTTCTTTCGGTGACCTATTCCGAATGAAGAGCGACCGCAGAAATCATACACCAAAGCAACAGCAGTGGGTGGCAAATTTCTCCGTTACCACAAATATCCTTCCGTACTTGACAGCCCAGATTGAAAGCATTTTGTTGTTGTTGTTTGTGCATCTCATCTCCAATCAGTCTCAAAAAGGGGCAGAAACCACCAGCTTGCTGGTTTCTTGACCCAAAGAGTTGCCTTCTGCTCCTCCCCCAAGCCCCTTCATGACCCGTTGCGGCACGCAATGCTCAGGGATGTTCTGGTCCATGGGAATGGTTAGGATCCCTCTCTGTAAGCCAAGGGCCAGACTTGTAAACACTGTTGGTTACCTTGCGTGGGATTTCTGCAAAACTGGGGTTTCCAAAGCAAACATGGGTTTCTCACTCGATGGGTTTGCCTAGAGTGAAGTGTAAAGTCCTTGCATTTTTTTAAAGTTCAGGTTCTTGGCTGAGATATCTCAGACACTTCTACATGAGGAGGAGGACCCTTATCCCCCCCAGATTTGTACCCCCAATCATGCACAGCCCCGTTGATTTAGTACACTCATTCCTTTCTGCAGCTGGGGTCTTGCACCATAAACTGTGGCAGGCAAGACTCTTGCCAGACATTCATACAAGACATAGCATGCTCAAGTCCTGATTTGTGCTGGGATTTTTGTGCTGCATAAAAAAAAAACCCACCACCCTTCCCCAAGCGACGCAGCCCCGGCTGAAGACCCCTTGGGTCTGGTGTCAGCTCACAACATCTCATTTTTACTACCAAACTCCCATGTAACGGAAAGCATCATCCACTTCCATTTGCAGATGGGCTTCTGCACAACGTCAAGGCTCGTCCTTGAAAAAGCTGTTGCTGTAGAATAATAAAGCCACTGAAAGCTAAAGTTTACGACACGAGCTGCAATCCAGCCCTGCTTCCATACTCTGCTGCGTGCAACTCAAGCGCGCTTAAACCCTGCAAACTTTGGGTATTTAGCACATAGTGAACCTGATCTGAGACTAAAGCAAAGCTGAAGGCCAAGCATACATGACTGAAGGGGAAATAACTTCACAGAGCATCAGGCTGTTGCTTAACTTAGGTTTTACTAGAGGTGGATATATTCTTTTTTTTGTTTTTTGCACATCTCTCGCGATTTGGAAAATTTTTCCTGTCTTCTCTTTGTGGGTTTCATGTTGAGTTGAAAATTGAATCCGGGCAGTTAAAAATGTAACGGGATACGTGCCGTCCTCAGCTCTTCCCTTCCGGGCTGTCCTGCATTCGCAGGAGTTTGTAGTGAGAACAGCTTTCAGCCTAACAACGTCTCTCTGCAGTCATTTATGCACGTAATTTCAAAATGTGTTGGCCCAGCTCTGCAGCTGAGGTAACTGCACATCCTTAACAAAACTCCACATTTACCCAGCTCTCGAGTGGGTCTCCTTATAGGTTGGGGTTTTTTTGGATAAAGTCCAGCATTTATTTTTTTAAGGGGACATGATACCCACAACGGAGCCAGAAGCGTGATCTCTCCCCCAAGCACTGAAGCTTTACCGGTATAAAATACAACCTCTCTGGTTGTTTTAATAATCATACTTGATACAATGAAATAACCACAAATGTGGTTCATCACTCTCTGTTGCAAGGCAAAGGCCAACATTTTCAGGGCTAGGGGAAGATTTTTATGCCAACCAGTGGAATAACTTGATTTTGCTGCCTAAAACAGTCAGAAACTCTCCTTGGTCTGGTGTAAGTGCTTCAAATTGCCTTTAGGAAAAGACAAGGGGTCTGAGAAGTGAGCCCTGTGACCCCCTTGGGATACGATGTCTTCATCCCCAAAGAGACATCTTGGAAACAACCAGCCGCTATCGGCCAACGCGTCTCTGCCCTCAGTTCTCCTGCCCCTGGGACCAGGCATGGAAGCTTTGTGAAGGCTCTGGCATCAACAACCCGATCTGAAGGGCTGGCAGCTCCAGCTAGGCAGAAAACAACCCAAACTGCCCCAGGCATCCTTATTGGCATGGCAGCATCAAGCCAGGATGCTCTTTGAGGGGCAGTGGGGACGGCGCGGTCCCCACTCAACATCGTTCATCATCGCTAGATGACAGCACCCTGTTCTGACAGAGGTGCAGAAGAGTTCTGTTAATTCACCCACCAGTTCAGCCCTTTTTGTTGTTGTTTTCCATGAGAACACAATGTGTTTATCTAGCTTTGATTTTTTTTTTTGCTTTTTTTTTTTTCTTTATGCTTTGTAGCTGAATTAACTGATTATTACTTTCATCTGGTTCCCTCTGAAGGGAACTAAAATTGGATGTGAGTGTGTGTATATATTTATAATTAATAGGTTGCATACTGAAAGATGTGGGGTCCCAAAAGAACGTGTAAAGAGAAAATGCTCTAAAACTCGGTCTTTATTTTGGTTCAACCTCAACAATTTCCTGCAAAGTATAAGCGGTGATATAATACGGGGCAGATCAAACCAAAATCTAATTCTCTTCTGCTTCTCATGCCAAATGTCATCCCCTTAAGATGTGCTTTTCTCCATCTGGCGATTTTGGCTTCTCTACGTTCCCTGTAAGTCTTTGGACCTTTTGCTAAAATGTTTGTGATATGACTCAGAATAACAAACAAAACACGCAGGACCTTCGCTCAGTCGAGCACAATACTGGCAATAAATGGAGCTGGCTCAACCGGAGGATTTTATAGGGACCCCGCTAAAATCCAAAAGACTCAACGTTCAAGTAGAATTTTTTTAAATATTTTTTTTGTTGTTGTTAGAGAAATCAGAACTGTTTTTTTCGTAAAGTTAGAACTTTTCCATGTTTTCACCAAAACAAACACAAAGCAGGTGCGTGCTGAAAGAATTTTGGCCGGGAAAGCGCAGAGAAGTGCACGTGGGTTTTCCTGTGAGCGTTTACAGTTAACGGGCTCGATTTTGCTCTGAGTTTTGTCCACGTAAGTCTTGCCATTCCCTTCAACAAAAGCAGGCACGGACACCTACGGAGTCACGGTATTTCTCGGGGAAGCGGGTGTGAGACGTGCAAAAGTAGTTTTCCAGTAGTCTGTGTATTTTAAGGGTTGTCAGCATCCCATCCAAATCCCTTGTGGTGCAGAAGAGTGCTCCGCTTGCTGAAATTTTCCTACCAAAAAAAAAAAAAAAAAAAAAAGTAGAACCTTTCCTTGCATTAAAATGTATATTTCTGGATAACAAAAAGCAAACACGGTCCTATTTTCCAGTGGCTCTCAATGACGGTTTTGGTGGCCGTTCGTTTTTTTTATTCTGCTTTCTCAGGGCAATGCTTCGTTTTACCGCAGCAGTGGAAGGTGGTGACGTTCAAAGTTGTGTGAGATTTTCCACGGTTCTGTAGTTTCCTCCTAGGAATTTCATCCTTTGTCCTCTAAGAGTCCGTTTCCTACCATTTTCCATACCAGCCCAGGGCATCACCGTCACTGCCGTGACCACCTAAGAATAAAGGCTTGAAACTAGAAGCAGTCTTCATTTTATTTCATTTTTTTTTGTTGGACAAACGAACACAGCCCTGCGAGAAGAGCCGTCAGAGGCTCCTCAATGATGGATGTTGTGGAGCCTCTGCTTTGTGCCAACCCCGCTGTGCCCCTCTCTGGAGCACCTACAAGCTGCCCAAGGATGCCTGAACCAACACGTCTTAATGCACAGAAATCCAGAGTGTTTAAAGCCTCCCGTATCCATGACCATAAAAGTCCAGCAATTCCATGAGCGTGGATGCCTTATACACGCGCGTTGCCAGTTTGGCACTTGGCAGCCGATGCCTGACACGGGCGGTAAAAGCCATTTGTCACCAAGAAGCATATTTAATCTCTGTTTACAGGAATCCTAATGCCCTTCCCCCTCCGAGCGAATGGGTTTCTCTGCTACAGACCTGGCGTGTTTGGAGGGAGAGCCAAGACCACGGGCAGAGACTGAGTTAGAACCAACGCCGTTGCCACCCAAAAGGGTGACATTAGGAGTGAGGGAGCTCTGCAGAAATCCCCCTTCCAGAAACACAACCTCCCAAAGCAAGCCAGTGGCTTCCTGCAAAGCAAAAGGACCACTGCCCTTTCCTGTCTAAGTCCTGTCCTCCTGACGTGACCATCCCTTTGGGGGGGGGGGGTCATGTCTTTAATGTCCCTCCTGTGAGGGATCCCTTCCTCTCTGCGGAAGAGGTAGGAGAAGACCTGGCTTCTGGCCCTCACAGTGTGCAGGATAAAATAGTTAGAAGAGTGTAGCTGAAAGGATCTGAAAGCAGAAAACAACACTACTTTCCACTTCCCCGGTATGGGATTTATTAAAGAAAGCCCTGCGATGTGAGGAAGGAAGAGCAGCTGGGCTTCGGTGCTTTTGAAGGCTTTATTTACCTGAAGGGTTGGAAAACAGCTCCGCACCATGTGTGATCTCAGCCATGTAATGAGTTGCAGAAGAGCTGGCTTGCCCAGGTGAACGTGGGATTTTGCATCCACCAGCTGTGCCGCAGACCTCGACGCTCCCTTCCTCAGGATGGCCACCACTGCAGCTGGGAAACGTCCCAGTTTCCCTGTGCCATCCATATTTTACTTCTTATATGTTGCTCAAGAACTGGGACTGCCTCAGTGAAGGTACCTACAGCCTTCAAGGTAACAAGCCACTGACAAGCCATAAGTTGAGATTAATTTTGTCATCGCTGACATCCAGACGGGTTCTGGAGTGCCCTTGTGCAACCCAGTACCCCCCTTTCATCTGCTTCCCCCTTCTCACCTTTATAACTTGCATTGTTTAGTGTAATTGGATTATTGACAAGCCTAGAGTTTAACCATGTCTCTGCAGAGGCTAATATATCAGGTGTGTAAGAATTTACAGACAGCAAAGCCATCCTGTTGGCCCATAAACTTCTGCTATAATTATGAGCTAGTTTTATACACAGGGAAACTCAAGCAGATTTTCAAGCCGTGACTTTTAAGCCCCTGGGTAGACGCACGCAGTCGGGGATGAAGCTTAACATCCCAAACTGGCCAGACAAGGAGAAGAAATGCCGAGAAATGGCTCAGATGAGTTCTGTGCTCAACGGCACTGAAACCTTGCTGGAGTGTGTGTTATAACCCCCAATACTGCTTCCCTCCCCTGCAAGTTTATAGACACGCGGTTATTTACTGGGTCTGATTGCTCTGGCTTTGGGCAGATTTATTGCGCTTCACTCCTGGTGAATGCGAGCTCTTTTCCTGTGGAGAAATCAAAGGAAAACAAGTTTGCCCTGTCGGAAAAGCAGGCTGCAATGAGCTTTTGCTCATACGAGGCGGCTGCTGCCTCTCTAGATGTTTGTCTGGTTGGATCTGATGGGACTGGAAGGGCTCCGGCACGAGGGCTGCCTGCTCGTGCCATTATGGGCTGAGCAGGGATGCTGCTAGAGAATATCGGGGAGAGAAAAAGCAAGGAGCTGGGTTGGGTGCTGTGGGTCGGAGGTTTGAGGGCTCATCCTGCCTGGTTTGCAACTCGACGGGGCTCTCAATCTGTCCCGTTTGCGCCTTCATGGAATCGCACCACTTGTCATCATCAGCACAGGGTTAGTTCCTGCTGGAAATTCGGCCGCGTCGTCCCATCTGATAAGTAAATGACGTGAGCAACTTTGCTTGAAAGGTTTTTAAAAAGGCAGAGAAGACGGTGGTGGCAGACTACAGAAACCAGATTATTTTTCCTTTGAATCAGGAAGAGGGGACGGGAAAACAAAAATGCCGGGGAAGCTGTAACTGAATCTATAGTTTGGCCAAAGGATTGATTATCAGAGGGATGCTTACAAGTTCCCAACCTGATTGAAAACATTTCCTTTCCCCCATACAGGACAAGACTGAGGTTGATTGGGCTCTCAGCGTGCGGCCAGATCGTGCTTTAAAATGATGATAGTAAGGGAGCACGGGAGAAAAGAAAGTGCCACGGCAAGGGTTGAACAAAAGGATGCCTGTGGGATGGAGGAATATCCTTCATTAGGCCAACTGGTGTGACTGGAGGGGAGGAGCAGGTAAGCTTTCAGGCTTATAGTTTCTTCGTAGAGGACTTTTTAAGCATTATTGGGATTGATGCTTTTCTCCCCGTGTGTCTCTCTGACGTCGGAACGCCCAAGCGTGGTAGCGGATCATTCTTAGGGTAAACTCCCCCAGGCTGATTACATCCAGCCTGAATTTCTTCCTGCGTGTTTCACTTCTTCCAGTAAAAGGTAGTCATGCTTCATATTTATAACCAGTCCCCACTTTTCTTCCTGGATGTTATTCAGATGCAGTTTTATATGACTTTGGATTCTCTTCTCTGGAAAGTCCCCGTGGAAGTATCGGCCAAAAATGAATAACAACCGGAAACAATAAAATGGGGAAAGATAAAATCAGGAAGGGTAAGTTTTGTTTATAGTTGTGGACAGCTTTTCCAGTAAACCACCAAATAAAGAGGTTCTTCAAACTCGAAAAGTCTGAAAATGGGGTGGTTGGGAAAGCAACTGGGCTAAGAGAAGCTTTGGATAGTGGGAAAAAAAAAAAAGAGAGAGGGAGAGAAAGAACACAGGTGTTGTTTTTTTTTTTTTCCCTAGAGAGTATTTATTGGATGAAATATAGGACCAAGCTAAAATGTGCACATTGCAGACATGGCATCACCCATCCCTGAAGCCAGAAGGGAAAAGGGGTGATGCTCCATTGAGGCAGAATTGTGCTTTCAGAAAGCTGCTCTTTGCCTCTTTTTGAGCTTGTAAATGCGTTTATAGAAGAAGATGAGCAAACGCTGCAGGAAAAAAAAAAATAAAAAGGAACAGAGGTGGCTGTTGTGAAGGCAAAATATATTTGAATCTATGCTTTTTTTAAAAAGGATGAAGAGAGGCGTGGGTTATGGTGAACCAAGCACCATGAACACCTCTGCTCGCATGTGGAAAAAAAATGTATTAATTAATTAATCATTCAGGTAATTCCTATTTCATTTACAAAGACAGACCATGAGCTGTGAAGGGAGAAATACAAAATATAATACCCAATGGCTTCTTTCAGTGTTTTCATGCTGAAAATGCCTGAGGCATTTGCATGAGCTCCTTCGTTGCCTTCTCTTTGGTGTCTCACCTCAAAGTTCTTCTCAATGAATGGAAGGAGAGGCAGGAGCAGCTTTTCAGCAAGCTCAATTTTTGACATAAAGAGTGGCAGCCCAGGGTTTGGGGTTTTTTTCACTGTTAGAGTTACGGTGATGCCTACAGATAACCGTGTCTGCACCCAGTGTCAGGGGTGCCCCTGCCTCTCCTTGATGTTCAGAGTCAGGGATCTGCTCTGATGCTGGTGGTCGTCCAACTTTCCTGTGGTGTGGGAAAAGGGAAGACGTTCCAGGAAAAGCAACATTTTACTGAAAGGGATGGCCCTGGGGGTGGAATGGGACCCAGGAGAAGATCTGGGAAGGTCCCTTAATAATATTCAAAGTGGAGCCTGACTTCCAGCCCGTCATGGCCACCAGCAGCCAACCTGCAGGGTGCTGCTGGGGAACTTTGCTGCCCTGCCAAAACTTCCCGTGAAGAGCTGATGGGAAGTTATGTTTTCCTGCTGCTTCCCAGGCAGGCTTTTAGGTGCTGCTTCATCCCTTAAAAAAAAAAAAAAAAGTAGCATTCGAGGCCAGAAATAGGAGGACCTAGACTGAATTTCTGGGGTAGGAAGCAAACCTTACTTAACACTTTGATAAGCACAGAAGAGACCACGGCTCCAGCAAGGTGGTGGAAGTGTACATGCACACGTGAAGCTATTGTTTCTGGAAAGCAAAGGTAGGTGTCTCTGCACTGTGGGATCACCTTCCCCTCTGGTCTCACGGCACGGTGGTGTGTGCTCCTTGCTGACAGAAGGAAAAGAGCTGGAGGTGACACGGGGCTTCGTGCTTCCAAAAAGGAAGAGAATGAGAGATGGAGGAGAGTTATTTGGTGCCAAGGAGCATGACTGGAGGGCTGATGGTGGTGTTGGTAATTTGGACGTGAATGTAGTTTGGTGGGGAACCATCTGAGCACAGGATTGAACATGTGTGTCTCCGTGTGTGCATGGAGCTGTTAAATAATCTCCTTTTCTTAGAGGAAGGGGCTCAATGACTGGTGCCAACTGGGGATATTGTCTGGGTGCTTTACAGAGGGAAACCTGCAGCGAAAGGAGAAGAGCTCTTTGCTACAGGGAGCCTGCCCTGATGCACTCGCACTAAACAGGTTTTATTGCATTTCTTTGAATTCAAGAACAGCTTAGCAGGTCATCCCTTAAACAGTGACTTGGAGCATCACAAGCACAAATGTGTTGGACTCCGTTTGCTGGACGGGGCTTGTAGTTTGTGCCTTGAACTTCTCTGCAATGTGTTGGTTCATTTCTGCTTCTAATCTAGGATGTCTTGTTTTCCCGGCATCGTTTAATCAAACGTAGACCTAACCAGTGCCAGAGCATTAAGAAGCGTGAGCCTCCGCAATCCTAAGCAGCCACACAAAATGCTGGATACAGTAATTTTCCCTGTTGGTCTTTCTGCATCAAGTCCTGAAATCCCCCAGTTAAGTTTCGTACCAAGAAATGAGTAATGCTCGTTGCAAACGCATGTGAGCGGGACATTTCCAAGGTCCTGCTTCCCACTCCTGTGACGCACGGAGCACGCGGGAATCCACGCGAAGCCCACGTGCGGAAGGGCCGCGGAGCGTCTGGATTCGGGAGTCACCGCCACGACGCCCCCGGGCCTCCTCATCTGCAGCCACGGGTCACTGTAAACCTCGAGGCTGATCTCCTGTTGACCCCCAGAAAAGTAGAGTTTGTAAAACAATTGGTAAAATTAGTAAAGCCCTCACTTTCTGGATTTTTTGTCTTCCTCTTTAAGTCTATCAAACCATCTGCTAAGCAGTAGGCACCAGGAGCATGGTTTCTTCGTGGGCAGGTAATTCCCTCTCCAGATGTGGCAAAGCCTTCTCGTCACATCCTGGGAAGTGTCTGGTACTGGCTACTGTCAGGGCCAGATGTGGGATTATACAGGACATTTATCTGGCTGAGGAATTTATATGATCCTAACTTCATCCTGTTAGCGGCATTTTAGGAGCAAACCCTGAATAAACACTTTGACCAACTCTTTGTCAAACTAGCAGGGAACAGAATGAGGGTAGGAGGGAGAAAATTGTTACTTTTCTCCCAGGTTTAAGTATCTGTGCTTCAAAAAAAACCCAATAAAAAAATCACGGGGGCAAGAGTGGGTTAGCATTATCTTAAAATAAGTATAAATCCCTTGGTCAGGACAGTAGATCAGAAAATCACTGGGGTGCATGTGGCGTCCACACATGTAGGATTTATTTCCTACCATGACAAGTCCAAGTTTGGGGTGTTGCTATAACACAAATAGGGACAAGAAATGATTAGGACTCGAGGGCAGCTGCTGCTGAAGTCCTCCACCCAGGCATTTCGATGTGACCCTCATATTTGCTTGTTCCTGTGCCAGCAGTCTGCCAGTGGTTTACTTGTCTTTGCTAGGAAAACGCAATTTCAAAGGGAAATCTGGTTCTGCAGCAACTTTCTGGTGCCCTCAGCTGCATCCATCCTGCGTCAGGAGCATTTCAACGGGGCCTGAGGACTCCCAGTGCTCTGCCTGACTCAACCCAGTAGCCTGAACTCCTACAACCCAGCCTGTAAGTGTTTAAGGGCTTGTTGTTGCTTTTTGTTATTATTAATATTATTACTGTGCTTGTTCTGGCACAAAACGTCCTATTCTATTCTCTTTCCCGGCTTAGGATTTTGGTCAAAGTTTAATTAAATTTAGAGGAGCTGGAAAAAACCACCACGTAATTCCAAAGTAAATGAAAGCAGCGGGGAAGGCAGCCCTCGGCGTCATCCCTGGTCCCAGCATCGACAGCAGCCTGCCCTGGGGTCCCAGGGGGGACCTGGGTGCTGCTGGGGGGAGGATGTGGGAGGAGTGGGGGCAAGATGCTGCAGTTCTGCACCAAAATCCCCTTGGAAATGTGGGTTTCCCTTTGCTGGAGGAGGAGGAAAAGGGTGAAGGGCTCCCTGTGGGGCCATGTTTGGAGGGATGCTCTGAGGTGTCCAGGCTGGAGGTGGGAAGCCCCGGCAAAAAGAAGCCCTTGTTTGCCCCAAGGCTGTGCGGTCAGGCGCTGTGGGTGGGAGCGGGGGGGATCTGTTTTCCCAGGCTCCCTGCCATCAGGAATTACTGAGCTGCCATGAAATGGGAGGAAATATTTCATTATAGGCACATGCGCTTCAATTTCACATGATGGAAACTTCAGGATCAGCTTTCCTCCCTCCCTCCCTCCCTGCGTGTGCCTCATCCCTGCTGCAAGCAGGGGTAGTGTTGGGCATGGTCTTCCTCACCCTTCATCCCCTTGTCGATGGGGGGAGATGACCAGGACGCCCTTCTTGCAGCAAGGCTCTCGACCTGCAGCCTGGGGACCCATAGCACCCCCGGGGAGGGGAGAGAAGTGGGCACAGGCTGATTGCAGATCCCCAAAATAAAAAAAAAACAAACCCAAACAACCAAAATAACAGAAATGCGGGCTGGGGAGCAGGGGATGGAGGCGAAATCTCGCAACCCCGCCCCCCTCGCCAGGGAGCAGGGAGCTTAAAAGGAGCTGCAACCACCCAGCAAGGAGATAGACTTAGGGGCTCCTTTTTTTGTGCTTGTTGCTGGGGTTTTTTTTCGGTAAAAAGTTCTTTATTTGGGAGTGCCACTTCCATGGCAAAGCCCTGGGGTGGCGACACCACGGGGACTCTCTGTGCCGCCCCACGCGTGATTTTTGGGGAGCGAGGCGCAGCGAGAAACACCCCCAGGCTAAGAAAAACCACCTGGTGTGATGCGATTTCATTTTTTCCCCCCACCCCGAGCGCAGTTTTCCATCCCCAAACTACCTCTTGTCCCCGCCCGGCCCGTTTAACCGAACCCTTTTTTTCCCCCCGTAAATTGGAGCCAAACCAGAAAGAGGGGGGAGAAATTCGGGGAGGGGGAGCCCCGAAGAACTGCGAGTGCTACAGGGGGCGTTTCTCCCGGGGTGGGGGCACACACCCACCTATATACACATTCACACAAGGGTTCCCCGTCTCCGCTGCCTGGGGGCGAGGAGCAGGGGGAGCAGCCCCCCGGGGACGCCGGCCGGAGGCTGCGGGGGATGGCGAGGGGAGGTCCCTGGCTCGGCGGCGCCCGGGGTTAATGCGGAGGGTCGGGGGCAGCGCCTGGCGCCCGGCGGGACCGGCCCCGGGACCGGCCTCATCCCCCCGGCCCCTTCCCCGGCCCCGCTCGGGGCGGTGGCGTGTTCAGCGGGTGTCCCCCCCCAGTCACCCCCAGGACCCCCGGAGTCATCCCGCGGCCGGCGGGGAACCCCCCCCCGTGTCGCTCTGCTCCGGTGTGGGAAGGGGAAGGAGAAATGGAGTGGGAATGAGGGAAAGAGAAATAAGAATAAAAGAATAACAGTAAGAATAAGAGTAAAAATAAGAGTAAGAATAAGGGAGTAAGAGAATAAGCAAATAAAAAATAAGAGAATAAGAGAATAAGAAAATAAGAAAATGAGTAAGTGAAGAAGAAGAAGAAGAAGAAGAAGAAGAAGAAGAAGAAGAAGAAGAAGAAGAAGAAGAAGAAGAAGGAGGAGGAGGAGGAGGAGGAGGAGGAGGAGGAGGAGGAGGAGGAGGTAAGAATAAGAGTAAAAATAAGAATAAGAGAATAAGAGAATAAGAAAATAAGAGGAAGAAGAAGGTGAATAAGAATAAGAATAAGAATAAGAATAAGAATAAGAATAAGAATAAGAATAAGAATAAGAATAAGAATAAGAATAAGAATAAGAATAAGAATAAGAATAAGAATAAGAAAGATAGAGAGAAATGGGTGGAAATGGAAAAAAAAAGGAAAGGAAAGGAAAGGAAAGGAAAGGAAAGGAAAGGAAAGGAAAGGAAAGGAAAGGAAAGGAAAGGAAAGGAAAGGAAAGGAAAGGAAAGGAAAGGAAAGGAAAGGAAAGGAAAGGAAAGGAAAGGAAAGGAAAGGAAAGGAAAGGAAAATAGAAGGGGGGGGGAAAGGAAAAGGGGCAAAAATCACATTTTAAGTAAAGAATGATTACAACACAGGTGGTTGACATTTAAAGGTGCTTTTTCCATGACAGAGATTTGGTTTTAGCCGACGGGATGAGGAAAGCAGATCATCCTCAGTGCCCATGGGGTCTCCCCTGGGCTCTCGGGGCAGGGTGGGGAGATTGTGCCCCTGCTGCCTGCCTGGCTGAGCCCCACAGCGATGTGCCGGGTGTCTGGGCTCACCCTCCTGCAGCTGAGCTCTAACTGGGACCCACTGGAAGCTGCCCCTTCTTTCACACCACAAGGTTTCCAGAGCTCCCCCCAGCCATCACTCCCACCAGCCTTTCAGTTCATTCCTCTGGTGTAGTTGTGAGAAACAGTATTTCTTTCTGCATAAAACGATAACTTCGTACCGTATTAAATTACAGATCTATGAAGGTTTTATTTTTTTTTCCCCTAGTGCTAAAACTGTGTCATATATGCAAAGACTAAGGCTGGGAGGAATTTTTACAGATGAGCAATAAAACTCTAAAAAAAGAAAAAAAAGAGATTTATGATGGAAAGCTGACACAACCTTAAGTGGATAATTCAATTTTTGCTCACTTTCTTTGTTCCCTACAGAGGCACTTAATACTACAAAGCCCAGGCACACACAGGGCTATTGATCCTCAGACTCGGAAATACCCCAGCGCTGTTTTCCGCCAGCCCCTGCCCAGGCACACTTACAACATGTGCCAACAGCATGGATAAATATAGATTTTCCTATTTCAGACCTCTGTCTTTGCCACACACATCCACACCTACACTGCTGCCCGGGTTTTGTCTAGGTTCTCTTCTAGCTTTATTTATTTTCATTTATTTATTTTTATTTTGAGAATAATCCCTGAAGAGGTTATGTTCTCTCTGCCTTCTTTTTTTATTATTATTATGTTTTTTTCATCCCATCTATTCTAATGTTTCCCTTTCCTAACAAAATTATAACTAAAAATTGACAAGAGACAGACTTTTGGGTGCTCTGATTTTCTTTAACCAAGTTCTGATTTCCCTCCCTGTGTGTCACTCTACACCTTTCTAGTTTTTTAACTAATGAAAGCTTTTCAAACTGATAGTGACACAAAGATGGGTGCAAATCCTTGCAAGGGTATTTTTGATAAAGACGGAAACCAAAACGAGTCAGGGCTAAATGCAGACACAGAAGGAAAAAATGTGCTTCCACAGGCAAAAACTCTTAGGATTTTGTGGGTAACACTTCTCACACCCTGGGATTTGCTGGGCTGTTGCTTCTCAACAAGCTTCTTGTGAGAATAACGTCACTCCAAGAAGTGAATGTGGAGAAATGATGAACAGGAGAAAACCGTTTTCTAGGAATCCTGTGGCTGGGCATTATTTCCTCTCAAACTGGCTGTCAGGAATGAGGTTATTTCTATTACAGCTGCAAAACTTACTGCTCCGTTCCAAATTTCACTGCATGGGAAAAGTCCATAGCCTGGGCTAATCAGCTCAGTTGATTTTAAGGCTCAAAATTTAATCTAATGATACCCTAGAGGTTTTGGTTTTAAGTAGGAAATTCCCAGAATTTTACATTTGGGAATGATCAGAATAAACACGGCGATTGATCCGGTCCAAAAATCGATGGCAGCAGCAAGACGCAGTTGCAGCGCACACCTGTGCCACACACGTGGATGTGCAGCCGTGGCACACGTGTGTTCACCACGCACACACACGTGCAATTACACACAAATTACGCGCACAAACACACAATTACACACGTGCAATCACAGCGCAGGCATGCACACGTGGTGTGCAGTTAAGAGCAGGTGCAGACACTCGCAGCACACACGTGCAATCGCAGCACACACGTGTAACCGCAGCTCACACACAAGTGCAACACACGTGTGCAGCTGTGACACACACGTGCAATCACAGGGCACCCGGCGATGCACAGCAGGAAGATGCAATTGCAGGAGAAGGATGCAATTGCATGAGAAGGATGCAATTGCAGCAGAAAGGTGCAATTACAGCAGAAAGGTGCGACTGCAACACGCTCATGTGCAATTACAGCCCAATTGCGGGCAAGCGCGGCACGCAGCGTGTGTGTGTGCAGTCACAGCACACACATTCAATACCAACACATGCAATTGCAGCAGAAAGATGCAATTTGCTGCATCCCCCAAGGTCCCAGGCCCACGGCATCCCCCTTCCTGTCATACTGTCTCATGCACACCCACACACGAGCACCCTGCACAGGCACCCACATCTCTGCCTCCCCCTCTTGCACACGCAATTACCAGACACACAGGCATATTTTTATTGCAGCTGTCAGGAACATGAAAAACCTTTCTGCCAGCACTCAGCACGGGCAATTTATGAGCCTGGTCTGTTTGAGTGAGGAGGAGGGGGTGGCGGGTGGGGATCAGAGAAGAAATGATGGGAGAGAAAATGGCCCATAAATTGTTCGCCATGATTTACACTGTAGTCCATTTGCAGCCTATTCTTTTTTTTTTTCCTTCTTCTTCGTCTTCTTTTTTTTTTTTTCCTGAGCCTCACACACGCAGCTCGCTCTCTCCCGCTCTGCTTCACGCTGGGGTCCTGAGCCGGCGCAGCTGGAGGAAGGCAGCGATCAGAGTTCAGTTGGTGCAGACAGAGCTAAAGTAAACAGCCGTGGTCATTCAGCAGGCAGTTAGCAGCCTTTGGACAGATGAGCAGGGCTTTGCAGGACCACACACGCAACCCCCTCTAGACCACACAGGGACCGGGGCTGCGTTGGCTTTGCACGCAACGCATGCGGAGGGACGGTTCTCCTCCAGTGGTGGGGTTGGGGGCTTTACAGGACTCCCCAACCCCTCTGGGAAGAGTTTCCTGCCCCGTTCCCTCCTGCTCGTCGGGTGATTAACTCTTGTCACCCGGCCCGGAGAGGGTGGTATGCATTCCTCGGCAGAAGACATAGCGTACTCCTGGAAAAATGCCACCGCTACTTCCACAGCTCATAAAGTCATCTGCTGACCTTCTCCTTCTCCCCCTTCGAATTCGGCCCGGCGGTCTCATCTCCATCGCTTTCATCTCCATCGCGCACCGAGGAGGTAGCAAAGCGGTGAAAGCAGCCTGCCTCCCACACTGCCCATTTGACCAAAAACATAATGTTCTGTGTCGAGGCTGAAGGGCCTCTTGACCGTTCCTAAAGCTTCATTTTGGCCGGCGAAACCCTCCCTTGAGTTGACAAGGTGAATTCATCTGGCAATGTACAGATAATCAGCTCACTCGGGCACTGCACGGCATCCTTCTTTCTTGAGCAAATGCCAGAATGAAGGTAGAAGCATCCTTGAAGCCCCCTGAGCCATTTGCCCACATACTCTTCCAATCCTTTCAGAGTTTGCAGGCATCTCCAGGACACATTCCCTCCATCCCAGCTTATTTTCAGATAACGAGCATCATCCCAGCCCTGGTATAACTAATTTTTGTGGCTCAGAGATGCTTAGCAAAGGGCTTGCTTGTTTTGGTGCAGGTCCTGTCAGGATGGACCAATCTGGAGCCATGGAGATGTCAGCACTGAAAAGCTCTAACAGCTTTTCATACCCACCCTGAGGGTGTCAAGAGGAAGGGGACAATCTCTTTTCAGTGGTGCCCAGCAACAGAACAAGGAATAATGAGTTTAAGTTAGAACATGGGAAATTCCACCTCAACATGGGGAGAAACTTCTTCCCTGTGCGGGTGCTGGAGCCCTGGCCCAGGCTGCCCAGAGAGGGTGTGGAGTCTCCTTCTCTGGAGACTTTCAAACCCACCTGGACACGTTCCTGTGTGGCTGCCCTGGGTGACCCTGCTCTGGCAGGGGGTGACACTGGGTGATCTCTAGAGGTCCCTCCCAGCCCACATTCTGTGATTCAGTGATTCATGTCCAGGGTCCTTCTGACCACACCATGAGGCCAGGCTGCAGCTCTCGGCCAGCCGAGCAGAGACGTAGGAGAAAGCAGGGATCCCCTGGAAATGCTTGAGGTGGAAGGGGGCTGGAGGTCAGAGGCAGAACCTGCCATGATTCCCACTTCACTATTTCTGTCTCCTGATGGCGCAGCGACCTTTCAGCTGCCACATCGCCTCTCTGCCACCTTGCCACAGTTTTCACCTTGGTGGGGCAAGGACTCCCAGCTTGCCTCCTCCGACATCTCCCTGTGCCCTCCCAGAACCCTCGTCTCATCTTCCTTTTAACCTTCCTCACTCCTCATCCCCATCACGTGCCTTTTCGCCCTCTCCTCCAGCTCCCCCCGCCCCGCCATCCAAGCGATGCTCAGAGGGGAAGCTCCCTCCATCCCTTCCCGCAGCAGCCTGGCCAGCGCTCCGGCGCGTTGAGATTATAAAACAGATCAGTGTTGGCTGGAGTGAACTCTGAGAAATTACATTTGCCTGTCAGGATCATGTTAAAGCATAACACAGACTCTCATTTTCCCACTACTTTGGCTCCGAGGGCGTTTCGGTCCCTGCTGAGAAACACGAAGGTCGTGGCCTTCAGGTTTCCAGATCTGCCCTTACACACCATGGGGAGATCTGACAACAGCCTTATTATTTATGTATCCAGGCAGGGGCTGCCTAATGAAACCCAGAGATTTTTATTGACACACGGGTAAGGGAGAAGCGGTCTGTCGGATGGTTCACGTAAACACAGTGGCTATTCATTTAGGGTCAGTCCTACAGGGTTGGACTTTTCGTGCCGAGTTTGACAGCGCTTAATTCACGCTCGGGGAGGTGGGGGGGGGATCACGGCGAAGCGTCGCGAGCCGGTGATGTGCCTCGACGGGGTGGGTTGCAGCCTGTGCCAGGAGAGCTGAATTTTTCGCTGGGTGTTTGGGGAGGGCGAGTGACAAGGGTAGACCCAATTCCCTGCTGTAAATAAGGAGTGAGAAGTGGTTTTTAATAAATGCGGTCGTGGTTTGGGGGAGTTGGGGGTGGGAGGGGAGGCGGAAAAAAAAAGCAGTCGTGAGAAATGTAATATTTTTCATGGACGATTTAGGAGAGGAAAAAGAGATGCAATTAATGACTTTTCTACCCAGAAAGGTATTACGATTTCTTAGCCTGCAGCTGGGCCTTCTTATGCTGTCGATAGACACAAGGGAGGGGTTTTTTTTTTGAGTGGTAAAGGAAGTATTTTCGTTATCCAGATTGCTTTGCTGATGCTGCAAAAGGCAGCCTACTTCGGGGTGCCCGGTGGAGTCCAGTTGCAAGGTCTCATCCCTTGTGCCCTGACCCCTAACTTTGCAGAGGACTGCTCGGGTCTATTCCGGGTTCGGGAGGAAAGAGCAGCTTTTCTTGGCAAGGAAACGCCTCCTAAGTAGTCTCCTCACAAACCAGCAACATGTAGGAAAATTGTGGCTGAGTACATTTTAGTCTGGCGTTTAAAGGACTGAAAAAATGATTGCAGCTTCCTTTGGCAATCGCAGCGGGAGCCCGAAGATGTGACCTTTAAGGAGATTCTGTTTACTGCAGCCACGGGCTCGGAGCATTGCGTGATCTCGGCAAATCTCTGTTCTCCGCCTCGGCGCTGACCCCTCCGCCTGCCGTCCAAGCTTCGCGGCGGTGAGCAAACAATAGAGAGGATACCTTGCAAGCGCCGCAGAGGATAAATCACGCTGATCCTTTCCCGGAGGGTCGGCGGCAGATGAGAACCGCACATGGCCGCACATCCTCCGCCCAGCGTCGAGGCGTCTCTGCAAGGTGCAAGGCGCTCGCACCTTGGTTTTAGGAGGCGACGTCGCTTTTTTTTCTTTTGGAGATGCGCTGCCAAGAGCCGAGGAGCCAGGGTTGGTTTGTTATTTTTTTTGGCTTGGAGGACTAAAGTAAGTGTGGTGAGAGGAGTCCTCCTTGTTCCCGATTGAAGACGCTGTGGATTGAGCAGCCTCTTGGGTTGTGCTGGTTGCACTTTAGGTCTGGGGAAGCGTCTTCTGGGCTCTGAGCTGGCAGCAAATCGTCGTGCTGTGGGTGCAGCAATACAGTCCCTCCTGGAGCCTGGCACTAAAAATCTCCCACCTCCTCCGTATTTCTAAGAGCTTTTGCTATTACAGGCTTGGAAATAGCTACAGTTCAATTGCTTATCACTTAACACCCAGGTTCCCCTTTCCTCCCTCCCTCCCGTTTCCTTTCTTCCATCCAAAAAGGTCCTAATTCTCAAGAGTAACCTCCCTCCAAAAAAAAAAAAATTAAAATTAAAATAAAATCTGCCTGAAAGGCGCGTGTGAAGAATGTCATCCTTAATTATACACGGGCTGAAGCCCAGTGCCAAATGACTCCTCCTGCAACTTCACCGAGCGCTGGAGCAGTGTATTAACAGGGAGTTTGGACTGGTGGGATATAATTGTAATTCATGAGGAAATCCTAGGACCTGCTTTTCCTGCGAGAGACTAAATAGAGCTTGTCCTGAAACAATGCTGAAAGGGTTCCCATTTCAAAAAAAAAAACAACCCACTTTCTAGTAAATGAGAGATATAAATTTAGATCTGGCCCTTCTGATGCTGCTTTTCTGTCATTGCTGGAGGCGGCAATTGTTTCTATTGCAGTTTGTTAACAATTACGAACCTACTTTCAGGCTGAAAAGAGCTATTAATGGCCAACAATGTTGCTACTACTTTTCCCTTTCCCGATTGCCTTGTTTTCAGGTACCCAACGCCTTCCTCTGGTGTGTGTCTGTCTGTCTGTGTGTCTGTGTGTGTGGTGGAGACTGAGGACAAACAGTCTGCTTAAACTTCCTCTCCCCAGCGAATTGGAGCGGGTCACCTTGCAATGGAAATTTGGGACAGTTTCCTAAAATTAGCAGGAAAAATATCAAAAAATCTTCTTCCTTTTTTTTTTTTTTTTTTCCCTTTTCTTTAGCTCCAGAGACCCGTTCCAGGGTATGGAGTGGTCCGACCCTGCGCAGCATCACACATATTCCTATATCCTCCCGATGTGATGCTCACCCAAAAAAAGAGAGCCAAAAGACTACATGCCCACCCCTCTTCCCCTGAGCCAAATCCTTATGGCTTCCCAAGACCCCAGGATGGGATGCGACAAGCCCATCTGGGCTTTGAAGGGAACCCCCTGTTGCTGTCACCCCAAGACAAGATGGAGAGTGACCTTCAGCAGCTCATCCCATGCTTTCTTCTGTCACTGCCACCTCACTGACCCAACGCAAGTGTAAGCTTTAGGATATCCTAATGCTGCTCAAGCCTCCATGGCTGAGTGAAACTGGGACGGGACTTGCTGAGCATCTTTTCCCTTGACCAAAAATTCCAATTCTAGATATAAGCTTCTCTAAGGAGGGCTGGTTTTACCCCTTCTGTGGACTAGGGTGGGCAACAAGCAGGAATCTATTTCATTTTGCTGCCTTTGCCTGTGGGTAGAGAATAATAATCGCAGAAATCTGCAGAGAGATTTACTCCTGGGTGTTTGTGAAAGCCCCGCAGGGGAGGGCAAGGAGCCTGGCTCCCACCGCACCTCCGAGATGGGCTTCCCAAAATCCCCCCCTGGCCTAACAGGATGCTCTCAAGTTATAGCGGGGCTTTATGGAAGTCTTCGTTGAGGTTTTATGGTAATTTCTCTTCTGTTTTCAAGGAGGCTCCCACAAAAACCTGGGAACTCCGTGGCACGATTGATGTCAGATGGCACTGCGAGGGAACCAGAAGCCGTCTCCTCCCTCCCGTCCCCTCCCCTCCTATGCAAGTAAAAACAAGAGGAAAAGTTTTTAGCCCCAAGCCTTTACTAATAAGTTGGTGTATCTATAACATAGAATTATGTTTAGTGTCTTATAGCTAAGTTAGAATGCTAAACAAGGGGTCGGATAGGTTTTCTTACAATTAGAGAATGAGATTTAGTTTGCAGTTGATTTGGTAATGGATAACCTCGGGTTTATTAATTCCCTGTTCTGGTGTTATCTGTTGAAAATCAAGAGATCTGGGCAGAATGCAGCGTACGACCACTCTCTAAATCAAGGTACCTCAAATATATGCAGATATAATATACCTAGCTAATGGCAACGTTATGGCAGAGTTGTTTTCAGGAAGGTTTAAGTGGAGATTCCCTCCTTTTGGTTGCAAACGGAGCTATTAACTCTTTCACCACTGTGCTCCATATCAGGGAACTTCTCGTTAGGGAGGGCACTGTGCACGATGTGGTTGTTTACAGAGTTGATTTTGGATTAAATAGCCAAGATTAAAAAAAAAATGATGTGAGAAGCAAGCTTCGTCTCTAGAAGATCCACCAACACCAAATGGCATTTAGGGGGAGGATGATGTGTTGCTGGAAGACACTTGGTTTTTGTGAAGACCGGAGCAAACCTGCAGCCATGCCTCCTTTTGCTTAAATATTTGTAAAATTAGTGCTTTCTTTGCAAAATGTGTTAAGAGATGGTGACAAAAAACGCAATTATTTATTAGGCCATTATTGCTGAAGAGTGATGGCAATAATGTGTTAAGACACTAAATTGCACGACCTGTGTGTAAGTACAGGTGCTGGCTTGGCCACCTCAGACCTGGTGTGAAAAGTGTGACTTGTGTTTATTTCAGTGTGGCTCCTGCATGGTGGGAGCTTTTCAAACTTCTATTTATTTCAGTGTGGCTCCTGCATGCTGGGAGCTTCTCAGACTTGTATTTATTTTGGTGTGGCTCCTGCATGCTGGGAGCTTTTTAGAGATGCTCTGTGCTGCCGTTTGACAAAAATAAAGTTACTGGGCATCCGAAGTCCCTGCTGCTGCTGAATGAAACCCTTCTAGCTTCAGACTCCAGGGCTCCTCCTGATCTCGAATCTAATCACTCTGGGCGGCCAAGATGTTAATCCCTGGAGACTCGGAGCTGCCTACACTAATAAATGAGGCATCGTTTGGAAAGTAGTGAAATTTGGACAGGACTCGCCTTGGCTCAGCCCAGCTCCTCGCATTCCAGGCACACACAGACCGCTCACGGAAGATTTATGCATTCAAACAGGAGAATAACCTCCTGCGTATTTATTAACATGCAACTCGGATATAGCTTTGTTTCCTTCCCCTCCACACCCTTAGTGTCTATAATTACCGCAAGGCTGAGCCCAGCCAACCTCCTGGCCCAAAGGTCCCCAAGGGTCCCTGTTTTAACGTGCTCTCCTTGGCCCAGGTAAGCTTTGCCTTCAGTGTTTTCTGCAAATTCCCTTTCTCCCATCATCACAGTAGGAGATTTGGCCAGGTTGTCGTCTTCTGCTGCCCACATGTCTGCCTGCAGCGCGGGGGTTTGCTCCTCTTCCCCTTTAAGACAAAAAAAAAAAGCCAAAACAAAACAAACTTGAGTGGTCCAGTTGCGAGCTGAGTGCTAAAATCCAAGAGACAGGAGTAAGGAGCTTCTCCAAATGCCTTTGAAAAACCAGAACAGCACAAAGCTAAACCGCACCTTTTCTGCGGTTTGAGAAGTGATGTCACGCCAGCAGATCCCTCTGCCCCAGGAATGGGAATATTTGTTCTTTAAATCACTGGACCTCGACCAAACGCTGTGGAAATGAAAGGGAATCATTGATTTCCATGTGTTTGGAACAGCGTCCTGATTGAGCTTTCTTTTTAATTAATCGGAAAAAAAGCTGAGCGAAATGGCAGCGTCACGCATCTGCTTCAAAGCCCAGCTCGTGTTTTTATTAATTTGCGCTCCTTGCTTTTGGATTCATCAGTCTAACGCAGCCTTGATTGCAAAGGCAGGAGCAATTTGTCTTTCTGATCCCCTCCGACATGACATTTGCTTCCTGCCGAGATTACAAAGAATTTAAGAGCGAGTGTTCACACCCAGGTTGTATTCCTACCATTTACAGAGTGCAGCTTTGACCTTTATTTATGGAGTTTTTTCCCTTATGAAAAAACACTCTGTAAGTGTAGGCAGCTGCTCTGGAGAGCTGCTGCGCGCAGAGCTTTGTGCGTATCTTTAAGTCACGTTGAGGCTACCGATATTCCTTGGCAAACCCATGAACTTCTTAAATTACTGCTGGGTGTGGGTGGAGGAAGATCATATGGATAAAAGGAATCCGAGAAGGGAAGGGAAGAAATTATTTAAAAAACGAAAAAAGGGGTTCTTGTGATGAATATAAAATTAAGGGATCAAGAAATATCTCGATAGCTCTTCCTCCCTACTTTTCTCCGTCGAATATACTTTCCAGACATAGCAAAATGGTTTATTTGAAGGAAATTAGAAATACATTTAGGGCTGCTGGGTTATTTCATTTTTGATCTGCAAGGAGACACGATCTGAAGTAGAAATGCTGCTTTTCGAGTGGGAAAAGGGTGAGCTGTAACATGTAACTCTGTAAACTAAGCATTGGGTAGGCAAAGGTAGTTTTTACTGGTTTATAGACAACGATGCTATGGGCACAGAGAAGATAATACCCAGATACTCAGGCAGACACAAAGCAAGGAACAAGACCCTCCTCAGACAACAGTGCCAGCGTTCAGTTAAATTTTCGTTATTAGCCTCGGTTTGTATTTAGGAATCCCATTTTGCTTCACCACAATGCTCTAATAAATGATTAAATTGACATGGACCTGCATTTGTATGCGTACACATGGAAGTTTGTATTTATATGAGGATTTTTATGCTACATACTGTACGCTGAAGATAGCAGTGAGCTAGATATTAGATAAGTTAGTACCATCAAGAGCAGTTTTGTAAAAGAGGGTCCAGGTCTCCTGTATCCCACCTTATCTCGGTCTTGTATCACCCTTCTGCAGAGGAATCTGCCATCTCCCTCTTCTAAATCCCATTTTGAAGGCAAAAACCCTTCCTCCACCCTCCCTCTTCCCCGAGAGCCCTTGCCCAAGCGATAAACTTCGAAACGGGGGAAGGGATGGGGGAAGAGGAGGCTGAAAAGCCGAGCGTGGCCAAGGGCTACGAGCCCTCCCTTCCAGATCCCCGGCTCCAGAGACATCCATCAATCTGAAGGGGTTTTACCCCCCCAGAACCTGTCCCTGTCTCTGCAGCGGTGCACAGCGATAAGGGACGGAGAAGGGGACGTTTCTGCTCCTCTCCCGGTCGCGGGGCTTTGCCGTATTTCACCCCGTTATCTGCCTCTGCGGCAGGTCTGGTTTCGCCGGTGCTTTCCATCGGTTGAACGTGTCCATCTGGTTGCTCTATTCATGCAATTCATGCTCAATTCTGCAATATTCATTTATACCCATAGAAGTTACAGCCACTCATTATCGGATGATTTAATCCTGGGGTTATATCAGTAACAATATATATATATTAAGCTTTGCAATACTTTAAATAAAACGAATGAAAAGTGTAATTTTTTTTCCCTCGGAGCAATTAACGAGGTAGAGGTTTTTCTGAGAGTCTGGAAGTACAGCTTGCATCTTATTAAATCAACCCCAAGCTTATCTAAACCGCCCTGGAATTGCGTGATAAGAAAATCTTATCGCTCGTGGGTTTACAGCCTGGCAAGGAGAGCCTCTTCTTTTTCCTTCTCTTTCCTGCTACTTCTGCTGCCATCGGCTCAGAGCAGCAGCACCCCAAGATTTTGATCCACCTTTCTGAAATACAACTTCGATCCCACGACAAAATAAAAGGAGATAATTGAAGTCCTTTGGACATAAAAAAGAAAAAAAAACCAAAAAAGCCTTAGGGTCATGTGCCGGCGAAGAGGCAGGTTGATGCTTTTATTTGATGTCAACAGGTTTTTTCCATCTGGGGAGACAAGGTTCAATTAAGAACCCTGGACATTTTGGATATGAAATGTTTGGCAAAATCCAGATGCTGGAACATCTGTTTAAACCTGATTTAAGCCCTGCTTTCTCTCCTCACCACCACCCCCCCAGCTCCCCAGCGCATCTGGGATTGCTTTCTCCCTTATCTCCTCGATTCCAATTACAACACCACCTCGTCTGCGGTTTCACTCTTCGTTATGGAATCAACTTTTATTTTTCAAACCCGGGGAAACCAACCTAATTAAGCACCGCAACGAAGATACCGCAGCAGGACTTCACCTCTCCTCTATCAGAGAATACGAGAGAAATTGGGTTATTACCAAATGCAACCCACGAGTCGTTTAAAGCAGAATATTACTTTTTCTGAGTGGCATGTTAACCAGTTTCAGTTACCACAGAGCTACATGCACTTAATGATTTATCTCCAGCTTTTAACCTAGAGAAAAAAGAATACAACAACAGCAAAAAGACTTGTTGCTCCTATAAATAGGCAGAATATAATCTATAACTCTCCAGAAGAGAGCAGTGGTGCGCGTCCCATTCCTCGCCCTCCGCCGGGGATGCTGGCGTGGGGGGGGGGAAACAAGGGTTGCGGGTGCTTAGGGCTGGAGAGGAGGGCTGGGGAGACACAAATGCCCACAAGACGCTGATAAATGACCATGTTGTCACTCCCTGCGGCTTAAAGGGCAGAGGGAGAGATAAGGAAGAGGGGACGAGAAGTAGAAGAGGCCAACAGCAGGTCCAAACCAGTCGCGGTTTGCAATCCAGCAACTTTTTTGAGTTTTGTGGTTTTTTAAAAGGTTTTGTTTTTTTTCCTTTCCTGCTGGATGTGTCCTCTGTGCTGAATCTGAGGGAACTGCAGAAGCAGAGCATCTGAAATCCTTGCTGCACGGTGCTGAGGCTGGGGAAGAGAGAAAATGCTTTGCACGGGCGAGTTGCTTCAGCCCTACATCAACCGAAGCAGCTCCCAACAACTGCAAACACATCCCAGTAAACCCAGACCCACTTTGCTCTTGATTCCCTCCAAACGTAAAAAGGGGAATGGGAGCAGTCCGGGGCCAAAAAAATCTCCATGTATCAGCTTTCCTCGGCCCCGCGACACGAAAACACGGTTAACAAAGATCTTTTGAGGGGAGCAGATGGAGTTTGAACCTTGGAGCCAAGTCCAGCCCAAATCTTAATGAGGTCTACAGGAGGTTTACCCAAGTTTGAAAGTCATAACGGGGTCTTTTATGTGTTTTTCTGCTCGCATGTGCGTGTGTGTCTGTATATACACAGACACATGGAGGTCATCCCTTAAAAAACCTGCCGGTTGTTTCAGATAACAAAATAACGTTACCTCAACTCTTCCGCTGGGAACACTTCAAATGTTGAGGGAAGGACATTTATTTAACTAAGGCAAACCCGCAGAAGCCACGATGGGCGACCACTGTGCGTGTGGGAGAACAGCACCGGGGTTTGTTGCCTCGCTGGCTCGCGGGAGGTTTTCCGAGGTGAACGGAACGTAAAAAGGACATGGGTCTATTAAAAATCGACTCAAAAGCAGCCCAGGCACAATCTCAAGGAAACTAGAGGTGCGTAGCTAGTAGCTGGGTCTAATTAATACACGGCTAGGAGGAGGCAACCGTGAGGAAATGGGGTAAATAGTCTTCAGCTGGAAGAGTCTATAAATCAGAGTCAGCAACGTTAGCGCTAGTGTTCACCAATTTCCTCTTTTGGCTAAGTTGTTGGATAGCCAGTGTCCTTTGCTTCAGCTTTTAATGTGTTTTTCTTCAGAAAGTGGGGTGGAAAAAACAAAAGAAAATATTAAAAAAGACTGTCTTTCCAGTGTTTTGCTGTTGACTGGAAGGAAGCAGAGTGGCACAGGCTGCTTTATGCGTTGTCTTCGTCCTAGAGTACATGTACGACGCACAAGGATGTAAATCTTTGTGCCCTGGAGATGCTCAGTGCTGCCAGAGGAAAGTGGCTTTAACTCCCTTTATTCCCAGGGCTGCTTCATCTCTTATCTCTAGAAAACCACCCACTGAAGAAACTCCTCGTGCAAAGGGTGTCCTGGCCAGGAGGATCTCCAGAGCATGGTATCCCTGTGCACAGTCATGTCCGTAACAAGACCAGGCAACTGCAGCAATCAGATAGATTTATGGAAGGGATAAAAAAAAAAAATAATACACAGATAATCACTTTTCCACTTCCTTATCAGGCTGCCCATTTAATTTTTGAGTGTCTGGGTGTTTCCACTTACCCAGTCAATACAGAGCAACTGAAATTCTGCATTTTGCCTGGAGAGCAAAACCAGTGGAACGTCAGAGAGAAGCTACTTTTGTTATAAAAATAATCTTTTATCTGTGCATGACAGAATATTTATTCAGGAAGGGTACACAGACAGCAGGAGGTCAACGCTCCCACTGCTTGGCTCAAAGACTCCACCACACTCTTTATTTTTTTTATTAATTTTTTTTTTCTCCCTGACAATTCTTTCCCATAGATATTTATTTTTCCTGAAAAGTACGTCTCTGAGTCGATTTTGCTTCTCCTCAATTCAAATCAATAAAACACAAGGCTCCCTGGCTGGGTTGGGCTTTTTGGCTCACAGTTTGTGCCTGGCGGTCCCTCACTGACCTGTCTCCACAAACAAACAACCTCCCCACGGCTTTCCACAACAAACACAGACTTGATGCCTTCAGACCAAGCCTCAGGAGTTTGTGGTGGTCGCAGTGGTCCATGCAAGCTTTCCTTGAGCTAAAATATCCTGAGAACTAGGCAAGATGTTGCAACTATCTCTCTCCTTTTTATTTTTCTTTTTAAGTGCACGGCAATGTGTTTTTGTCTGCTTCTTTTCCCCATTCCAGTCCTGGGAGGTGTTGATATCTCCTCTAATGTCTCTCCAAACACGGCACCGAAACACATCAGTTAGGACCAACCCTTTTGTCAGCGCAGTGATGCCAAACTCTAAACAAAATCCGTCATCTCGTTAAGAAAGAAAGAGAGAACTTGGCCCTCGGAGGTGTCGCCGTGTTCCCTTGACGTACGCTCCACGATGCTTCGCTCGGCGGGTGACGGAGAGGAGAGGGGGAGGAGACGAGGTTGGGTGGACAAGGGGAAAAAATTGGGGTGAAACAGGGGAGAAAATCCTCCTGTTTCACATGAGCAGCTGTAAACTCGAAGGCTGCGCTTCAGCCTCATTAAAATGCTGCCTGTGCTCTAACAACACAGGGCATCTGTCAGTGGAGGAACTAAGGAGGATGTTATTACAATGTTCGCTGTCTCTTTCTGTACATTTTCATCCCGCGTAGTGATATAAGGCTTTTGGAGCCCTTTAAGCACCTGTAATAACATTAACCTTTTCATCAAAATGTCCTCCAAGCGTAAGAAATCCTGTTTATTTAAATTTTGCGACAGGGTAATGATAAAGTCCCTTCTCTATTTTCCTGCTTCTGTTATTTGCACATCAAAAACTCTAACCGGCAAATCGTGGTTAGTGACTGCATGTCATTGAGGTTCCCCTCTGCCTCCCCAAAAATATTTTGTCCTGCGTGTAATCGGGGACACAGCCCTCCCCACAGAGCCACATGCTCCAATGTTGCAAGATGCTACTAAATGCAGCAGGATAAGGTATTTTTCGGTTTTACTTAGTTCCACTTTAACCAAGTCAATCCAATATATCGCCCACCTCCAGGCAAGGATAACATTGTAAGATTATTTCAACTCTTCCTGTAGTGTGGAGCAAACCTTTGCTGGTAGAAAGAAAATAAATCCCTGGGAGACTCCCCAGGAGTCGTGTAAGAGAGAAACAAAAATACAAGACTTTTAGTCCCTTGATTACCCTGTTTCTTTGCCTTTGTTGCAGGGTTGCTTTGCACTGCAAAAAACACCACGTTTTGCTGATAATACACGCCTCGAGCGGTGCACGCTTGTGTCAGCAGAGAAAGGAGGGAGTGAAAAGAGGGAGAAAAAAAAATTTGGGCTTGATGGACTTAATCTAAGCCCTGCTGAGAGATGGAGCTGGATCAGAGTGCCGAGCCTGCCCGCGTCAGTCACCGTCTTCTCGCTTTTCACACCTCGGCCGCGGGTGTTCGCCTCTGCGATCGCGGGACGGGCTCTGCTGATCTGCCAGACCTTGCTGGGCTTGGCCCCCCAGCAGGCACCAAGACCTTCTTGGGGCTGTAGAAACTGGGGATAAAAAGCCAGTCCTTGCTCCCATTTGGAGCAGGAGGGTTCTGATCCCTCAGACGAGCTCCAAGCAAGGTGTTTCTCCCCTGGGGTGGTCCAAGGGGGGATTTTTGCCAGCAGCAGAGGCTGAGTAGCTGAAACTCCGTGAGCTCATCCTGGTGGGGTGGTGGAGCAGAGCCCGTGAGGAGGGACCACAGATGGATGGAGACAGATGGGGACAGTGGGAGGAAGCGCTCAGTTGATATTAGCACGATGGGAACAACAACAGTCTAGGCTGCTGTCGTGTTTTGTTTTGTCTTTAAGGCACCGCGGTGGTGGAGAGCTTTACAGAGGGGGAGCTGAGGAGGCTGGAGATGTTTTGCAGATGTTTAAGGGGGACCCCTCACTTATGGAGGAGGAGCCCAGCAGCAAATGGGGAGGTGCATGTTTGAATGAAGCAAGGAAGGGGTAAAGGTGGGCTCGTGGTTGATCCAGAAGCCAGGTCTTAAATCTGAAGGATGGAGGATGGGGTAGGGATGGGCTATGAGGTGAGGGCAGACAGCTAACATCTGATGCAGCAGAGAAGAGCCAGAGCATGAGATGTACAGAGAAGGGAGATGCAGCCAAAGAGGCAAGCTAGAAAAACGTCCTTTGCAGAGATATTCTGGAGGTGAAAGAGCTGGAACTATAGAATCGTAGAATCACAGAACTGTCAGGGCTGGAAGCGACCTTAAAGATCATCTAGTTCCAACCCCTGCTGCCATGGGCAGGGACATCCCCCACTAGATCAGGCTGCTCAGAGCCCCATCCAGCCTGGCCTTAAAAACTTCCAGGGCTGGGGCTTCCACCCCCTCTCTGGGCAACCTGTTTCAGTGTCTCACCACCCTCATGGGGAAAAACTTCTTCCTAACATCCAATCTAAATAGGGATGTGCCCAAGCCAGGGGCAATAGGAGATGAAGGACTTGGTTTGGCGTAGCTTTTCTAAACATGTCTTAGCAGGGACCCTGTGCATTTCTTGCACTTGAGCTTAGACGTTCTGCTTTTTTCAAGGAGGGATGTGCGAGGGATGACCTGGAGAGTCAGAGGGTCTCTGCTCCTGGGAGATGAAAGGGGCTGAAGAAAAGTCACGTCGCTCAGGAATGGGTCTGGGGGAGATGATTGAAACTGGAGGCAGACAAGGAGACCTCTTCTATGCCCTTTCTGACCTACTTCTATACAAATCTGTGTACAGACAAATAGACACATAGCTTCTGCGTGTATGTAGGTATATTAATCTCCCCACAATTAATTTTGAGATTGCTATGGATATAGGCAGAGGGGAAACACTAGATTTGCCTAGTCCTTCCCAGCACACATTCCAGTTTCTCTGAGTTTTCTCCAGGCTTAACCACTTTCCTCAATATTTTGCACATTACCCACAAAGCACACGACGGGGATTCATCACAACTGCAAGTAAAAAAACTGCAGAGGATTCTCTGTCAAAACAATTCCCCCTGTAGTTTCTGGCTCTCCTTTTGGCTGGACAAAAGGTGGGTCAGCTCCCTGGGAGTTCTGACATTGGCAATGGCAAAATCTGGATTTAGAAAAGAAAATTACAAATGATTTAGTAGTAGTAGTAGCAATCGTAGTAGCAGTTGTAGTAGTAGTAATAGTAATAGTAATAGTAGCAGTATCTTTTCTTTAGATGGTCCCGGGAAACTTCTTCTTTAGGGTTTATCCTACAACGACTGGAAACCAGAGGACTGTGAACTAGGAGGAGCTGGTGGGGCATACCTTACTTTCTTGAGCAGCGAGCGTGTCACCAAACCCTCGCCAGGAAACAGCAATTGTAACCGAGCCTTCCAGCAAAATTTCACAGGGCTTTCTTCCCCAGCAGGATAAAATTAGCCGAGCTCTCTCGAGATGACAGCTAAGAACTCCAGCTTCCCTCAGATGACCTCAATGGAGTCATTTGTTGCTTAAATGACAGACAAACGCAGTAATTAGGTCTATTTAGTAAAGGGGAGGTGAAAGGTCAAACTACTGGGCAAACTGTCTCCACCGCTTGACTTGGTGACCAAGCCGGGGATTTGCAGGAGGGAATGTTTGTACAACAACCTGACACGGGCAGCAGCCCGTCAGCAGGTCCCTGCTGGGCGGCGGGGGCTCCCGGGTGTGTTCAGAGCCTGAAATCCCCCGTTCCTCCTAATAAAAACCCTGAACTCGCTCGTTTGCATCCTTCCAGAGGAAGGAAGAGACGATGAAAAGATAGGCGATTGTGTTACGGGGTTTGAAGGTAGGGTAATCAGAGAGGGAATCAGCAGAGAGGGCTTAGGAGACACGGGCTGAGTTAAGTGGGAAATTACTGACCTTTCCCACTTTGTTTCCCTCTTCCTCCCTGGCAATGCTCCCGTCTGTTCGTTTTGCTCGGTTGGTTTCCGAACTTGGTTGCGCTTTGTGTGCGCGACTCGATGGTGCATCCAGCACGGTATCCGCAAGCCACTCCTGGATTTCTCCCTCCTGTTCTGGTTTGGGTGCCACAGCATAGAGTTTGAACTGCACTGCTGTGAAAGCATTGCTTTCCCTACCTCCCAAACCTCCAGAAGACCCCTGAACCAAAACGTTTAGCAGAAGTGCCTATTTTGGGCAGAGCGGTGCGGTTTTGGGAGGAACAGTGCTGGCTGTCCATCCTTGGGGCTCACAGCAAACTCAGCACCCTTTTACCCATAGAGCATTTGCAAGATTTCCCTCTGCTGCTTCATAAAGCTGGCTGTAGGATTTTCAAGTAGCAGAGACTGTAAATGAAGGGCTCTATTTTGCATAGAGAGGTGGTAGAAGACGACAAACACTTCGGTTTGGAATGAAATCAGCCAGGACTGCTCCTCGTCAGGACTCCTGAGCTAGTTGCCCGCTAAAGTGCTGCATTTCTGGGTGTTTCTCTGAATTTCTTCAGGGTTCCCCTGCCACAATTTCCTTCCCCTGGGTTGTGAGGGGATGGTGCTTAGGAAACCTGAAGATGAACCACGACCCTTCCTGTGGTCCATCACTGTGAGGAGTTGGTGCTCTGAAGCACACTTGGGTGCCCTGGAATTTCTCTCCTTGCCTTGCCTCCTCCTCGTCCCTTCCACCTGAGCCCCTGCTTGTCTCCTCCAGACCCCACCGTGAAAACTCCCTTTCCTTGTGAGGCCTCTTAACCCCTGTCTGCGGGGCCCCGTGAAGAGGTGGTGGTGATGCCGATGAGAGAGAAGGTCACGAAGAGCCGGCGTGAGAGTGAAAAGAAAATTAGAAAACAAACAGAGGGGAGGTGGAAACGCGCCCGCCCTTGAAGTGCAACGACCCCTTCGCCCCCCTCCCCACCCCTGCCTCCCCTTGAAATGGGCTTATCTTCAAAAAAGAGCCCTTGCGATAATACAAGAAAGAACAGACTCCTCACACCTTGTCTTCGCTTCCCGGAGATCCTATCTGCCCAGAAGTGCCTGTGATCTCAGTCAGACCTCTCTACCTTGCCACTCGCCTTTTAAGTCGGCGGCAGCTGTTTTGCTAAGACCGAGACCTTCCCGCTCCTTCCTTTTCTCCCTCCGTGACGGCGAGTGAGAAGACAGGCGGCGTTCCTGACGGGCCTGGGGAACGGTAAATGTCATCCCAGAGCCTTTCTTTTTGTGTATTTTCTCGTGGGTGGATGAGCTTGTTTAAAGAACATCTCCTATTTAACACCTCATTGAGCAAAAAAACACGTACGGACAAGATTTTTTTGACCGGCTGCTTATAAGGAGCTCAAAGTGTGTGCTGAGCACCTTCACCATTTGCTCAGTTTTCAGAAATACTGATCACACACGAGTTAGTCTCTGGGTGAGTCATGAAGCTTATGTGTTTTATACCGGTATGATCCATATTTTTCCACTGCTTTTCTGTCCAAAAGCAGACAAAACATGACATGCTGGATGAATATTCAGGGTGCGAGTAAAGAATCCCAAATTGGACATCAGATTTGCAACACTGGTTTATTCTCCACAGAGTCTGGTTGGAGGCCCATGGCTCAGCAGGAGGGATGTCCATAAGCCAAGAGCAAGGAGAAGCCCTTTGTTCATATTGATTAATTCCTGCAGTGACGGTAACCCCTTGCTTCTGCATTGCACTTCTCACCAGCCTCTGTAGGCAGCAGCGATCCCCCCACCCTCAACCCCCAAAATGCTGCTGCTCCTTTAGGATATCTGCCTTCATCTGCTCCCTATCTTCACTTGACACAAACCATCCAGCAGGTCCTCTGTAATGGGATTACACGGATGAAGTCCACTTTATCGAGAGATCTTTGAGTGTTTCTGACCTTTCCTTGGTCCTTTGTGACACTCCCGGGGAGAGAAGTGCCCAATTCAGGCTGATAACATTCCTCTGCTGCTCTGCTACTCTTCCTTCAGAAGTCTTTCCATCAGTTGCACGGGGACTGCCCATGGGGTAAACTCCAAATCCCCTCCCATAGAGTAGGTCTCTTCCACAAAGCAGGCAAAGCCGTTTCTTCCCTGGGGAAGAATTAGCTATAATGGCCATCTCAAACCCTTCCAGCCCAATCAACTTTTATTCTGTGCTTTGTAGGTCAGCACAATTTCCTATGAACTTCAGGGGAGATTTTCTTGGGAAAAGCTCTTTTTTTTTTCCTGTAAATTTTCCAGCTGTTGATTTTCCCCAAAGAAAGTCGAATTATCCTGGAGCGTTGTATCAGCAGATGTATGAAAAAGCTGATCTGTCACACAAGAAAAACCTGAACCGAAGAGCTTCCTGCGTTTCCTGGGCTGTGAACCTTAGAAAATAAGACCCAGATTATTTTTCTTCTAGCAGCAAAATATCCAGTGTGAAATCAAACCATGAACCCCGGGACCTTGGGAGACATCTGGGATTTGGTGACCTTGATGTATATAGTCTACTAGGAAGGGGAAGCCATTGGCCAAAACTAAAGCGTTTCAGGGACCAGATTAAATTGTAACCATGTTCCAGGGAGCTTGCCAGGGAGGCTAATGGACTGATCTCATCCACCTTGATGTAAATCCAGAGTAGTTCCACGAAAGCCAATAGCGCTACTCCTGGCTCTGTGCGGAGGTCCTGCTGAGATCACAAATTATGCATTTCTAATGAAGACAAAGTTAAAGGAACACGTGCTATGCATAGAGAGCAACGTCTCGGGTCCCAGGCTTTGAGTCTCAGAGGAGATAAAACTGGCCTAAGTATTAAGGATTTTGGGGTTGTCCTCCCATTGATTTGCTGAGTAAATCTGGAGTACTGAGGGCACACATGTTTACTACACAGTGCTCAGCAAGGCAGAACTCAAAGACCCTGTCCTCCTCCATCTGGGCTTAAGCAAAGGGCTCTACCTCCCATAACGCCAGGAGGTTTGTCCGTTAACGACAGCACAGCTGAGGTGCCACATCTCAGGGACGTACAGGACCTCAGCTGTGTCTGAGCCCTCGGAGATGTGCTTCTCCTCTTCACTGAGTCTTTCCTCTGGAGCTCCCCGAGGATGCTTCGAAGTGTGCTGCTCTCCTTACACCCCTAACTGCTGGATTAAACTGATTTATCTTAAGTGTCTTGCACAAGTTCAGAGTAGAAGGCAAAAGTTGGACTGAATGATCTTAAAGCTCTTTTCCAGCGTAAATGGTTCTACAATTCTAAATAAGAAAGGAGAAGTGTCATTAACTCGCCTTCCAAAAATTTAGATGAACATGGTAAAAAAAAAATAAAGGAAAAAAAAAAAACTGTAAGAAGCCTGGGACGGCTCCTTCCTTGGAGGCATAGAAAAAAATCCACTGCAAGGTCCCCAAGGACCCTGTCTCCCCGGTTTTAAATCTCATGCAAGAGAGGATTAAATAGAGAGCCCCTTCCCCCTCCTCCCTTGACATTTCATTTGTGATTAAGGCACTATTCATCGCCCCTCGTCTTCCAAACCCTTTACTATTTATGGACCTGCTGTTTTTCCAGGGGTTGACACTAGCGTGCATTCAGCTCAGTTCTTCTTGCCCCGTCCCATCCTGTTCCCCCCCTCCCCTCCCCTCCCTAAAGGCATTTCTCCATTTCAGTAGAGAAACCACTAGTGACTGGAGTGTCTGTGACCTCTGGGCTGTCAAACTCCCACTAACTAAATAAAAGCAGCCCAAGAGGGAGAGAGTTAGCATAAATCACCTCCCGTGACAGAGACCACCTGGTCTACGCTCGCTGCACGGGGGTACCCGCTCCGCTCCAGCTGCTGAGTTTGCACTTTCCCGTGTCTTCGTGGACACCGTTGGAGAGATACACGCTGTTTACACAAGGAATGGAAATTTCAGTTTTACTGCACGTAACTGATTTCCCCGGCGCGCGGCGGGCGAGCTCTCTGATTAGCGAAGCGATGAGGCCCGTCGCATCCCAGAGGTGTGCGATGAGCTCGGTGCCGGGTGGGATGGAGCGAGCATGTGCAAGGTTTGGGGTCCTGTCCTGCTCATCCCCAGGAAAGCTTTTTGACACAACTAGGGGAAGATGAATAGGGTCATAGCAAAGGCAAGCAAGGTCAGATACAGGTCTAGGCAGGTTGCCGAGGGTGGCATCTTCATTGTTCACTGCTTTCTTGAGCTACACTGAGGGCTCCCAGGTTGTCATTCCCATGTCAAGACTGGCCAACCCCCTTAAATTCAGCGTGCCTAAATTACCACGAAGCCTCCATCTAATCTGAGCATCAACAGGGTTCAGCTGAAGCTGATGTGAAGATCAGCTGAAGATCTGGGATCTACCATTGCCTAGAGAGGGGTTCAGATGTGGCTGTTGCCAATAGCTTCATGTTAGTTACTCCAAGTAGTTGTGAACAAAGTGGGTTTGTGATTCGTCCCCTGCCCTATACATCTGGCGAAGTTGTTTTAAGTGATTTCCAGCCAGGATTGCAACGCTCATATGTTAAGGCTTCAGAGTTTGTTATTAAGTAGCATCACCATTTTTAAACAAAGAGATGTATATACCGAGCAATGTTTATCAAAAAGAGACTTTCACTAACAACAAGAGACTTTTGTTGATGGGCTTCCATGAACAAAGAAAATGGGGGTGGGGGACGGTGGGTGGGGAACAACTGTACAGAGGCAAAGCAAAGGCCAGTAACATTAACCCACTGAAATGAAGTTTTAAGTGGAGAAAGTAGGCTTAGATAAAGGTGATCCAGAAAGGAGGAGGGTGGTAATTTCATGGAGGTTTCTGAAATTTAAAAAAGAAAAAAAAAAATTACTTTAGTTGAAAATAGCAATCAACAAGTATGTGTGCTTTCTTCTCATCACTGTCTTTCTTGGCTGTAGCAATTTCAAAGCAATTTATTTTTTTTTTTTTATTTCATGGGGGGAATTCTTCCCATCAGCATCTTGGATGAAAAAGAGGCTGAGATGGGTTTCAGGACAAGAACGTATTTTTCCATCTTGGAGGATGCTGCAGCCAAATGTAATGAGGACAACTCTGAAGCCAGCTGATAGAGTAAAACACTAAGACTTGGTGCACAATTAATTTTTTCAGGCTAGTTCCAAGTCCAAATAACTCAGAGGAAAAGTAGTTTGGAAATAATTCAGGTGAGATCAGCCAGAAATGATGTTTTGCTTTTGCACGGAAAAGCAAAGCCAAAAACCATAATTGCAGTGAATGGACCTATTCACGGTGGTGAACCTGCTTGCTGTGAAACCTCCTCTTCTAACCAAGTCCTACTGACCCTTCACACCACATGCCGCTCCCGGATTGCTTTTTCTGAGAAGTCCTGGGGTTGATGCTCAGGGTGGCATCACAAACAGCTCAGCTCAGAGAGGAGTGGTAGTCCCAGGTTGTCCCTCCACTCTTTTCCAGCCCAGCCTTGCTCTGGCTACTGTTGGTGTCTCAAACTCTCTGCACTTCTGGACCTCAGAGGAGGAGGAGCTGGAGAAGTTGGAGAGAAGTCTGGAGAGGACTGGGCACCATCAATTTGGAAGCTTGATCTTAAGTGCCTTGATATTTAAAAAGATCCATTTTCTGTGCTCCTTTCCCTCCTTATATAAGAGGACTAAGGTACCGGTCTTGCTTGAAGAGTGCCATAGGGCACTCCACGGGGTCTCCAAAATGCTGGAGAACTAAGAAAACCCTCAGCTTGAGGAATAACTCACTCATTTTTTTTTTTCCAGAGGAGATCTTCTGGAGCTGTTTAAGCCTCTGGATATCCTGTTGAGGTTGATCCCTCCAGACTGTGTGTGATCCAGCAAGATCTGGCACTCGGGGTGAGCCGTGGACACCGTGGTCCTCAGCACATGCTCATTGATGCATGTCTTGCAGGGCTTGGGGACCAGTCTTTCACGTGGCTCTCTTGCCCCCATGTTAGGACAGCAAGTTGGCTTTTTCCTGGAGCCCCTTCAAGCTGCGGGATGCCAGAAAGCGTGCCAGAAGGAGCAAATTCTTCAGTGACGTAAATGCAGTAACAGCACTTGCTCGCGGTATGCACGCTCCCTGCCAGGCTAGGGGAGAGGAACTCGGGTTTTATTCAGAACAGTGTCTCTGTGTCCCCTTCACACACACACACACAAAAAAAAAAAAAGCAAAAAAAAAAACCTGAGCCCTTTCCATGGGGTTTACCAAATGCACAAATTTAATTTAGGAGCGTTGCATGCTCTCAGATAAGGGTTGGGTTTTGCTCAGGTTTACAGAGTTACATTTAATTGGAGTGCTTTGAGTAGCAAAAACCGAGAGTTCTCCATAAAGACTTCTGCAGCCAGGACATTAATTGCATTATTTTCTTTACAGATAAATCTTATTTGGTGGAGCCAGCATCATCAGATAAGAAATAGATAAGATCAAACCTTGTCTTTAAATTCCAGATCTCCTGGCTTGAGAAAATATGGAGATCAGATTACGGTGTAACTTTTAATGGGCTTCAGAGATTTCTGCTCAAGCGGGATGGTAAAAAACGTAGCCCCTTCAAGATCCTAGAAGGAGCAGATATGCTGTATTTGTGCAGTAGTCAGCAGTTTCAGATAAGGAACAGAGGATATTCAGGTCTGATTGCTGCCTCGCTGATGTTTTCCACATAAAAGCTGCACTCCCTTTCAGGAAAGGGATTCGAGGCTCTTCAGCAAACATGAAAGCCAGCTCTTACACCCGATCTAATTCTCCTTGTCGGCTTTGATCCAAAACATTCTTCCAAGCAGGAGAAGGCTGGGGAAAGGAAAGGGGAAGGGACCGGGAGGAAGATTGAATAAGGGAGCCAAGAGGCTGCTCTGGAAAATCACGGCTGAAGTTATAGGAGGGGAATTAATTTTGAGAGGCCGTATGTAGCAGTTTCATCCATCAAGCATGACATTGGTACCATTACTAGAGAAGATGGAAAATTAAATTGCAAAATTATCTGTTCTGTTTCATTGATTTTTTTTCTTTTTTTTTCCTTTTCTTTTCTTTCCTCTTTTCATTCCAGGCATTATTTTGTGGCAATACCACTTGCAGCTGGCAGCGGGTTACTAAAAGCACCTGGCCAAGAAAGGAAATCAGATCACAGGGCACGTTTGTTAGTGCTGCGGGCGCAGAGAGCTTGGTCCAACCAACAGCGTGATGGGAGAGGGGGATGCAGCTAATGTGTGGGGTGGAACGAGGTTGAGGGGCCCTGCATGGGATGAACCCAGGTCACCATGTCTCATCGTGTATGGCATCGCTTCCCCCAGCATTGTGGACGGCTACCAGACCTGAAATCCCTGCCCATCTCTGAACGTGGGGATGTTCAGTCATGGAGACAAGAGAAACATTGGCTAGAGGGCACCTGTGTTGTTATCTTTCCTCCTCTCTCCTTCTCCCCAAAGCTCTCCACCTCCCTGTCTTGCTTTTTGGTCTTTGCCACCCCCCTCCTCACATTTCCACCGGAGATATTTCATCTTAAATTCCCTCTCTTTCCTCTTCCATGGTCTCTCCTCTGCAAGTTCCAATTTGAGACTAGTGGGAACATGGTAATTTAGAACCAACAACCACCTAAAAAAAAAATAATAATAATCTCCAGTAGAAACAATTTTTTAACAAGTCACAGCCTCATTGCCCCAACAGCCTTTGCTTTTGCAGTCCAAATACACCCCAACATCATGGGAATTCAAGAGAAAAAAGAACTAGCAGGGGGCTAGATTTCAAATGCCCAAACTCTACTTCTCCCAAGTGGTGTGCGAAGGGTGACCATGCAGAACAAAGCATGAAAAGTGGTAAAAAGACACCGAGTCTCTTTGTAAATCACAGGAAGAATTTATCAAGTAATGCCAGGAGTGGATCAAGCCCTAATAAGTGGAAGAGTTCTGTTTGGTTTTGAGTCCTAATTGACCATTATCTCATAAAGTAAGTAGGGAAAGAAAAGAAGCAAAGAAATGACCTAAGAATCTCTGAGCTGTGCTGGTGGAAAGACCCATTCATAACACTGAGGAGAAATGTAAATAAATTGTCCATCTGGGTGGGAACTGAATCCTGGCGTTCCCATGGCTGCCATCAAAACTAATTTCTTTTTTCTGCACGTACGCATATATATGTGTGTGCATATATAGAGATGTATATTTATACGCATTTTTAATCACGGAGTAGAATTTGTGTGCAGTTGGGGAGCAGTACCCTGGTGAAACAACGTTATGTTAAAGACTGAATCGTACAGAGCAGACGACGAGGTTTGTGCTGAAAACCCCTTCTCTCTCTTGGTTTTTCTCTGCCTGATTTCTGGCTTTTTCCGGCTGTTGCATTGAGGAATAATTTGTAGGGGTCGAGACACACACTGTAACTCCAGCACTGTATCTTATGCCGCTACTGTTCCACTGACAGTGGAGAGTGAATTCTGTACAATAACAACAATAAATAGTAATATGCAGTTCTTGCAAAGCTCTTTAATCAAAGTTTTTCAAAGTATTTTGCAAAGGGAAAAGGCATTAGAGTGGTTACTCCAATGGAGAAAACTCCTCAGCAGCTTCAATCAGGGGTTTCTTTGAGTCCTGATGGAAATTCATGTGGTGACCACGACCTGTGGTCACTTGGCTTTTGTGTGTTGTGAGTCAGACTCAGCGTTATGGCCAGAAATCCTACTGGAAGGTTGGTCCGAAGAGTTGCTGTTGCTCTGCAAAAGGACATGGAGATCCATGTCATCTCCAGCACAAAAAGAGCCTGGACTCAAGGTCTTAGCTTTGCTATGGAAATACCTCCGTGGTGGTGGATGCTCAGCTTCCCCCAGAGGCTAACTTTCCTGCTGTGATTAGAAACATCCCTCAAAGGGTGAGAGGTACCCCTCCATAACATGATTAGGAGATAGAGAGGCTTAGGCTATCATTTTTTTACTTTTTCTGCCATCAGACTTGGAGGACACAACATGGATGGAGATGGAGATATTCCTGTCTCCAGAAAAACAACGTGACCCAGCGGAGCTCATCCCTCTCAGGCATTTAAAAAGAAGGTTCTGGTGGGGTCTGGGTCTCCCGACTTGGTTCTTTGCAAGTTTGATGCAGCCTTCCTGGGCTGTCTATGGCAGAATATGTCTTGCTGACCAAAAGATGATGGATGAATGGATGGATGGACGGACCGACGGATGGACAGATGGATGGACAGATGGATGGACAGATGGACGGACGGACAGACGGACGGATGGATGGATGGATGGATGGGTGGATGGATGGATGGATGGATGGATGGATGGATGGATGGATGGATGGGACTCACTTGGCTCTGCTTGCTGAGCTAGAAGGAGAGAGTGAAACCTAAGCAACAAAAATACTATAGGACAAAGTAATTCTTATTTTCCCTTTTTTCTCCAAACCCAGACACAACAGTGACGGTAACATGTTAAAAACCAAGCTAGCCCAGAATACAAGAAAGCACAAGTGGGAGGGTGGTGGTCAGTAGCTGGCTCTGGGGCTACTTATCTGTGTTTGTCCTGGCCTCTTCAAGTGCCTCCATCACCATAAAGAAGTCAGAAATGCCCCTCTGCCCTCACCCCAACCTCTGGTAATAAATCTAGGGCGAGGCAATGTATAGCACAAGTGAGGGACTGTGCCAGAACAGCCTCGGGAGCAGCACAGCCAGGACGACAGTACCAGGAGAACATAAATTTCAGCCTGCTCTGCCTTATACCATGAACGCTGAGAGAGAGAAATGTAATACAAGCCTCTCCCAGGCCATTCCTGTGCCAAACAGCAGCCTCTATATCATTTGTTGGTTTATTATAAACAGGCTCCCACTGCAGTTTTGAAGCAGATATTTTTTATGAATAAACGTGGGGCTTTTTTTTTTCCCCTCCACCTCCTGCAAAGCCATTGCTCGCAAACCTTCAAGTGTCAGCATCACAAAAAAAACCAAGCACCCCTGCAAAACCTCGGTATGTGTGACTCCTGGAGCCGTGCGTGGGGCACGGGGGTTATTTTGGGGTTACTCCTGGAAATCCCACTCAGAGACTTGTTACCATTTGCCTTTCCCAGACCCGCCTGGACTGGGAGGCTTCACAATGTTCCCCTCATAAATGATGAGCAGCAGTTTTAACGTTCATGCCCCTATTCCCTGTTTACTACTTGTGCAGAGGCTTTTTTTTTTTTTTCTCCCCCTTTTTTTTCCATCAGTGTAAACACAGTTGATCACTTTATATCCTCTGTATATTGTTTCTTAATATGAATGAAGTGAAGCAGGCTGAGCAGCAGCCATTCAGATTATGGCCTAATGTAAACTTACAGCGGGTTGCAAAGTGTTTGGTTTTGCAAACTGTGAAAAAGGCTTAAACTGTGTAATAAGAACATGGTCATATTGTTAGCACTTAGCATTTGTTATTTTTTTTTTTTTAAATTAGGGCAAGGATATCCTTGCTGAATACAAATTTGATCTGTTTACCTTTTTTTTTTTTATTTTTTCTGGTCTTTTTAAACAACTCTCACTGGACAAATGTTATATCTGCTACTGCGTAATCCAAGACAAACAAACCTGCTGTGAGTGCATTTAAAAGGAGCAGGTTCTTGCATTTAAATGAGGGAAAGAGAGGGAAATATTTGACCTTTTTGCCAAAAATATTATGGCTTACATTTGTTTTTTATTTTCCTTTTATTAAATCACTTTTATAAACCACTCCGAAGTTTAAGTTTATTCTGTGACAATTAGTTTATGGTGTTTCTGAAGTGGATTTATATTTGAGTGATAAAATTACAGGCCAAAATTACAACCATAATGGAAAATACTGGTTCATGTTTGGCTTCACATACCACAACTGAAAGATTACTAGCCATTGCCAATAAGCAGGAGGAAGCAAAGATAATAGTATATGCATTTATAGACGTGAGCTGGATTCCAGGACATGCCACAATAGATTTGTAGAAGGTGAACTGGAATATTTTAGCCATGTTTCATTAACGGAGAAAAATCTGGCAGGTTGTAAAGAGGTAACTCTAGTTCAGACACTTGATTTGTGTGATCTTTCCAGGAAAAAAGCAGATCTTTTAAGCCCTCGAATTAAACAGCTTCCTGAATCCCAGCGCAGCTGATGACGTCGCGGCGTAATTCCCTCTTTCCTTTGTGTTTTCCAAAAAAAACTCCTGAGGTGGTCGGGATGTTTTCTTGGGATGGATCTTGTTGTTTTTCAAGGGAACACTTACAAAACCAGAACGCTCTTCCAGGCAAGGGAAATATCAGCAAAACAGAGGGTTTGCAGCCCAGCTCGATAGTCCTGCATAATGCTGGCTGGTGGAGAACCTCGTGGCAGCCCTGGCTCTGGCATTGGTCCGTTTCTCCCTTTCTATCCTCTTCCAGAATGCTCCCTTCTCCCAAATCCCATGGGATACACAAGCGCCAGTTAATGCCAACTGGACACGAAACAACCTGGTGGATTCTCCACCAGGTTGGGTCCATCTTTCCTCCTCCTGAAGACCTGAGGCATCAAGAGTTCATCAGCAATGGGCAGCAATTGTACCCTGGCTTCATCTGAGGTGCCACCCTCCAGGTCTCAACCCCAGCCAAGAGCTGTGGGATTCCCCTCTCCTCCTTTTCCCTCCTCCCTCCCTTCCTTCTTTCTCCATCTCTCCCTCTTTCCCCCACCAAAGGCTCATAATTTTGCCTCCTCTGTTGACCTGCATTTGCTTTGCTTTAGCCGATCACCTGGCAGAGCAGAACCAGGAAAAGAAAGAAAAAACTCAAACCGGAGTATC
The DNA here is from genome assembly GCA_020746105.1 of Trogon surrucura. Taxonomy (NCBI): domain Eukaryota; kingdom Metazoa; phylum Chordata; class Aves; order Trogoniformes; family Trogonidae; genus Trogon; species Trogon surrucura. Next base: position 2,983,727 of record CM036629.1, read on the forward strand.
CTTGTTCCACACGTACGTGTGAGAAAGCATTCTTTAAAGCTTGAACTTTTTAACCTTGATTACTTCAGATGCTCATGGGGCATGTTGTCTAGCTCTGATGCTTCCAAACTTTGATTTACCCAGAGTACATCCGTGAGGAAACCGAGCCCATCTGAGCTCTTCACTTTTCCAAGCATTTCCAAACTTGCTGTTACACAGGACGTGACGATCTTAAGGCTCTTTTCCAACCGAAACTGTTCTATGAATTAAAACAGCCCTTGGGCAAAAGAAGAGGCAAGTAGGTTAGTCGGACTATGAGAAAGCACTACAGAAGAAATTAATGTTTAACAGTCCTCAGACAAGTTTGCTTCGATGGATGTAGATGGCTCAGAGTCTGCTCATCATCCATTTAGCTCTGGGAAGCGGGTTTTATCCTGATTGCTAATTTGCAGGCGCGGAGCGCCGCGTGAAAGCTTTGCTGCTGAAGCGCTGCGATGAGCACTGGTTAAAAACCATTCCTGGAGAACTTCGAGGCGGGTTGCTCTAAAGAAATGAGCCAACGCTGTTGAGAAACTGAAAACATTAGTGGTCTGAAAGTGTGTCATTATTTTTGCTGTAAAATTACACAGGGTAGTTTGGCATCTCCGTCTGACATCTGCTCCTCATTGTCCTGTGCCAGTGCAAACTCATCAAGTCAGAAGAGATGAAATATTCCCCTCTGCTCCCAAACCCACCTCTCCTCTGGCTTGCTCTGCAGCTGTCAGCAGCTTGGCCACCTTGGTTTCATTACTGAACCGTTCCCCCCTGGTCAGCCACTTCTGCTGCTGACAGTTACGCTCCGAATCTTGCTGAGCTTGTTTAAGACGCCGTTTCCCCATGGCTCTCCACATCTCCTTCCCTTCCAACGGAGTCCTGTGGGACAGATCTCATGAGAAACCCCGTGTCTTAACGTAAACCCATGTCGACGCAGCTTTGAAGTTGAGAGTCCAGACTCCGCTAGGGAAAACTAAGCAATATCAAACATGAAAATATGAACTGAAAAAGCAGAGGTCCAGAAAGACAGACAGTGTAGGAATGCAACCATGAAAGGAAGTCGTAAATGGGAGGCCAAATGAGAAAGAAAAAAAAAGGCAAATATCGCAAATACAAATTCATTAAAACTTTTCGGATTTGACACGACTCTACCTTGGTCGTTCTCTTAGTTTTGCTTGGGACAGTGAGTGTTTTGCTGCCAATTGAATTAACAAACCTATACATGTAATGATCGAAAGGGGGAAATGTTAGGAGGGTGAGGTAGGTTCCCAGAAGAAGTTGGAGGGTTGTGCAGAAATCCTAGAGCAACAGGCGTTGCCAGAAGAAGAGTTTGGGGGAAGCAAGCAAGCTCAGGAAGTCAATTTGTACTGCTGCGAAGAACTGGGTTTTCAAATCCAAAATAAACCAGCTTTAAAACAAACCCAAGGCCCAGAGGATCCAGGCTTCTGGATGTAGCACCTGAAAATGTTGGCCCCGAGCGATGCCTAGACCTATTGTAAATCCCAGCGATTGCATATGCACAGCCATGCACACACACACACACGGGGAGGCCTGTAAAAACTCCGCTTTATGGGAGCTGGGCCTGACCTCAGAAGCTCAAGGAAGCTGCAAGTCTCCCTGGGCCCATCTGCGTGGCCCAGACGTCTGTTTGCAAAACGCAGCCGCGGACGAGCAAAATGCAGCTGCAGAGCAGCTGTGCCGAGACCCTGAGCCTTGTGTGGCCCCACCGGTACCCCAAGCCTGGGATATCTGCAGAGAACTGAGGATGCCAGCTGAGGTGGGAGGTGCAGAAAGACCATCTGCCATCCTGAAACCCCGTTAATCCAGCATAATTGATAGCCCACGCCCTGCAGAAGCACTCAAGGTCCTGCACCTGAGCCCAATCATTCTCCTGAGAAGCACAGGCCTGGTTGGTGGCTCCCTCTACCCATCAGAGATGTGAGCCAATCTCGTCATCACTGTGGGTGGGCTTGGCATTCTTGGGCTCTATTTCTACCAGGTTAGCCCTCTGAGCCTTTCCTGTGTTTGCTGTGGCCACAGCTTGTTCTTGTGGGGATGGATCCTTGGAGGATATTTTGCTGTGAAGACCCTGCTGGTTCCTCATCTTGGTTGGGCTCCTGGCTGTGCTTCCAGTCCAAGTCATGTGTGAGTAACACCTCTGATTTCTACAATGCTTCGCTTTTGTTATCTGTGATGTTGGCACCTGGATTTAAACATGGCTCTGTTTGCTGAGCTTGGTGATTCTTGTCTTGGTCAAGGTCTTCTCATGGGCTCTGTTCCCAGTACGCTTCAAAAGCCATGCGAGGGAATAGAAATCTGTGCCCAAAAGGAGAGCCTGGACTTGAATGTGGCCTCATGCCCAATCTCAGCACACAGTAAAGATATGAGTATGGCTTCATTCAGGAGTTCTTTGGGGGTTGTTGCAGCACTGTATATTTGTTTTGGAAGGAAGAAAGCATTGCCTGAGATGCCTCTGCTAGGATCAGTTTGATTCCTTTGCACGTACTGGCCATGTGTGCAGGCAGCAGCCTGGGCTTAGGAATGTACAACTACAAAGTGTTGAGATATGTTTTAAGAGCTGAGCTTTGGGGAGCTAAACTATTGAGCTCCTCTCTTGGCAGAGAGCTCTTTCATTTTGGGTTTTTCATGGCTGCTAGTATTTATCCTGGTTTGGGCTTTTCCATGTTCTTATTTCCACATAGTTGGCACCATTCGAGTTGCAGCTGAAAAGTGCAGTCTTCCCCCTAGGTTTGCAAGCAAACCAGCAAAGCTGTCCATTACTGCAAACTGGAATGTGTCCCAAACCTTTCACCACTCATCTCAGGGTATTGACAGCTCCAAGCGTTTTCTCTAAACTGTTGATGTTGTTGGTATGGTTGTGATATTTTCTCCTTGGTCTTGAACTGCCCTGCTTCATTTCTTTGTTTATGTAAGCTTCGAAGTGTTCATCAGGAAAAACTAGGCTGGAAGAAAAATGTCTTGTGCACAAAGCAGCTTGTTAGGGGGAAACGAAATCAAATCGAAGGTGGACCTACATGGTATGATTCATACCAGACCAATGTTTTGGGGTGGATATGTCCAGAGCTTAGTGGTGTGCATAGGGCTGGTAGCTTTCCTTCTCCTCTCAGTACAGCTGGAGAAGATCTCTAACATCTGGAAAGTGGGTTGCACCAGTAGGCCTGATGATTGGAAATTCTGGAAGACTTTGCAATAAGTCTAACATGTCCAAACCCAGGGTTCTGTCTGAGCATGAGGGTTATTTGCATGGTCTGTCTTTGCTACATGTGCTGTGTGATCGCTGCATGCTAGGGTCCATGCAGGAGTGCTGGATGGGTGTTCCAGATTCAAAATGAAGAATTCTTGTCTACTAACAGTCCTAAACCACCTCCAAGACTGTTTTCCAGGTCTGTGCTTGTAGCTGTCTCCCTGAAGTTGGACAGGAAAAACTACTTTTGGGTCCTTTCTTTGAAGTGGAGATGTAATGTCTCAGCTGATGCTCACCTCTGCCTGGAGTTGCGAATGGCGAGCTTGTGCCTTGTAATGTACCCAGAGAAACCCTGGGAGTCACACCCAGATGTAAAGCCCTTCTTCAGGCTTTTACATGGCAGAGGTCCATCATGGGGACCTCCCCTCTCCCCACAGGGATGTGCCCCCCTGCCCTAGTTTGTCAATAGCCGTCTAAGGGGTCTGAATCCTTTCAGAGACTTTGTATTTCAAAGCCAGCATTGGTCTGGGTCTTTTCTTTCTGTTCATTAGGTGCCACTTCTGTCATTCCAATTATCTATTGAGGGGTTAAGTTCCCTGTGCAAGATGCTGATTTCATTACAACCCTCAGCTATAAACACTGCATGCTGCAGCGCTGACTAATTGCTGGGTGTTATTGGCAGGTGGAGAAGTGTGTGCGTGGGCCAGGAGATCAATTCAGCCCCTTGCTCTCTGCCAGCCAGTTATCTCCATCTCGAGAGACTTTTATTTCACTTCTTGATCTTATTTGTAAATGCAATCCTCTGATGACATGATGTATAAAACCCTGGCTTGCAGCACAATGTTGCTGAGATGAAGCTGGAAGGAGCTCCAAAATGCATAAGCTATTTTAAACTTAAAATCATTCTTCTTTATTTTTCTCCCTGTTTGGACTTATTTGGGCTCAGTGCATGAATGAGAAGGGAGATGTAGCTTTGTGATTTAAAGGAGAGGGAGGGAAACCTGCTGATCAAGTGTGACTTTGCCTCACCTGTGGCCCTGTGGTTGTCTTTGCTCAGGTGAGCAATTGCATTAAAATCAGTGGGGTGCTTCTATGTGTTGTTCAAATACTCACATGGATTTCCCCACAATGGTCATTCCAGGCAACTAACTCATGCACGGCTGCTGTTTTACCATCTGCATGGATGAAGTTCCTCGAAGTTTAACGCTCCTGCCTGCTGGTGGTGAGGCATGAGAGCCCCCCTCAGGCACTGCCTTTGGTGAGGTCAGCTCAGAGGTTTTTGGATTGGAGCTGCTGCTGTTGGACAGTGAGGCTAAATGATGCCTAGACAGAGAAGTTGCTGTGTGTAGGCAGGTGTGGGATCTGCTCTGGGATCTGTTGGGAATGGTGTGCAGAGGGGATCCTGCCTTGCAACAGGGAGAAACAGGTTGAGGGCAGGACTGCAAGATCCTGGGAAATCCCTCCCAGCCTTTCTCCGAGTTTCTGTTCAGATGGGGCTGAGAGATAACTGCATCCACCATCCAACTGCTAGGATTTCCTCAGAGCATGAGAAACAGACTTTTTATGCCTCTGACCTTGATCTGAGCTTGTTTCCTTTTAAGCTGCTATTTAAAGGGGAGGTGCAAGAGAGAGAAGGAAAGTTTGATTTCTTTAATGTTCGTGGAAGCAAGCGATTGATAACACTTGCAAGAGCCAGGCAGAGAGCCAGAAGGATACTGCATAAGGCAGCTCTGCCAATGAAGTACGGTGCTGCTGGCTGGGGATGCAAAGCTCTGCTTGTTTACGAGTCCAGGCCACCCTTGGAGATGCTCTTGCCAGTCACTTCAGACCAGAAGGAATGTCGTGAGCTGAGCACATGCCCACCAAGGACTGGGTCAGGACCACAGTGTCTGTGGTCCTTTCCAAAGGCTGCAAGGCAGATGGCTTTGCTTCTGGAAGGCAAATGAATTAACTCCTTCCACCTTGACTGCTACTTCCATGACAGCTTTGGGTTTGGGGGAAGCTGTAGGGTTTTGCCTCTTTTTTTTTTTTTTTTAAGAGAAATGCATGGAAAAAAAAAATCAGCGTTGCATTTTTGTGAGTAGAAAATAGTTCTTATCACAACTCTGGGAAACTATTGTTCTGACTTTTTATAAATATGCTTGTATTCCCCTTGACTTTTTTCCTCTCCCTTCCCACTTGCTATCTCCCCAGCTGTATGCCCTTGGCTGCTTCCCAGACACTTCATGATGTGAGGGAAGATAAGCTGTTACAAGAAATAAAAACGAGAGGTGCCACACATTTCACACTCCCCTAAATCAAGTCCTTGCTTGAAATTCCTGTATGTTCAGGAAAGTCTGCAGAGGCACAAATGATGCCAGCCACCTTCTCTCCTGGATGGAGGCCTCCAAATCCACTTGGGAATGGGAGTCTTATGTTTCTGCCTCCCTGGGTGCATCCCTGCCCGTGACATGTGAACAAAAGCTGGGTAACCTTCCCAGAATCTGCTCTTGGCCAGGTGCCCTTTGCTGAGAACCTTCATTGTGCTGGACAAGGCCTGAAGGTTAGAGGGGAGCAGGAACCAAGAGCCCCCAGCAAAATTTTCAGCAGCGATAAGAAACTTGGGGTGAGAGGACGGATTTTCAGTGTTCTGGAAGGTGAACCACCCGTCTCCGCCCAATGCCTTTACGGTGGCTTGAAGGCACTTTTTCTGTAATGTTGTGGGCCAATGATTGGGGCTGAGAAGCTTCAAGGATACTTGAAAAATAGGAGGGAAAAGTCCCTTGACATGCTCTTTTCAAATGTTGGCCCCAAGGATTCAATTTTGTTCTTCCAGTGACTCAGTGTGACATTGGCTCTGTTCTCCTTCCTTGAAAAGGAAGTAAATAAGGCTAGTGTTCTATATTAACCAGATTTTTAACATAGCCCACCAGATTCCCTTTTCTGAAGTGCAGTAGCCTCTTGGGAGTGGACAGTGCTGTGTACAAAGCCAAGCAGATTTAGAGGGTGTAAATCACTGTGGTGGGACAAGGTTTTGAAGAACCCTCTGGTGATCAATCACCTGGATCTGTGACCTTTGCAGCGCATCAGCAATGCTGCAGGACTTGGTGTAGTTACCCTTCAACACCCTTAGGAGCTAAAGGTCCTTGGGCAGAAGGGACACGCCTATAGGCCAGTTTTTGGGGACCCTTGTCTGCAGACAGTGGGAGCAGATGGGTTTGCAGAACTGTCTCATGCTCGTGTAGCATGTGGAGAGTCACAGGGCTGGTGGAAGGAGCCAGCAGAAGGCAGTGATGGCAGCTGGTTGGGAAGGTTGGGGAGTGGGGGTTAGATCCCTTCCCTTGCAAAATCAGTCAGAAAGAGATGTTTTATGGAGAAAGGAGGAGGGCAAGAGCTGACCCCCGCTACCGCTGTCACACTGCGGTGCCTGCTCTGTGTTAGAGGAGTGGAGGAACAGTTGCGTTGCTGCCCAGCTCACCCCCAGTGCTCAGCCTTGCCTTAAAAGAGGCAGAAATCTAAATCCCTGGGTAACTTCAAAGCAACTCAGGGGAGATTAGGCTCTTTCAGAGTCAGGCAGCAGATGAGCGAGAGGGAGGAGGGATTTCAAGGTTCAAATGCTGCTGAGGACCCTTAAGCCCTCTCTCTGGGGAGGAGAAGGGAAGCGGCCCCTCTGTTTTGGAGATGCTTGCAGCAGATCAGGACCCTGTGGCCCCATGTTACCCCCTGCTTTCTCTTTCCCAAGCTGCTGGCTCTTGCTTCCTTTCTAGCTGCTCCCTGCTCCTCTCCATGACCAGCGCAAAGGAATCGTACTCAGAAGTATGAGTTCATCTCCGAAAACTTTGTACTGATGCCAGTGGGTCAGTCACTCTGCAAAAAGAAACTTCCCTTCGAGAAACACTATCCCTTTTGAGAAAAGGCCAACAAGCCAGAAAAACAAACTAATCAAAATTACTGCCTTCAGAAACACTCTTTAACTTGAATCTGTTTCTGGCCTTGTCCTGTTGGACTGCTCTTAGTGTAAGTGGAGCATCCTGTGCTCTTGTGGCTCTGCCAGTGACCTACAAACCTCCTTCTGCTGGGTGACTTCACCTGGCCATGCCATACAAAAAGCAGGCAGCAGTTTCTGGCAGAGGCAAATGCAAGTCTTGCACAGTCCCTGTCCCATTAGAGAAGCACATATATGCTGTGTAAACTGTTGAGCACATATATCTACCTCTCGGCTCATCTTGGCTTTGGTTTGAGGGCTGTCTGGAGAAGCTGGTAGCTATCAGCAGGGCCATTGTCCTTGTCCCTAGGACCAGGATGCTTCCAGAGAAGGATAGGAGATGGCATCAGACCTACCTGATACTGAGCACAACATATCCTTGTCTCACAGCAATACCAGGTGGAGCTTTCAACCATTTCCCATCAAGCATGAAGGTTATGTATGAAAGTCAGCACCTCCTTTGAAGGAGATGTGGTTTCAGCTTCTTCCTCCTGCAGGCACTGAACCCTATAAGGGTCACCACTGCCTGACTAACACTTGGTTTGAAAAATTTTATCCATGTCTCAAACCACCCGAAACCCAAATCCCAGAGTTTCTTCTAGAGTGTGTCACCTTATTTCCTCACAAACTCCTTGCTCTGCTGGAAAAGATTTTTTTTTTTTTCCCAGATTGAGCAGCGGCGAAGGCAGCTGAAGTGTGTTATTCCTGTACTGAAATAATGTTTTCCTAATCTCAGCATCTTTTTTTTTAAGCATGTCCACATGTAGTGCACTTTCAGAGCAACTCCGGTCCAAGGCACAGCTGCAGAGAGTACTGAGAAAGGCGTGGGACTGGAGTGTGCCAGCAGCTAAACCTATCTGTGTTGGACACTAAGAAACTGGACTGGTTACTAGCTTGTCCTTCCTCCTGAGTGAAATTTGTATTTATGTTTTCTAGTTACTTCCTTCTCGCTCTCCTGAACATCAGCCAAATGTGCAAGGTGGGCAGAAAAAGGGAAGGAATGTGCGTTAAAGTAGCACCCCAGGGTGAAGGCAACGTCAGCAGCGTGTCAGTGCTTTACCTTCAGTCTGGCTGTGTCGGAAAATCTCCAACTCGGAAGTGTAGGAGGTCCAGAGCAGCCCAAGTGGGTCAGTGAGACGTCATACATGTCACACACCTGTGGGCACACAAAACCTCTGTGGTAGCTTGTAGGGAGTAGTCTGTGTGGGCGCTCAAGTGCTGTGAGAAGTAAGGTTGCCCATGAAACCCTTGATAAAGCACAATTTGTGTTTTTCTCCCTTGAGGTGCTGTGTGTTGGGGAAGAGCTTGTATTTCCAATCGCTGGTTGAGGTTTTGGGCAAAAATGGAGATGTGCTTTCTACTTTTCAGGCTGGTGACTCAGAGTATCCTCTGACGCCTTTTCCAGGAGGAAGCTGAAACAGTTCACAATTTTCATTCCTAGTAGGGATCTGGCCATTGCAGTGGCAGAAGGCTGGTTGGATGAAGCCAGGTCGTTAGACTGTTGCAATTATTAGACATGAGCTTTGCACCTGAGATCTGAGGTGACTTCTAACTCTTTCAAAGATTCTAAGAGTCCTGACAGATTTACTTAGAATATTCTCAGTAAGCAACAGCTGCTTTTGACTCAGCTGCTTGTAAGCTGGAGAATATTCCTGATTGCTAAACACTGGTAGCTGCAAAGGACTCTGAATAAAGCAGAATAAAGTCTGTTAAATCTAACCTTGAGCTGTTGGAAGTGAATCCTTCACTGTGCTCAGTGTGTTAAAGAATCCAGTGTTTTTTCTTCTAGATAACTAATTTATATCACCCTTATCTATCCACTTGTGAGTTGTAGGCCTGTAAAGCAGTGATAAAATACATCAGGGAACACGGGTTTGATCCAACATGTCCATTTATTTTTCCCCTGCAGGCAGAGATGAAGATACAGCAATCTTGAAAGTATGTAGCACATGCTGCTGTTTTGAGCCCAACTAGACTTTTTAGTGTCAACCCTTATCCCCTATACTCTGTAGGCTCTTAGGCTGATGTTGTATATCACAATCACACTTAAATCTATAGGGTACCACCTCATTTGTCAGTTGCCACAAAGCATTTTTGCTGTCAGCTAGGACGAGGTTCATGTTCAAGCCATGATCAAACCTCGGGCACGGAGCGTGAGCAACAGCTCCGTGAATATTCCTGTCAGTACATGGATTAGAGTCTTCTCTAAAGCACCTCCTGCCAAGGGTCTGATGTCATCTGTCTTCTCAGATCAGGGGAAATGGTGTGAATTCAATTGCTGTGATGAACAGATCCCTTTCTATGAGAGCACACAGGCTTGATACCAAGAATTCAGCTGATTACTTTTTTCCCTTCTCCCCTTTCCTCCATCCCCACCCTTATGAGGTAGGTGCTGGCATTTACTGTGGTTATAGTGTATACGGGGAGATGCTGATTTATATAACGACAGCCTCGCAATGGATAAAACTTCTTAGAATACTAAAGGCTGGGCCCAAGTTTGAAATCAGGAATTCGGAACACTGAAATCTAAGATATTGTGGATCCCATCGCTTGTGTCCAGTAACAGAGATATGCACCCAGTTGGGCTTAGTATCAAAATCTGAGCTAAAAGTATTCTTGCTTCAGGTTAGGTTGCACCTCAGGCTTAGCTCTAAAAATGATGTAGCAGGAGCGTAGGTATTGTTTTCTGTGAAAGCTACTACCAGCAGCTCCAACTTTACTGAACGGCTGTCTCAGGACCTATACTGACACCTGCAACCACAATGGAAAATGTTAAATTCTACCCAATGTCTATTGCTTGGCCTCCTACTTTCAGAAGTACATACCAAGTTGGAGATAGACTTGAAGACTGATGTGGAATCCAGCCCTAGTTGTTCACAGCATGGAGTGGAAGATTAAATATATGTTAAAGCCTGGATCTCTAAGCTGGCTGTACCCAAATACCAGTAAGTACATCTTGTGTTTCCTGTGGATCTGGAACATGACTGGAAAGCCCTTTGAGAACATGCATCATGGATTTATTTTCTTTTTATTGCTGATACAGCCCCAGTGGACTAAATGTAAATGCCTAGTGTGGCAGTGACATCCCTGAGATCACGTAGGAGGTCAGAGCATTGCCAGGTCCCAAAGCAGGTTTCTCAGTGGGTATCTCTGGATCATCTCCATACCCACCTGGGGCCATGCGGAGAGCACGGCTTTTCTGTGAAACTCATCACCTCTGTGGGTTTTACTCCTCCTTGGGAACAAAAGGGTTGAGTTAATCCATGTCGCTTTTACATTTTGGCACCTTTCATCCCCTTGGTATTTTATTCTTGAGCTGCTAGGGTCTGAGTTAGGCAGAATTGCTGTCTGACAGACCTCTCCTGAGCTTTCTTGGGAATGTGGCTCAAGTTGCTCCATCCAACATTGAACTGTGTAGCTCGAGGACTGCTGTGACAGCACAGCATTCAGTGTGAGCTTCTGTAGGTATATATCTAGGTCCTTGAAGGGGATTTACACCTCACTGGTGCTTCTGCAGTGAGGATAGCTCTACTGATTTGTGTCCAGCCTATATATGTTGACATGAGCTACAGCCTTTCTGAACATTGTGAGACGCCTAGCACTGGTGATGGTGGGTTTCATGCTTCCAAGGAAACCTGGCCCACAGCAGCTCAACATCTAAGCATGTCCTTATTTCAGCTAGCCCAGAGCTCTAAGTTTTGCAGTGTTGTAATCCCTAGGTCAACATGTGGAATGCTGACAACCATTTAAGAAGGACTTAAAAATATATTTTTAGGAGGTGTTGCCAAATAGTAAGAATCAATTTTTGGGTTTGGTCCCGTCTGCTCACACAGTAAGAGCTGCTGAGAAAATACTAAGAAACCATTTCTACAAAATAATCCTCCTGTCTTCCTTCTGTCACTGCTACCAAGCTGAATAAAACCAGGAATTTAGGCCTTGATTCAGCAAAGCACTTAAATGGGTCTTCACAATTTAATGAGTGCATTTGCCATGGGCAGTTTTTGTTCCAATGCATTGCTCTTGTGGCCTTTCCAAAGGATTATTAATTGGTTTTTAGAAGATACTTTTCAAAAAAAACCTATTCATCTTTCTACAGAGTGCAGTTGTCAATCTGATAAATCTGCCTTGTGCAACAGAGTGGGTTGTAGAAATGCATTGTAAGAAAAGATAAGTGGAATTTGGGAATACATTCGCTGAAAATGGATTACTTTTTAATAGACTGAGTATTTGCTATGTAGACTTAAATTTGGCAGGTGGTTTGACTATAATAACCAGGATATTGCAGGAAATTGAAAACATGTCTGTCAAACCACAGAACTCTATTTGGATAACTTTCATGTATACATGCATATAAGTTTTAAGGGGTTAAATCACAGTAGAGAAATTTAGATATTGAATAAGGTTAATCCAGCCTTGTTTCAGTAAGTCCATAAATAAAAATATTTTTATTCTTCCCTCCTTGTGTAGGCACCAGGCTGACCAATTTAAGATTCTCCAAGGTCTTGTAATAAATAGTGGTTGCTCCACCAATTTTTGTTCAGTGTGAGGTCTGAGGAAGCAGCTCATAAGAAATCGCAAAGTGACTTGGGATGAAGCAATGTTATTTGTCATAATAATTACTAATCCCTTAAGAAAGCAGAACAATGTTTGGATTGGATGTACGGAAAGATTAAAGTTTCAGCCTGCACTTGTGCTTAGTTCTCTTGATTACAAGGTGTGCGTTAGCGGACTGTGAAAAGTCGTTTGCAATACTTTCAGATCTGCAGTGTTCAGAAATACAGGCGATACTAAAAAATAAAAGTAAAAACCTGCTTTTCCTTTAGCAGACCCTTCCCTAAGCGAACACCCACCCAACCGCTGGAGGGAATGCCCTTGTCGGAAACGGATAATCCTTCCCCAAACAAAACCCTCCTTTACTTTTTTTTTCTTCCTCTTTCTCAGTCGCTGCTATGTGGTATCATCTCGTATTGTATTACGTTGTTATATCTTGTCAAGTCGTGGCATGGTGTAAAGCAGCTTAATGTGGTGGAAGGAACGCGACGTTATCTGGAGTCGGCATCTACCGTAATCCCCTCTGTCATCTTTCCTTCCCAGAGCCTGTTCGGTGCCTTTTGTGCCGAGTGGAATCGATCAAAGCTGCTCATTTTCATATCTACATGGTATAACGTTACCTAAACAAGAAGGAAAACCTGTGTGTGAGATATCAAAGAGCAGACCTAATTCCCAGAAGTCATGCCCAGTATTTTTGTTGGACCATCAATTGTTGGCCTGCCTCTAGCCAGAGAAACAGCTTAAGCCACGATGCTTAGATTTTCCCTTTACATGGATTTGAAATGTGTCAAACATTTGTAGTGCCTAAATCCTCATCTTGTTTCCATTGACTTTGACAATGTAAGTGTGATCCCTTATAAAAATCTGGATGGCTTGCAAAAAAAACTTCAGCCAAATCAGTATAGGGATTTCAAATCACTGCAAAATCTGTCGGGAGAAGGGAGGGAACGGAGCTCCTTTTGAGGCTTGGTTTCGGAGCAGTTTTTCCTGTAAACATTTCTCAACTGTCCACTTCTGCTTTAACGGCACAGGAATTTCGGTGACATCTTTACTTCCCAGTTAAGTGCATGGGGAGGGATGCCTTATGTAACTTCCCTGCCTCAGTTGTATAAAAAAACCCAGTTCTTCCAAGAAAGCAAGTGTATTTTGCACGCATTTGAGGTCTTAATCAGTTTATATGGTTTTCATTCCACTCATTGGACCTGTTATCACATTTCATCCTTAAAAGCGAACTTCTTATTTCTCCTCTTGGTGGTGGGGATGGTAACAGGAGAAGAGTACATTCTATTCTGTTTTATTTTTAGGTATAAAATCAGAACATTTAAATCCTAGCCCAAGTGGATTGTAAACCTCAGAGTAGAGCAGGTCCCATTCCTACATTGTGTGTTTGTACAGTGTCTAGCACAACAGGATTCTGGCAGATAACTACGAGCATTACGTTAATGCAGATGATGACAAAAGGGGCTGGTTCTGGGTGAGACGTGATTTACCTTCTGCCCACTTCCAAGTATCTCGAAGCTTTGCCAAAATCTCTTATTTCAAAGAAAAATGAGATATTGTACTTAAAACTTCTAGAGAGAGAAAGCTGTGGTTGATGGAGGTGAATTAAGGTCAACTTAAAAAAAAGAAGGAAAAAAGCCATGAGCTTCTGAGCTGTGTGTGTGCATGTGTTCATAGAGAACTGATACGACCGTCTGCATACCATAGTCTATTCCTAGGACGGGTTTAAGAGCTGCATTTTCCTTCCCTGAAATAATCCTACAGGGTGCTATGAAGTGTCCCCAGGCAATGTATCAGCCCAGAGTGTATCTGTGAATGAAGCATTAAACCTGCACTGTCGGAAGAAGAGTACGTGAAACATCTAGAAACTAGGTGTAGGAAGGCTCTCTTCTGTCTCTACTTTTTAAATTCAGCACCAGCTTTACAACTGTGGCTTACCATTGATTAAACTTACATCAGTACCTCGAGCTACTACTTCAAGACTAGCTCTGCAGAGCCCTTCTGGTCCTTCCAGTGGGGCTCTCCTCCTTTTGGTTCTATTTATCCCCAGGACAAACGGGTCCCTTGCCTCCCACTGTTCTGCTTTTACCAGGATGTCACTGAGCCAAAATTGAGATGGTGTCTGGAGGAGAACCAGATCTGCAAAGCAGCCAGCTCTGATCCCAGCTGCTGTACAGCTAGATGGGATTTACATAGTTCCTGAAGCCAAGCTAAGAGAAAGCCACCTGCAGAAAACCAGGAGCTTGGCTGCTTGTCCTGGGCCTCAATTCAGTACAGAATGCAAACAGAATTTATCTAGTAGCATTATAGATGTTTCCTGGCAACCTGGTGGCATCAAATACCCTATGTTTTCTTTTTTTTCCTGAATAGTTGTCCCTGGATTATCATCAAGTCTTCCAACCTCACAAAGCAATTCAGGCTTCAGCTGCCTGTCCATCAGGCATCAAACACTCAGCAGGTCTCCTTTCTGCAGCAGCTTTCCTTGCACAGCAGAAGGGGTGTGAGCCCAATCCCACGCGTGTGGGAACGTGTGGGCAGGACAGAGGTGTGCAGCGCTTGGATGGTGTGGTCCAACAGCTGAGGTCATGCCTGTGGTATCACAAATACGTGAGTCAAAAGCTGTTTAAAGAGTTTCCAACTCAAACACTCAAGCGCGTTTCGTAGCCTTTGAAATACAGCTGGCTGAAAACTCCTGACAGTGTGATCTATTAGGCTGTGGAATAGTTTCCCCAGGGAAGTGTTGGAAGGGCTATCATTTGAGTCATTTAGCGCTGAGGGGAATATGCTGTAGGGAGCAATCCCTCATTAGCTGGACTAATGGATCTTTCTGCTTCAAATTCTCGTGTTTCTACCAAAAAAAAAAAAATCCATTGACATCTTCTCGTTCTTCCATATGCTCAAGTTGGCAGGGCTGTGGGGCCGTTGGCTACATTTTTTAGCTTTTGTTTATAAGGCATATAAATTTATCAAAGAGAGGGGGTTTCATGTGTCAGGCAAAGTGTGTAGTGTCAAGAGCAATCTAAAGAAAACAGTCCTGGGGATAAATGAAAAGCACATATGTTATTTTCTAAAAAGCAAGGAGACATGTGGATCCTTCTTGAGAAGCTCTCTAGCTTTGAGCAAGCTTCAGGCAATGAAGACAAGACAAACAGCTGAGTCAAACTGAATGTTGAGTTCACCAGCCACTGGTGGATAGCAGCTCCCTGGGTTTGTCTGGCGTGCTTGCAGTACTTCATATATTCCCTTTGGATTTGCTCCTGGGATAACACAATTAAATCCTGCGTTGCCTTTGGAGCAAGTCTGAAGTGTCCTTCTGGTCATGTGCTGTTTCAAATTAGTCATTGTCAGGCACTGGATGTGAAACTGTCCCAAGTCTGGTCCTCTGGCACTGGTGGTGGAAACATCAGCATGGTGACTTTGAGCATGAGGCAGCTGTTTTTTGGATGACAACGGTCTTCTTCTCTCATGACCTTGCGTAACTTTGGGGATGCCACTTAGATCTTTGAGATCATTCATTGTGTGAGGTAACAGCCTTAATGGGCAACACACTGTCCTAGCAGAGAGAGCCAACTCGCTCTTTTCTTCCTTGACTGCAGCTGCCATAGATGCGTCGGTGACAGTCTGGCCTTTCAGGGGAGAAAAAGTAATATTGACACAACTCCAGAATTCATAGTGGATTTGGTTAAGGGCTATTTTTTTGGGCGAAACGGCCTTGGCTTCCCAATGCCTTGAATATTTTCCAGCCATGATGATTTTCCCTTCTGTGCTTCTTTTTTTAACGTTAGATTTTCCGAGTGGACAATCCCAAAGGTGACCGGTTTTGCAGAGGGAGGGGGGGGGAAAGAAAAGAGTCATAGAGATATTTTAAATGCGACGTGAATTTTATGCCAAAAAGTGTCTTTTCCATATTTATAAGCCCCTGTCACCCCCTCTCCCTCCGCCTCCTCCTGCTTAAAAGGAAACTCCATTACAAAGGCAGGAAAGAACATCAAACAAACCTCGCTTGGCAGCCATGTCTATATGTGAAATTACTGTCAGAGTACAAAGGAAGACTCAAGATTTAGAAGGTAACATGTGACAAGAGAATGCCGTCCTTCTCAATGTCTTTACCTTTTGTTGGTGAGAACTGGGAGGGGGCCGTTGTTGGTGCGTGCTTTTTTTTTTTGTTGTTGTTGTTGCTTTTAGAAAAATCTTGCCAATTATAGAGAGCCAAAGACACAAATCACGGCGAAACCCTGCTGGCGATTTGGGCTTGCTGTAAGCCATGGAGCTCTGAACACACCAGAGGCTTCAGCAAGGTTTGCACAGAGGCACGTGCTCACCCCTAGCTCCATCCTTCGGGGAGGTGGGGACGTGTTTGGGCCACCCTCGGAGCAGCCGTTGCCTTCGGTCACACAAGCCCTTGGTGGAACCACTTTGAGCTGCCAAGAGCTGACTCCAAATGTTCTCAGCTCACCTTGGTTCTAAGGTAAAACGTGTTTAGCTGAAGCAACCGTGTGTGCTTTACACACAGCCTTTGCAGCAGTTTTAAGCAAATGTGTTTTATTTCACTAGTGAGGCCAACTAAGAGCTTGTAGTTATTCCCGCTCTGTGAATGGAAATCCATTCATGGATTAATATGGCAGTAGTAGCCTGTGTCTTGAAGTAGTTGCATGCCTCACCTTTATCTTTATCAGCATTATTATTATTTATGCTCTGGCAGTCCTATCTTTTATGCCGAAACAACCCTCATTTTCCACCCTTTTCTGCCCTTTCAACCGCTTTCCAAACGCACAGTCTGTAGGAGAGCAGGGCAGCCAAAGCCAACCCTGAATCCCCCCCACATGGACATGTGGGACAGGAGAAATCAAAAGCCACTGCTCTCACCAGCCTTGGTTGCTTGGGCTCTTCTCACAAAGTCAGATATTCAGGTGTTGTGACAGCAATTGTAACCAGAAAAAAAAAAAAATCAAAATTGAGGCTGGCTGTCTCATTTGGGTTTCCAGCTGTGGATGGGGAGCATCTGCCCTGCTTCTTCCTTGCTCTGTAGTTCCAGATGAAAGCTACCTTGAGACTAATTCTCGGACCCAGCACTAAAATTGCTTTCCACTTAAGTACTTATAAAAAGTTTGTGGCTTTAATCTAGTTCTTGCCCTGTGTGGTACCATGGTCCATCCCCTCGTGGGCTCATGAATCACAGCTTCTGCAGAAGAGGCTGGTTCGTGCTTTTGGTGGCTGCTAAGGTGCGAGTCTCTCTCCTTTGTTCTTCGAAAAAGATTTTTTTTTTTCTCTCAAATCAAGGCTTAATATGAGAGACATTTTTAACCACTTTCAGTCTTGAGAGCTATTGAACTCATCTGATGTAATTAAAATGTGGATTTAACTTCTTAAAGAATGGAAGAATTCTTTTTTTGGCTGCTGTTGGAGTGCTTGTGCTACAAGGTCTTTCCTTCTTTATTTTAAGGGACTGAGGTATTGTTTTCTTGTTTGGCTTTTTTAATTCAGAGTTGGTTGCAAGCTACAAGTGACATTTGTTGACCCCGGGCCAAACGTTCAGAAGCACTGCACCGACTGTATCTCGTATCGTTGGGAAGAATGATGCCTCTTCCTTCTCCTTTGAGAACAATAAAATTGAGCCTTTTTCATTTTGCTTTATAGGAACAGAATCCATTTGAAAAGGTGTCCAGGGAGGCAAGTCTGCAAACCTGGTTTACAGCCCGCTTTCCAGTCTCATCAGAAGGTTTTTTTGAATGAGGTGCAAAAAGTGGCTGAAAGCAGGGGGGAAGGGAGGAAAAAAATCTTTTCTGTGCACATGCACACACACCAGACAGAGACACACTAGTTAGCAACATAAACAAAAGGTGGGTGGTAACCCAGAAGCTTTTTTTTCTTTTTTTTTTTGACAGCCAGTGGTGGCAGTGATGAATTTGTGAAGTTATCTAATTTTCCACTGTTTTAATTAGAGGCCTGGGCTATGAGACCTAACAGCTGGGTTCTTTGTACTGCTTTCTGTTGCCTGACAGAGAAAAATTTCTACTGTATCTTCAGCCAAGCTTTCAGTCTGACCTGAGCAAATGAAACTTCTGGGACTCATAAACTGTGGTTTCTGGGCAGATTGCTTTTTGAACTGCTCCTTAGCTATCCTAACATGCAAGGAACACAAAACCTTACCAAGTGAACTCCCTTTGTACTTTAAAGCTAATGGCGATGCTCATTAAAGAGGTAGGAGGAGGGCGGGAGGAACTCTCCCTGGCATATTAGAGGACTTATCAAGTGTAAAGTTTCTTCTGATCGGACACAGAGGAGCTGAGACCACTTGGGAAGTTATAACGCTCGAGCCCTTGGAAGACGATGGCTTTGGTTGCAAAGCACGACCAGCTGAGCAGCTTAATTTATGACGCAGCTCCTGCCAAGCGATTTTTAAAAGCTTCACGTTAAACTGAATGTGCATCACAGTTGGTCACCCCTCTGCTTCTCAAGGCATGCACTACAACCACTTTCTTTCACTATAATCCAGAAGGAAAAAAATGTCAGAGGAATTTTCAGACCTGAATTCAACTAAGTCTCAAAGTCTTTCCTTAAATCCCATTGGAGTCAAAGGCATTAAGCAAGGCTTTGACTTAAAGCACGTACTTAATTGCTTTGCTGAATCGGAGCCCATATTCTGATTTTCTTCCTCAGGAGGGCTTCAGATTTGGAAATGTGTTCTCATCCTATAAAAGGCTATTGCTCCTTCTTTTCCTCACCTGCTCAGCTGAGGCAAACTTCCTTGGGGCTCTTTTGCTGTAGGAATCAAAAGGACTTGGTGATGACAAGGGTACTCAAGTCAATGCAATTTCAATAAACCAAAGTCATTTTAATTTGTAAGGAACTTAGTGAAAATAGCTTTCTCTCTAAAGGCAGTTGAGTAATGACCTATCACTCAAGCAGCTGTGAAAGAAGAGCCCTTTGCAGCACCTAGGTGAAGAGTGGTGCTTTTAATAACCACTATTTCAGGCCTGGCTTGGACAAAAATTTAAGATATGTCCAAATACTGCAGCAGATGAATTGTGCAGCACAGGGAAGGATTTCAGGCCTTTCATCATCCACACTGAAGATGGGACCATCATCTGCTACAGCCTCCTTCCAGCCCCCCTGCCTGTGCTGCATCCCCACCAACTCCAGGAGAAAGGGGAGAGGATGGCCAGCTCTTGTTCTGGTCCATGGCTGGAGAGCAGCAAGACATCCACCTATGCAGGCTTGGGAGACACTTTCCTCCCTCTCAGATGGAGGAATGTCTGGTTTTCATCCAGCCATGCTCTTCCAGCCTTGCATCAGCAGCTTGGTCTTGCTTGTGCCGCTGAGAAATCTTGACCCTGTGCTGCTGTTGTCTTCCTCAGAATCCCTCCGTTGGAAATATCCCGAAACTGCAGAACCTTACTTGGAGAGCAGCAGCTGTGTGCACATAGGTATTTAACCTTGTTGAACACTGGGGCTTTTGGTCAAAAATCAAATCAGTTTGGTGCCTCTGCTTTGCTGGAGGCACAGAAAGTGGTGGATAGTGACCAGAAGTGACAGTGAACTTGGTCAAAGGCTATGATGGAGCACAGTTTTGGCCATAAACATCAGTTCAAAAGTTTTACAACAGCACAACAGATTCCAAGACAAATGGGTTTTCCACTTCAATAGGAAGTGAGACTTTGTGGCAATGTGGTCATACTTCAGTCTGATGTCACCACAGCGGTTTTCCCCTTAAGTTTGGATCCTGTTGTATCAGATGAATTCATTGCTGCAGAAGCACATTCAGGGTCTGCTGATTCATCGTGTGTGCAGTGTGAAAGGAGTGAGAAGGAAGACCACAGTGCTGCTCTGTTGGGGGAATCTCTCTCTGCCTGATTTGCAAAGTGAGACTCCTTCTTGCATGCACTGACTCTGCTGTTTCCTATGTGATAGGAGAGGGTGAGGAAAAACCTGCTGTGACCTTCCCTATAAATTCCCATGTGGATTCCTCCCATGAAAAAGCAGAAAGACTGATTTCATCTCTGTCCAGTCCAGAAAGGTCTCGGACTCACAACTTGCTCTTTCATGGATGAGGACTGGCTCTGCTGAGCAATTTTTGGTTTTTACCCTTGTGCTTCTTTGAATTTGTTCTGTTCGGTCCTGCTATGTTAGGTGTGGTCTGGACACAGCCATGTGTAGGCTTTAGGTAGAAAGTGGGGATTCTGCCTGTCCCAAATCTAATTAATGGGGCGGTGCTGATTGCATTTTAATGGAGGCTACTCTGCTGCCCCACATGGAAACATCTGTACTTTTCTCTAGGATTAAGTGATGGCTGACGTTACGCAGTTTCCAAGTCCCAGGTGCCAAAAGTCCAACTAAGATGGGATTTAAGCCAAATTCAGGTTGCGTTCCAGTCTGTGATGAAAGGGGATTTTGAAACGTTTGACTTTCCTGCAGAGCAGAAATTCCATTTCCCAATCAGCTCTAAATAATTATTTAAAGATGGACTCTAAATTGAGATTGTTTTAATGTGTCATCTTGCTTTTAATTGCTTGTAGCCCTGAGTAAATGTTATCAGACCATCAGAGCCTAAGGATGAAGCAAGAGTGATTCAGATGGGATTGCCTGTTGCCAAAGAGGAAGTCCTGGGACAGAGATGACTCTATTGCTAGAGCGAAAGACAAGACAGTGAACTCTCTGTTTACAATGGGCCACTGAAAGAATGGGATAATTGCAATTATCGGAGTGAAGCAGCACTTTAATGACTGCTTCATTTTAAAAATACATATGTAAATCTCTGAGATGGTGGAGAGGTGCCAATTTGCCCTGACTGAGCAGTGGACCTATTATCTGCTTCAAAGAGCTGGCAGCTTTACCCGTGGCAGAAGAGTCAAGCACGGGGGCAAGCTGTGCTCCGTTCCCTTAATGAGTCCCAGCACCAGGCATGCACAGACCACGCCAGGAACCAGAGGAGAGACCCGCAGCAACAGCAAAAAAATAAAATCTTTTGCTTTCCATTGTAGCAATCGTCCGTGTCCCCCACTTACCAGAGTCACCAGTGAAATTTTTGTACACTAACTTGCATTGATCTGTAGGAGTCTGATCTGGGGAGATGCTGAACTGTGGATGCTTCTCACCCATTGCAGTGGTTGGGGAATACTTCTGCTCCCACTGCTTTCTCTCTCTTTCTGTGTTCTCACTCACCCCATTCTTACCAATTTACCTACTTCCCCATCTCAAGCAGGTTTCCTTCACCAGAATACATGTGGTCCATCTTCCCTGGAATGTATGTGATCCCACGTGTCTTTGAGTCCAAGATGCTTGGTTCTGCTCTAAAAAAATCTGACTTTGGAAAGCAAAACCTCGCTGAGATGGACTTCATTATAATTCCTCTCTCTCAAAGCTACTGATGCTGAATTTCTGAAGAGGTCAGAGGAATTAGGAACCAGCACCCACTGGGTTGGGTGCTTTGAGCCCTTTACAGTCACTTGGGTGGACTATCTTTTGTCCAGCTTGTAGACAGAGGTATACAAATGATCAACATGCTGAGAAATCAAGACGCTTTAAAGGATAAGACCTCTCTATATGTGGGTTCTGGCCAAATTCAGCCATGGATGATGAGTAACCGAACAGGAGCTGTGCTCTTAATGCTGAATTTATTAGTCTTCTTGTTTCAAGGTCTTCAGTAATTACCATCATGTGACTGGGGTTCATGGAGTTAAGAATGTTACACGTCCTGCTATCTGGTGTGGGAGTTCTCATATACACAACCTAAAAATGCAGAGAAACCACAGATTTATGAGATCATGCTTTTTTAAGTATGCCCTTGTCCAAGAAAGAGTAGTTTCTAAATCACTCGCACTCTACGTTCTTACCGACATACTGAATTTGCTTTTATGAAGTAGGCACTGGTCCATGATATTAATTGCCGTATTAGTAAAATATATTTAGAGAGGACTGGAGATTTGCCATGTCACTTTCTAACTCTTTTTTTTTTTTTCTTCTCGACTTGTGGAGGGGAGGAAGGGAACTTCTGCCTGGAGGCTTGCCAGGCCGAGAGGATGCCCCATGCACAGTAGAGAGTATAGAAGCTCTCATGGAAATATGCTGAAGATACTTAGTGGGACGGTGGAGCTCTGGTCTGCTCATTTCACCTATTGCTAAAATCTCCCTCCTACCTTAAAGACTTTTTTCTCTCTGTTTTCTTCATCGGCAAAGGTGACTGTGATGTGATCTGCTGGGTCCCAAGGAGCGGATCTTACTGTAAAGTGGTCATTGCTCCTCTGAGTCTAACGTTGTGGAGTTTGAAGCAGTAAAAGGAACTTTGCTAGGAAAAATAAGGCACTTCCAACTATTAGTCATCACCCCAATTAGAAAAGCTCATGATGAGTCCTGTACTGCCAGGAACCTACAAAAAGCGTTGTGTGAGGTGAAAATCAGATTTTTGTGTTCCCCAAATCGGTTAAACCTGTCCACAATTTACAAAATCTGCTCACCCGGGTTCTTTCTCCGCGTTTTCTTTCAAAGTAAGGCT
This sequence comes from Trogon surrucura, assembly GCA_020746105.1. Classification (NCBI taxonomy): domain Eukaryota; kingdom Metazoa; phylum Chordata; class Aves; order Trogoniformes; family Trogonidae; genus Trogon; species Trogon surrucura. The sequence continues at coordinate 3,005,951 of CM036629.1, forward strand.
TCCAAACAGGTAGTTTGACCATGCAGATGAGATAAAAGATATAAAAATGGTTTCCATAGAGGGTCTTGGTACCTCTACTCAAGGTACAAATCATCTGTTACAAAACTTCTTGGAAACACTTATTGACCCCTACCTGTGGGTGCAAAGGGGTCTGTTCTGCTGGCAGTGTTGACTCCAGGGCACTCCTATTTAATAGAGCATTTAAATGCCTGAGGCCATTTGTATTCATTAGAGTGATTAAGCAACTGACTGAGTGGGACATATGTTTAAAGTTAAGCATGACTCTCGGTGCTTTGTTATATCGAGTTTTGTGGTCTCTGCTCATGTGGATGATGTGTACAGCTACTCTATGTCCTCCCCTGACTTGTATTATTAATCAGATATCCTTCCCAGCCCTTGCTGATTCATTCCTTTGCTGTTTCTTCCTTGAGCTTTCTCTCTAGACAAGACAAAAAAAAAAAAACAACTCTGGTCTTTTATCATCTAGGAGACGTTAACTTCTGTAAAATCTTACCCTTCAAGGAAGCATTAAGCACTGAGTTTCTGTATAATGACGCCGTGCCTTGGATGATGTTGCAGTAGCAGGTTAAGGATGAGGGAATGGGGACTGTATCTTGGTAGCACCTTCTCATTACTAGAGTTGAGGTATTGAACTAAAGCTACAGTGGGTCGTGCAGTCAATCTGGATGGTGCGTTTGGTTTAAGCGTGTGCAGCGGAACGAAGATTTTGCAGCTCTAGTGGCTCTGGGCTCACACGATGGGGCAGGGTGACGAGTGACCCTGGGATTTTGCAGAGCATCCATAGCAGAGGTGCTTTGGGTAGCCGTCTTTTACTGCTAGAGCAGGCTCATCCAAATTTTTTTTGCTAAGAAAGCCTGCAGAATACTTAAATTTGAATTAAATCTAAGTTTTCAATTATATTTGTTGATTTTGGTAACACAGTGTTTTTTAAACAAAACACAGATAAATCTGGGTGAATGTTGGCTATCTGCCTGTTTGTGTCTCCTCTTTCTTTAGTTCAGGCTTGAGATTTTGCAAAACTCTTCTGAAATTTCCAAACCTTTGCAAAACCGACTTGAATTTTCTGTTCAGGTTAATTCACGTTTCCAAAGATCCTGTTTCACTGGCTGCTGCAAGTTCACTTCCATTTTTATTGTAGCCTTTCAGTTCTCAGCAACTTTATCACTCCTGAAGTTCTGTGCCTGAATGTATCACATTAAGTTAAACGTAGGAAGGAATATTGCTGCCCCGGTACAAACTTTCAGCAGAGAAACTCCCGTTACTCCCTAGAAGAAATGCAGAACCAATTCCCTCTCGTGTCCCCAGCCAAGACACATTTTCTGCCTATAGGACACCTGTCAAAGAGGAACAGACTTCTTATAAAATAAACAAAAATCTTTTGGTGAGCAAACTCAGGGAAGAGAAAAGAACCAGCCACGTTCCGGATATCCTGGACAGCGGTTTTCATGCTTCCTTCAGCTGTCTTGAAGAAAAATATCATCTCTTTCTAGCCAATTCGAGTTTTATTTTCAGTCTAGGGATCATACGAG